>CM060610.1:11222947-11898606 GCA_030578255.1 Tiaroga cobitis
TTTTTGAGCACGTTAAGGGCCCCCAAAGTGCGCTGAGAGTCTCAAAAGTATCCAAAAAGAATATTAAAGTTTGATGCGTTGTCACGGCAACAGCATCTAAGATATCAACAATCCTTTCACAGGTCTAAATTTGGCGTGTGTCTACATTATACACATCAAGTTTGAAGCAAATCGGGTAAAGCCTGTTTGATTTATGGACCAAGTTTTCGGACCCCATTCCAGGGGGCGCTGTCGAGCCCCCCTGCCACGCCCGGGTACCAGCTTCAGCCCGGCCCTGATGGCCGCGGTTTCTGACCCGTGTGCAAAGTTTCAAGAGTTTTTGAGCACGTTAAGGGCCCCAAAAGTGCGCTAAGAATCTCAAAAGTATCCAAAAAGAATATTAAAGTTTGATGCGTTGTCACGGCAACAGCATCTAAGATATCAACAATCCTTTCACAGGTCTACATCTGGCTTGTGTCTACATTATACACATCAAGTTTGAAGCAAATAGGGTAAAGCGTGTTGGATATATGGACCAAATTGTCTGACCCGTTCAAGGGGGCGCTGTCGAGCCCCCCTGCCACGCCCGGGTACCAGCTTCAGCCTGGCCCTGATGGCCGCGGGTTTTGTCCCGTGTGCAAAGTTTCAAGAGTTTTCGAGCACGTTAAGAACCCCAAAAGTGCCCGAAAGCATAAAAAAGCATGAAAAAGCTTAAAAAAAGGAATATTAATGTTTGATGCATTGCCATGGCAACAGTATCTAAGATATCAATAATCCTTTCACAGGTCTACATCTGGCGTGTGTCTACATTATGCACATGAAGTTTGAAGCAAATCGGGTAAAAATAAGAGGGTGATTTAAAAGCATTTTGAAAGTGACACACTTCCTGCTTCCAGTTGGTGGCGCTATAACTTTGACTCACAATAGTCACATCCATGTGATCGGGCTCTTACAACGAACACACTGCTGAAGTTTCATCAAGATTAGTTAATGTATGCAGTAGTTATAACACACTTCCTGTTTCACGTTTCTCGCCATAATTTCGTTTACTCGCCACGGCCAAACCGTTCGAGATATCAAAAATCCCCTGGCAATTTTTCATCCTCAGTGTCTTGACTTCATGCTGACCGAGTTTCGTGCCGTGTGTTTGAATTCTCTAGGAGGAGTATTTCACATTCCATTGCATGTGTTTTCCAAACAACCCTTAATAGCCGACTTCCTGTTGGGCTGGGGTAAAAAGTAAGAGCATGAAGTATATATGAACCGATGAGATCTATATGTGTACTGAGTTTCATATTATTACATGCAAGCGTGTTTGATTTATGGACCAAGTGTTCAAACCCCGTTCCAGGGGGCGCTGTCGAGCCCCCCTGCCACGCCCGGGTACCAGCTTCAGCCCGGCCCTGATGGCCGCGGGTTCTGAGATGTGTGCAAAGTTTCAAGAGTTTTCGAGCACGTTAAGGCCCCCAAAAGTGCCCAAAAGGTAGTAAAATAATAATAATAATAATAAATAATAATCCTAAGGAAAACAATAGGGCCTTCGCCTTTTCAAGGCTTGGGCCCTAATAATAAATAATAATCCTAAGGAAAACAATAGGGCCTTCGCCTTTTCAAGGCTTGGGCCCTAAATATAGCTGCGAGCAGCGATTACGGGCCCAAGCCGGTGGCACCGCAACCCCGGTGCCTTTAGTTACCTAAAGGCACCGGAGTGGCGGTGCCGCCGGCTTTGGCCCTTCATCGCTGCTCGCAGCTATATTCATATATATATATATATATATATATATATATATATATATATAAACAAGCCGGTGGCACCGCCACCCCGGTGCCTTTATATATATATATATATATATGTCTACATTGTTCAATCACGCCTCACACACACACACACACTTTTGCAGAGCCCACACCAATGCAAGCTCTATAGCACACATCTTCTCAAAGGTCAAAGCGGAGTTACGATATTGCCCGTCATGCACAGTAACCGTAAAGGCACCGGGGTGGCGGTGCCACCGGCTTGTTTATATATATATATATATCGTATTATTCTAACTTGTAAAAAACTATTAACTTTTGTTAATATTCAACCATTTCACAACTAACTTTTTTCCATAGATCAAACACAACATAATTATATGGTGGACTGAAACAAAAATTATTAATTAAATAAAATTATTGTTTTCCTCTGAAATAGCAAAAGCATCACACACTAGCTGTACCTGCTCTAAATAAAAAAGAGTAATTCAATAAAAATACAAAATCGAACTAAATAAAATAAATTATTACAAAAACAAAATCAAACCAAAGAAAATATATCTTCGAAAAAAAAAGCGAGTGTCATGAGGAAAGGCGCCTCAGGAATCGTCAGGATTAACTCCATGTGTAAGGAATTTTGATTGATTTTATTTGTCACTTGAAAATTATTGTTAAATGTGTGCCTGCATAACTTTAATAAGATTTATTTTCTTTGATTTGATTTTGTTTTATATAATTTATTTATTTCGATTTTGTATTTTTATTTAAATACTATTATTTATTTAGAGCAGGTACAGCTAAGTGTGCGATGCTTTTGCTATTTCAGAGGGAAAAAAACACATTTTATTTCAAAAAGGCTTTTCAATTAAATAAAATGTTCAAGCTTTGTTTTCGTTTTATTATTTTGTTTGTTTTAAGCTTTGTTTAATTTATATTGTTAATCATCTGACACAAAACAAATGCATAAAGTATCATTTTAACTTTTAAAAAACTATTAACATTTGTTAATAGTACATTGCCTGTCTTTTGTTAATAGGACAAAACATAGTTATTATATTTTATAATATTTTATAAATATATAAAATAAACATTTGTAATGAAATCGTTCAAAAAAATGATATTAGCATTGTTTTAAACTTTGAAACAGAAGTAGCGCAATGCCTGGCCACTCCCGCGCCGCCTCCTTTTCACAATCCGAGGGAACCATCTCCGGAATATTAACCTCACTCCTAGAAGTCCAATTCTCATTATTCATGCCTCTTACCTGGGATTGATTGCACACACACACACACACACACACACACACGCACGCACGCACTCACACGCACACACACACACACACACACACACACACACGTGTCAAGTCACTTACATTTTAGATGCAATATTGACTGTTCTTCTGTTTCAGCAGCGAAAATAGTTAAACAAAGATCACAGCAGAACCATTGCATCTCACAGCAACAGGTTTTCTCATTACTGAATGATTCAGCATTTTGAACAAATTGGTTGACTCAAAGATTCAATGACCAATCCATAAACATCTGTCTCATTCATGAATGACTCAGTCGTTCAAACGAATCGTTTGAACGAATGAATCAATGACCCGCTCATTAAGACGGTCGCCTGGCGACACCTAGTGACGGTTTAGTGTTATTTGATTATACACTCAAAATATTCCACAACAAATCCTTTAAATTTAATGATATTCAGAACAGAACACAAATAAAAATATAGCTGCGAGCAGCGATTACGGGCCCAAGCCGGTGGCACCGCAACCCCGGTGCCTTTAGTTACCTAAAGGCACCGGAGTGGCGGTGCCGCCGGCTTTGGCCCTTCATCGCTGCTCGCAGCTATATTCATATATATATATATATATATATATATATATATATATATAAACAAGCCGGTGGCACCGCCACCCCGGTGCCTTTATATATATATATATATATATATGTCTACATTGTTCAATCACGCCTCACACACACACACACACTTTTGCAGAGCCCACACCAATGCAAGCTCTATAGCACACATCTTCTCAAAGGTCAAAGCGGAGTTACGATATTGCCCGTCATGCACAGTAACCGTAAAGGCACCGGGGTGGCGGTGCCACCGGCTTGTTTATATATATATATATATCGTATTATTCTAACTTGTAAAAAACTATTAACTTTTGTTAATATTCAACCATTTCACAACTAACTTTTTTCCATAGATCAAACACAACATAATTATATGGTGGACTGAAACAAAAATTATTAATTAAATAAAATTATTGTTTTCCTCTGAAATAGCAAAAGCATCACACACTAGCTGTACCTGCTCTAAATAAAAAAGAGTAATTCAATAAAAATACAAAATCGAACTAAATAAAATAAATTATTACAAAAACAAAATCAAACCAAAGAAAATATATCTTCGAAAAAAAAAGCGAGTGTCATGAGGAAAGGCGCCTCAGGAATCGTCAGGATTAACTCCATGTGTAAGGAATTTTGATTGATTTTATTTGTCACTTGAAAATTATTGTTAAATGTGTGCCTGCATAACTTTAATAAGATTTATTTTCTTTGATTTGATTTTGTTTTATATAATTTATTTATTTCGATTTTGTATTTTTATTTAAATACTATTATTTATTTAGAGCAGGTACAGCTAAGTGTGCGATGCTTTTGCTATTTCAGAGGGAAAAAAACACATTTTATTTCAAAAAGGCTTTTCAATTAAATAAAATGTTCAAGCTTTGTTTTCGTTTTATTATTTTGTTTGTTTTAAGCTTTGTTTAATTTATATTGTTAATCATCTGACACAAAACAAATGCATAAAGTATCATTTTAACTTTTAAAAAACTATTAACATTTGTTAATAGTACATTGCCTGTCTTTTGTTAATAGGACAAAACATAGTTATTATATTTTATAATATTTTATAAATATATAAAATAAACATTTGTAATGAAATCGTTCAAAAAAATGATATTAGCATTGTTTTAAACTTTGAAACAGAAGTAGCGCAATGCCTGGCCACTCCCGCGCCGCCTCCTTTTCACAATCCGAGGGAACCATCTCCGGAATATTAACCTCACTCCTAGAAGTCCAATTCTCATTATTCATGCCTCTTACCTGGGATTGATTGCACACACACACACACACACACACACACACGCACGCACGCACTCACACGCACACACACACACACACACACACACACGTGTCAAGTCACTTACATTTTAGATGCAATATTGACTGTTCTTCTGTTTCAGCAGCGAAAATAGTTAAACAAAGATCACAGCAGAACCATTGCATCTCACAGCAACAGGTTTTCTCATTACTGAATGATTCAGCATTTTGAACAAATTGGTTGACTCAAAGATTCAATGACCAATCCATAAACATCTGTCTCATTCATGAATGACTCAGTCGTTCAAACGAATCGTTTGAACGAATGAATCAATGACCCGCTCATTAAGACGGTCGCCTGGCGACACCTAGTGACGGTTTAGTGTTATTTGATTATACACTCAAAATATTCCACAACAAATCCTTTAAATTTAATGATATTCAGAACAGAACACAAATAAAAAAATAACTATAATAAAGCCAAAACGAAATAATTTAAAACAAAAGTAAAAGTAAGTGGTGTTAGGCTCACGTAAATCTCTCTTTAGAATCTAAATGTTGCAACATTTGCGATGTATTTGGATGCTAAACTATTCTTTATTACAGGCTTTGTACTTCACTCACGTTCCAATATCGACGGAAAAAATCATCCTCTTCACTTGTGCAAAAATGTGCTTGGAAAAATCACAGTGGAGCGGTGCTTACTGTGAATGATACAAATTGTACTACTGACTATTTCAACATAGCAGTGTAATTTGTATATGTTAGGTTGAATGTTTTATTATTGTGTGTGTGTGTGTGTGTGTGTTTGTGTGTGTGTGTGTGTGTGTGTGTGTGTGTGTGTGTGTGTGTGTCAGTGTGTGTGTGGGGGTCTGGGTGGCTCAGCGCGATTGAACAGTGAAACATACTCCGTCATTTTCTTCATACAGGACATCATTCAAACGTCAAAGTGTTTACTTATATTTGTGTACACTCGCAATTAAACACAACATTGTGTTTTTGTTAAATAAATTAAAGTAATACGTCCCCCGAAATGGCGCTAATTTTAAAATGAAACTAAAATGCTCACGGCTGCACGGGCATTCATAACTCTGCGCGCCCACGGTGAGGGACGAGCAGAACAGAGCGAACGTTGTTTAGTTCATTCCTACTTCCATAGGAATTAATTGAAAAAGCTCACTCTACTCTGCACCATTATTAATGAATTGTGCAGACGTCCTTATTTTACTTTCGCTTTTTACCTGATTTTGAACACAAGAGGGCAGTATAACACTATGTATGATTTGGAAAAAATTTTTTTTTGACTAAACAACCATTCTGGCTGTTTTTAAACTTAAACATTATTCTCTAATTGCTCTCACCATGCCCGTTTCTGAAACTCTGCACATGTCTACTGTCTAATAAATGTGATGTGTCTGTCGGGTTTCATGCAATTTCAAGTATGTTAAGAGTCTCAAAAGCATCAACAAAGAATAATAAAGTTTGATGCGTTGCCACGGCAACAGTATCTAAGATATCAATAATCCTTTCTCAGGTCTACATCTGCCGTGTGTCTACATTATACACATAAAGTTTGAAGCAAATTGGGTAAAAATAAGAGGGTGATTTCAAAGCCTTTAGGAAGTGACACACTTCCTGCTGCCAGTTGGTGGCGCTATAACTTTGACTCACAATAGTCACATCCATGTGATCGGACTCTTACAGCGAACACACTGCTGAAGTTTCATCAAGATCAGTTAATGTATGCAGAAGTTATAACACACTTCCTGTTTCCTTTATTCGCCATAAATTCGTTTCCTCGCCACAGCCAAACCGTTCGAGATATCAAAAATCCCCTGGCAACTTTTCATCCTCAATGTCTTGACTTCATGCTGACCGAGTTTCGTGGCGATTGGTTGAATTCTCTAGGAGGAGTATATCGAATTCCAGGGGCATACGCTTCCAAACAAACCATAATAGCCGACTTCCTGTTGGGCTGGGGTAAAAAGTAAAAGTACAAAGGATATATGAATCGATGAGATCTATATGTGTACCGAGTTTCATATTATTACATTCAAGCGTGTTTGATTTATGGACCAAGTTTTCGGACCCCGTTCCAGGGGGCACTGTCGAGCCCCCCTGCCACGCCCGGGTACCAGCTTCAGCCCGGCCCTGATGGCCACGGGTTCTGACCCGTGTGCAAAGTTTCAAGAGTTTTTGAGCACGTTAAGGGCCCCCAAAGTGCGCTGAGAGTCTCAAAAGTATCCAAAAAGAATATTAAAGTTTGATGCGTTGTCACGGCAACAGCATCTAAGATATCAACAATCCTTTCACAGGTCTAAATCTGGCGTGTGTCTACATTATACACATCAAGTTTGAAGCAAATCGGGTAAAGCCTGTTTGATTTATGGACCAAGTTTTCGGACCCCATTCCAGGGGGCGCTGTCGAGCCCCCCTGCCACGCCCGGGTACCAGCTTCAGCCCGGCCCTGATGGCCGCGGTTTCTGACCCGTGTGCAAAGTTTCAAGAGTTTTTGAGCACGTTAAGGGCCCCAAAAGTGCGCTAAGAATCTCAAAAGTATCCAAAAAGAATATTAAAGTTTGATGCGTTGTCACGGCAACAGCATCTAAGATATCAACAATCCTTTCACAGGTCTACATCTGGCTTGTGTCTACATTATACACATCAAGTTTGAAGCAAATAGGGTAAAGCGTGTTGGATATATGGACCAAATTGTCTGACCCGTTCAAGGGGGCGCTGTCGAGCCCCCCTGCCACGCCCGGGTACCAGCTTCAGCCTGGCCCTGATGGCCGCGGGTTTTGTCCCGTGTGCAAAGTTTCAAGAGTTTTCGAGCACGTTAAGAACCCCAAAAGTGCCCGAAAGCATAAAAAAGCATGAAAAAGCTTAAAAAAAGGAATATTAATGTTTGATGCATTGCCATGGCAACAGTATCTAAGATATCAATAATCCTTTCACAGGTCTACATCTGGCGTGTGTCTACATTATGCACATGAAGTTTGAAGCAAATCGGGTAAAAATAAGAGGGTGATTTAAAAGCATTTTGAAAGTGACACACTTCCTGCTTCCAGTTGGTGGCGCTATAACTTTGACTCACAATAGTCACATCCATGTGATCGGGCTCTTACAACGAACACACTGCTGAAGTTTCATCAAGATTAGTTAATGTATGCAGTAGTTATAACACACTTCCTGTTTCACGTTTCTCGCCATAATTTCGTTTACTCGCCACGGCCAAACCGTTCGAGATATCAAAAATCCCCTGGCAATTTTTCATCCTCAGTGTCTTGACTTCATGCTGACCGAGTTTCGTGCCGTGTGTTTGAATTCTCTAGGAGGAGTATTTCACATTCCATTGCATGTGTTTTCCAAACAACCCTTAATAGCCGACTTCCTGTTGGGCTGGGGTAAAAAGTAAGAGCATGAAGTATATATGAACCGATGAGATCTATATGTGTACTGAGTTTCATATTATTACATGCAAGCGTGTTTGATTTATGGACCAAGTGTTCAAACCCCGTTCCAGGGGGCGCTGTCGAGCCCCCCTGCCACGCCCGGGTACCAGCTTCAGCCCGGCCCTGATGGCCACGGGTTCTGACCCGTGTGCAAAGTTTCAAGAGTTTTTGAGCACGTTAAGGGCCCCCAAAGTGCGCTGAGAGTCTCAAAAGTATCCAAAAAGAATATTAAAGTTTGATGCGTTGTCACGGCAACAGCATCTAAGATATCAACAATCCTTTCACAGGTCTAAATCTGGCGTGTGTCTACATTATACACATCAAGTTTGAAGCAAATCGGGTAAAGCCTGTTTGATTTATGGACCAAGTTTTCGGACCCCATTCCAGGGGGCGCTGTCGAGCCCCCCTGCCACGCCCGGGTACCAGCTTCAGCCCGGCCCTGATGGCCACGGGTTCTGACCCGTGTGCAAAGTTTCAAGAGTTTTTGAGCATGTTAAGGGCCCCAAAAGTGCGCTAAGAATCTCAAAAGTATCCAAAAAGAATATTAAAGTTTGATGCGTTGTCACGGCAACAGCATCTAAGATATCAACAATCCTTTCACAGGTCTACATCTGGCTTGTGTCTACATTATACACATCAAGTTTGAAGCAAATAGGGTAAAGCGTGTTGGATATATGGACCAAATTGTCTGACCCGTTCAAGGGGGCGCTGTCGAGCCCCCCTGCCACGCCCGGGTACCAGCTTCAGCCTGGCCCTGATGGCCGCGGGTTTTGTCCCGTGTGCAAAGTTTCAAGAGTTTTCGAGCACGTTAAGAACCCCAAAAGTGCCCGAAAGCATAAAAAAGCATGAAAAAGCTTAAAAAAAGGAATATTAATGTTTGATGCATTGCCATGGCAACAGTATCTAAGATATCAATAATCCTTTCACAGGTCTACATCTGGCGTGTGTCTACATTATGCACATGAAGTTTGAAGCAAATCGGGTAAAAATAAGAGGGTGATTTAAAAGCATTTTGAAAGTGACACACTTCCTGCTGCCAGTTGGTGGCGCTATAACTTTGACTCACAATAGTCACATCCATGTGATCGGGCTCTTACAACGAACACACTGCTGAAGTTTCATCAAGATTAGTTAATGTATGCAGTAGTTATAACACACTTCCTGTTTCACGTTTCTCGCCATAATTTCGTTTACTCGCCACGGCCAAACCGTTCGAGATATCAAAAATCCCCTGGCAATTTTTCATCCTCAGTGTCTTGACTTCATGCTGACCGAGTTTCGTGCCGTGTGTTTGAATTCTCTAGGAGGAGTATTTCACATTCCATTGCATGTGTTTTCCAAACAACCCTTAATAGCCGACTTCCTGTTGGGCTGGGGTAAAAAGTAAGAGCATGAAGTATATATGAACCGATGAGATCTATATGTGTACTGAGTTTCATATTATTACATGCAAGCGTGTTTGATTTATGGACCAAGTGTTCAAACCCCGTTCCAGGGGGCGCTGTCGAGCCCCCCTGCCACGCCCGGGTACCAGCTTCAGCCCGGCCCTGATGGCCACGGGTTCTGACCCGTGTGCAAAGTTTCAAGAGTTTTTGAGCACGTTAAGGGCCCCCAAAGTGCGCTGAGAGTCTCAAAAGTATCCAAAAAGAATATTAAAGTTTGATGCGTTGTCACGGCAACAGCATCTAAGATATCAACAATCCTTTCACAGGTCTAAATCTGGCGTGTGTCTACATTATACACATCAAGTTTGAAGCAAATCGGGTAAAGCCTGTTTGATTTATGGACCAAGTTTTCGGACCCCATTCCAGGGGGCGCTGTCGAGCCCCCCTGCCACGCCCGGGTACCAGCTTCAGCCCGGCCCTGATGGCCACGGGTTCTGACCCGTGTGCAAAGTTTCAAGAGTTTTTGAGCATGTTAAGGGCCCCAAAAGTGCGCTAAGAATCTCAAAAGTATCCAAAAAGAATATTAAAGTTTGATGCGTTGTCACGGCAACAGCATCTAAGATATCAACAATCCTTTCACAGGTCTACATCTGGCTTGTGTCTACATTATACACATCAAGTTTGAAGCAAATAGGGTAAAGCGTGTTGGATATATGGACCAAATTGTCTGACCCGTTCAAGGGGGCGCTGTCGAGCCCCCCTGCCACGCCCGGGTACCAGCTTCAGCCTGGCCCTGATGGCCGCGGGTTTTGTCCCGTGTGCAAAGTTTCAAGAGTTTTCGAGCACGTTAAGAACCCCAAAAGTGCCCGAAAGCATAAAAAAGCATGAAAAAGCTTAAAAAAAGGAATATTAATGTTTGATGCATTGCCATGGCAACAGTATCTAAGATATCAATAATCCTTTCACAGGTCTACATCTGGCGTGTGTCTACATTATGCACATGAAGTTTGAAGCAAATCGGGTAAAAATAAGAGGGTGATTTAAAAGCATTTTGAAAGTGACACACTTCCTGCTGCCAGTTGGTGGCGCTATAACTTTGACTCACAATAGTCACATCCATGTGATCGGGCTCTTACAACGAACACACTGCTGAAGTTTCATCAAGATTAGTTAATGTATGCAGTAGTTATAACACACTTCCTGTTTCACGTTTCTCGCCATAATTTCGTTTACTCGCCACGGCCAAACCGTTCGAGATATCAAAAATCCCCTGGCAATTTTTCATCCTCAGTGTCTTGACTTCATGCTGACCGAGTTTCGTGCCGTGTGTTTGAATTCTCTAGGAGGAGTATTTCACATTCCATTGCATGTGTTTTCCAAACAACCCTTAATAGCCGACTTCCTGTTGGGCTGGGGTAAAAAGTAAGAGCATGAAGTATATATGAACCGATGAGATCTATATGTGTACTGAGTTTCATATTATTACATGCAAGCGTGTTTGATTTATGGACCAAGTGTTCAAACCCCGTTCCAGGGGGCGCTGTCGAGCCCCCCTGCCACGCCCGGGTACCAGCTTCAGCCCGGCCCTGATGGCCGCGGGTTCTGAGATGTGTGCAAAGTTTCAAGAGTTTTCGAGCACGTTAAGGCCCCCAAAAGTGCCCAAAAGGTAGTAAAATAATAATAATAATAATAAATATAGCTGCGAGCAGCGATTACGGGCCCAAGCCGGTGGCACCGCAACCCTGGTTCCTTTAGTTACCTAAAGGCACCGGGGTGGCGGTGCCGCCGGCTTTGGCCCTTCATCGCTGCTCGCAGCTATATTTATATATATATATATATATATATATATATATATATATATATATATATATATATATATATATATAAATTATATATATATATATAAAAAATACATATATATATATATATATATATATATATATATATATATATATATATTTATATATATATATATATATATATATATATATATATATATATATCTCACTTGCCTTACCTGAGAACAATGAAAACAATAAAAAAAACTAGGGAATCACTAAACCGAGAGAATTATTCTGTTTTGATGATACACTCAAAATATTACACAAGCAATTCTTTAAATTTAATGATATTCAGAACAGAACAAGAATTCAAAAAAACTATAATTAAGAATTAACCGAAATAATTGAAAGCGAAAGTGAAAGTAAGTGGTGTTTGGCTCACGTAACTCTCTCATTAGAATCAAACTGTTTCAACATTTGCGATGTATTTGGATGCTAAACTATTCTTTATTATGGGCTTTGTACTTCACTCAGGTTTCAATATGTGTGTGTGTGTGTGTGTGTGTGTGTGTGAGGTGCGGGTGCGATTGAACTGTTACACATAAAAACATACTCCGTCCAATAAAACACAACAAAGTGCTTTTTTCAAACTATAAACTCTTGTCAAACTGTAACCTACAACTGTCACCAAACTAAAATCACACGCACACACTGTCTAAAAGCAAAAAATATTTATCCAACCCCATTTAAAACAGTCTGTGGGTGCCATCTTTTGGACATTCACCACATCGCATTGATTTTCATTTATTGTCCTCAGAGCCCTAATCTGTTTATTTTTCAATTACACATTCTACATTGATTAAAAAAGAAAAATTCAAATGTGTTTTTATTTTATACAGGAATAAATTATTTATAATTCAGATGAGAATAAAGTTAGTGTTTTACAATTTAAAGGAAAACAAATATATTGTTCTGAAATATAGCACATTCATTTTAAATTCATTCAGCTTCAATTACCAATACAATCTTAATTTTATTTAAAGCAAACTATACATTTAAAAGATCTTGGTTCTGTGCATATTTTGTAATTTAAAAAAAATACAAAATTGTTATGCAAAAAGACAAGGCCCTAGAGATTTCTTTATCCTTTAATGCAGGAAAAATCACACAGCAATGAAAGGCTTAATATCATGTCACTGTAACAGCCAGCCAGCCACACACACACATATAAACACAGACACCAGCCCTCCCTCCCCCTCCCTCCCCACACAGACAGCCACACACACACACACACATAGAATGGGAGGGGGCCCTCTCTCTGTCAAAGAGTGACAGAGAGAGATACCATTTCATGAAATCCACATTCAAACCACAATATCTGACTTTCTGAGGGTTGGAGCTATTGACTGTAAATTAGAAAGTTGTTTGGCTTGAGGAGAAGAATATACAAGCTGAGTTTTGTAACTGTAGGTAAATCTAACTAAGTTATAACACACTTTATATGTCCTTTTTTAGTCATGAAAATTCATTTCCTCGCCACGGCCAAACCGTTCGAGATATCAAAAATCCGTCAGCAATTTAGCATCCTCAATGTCTTGACTTCATGCACGCCTAGTTTGGCGATGATTGAATGAATTGCCTAGGAGTAGTACTTCAAATTCCACAGCAAGCGTTTTCCAAACAACCCATAATAGCCGACTTCCTGTTGGGCTGGCGTAAAACTTGACCAGGGGTAAAATGTTTGGCCCGATGAGATCTATATGTGTACTGAGTTTCATATTAATTCATGCAAGCGTGTTGAATATATGGACCAAATTGTCGGACCCCGTTCAAGGGGGCGCTGTTGAGCCCCCCTGCCACGCCCGGGTACCAGCTTCAGCCCGGCCCTGATGGCCGTGGGTTCTGACCTGTGTGCAAAATTTCAAAAGTTTTTGAGCACGTTAAGAGTCCCAAAATCCCCTGAAACCTTGAAATGCATTAAAATCAATAGACAAATCCCTCACACACAGAGACAGAAAGAGAGGGAGAGAAAATTCTCAGAAACATCCACATTCAAACTAAAATATCTGACTCCCTCTTGGTCTGAGCTAATGACAGTAAATTAGAAAGTTGTCCGGCTTGATCTGAACAATATGCGTACCGAGTTTTATGATTGTAGGTAAAACTATAGAACTAACACCCCCACTTTTGTCAAAAGGTGGCGCTACTGAGCCCCTGCACCACGCCCGTTTCTGAAACTTTGCACATGTCTACTGGCTAATAAATGTGATGTGTCTGTCGAGTTTCATGTTATTTCAAGTATGTTAAGAGTCTCAAAAGCATCAACAAAGAATATTAAAGTTTGATGCGTTGCCACGGCAACAGTATCTAATATATCAATAATCCTTTCACAGGTCTACATCTGCCGTGTATTTACATTATACAGATGAAGTTTGAAGCAAATCGGGTTAAAATAAGAGGGTGATTTCAAAGCATTTTGAAAGTGACACACTTCCTGCTGCCAGTTGGTGGCGCTATAACTTTGACTCACAATAGTCACATCCATGTGATCGGCCTCTTAAAGCGAACACACTGGTGAAGTTTCGTTAAGATCAGCTAATGTATGCTGAAGTTATAACACACTTCCTGTTTCACGTTTCTCGCCATAAATTCGTTTCCTCGCCACGGCCAAACCGTTCGAGATATCAAAAATCCCCTGGCAATTTTTCATCCTCAATGTCTTGACTTCATGCTGACCGAGTTTCGTGGCATTTCTTTGAATTCTCTAGGAGAAGTACTTTAAATTCCATTGCATGCGTTTAACAAACAACCCTAAATAGCCGACTTCCTGTTGGGATGGGGTAAAAAGTAAGAGCATGAAGTATATATGAACCGATGAGATCTATATGTGTACCGAGTTTCATATTATTACATGCAAGTGTGTTTGATTTATGGACCAAGTTTTCGGACCCCGTTCCAGGGGGCGCTGTCGAGCCCCCCTGCCACGCCCGGGTACCATCTTCAGCCCGGCCCTGATGGCCGCGGTTTCTGACCTGTGTGCAAAGTTTCAAGAGTTTTCGAGCACGTTAAGGGCCCCAAAAGTGCCCGAATAGTCGTAAGAAAAATATAGAAAATGAGTTTCCAAACAACCCATAATAACCGACTTCCTGTTGGGCTGACGTAAAACTTAGAGCACGAAAGTTGTTTGGCCCGATGAGATCTATAAGTGTACCGAGTTTCAGATTATTACATGCAAGCGTGTTTGATATATGGACAAGTGTTCAAACCCCGTTCCAGGGGGCGCTGTCGAGCCCCCCTGCCACGCCCGGGTACCAGCTTCAGCCCGGCCCTGATGGCCGCGGGTTCTGACCCGTGTGCAAAGTTTCAAGAGTTTTTGAGCACGTTAAGGCCCCCAAAAGTGCCCAAAAGGTAGTAAAATAATAATAATAATAATAATAATAATAATAATAATAAATAATAATCCTTAGGAAAACAATAGGGCCTTCGCCTTTTCAAGGCTTGGGCCCTAAAAATAACTATAATAAAGCCAAAACGAAATAATTTAAAACAAAAGTAAAAGTAAGTGGTGTTAGGCTCACGTAAATCTCTCTTTAGAATCTAAATGTTGCAACATTTGCGATGTATTTGGATGCTAAACTATTCTTTATTACAGGCTTTGTACTTCACTCACGTTCCAATATCGACGGAAAAAATCATCCTCTTCACTTGTGCAAAAATGTGCTTGGAAAAATCACAGTGGAGCGGTGCTTACTGTGAATGATACAAATTGTACTACTGACTATTTCAACATAGCAGTGTAATTTGTATATGTTAGGTTGAATGTTTTATTATTGTGTGTGTGTGTGTGTGTGTGTTTGTGTGTGTGTGTGTGTGTGTGTGTGTGTGTGTGTGTGTGTGTCAGTGTGTGTGTGGGGGTCTGGGTGGCTCAGCGCGATTGAACAGTGAAACATACTCCGTCATTTTCTTCATACAGGACATCATTCAAACGTCAAAGTGTTTACTTATATTTGTGTACACTCGCAATTAAACACAACATTGTGTTTTTGTTAAATAAATTAAAGTAATACGTCCCCCGAAATGGCGCTAATTTTAAAATGAAACTAAAATGCTCACGGCTGCACGGGCATTCATAACTCTGCGCGCCCACGGTGAGGGACGAGCAGAACAGAGCGAACGTTGTTTAGTTCATTCCTACTTCCATAGGAATTAATTGAAAAAGCTCACTCTACTCTGCACCATTATTAATGAATTGTGCAGACGTCCTTATTTTACTTTCGCTTTTTACCTGATTTTGAACACAAGAGGGCAGTATAACACTATGTATGATTTGGAAAAAATTTTTTTTTGACTAAACAACCATTCTGGCTGTTTTTAAACTTAAACATTATTCTCTAATTGCTCTCACCATGCCCGTTTCTGAAACTCTGCACATGTCTACTGTCTAATAAATGTGATGTGTCTGTCGGGTTTCATGCAATTTCAAGTATGTTAAGAGTCTCAAAAGCATCAACAAAGAATAATAAAGTTTGATGCGTTGCCACGGCAACAGTATCTAAGATATCAATAATCCTTTCTCAGGTCTACATCTGCCGTGTGTCTACATTATACACATAAAGTTTGAAGCAAATTGGGTAAAAATAAGAGGGTGATTTCAAAGCCTTTAGGAAGTGACACACTTCCTGCTGCCAGTTGGTGGCGCTATAACTTTGACTCACAATAGTCACATCCATGTGATCGGACTCTTACAGCGAACACACTGCTGAAGTTTCATCAAGATCAGTTAATGTATGCAGAAGTTATAACACACTTCCTGTTTCCTTTATTCGCCATAAATTCGTTTCCTCGCCACAGCCAAACCGTTCGAGATATCAAAAATCCCCTGGCAACTTTTCATCCTCAATGTCTTGACTTCATGCTGACCGAGTTTCGTGGCGATTGGTTGAATTCTCTAGGAGGAGTATATCGAATTCCAGGGGCATACGCTTCCAAACAAACCATAATAGCCGACTTCCTGTTGGGCTGGGGTAAAAAGTAAAAGTACAAAGGATATATGAATCGATGAGATCTATATGTGTACCGAGTTTCATATTATTACATTCAAGCGTGTTTGATTTATGGACCAAGTTTTCGGACCCCGTTCCAGGGGGCACTGTCGAGCCCCCCTGCCACGCCCGGGTACCAGCTTCAGCCCGGCCCTGATGGCCACGGGTTCTGACCCGTGTGCAAAGTTTCAAGAGTTTTTGAGCACGTTAAGGGCCCCCAAAGTGCGCTGAGAGTCTCAAAAGTATCCAAAAAGAATATTAAAGTTTGATGCGTTGTCACGGCAACAGCATCTAAGATATCAACAATCCTTTCACAGGTCTAAATCTGGCGTGTGTCTACATTATACACATCAAGTTTGAAGCAAATCGGGTAAAGCCTGTTTGATTTATGGACCAAGTTTTCGGACCCCATTCCAGGGGGCGCTGTCGAGCCCCCCTGCCACGCCCGGGTACCAGCTTCAGCCCGGCCCTGATGGCCGCGGTTTCTGACCCGTGTGCAAAGTTTCAAGAGTTTTTGAGCACGTTAAGGGCCCCAAAAGTGCGCTAAGAATCTCAAAAGTATCCAAAAAGAATATTAAAGTTTGATGCGTTGTCACGGCAACAGCATCTAAGATATCAACAATCCTTTCACAGGTCTACATCTGGCTTGTGTCTACATTATACACATCAAGTTTGAAGCAAATAGGGTAAAGCGTGTTGGATATATGGACCAAATTGTCTGACCCGTTCAAGGGGGCGCTGTCGAGCCCCCCTGCCACGCCCGGGTACCAGCTTCAGCCTGGCCCTGATGGCCGCGGGTTTTGTCCCGTGTGCAAAGTTTCAAGAGTTTTCGAGCACGTTAAGAACCCCAAAAGTGCCCGAAAGCATAAAAAAGCATGAAAAAGCTTAAAAAAAGGAATATTAATGTTTGATGCATTGCCATGGCAACAGTATCTAAGATATCAATAATCCTTTCACAGGTCTACATCTGGCGTGTGTCTACATTATGCACATGAAGTTTGAAGCAAATCGGGTAAAAATAAGAGGGTGATTTAAAAGCATTTTGAAAGTGACACACTTCCTGCTTCCAGTTGGTGGCGCTATAACTTTGACTCACAATAGTCGCATCCATGTGATCGGGCTCTTACAACGAACACACTGCTGAAGTTTCATCAAGATTAGTTAATGTATGCAGTAGTTATAACACACTTCCTGTTTCACGTTTCTCGCCATAATTTCGTTTACTCGCCACGGCCAAACCGTTCGAGATATCAAAAATCCCCTGGCAATTTTTCATCCTCAGTGTCTTGACTTCATGCTGACCGAGTTTCGTGCCGTGTGTTTGAATTCTCTAGGAGGAGTATTTCACATTCCATTGCATGTGTTTTCCAAACAACCCTTAATAGCCGACTTCCTGTTGGGCTGGGGTAAAAAGTAAGAGCATGAAGTATATATGAACCGATGAGATCTATATGTGTACTGAGTTTCATATTATTACATGCAAGCGTGTTTGATTTATGGACCAAGTGTTCAAACCCCGTTCCAGGGGGCGCTGTCGAGCCCCCCTGCCACGCCCGGGTACCAGCTTCAGCCCAGCCCTGATGGCCGCGGGTTCTGAGATGTGTGCAAAGTTTCAAGAGTTTTCGAGCACGTTAAGGCCCCCAAAAGTGCCCAAAAGGTAGTAAAATAATAATAAATAGCTGCGAGCAGCGATTACGGGCCCAAGCCGGTGGCACCGCAACCCCGGTGCCTTTAATTACCTAAAGGCACCGGAGTGGCGGTGCCGCCGGCTTTGGCCCTTCATCGCTGCTCGCAGCTATATTTATATATATATATATATATATATATATATATATATATATATATATATATATATATATATATATATAACAAGCCGGTGGCACCGCCACCCCGGTGCCTTTAGGGTTACTGTGCGTGACGGGCAATAACGTAACCCCGCTTTGACCTTTGAGAAGACGTGTGCTGTAGAGCTTGCATCAGTGTGGGCTCTGCAAAAGTGTGCATTGAGGGCACATATCAACCACAAAGTATGCGTGAGCAAGCTTCTGAAACCTAAAATGAAAAATGAGACACCCTACGGTCTCATGGAATTAATGGACACATGAAATAAGTACACAAGTTTGAAAGTTATATGAAGTGTGCCAAGACAGAATATTTGCCTGATCTGATTAGAAAAATAGTTTTTGTGTGTGTGTGTGTGTGTGAGGCGTGATTGAACAATGTAGACATAAAAACATACTCCGTCCTTTTGTTCATACAGGACATTATTCAAACTACAAAGTGTTTACTTATATTTGTGTACAATCGCAATAAAACACAACATTGTGCTTTTGTCAAACTGTAAACTACAACTGTCACCCAACCAAAATCTCTTACACACACACACACACACACACACACACACACACACATAGTTTAAAAGCAAAAAAATCTTTTGGACATTCATCATATTGCATTGGTTTTCATTTCTTGTTCTCGAACAGAGCCCTAATCTGTTTATTTTTTCAGTTACACATTCTACATTGATTAAAAAAGAAAAATCAAATGTGCTTTTATTTTAGACATAAATAAATAATCTAGCATTCAGATGAGAGTAAAGTTAGTGTTAGTTCAAATTTTAAGGAAAACAAAAATATGATCTGAAATATCGCACATTCATTTAAAATTCATTCAGGTTCAATTACCAAACATACAAATCTCAATGTAATTTAAAGCAAACAATACATTTAAAATATATGGGTTGTATGCAATTTTTTTATATATAAAAAGATATATATCCAAAAATACAAAGCCTAAACTTTAACAAGGGTTAAACAATCACTGTAACAGACACAATCACACACACACACACACACACACACACGTCAAATCACTTACATTTTAGATGCAATATTGACTTTTTTTCTTTTTCAGCAGCGAAAATAGTTCAACAAAGATCACAGCAGAACCATCGAGCATCTCACAGCAACGCGTTCTCATTACTGAATGATTCAGCATTTTGAACAAATCGGTTGACTCAAAGATTCAACGACCAATCCATAATCTGTCTCATTCATGAATGACTCAGCCGTTCGAACGAATCGTTTGAACGAATGAATCAATGACTCGCTCATTAAGACGGTCGCCTGGCGACACCTAATGACGGTTTAGTGATATGTTTAAAAGTATCATTCTTTCCAACGATTGTTAATTAACTCATATTTGAAACATAAGCTATATATATATATATATATATATATATATATATATATATATACACACATATATATATACACAAAAATAAAATAAACACATTTGAAGCGTGTTTGCTTACTAAATTGTGAGCTGAACGAAAGTTGCAGCAAATATCAGCAACAGGAGTCAAATTTCATTAATCACGAGAGTGAAGAGCTGACTGAAAAGATGATGACGGAATAGGCTATTTTATGTAAAAGCGCCTATTTAAGCGAATCTATCATTATACTCTTTTGTTGTTGTGTTTTCCGTGAAAAATAATAGACTATTGAACTCACAATTCAAGCACGCGCTCTGCACGCGCCACCATTATCAATGTCCGTGTGGACGTCCGCGATCGAACAGTGGAAACATTGGCTACTCCGTCATTTTATTCAAGAAGATCATTCAAACTGCAAAGTGTTTACTTATTTTTGGATACTCGCAATCAAACACAACATTGTGATTTTGTCAAATACATTCAAGAAATCCGCCCCCGAAATGGGGCTTCTTTTAAAATGAAACAAAAATGCTCACAGCTGCACGTCTTGTGGAGACGTCCGTTACTTTCGCTTTCAAGTTAGCGATTTTAAAGCCCCCAGCGGAGTCACGGTGGGAAAATATTCCCATAGTAGCATCAATTGGCCTACCTGATTTTGAACACAAGAGGGCAGTAAAGCACTATGAATGATTTTTTTTTTTTTTTTTTGGCTAAACAACCATTCTGGCTGTTTTTAAACTTAAACATAAATCTTAAATTGAAAAAAAGGAATACAATGGGTTTACTTCTAATATTAGTATAATTTTATAGAAAAATAAATGGTGTATAATTACATTTTAGAAAGATATGAGACATTTCCTGATTCTTTTTTTGACATAATCCCTCGCCATAGCAAAACCGTTTGAGATATTCAATATCCGTTCACAATTTAGCATCTTTAATGTATTTTCATCAAGTTGAAAAAGTTTTGTAACTGTAGATGAAACTAACCCCCCCCCCCCCCCCCCCCACACACACTTTTGTCACAAAAGGTGGCGCTACTGAGCCCCTGCACCACGCCCGTTTCTGAAACTTTGCACATGTCTACTGGCTAATAAATGTGATCTGTCTGTCAAGTTTCATGCAATTTTAAGCAATTTCAGGCATGCTAAGAGTCTCAAAAGCATCCAAAAAGAATATTAAAGTTTGATGCGTTGCCATGGCAACAGTATCTAAGATTTCAATAATCCTTTCACAGGTCTACATCTGCCGTGTGTCTACATTATACACATAAAGTTTGAAGCAAATTGGGTAAAAATAAGAGGGTGATTTCAAAGCCTTTAGGAAGTGACACACTTCCTGCTGCCAGTTGGTGGCGCTATAACTTTGACTCACAATAGTCACATCCATGTGATCGGACTCTTACAGCGAACACACTGCTGAAGTTTCATCAAGATCAGTTAATGTATGCAGAAGTTATAACACACTTCCTGTTTCCTTTATTCGCCATAAATTCGTTTCCTCGCCACAGCCAAACCGTTCGAGATATCAAAAATCCCCTGGCAACTTTTCATCCTCAATGTCTTGACTTCATGCTGACCGAGTTTCGTGGCGATTGGTTGAATTCTCTAGGAGGAGTATATCGAATTCCAGGGGCATACGCTTCCAAACAAACCATAATAGCCGACTTCCTGTTGGGCTGGGGTAAAAAGTAAAAGTACAAAGGATATATGAATCGATGAGATCTATATGTGTACCGAGTTTCATATTATTACATTCAAGCGTGTTTGATTTATGGACCAAGTTTTCGGACCCCGTTCCAGGGGGCACTGTCGAGCCCCCCTGCCACGCCCGGGTACCAGCTTCAGCCCGGCCCTGATGGCCACGGGTTCTGACCCGTGTGCAAAGTTTCAAGAGTTTTTGAGCACGTTAAGGGCCCCCAAAGTGCGCTGAGAGTCTCAAAAGTATCCAAAAAGAATATTAAAGTTTGATGCGTTGTCACGGCAACAGCATCTAAGATATCAACAATCCTTTCACAGGTCTAAATCTGGCGTGTGTCTACATTATACACATCAAGTTTGAAGCAAATCGGGTAAAGCCTGTTTGATTTATGGACCAAGTTTTCGGACCCCATTCCAGGGGGCGCTGTCGAGCCCCCCTGCCACGCCCGGGTACCAGCTTCAGCCCGGCCCTGATGGCCGCGGTTTCTGACCCGTGTGCAAAGTTTCAAGAGTTTTTGAGCACGTTAAGGGCCCCAAAAGTGCGCTAAGAATCTCAAAAGTATCCAAAAAGAATATTAAAGTTTGATGCGTTGTCACGGCAACAGCATCTAAGATATCAACAATCCTTTCACAGGTCTACATCTGGCTTGTGTCTACATTATACACATCAAGTTTGAAGCAAATAGGGTAAAGCGTGTTGGATATATGGACCAAATTGTCTGACCCGTTCAAGGGGGCGCTGTCGAGCCCCCCTGCCACGCCCGGGTACCAGCTTCAGCCTGGCCCTGATGGCCGCGGGTTTTGTCCCGTGTGCAAAGTTTCAAGAGTTTTCGAGCACGTTAAGAACCCCAAAAGTGCCCGAAAGCATAAAAAAGCATGAAAAAGCTTAAAAAAAGGAATATTAATGTTTGATGCATTGCCATGGCAACAGTATCTAAGATATCAATAATCCTTTCACAGGTCTACATCTGGGCGTGTGTCTACATTATGCACATGAAGTTTGAAGCAAATCGGGTAAAAATAAGAGGGTGATTTAAAAGCATTTTGAAAGTGACACACTTCCTGCTTCCAGTTGGTGGCGCTATAACTTTGACTCACAATAGTCACATCCATGTGATCGGGCTCTTACAACGAACACACTGCTGAAGTTTCATCAAGATTAGTTAATGTATGCAGTAGTTATAACACACTTCCTGTTTCACGTTTCTCGCCATAATTTCGTTTACTCGCCACGGCCAAACCGTTCGAGATATCAAAAATCCCCTGGCAATTTTTCATCCTCAGTGTCTTGACTTCATGCTGACCGAGTTTCGTGCCGTGTGTTTGAATTCTCTAGGAGGAGTATTTCACATTCCATTGCATGTGTTTTCCAAACAACCCTTAATAGCCGACTTCCTGTTGGGCTGGGGTAAAAAGTAAGAGCATGAAGTATATATGAACCGATGAGATCTATATGTGTACTGAGTTTCATATTATTACATGCAAGCGTGTTTGATTTATGGACCAAGTGTTCAAACCCCGTTCCAGGGGGCGCTGTCGAGCCCCCCTGCCACGCCCGGGTACCAGCTTCAGCCCGGCCCTGATGGCCGCGGGTTCTGAGATGTGTGCAAAGTTTCAAGAGTTTTCGAGCACGTTAAGGCCCCCAAAAGTGCCCAAAAGGTAGTAAAATAATAATAATAATAAATAAATATAGCTGCGAGCAGCGATTGCGGGCCCAAGCCGGTGGCACCGCAACCCCGGTGCCGGAGTGGCGGTTCCGCCGGCTTTGGCCCTTCATCGCTGCTCGCAGCTATATTTATATATATATATATATATATATATATATATATATATATAAACAAGCCGGTGGCACTGCCACCCCCGGTGCCTTAAGGGTTACTGTGCACGACGTGCAAAAACGTAACCCCGCTATCACTGTCGCCCTACGGTCCCATGGATTTAACGGACACATGAAATAAGTACACAAGACCGAAAATTGATATGAACTGTACCATTTTGGACAGGGACTATGATCGTGAATCACAATAGCCACATATATGAGATCATTTAAATTTAGAATCATTTTTAATGTCATAGGACATACATGGGCAATATACGGCCCGGGGTCAATGGCGCTTCAATCCGGCCCCCGCGATGCGATCGCAATTTGGATGAAACACACGCCGAAATAAACATGCGTGACACAAAACAATCTTTAACTTAGGTGGCAAATATGTTTTAGTAATTCTGTGAATTACACTGCGCAAACCAAAATTAATACTACCCACCGGATGAAGGGTTGTCTCTGTCTCCACATAACATAAAATATTCATTTTATTTTATTTTTCGTGTTCGCATTTATGAGGAAAAACAATGTTACAGACGTGTTCTCCGTTACGGACGTGAGCGCTCTGAAAGCGGCACTAAAAGATGCTTTAAAACTTTCACAAAGACATCAAACAGAAAGCACAAAACAAAGCACAAAACCTTTCTTTGAAGTGAATTTCGTTTTGTATTAATTGTATCTTAATTTTAATCAATGTTTCATCAACCAATTGCCTGTATTTAATCAATAAGAAGTAAATATAGCAGACAATATAGAGATAATCACGAAACATTAATAATGAGATAATCACGCCGGCGCGTGAACTGGAGCTCGTCTCATAAATGAACCGAAACTCAGCATATAAAGTAGCCTACTTGCCTCACATGTCTACTTTTAAACTGAACAATTCAAAACGAAAGAAAACAGACTACAGACTGCTCTCTGCTTATGTAATCCTTATGAAATGTGCATTTCTCTCTGGCGCGTTCACTAGGCTACTGAAGATCGCGAGTCAGCATCGTCAACTTCATCTTAGCCGACAATGACAAAGAAAACACTTATTTATTAATAAACAATTAAAATATCTCCTTGCTATATTTTACATATTCATAATCATTACTTTTGCTGGTTTTGCCAGTCATGTATTCTGCAACGAAATATGTTTTGAAAGTATCCTTCCCAACACTGGAAGTCTGTATGTTAATTAGGGATGGGCATTTTTCAAAAATATTGCATTCGAATATTCGGGCTCATAAAAATCAAATATTCGTTTATTTAAATGACATTTAACGAAAAAGATGTTATTTTTTAAGTTTTTTTTTTTTTTACGTTTTTGTCACCATTTCTTTTAGTTGAAAACATTAAACATTAGGCCTATGTGTAAACAAAAAATATAAAAAAATAAAAGCATTAATAAAAGAATGCTCAAGCAGCGCGAACGGGAAAAAAACGCCTAATAAAGCGGTTGCGCCAGATATCGTACAGAACGTACACACACTCGAGTCAGCATATGATTATCGTGTTTATATTGTTTCATGTTTATATAGAGAAAAACAATATCCACATGCAGGGGCGCCTGCATGTGGATGAAAAAAAAAATATGATTTACAATTACTGCTTTGGTTGCATTCTGGTGGAATTATTAATAGTACATTAGATATGACAAAATACCTTCATAGCGGTAAACAGAGTATCTTCAATTGGTACCGAGTGGCATAAGACTTGATAAACGCGCGTTCAAAATGATCACGATAAAACAGGTGCTCGCGCACATTCGGCCTGGGGACTGGTTTATAGTAGCCTGTATTCGTGTTCGAAGGTGTCATCTCCTCATACGTTCACGAAAAGTACGAAGTACGAACGCAGTGCTTTCCATCTTGAGATTCAGTGGGGGGCGCACTCTGGACAGCTATATAGTGTCTTATTATTCTAAATAATTGAATATATTGATCAAATTTACAAATTGAAAATGAAAGATGAAGCATACATTTAATAAGACTAGACTAGGGGTGCCTTGCATTACAATATGCAGATTTAAATATACCACCGTCAATTTGATGTGTGTGTGTATAATAAAATCATTTAGTCACTTCAATTATAACTTGAACGTGTTTGCTTACTAAATTGTGAGCAAAACGAAAGTTGCAGCAAAGATCAGCAACAGGAGTCAAAATTCATTAATCACGAGAGTGAAGAGCTGACTGAAAAAAATGATGACGGAATATTTTGTGTAAAAGTGCCTATTTAAGCGAATCTGTCATTTACTCTTTTGTTGTTGTGTTTTCCCTGAAAACCGGAAGCAATCGCCCCCGATATGGCGCTAATTTTAAAGTGACACTAAAAAGTATGCGGCTGCACTGACATTCATAATGGTGCGCGTCCATGGCGACGAGCAAGCAAAACAGAGCGAACGTTTTTTCATTTCTACTTCCATAGAAATTCATTCGAATTTCATTAATCACGAGTCGAGAGTGAGCGTCTCTCTCTGCTGTGTTATGCTGCATCACACGGGCATTCATAACGCTGCGCGTCCACGACGATGAGCGAGCAGAACAGAGTGAACGTTTTTTAGTTCATTCCTACTTCCATATAGGAATTCCCTCGAGCGCTCTGCACGCGCCACCATTATCAATGTCCGTGTGGACGTCCGCGATCGAACAGTGGAAACATTGGCTACTCCGTCATTTTATTCAAGAAGATCATTCAAACTGCAAAGTGTTTACTTATTTTTGGATACTCGCAATCAAACACAACATTGTGATTTTGTAAAATACATTCAAGAAATCCGCCCCCGAAATGGGGCTTCTTTTAAAATGAAACGAAAATGCTTACAGCTGCACGTCTTGTGGAGACGTCCGTTACTTTCGCTTTCAAGTTAGCGATTTTAAAGCCCCCAGCGGAGTCACGGTGGGAAAATATTCCCATAGTAGCATCAATTGGCCTACCTGATTTTGAACACAAGAGGGCAGTAAAGCACTATGAATGATTTGTATTTTTTTATTTTTTTGGCTAAACAACCATTCTGGCTGTTTTTAAACTTAAACATAAATCTTAAATTGAAAAAAAGGAATACAATGGGTTTAGTTCTAATATTAGTATAATTTTATAGAAAAATAAATGGTGTATAATTACATTTTAGAAAGATATGAGACATTTCCTGATTCTTTTTTTGACATAATCCCTCGCCATAGAAAAAACGTTTGAGATATTCAATATCCGTTCACAATTTAGCATCTTTAATGTATTTTCATCAAGTTGAAAAAGTTTTGTAACTGTAGATGAAACTAACCCCCCCCCCCCCACACACACACACACACACTTTTGTCACAAAAGGTGGCGCTACTGAGCCCCTGCACTACGCCCGTTTCTGAAACTTTGCACATGTCTACTGGCTAATAAATGTGATCTGTCTGTCAAGTTTCATGCAATTTTAAGCAATTTCAGGCATGCTAAGAGTCTCAAAAGCATCCAAAAAGAATATTAAAGTTTGATGCGTTGCCATGGCAACAGTATCTAAGATATCAATAATCCTTTCACAGGTCTACATCTGCCGTGTATTTACATTATACACATCAAGTTTGAAGCAAATCGGGTAAAAATAAGAGGGTGATTTCAAAGTATTTTGAAAGTGACACACTTCCTGCTGCCAGTTGGTGGCGCTATAACTTTGACTCACAATAGTCACATGTGATCGGCCTCTTACAGCGAACACACTGTTGAAGTTTCATCAAGATCAGTTAATGTATGCAGAAGTTATAACACACTTCCTGTTTCCATTATTCGCCATAAATTCGTTTCCTCGTCACGGCCAAACCGTTCGAGATATCAGAAATCCCCTGGCAATTTTTCATCCTCAATGTCTTGACATCATGCTGACCGAGTTTCGTTGCGATTGGTTGAATTCTCTAGGAGGAGTATATCGAATTCCAGGGGCATACGCTTTCAAACAAACCATAATAGCCGACTTCCTGTTGGGCTGGGGTAAAAAGTAAAAGTACAAAGGATATATGAATCGATGAGATCTATATGTGTACCGAGTTTCATATTATTACATTCAAGCGTGTTTGATTTATGGACCAAGTTTTCGGACCCCGTTCCAGGGGGCACTGTCGAGCCCCCCTGCCACGCCCGGGTACCAGCTTCAGCCCGGCCCTGATGGCCACGGGTTCTGACCCGTGTGCAAAGTTTCAAGAGTTTTTGAGCACGTTAAGGGCCCCCAAAGTGCGCTGAGAGTCTCAAAAGTATCCAAAAAGAATATTAAAGTTTGATGCGTTGTCACGGCAACAGCATCTAAGATATCAACAATCCTTTCACAAGTCTAAATCTGGCGTGTGTCTACATTATACACATCAAGTTTGAAGCAAATCGGGTAAAGCCTGTTTGATTTATGGACCAAGTTTTCGGACCCCATTCCAGGGGGCGCTGTCGAGCCCCCCTGCCACGCCCGGGTACCAGCTTCAGCCCGGCCCTGATGGCCGCGGTTTCTGACCCGTGTGCAAAGTTTCAAGAGTTTTTGAGCACGTTAAGGGCCCCAAAAGTGCGCTAAGAATCTCAAAAGTATCCAAAAAGAATATTAAAGTTTGATGCGTTGTCACGGCAACAGCATCTAAGATATCAACAATCCTTTCACAGGTCTACATCTGGCTTGTGTCTACATTATACACATCAAGTTTGAAGCAAATAGGGTAAAGCGTGTTGGATATATGGACCAAATTGTCTGACCCGTTCAAGGGGGCGCTGTCGAGCCCCCCTGCCACGCCCGGGTACCAGCTTCAGCCTGGCCCTGATGGCCGCGGGTTTTGTCCCGTGTGCAAAGTTTCAAGAGTTTTCGAGCACGTTAAGAACCCCAAAAGTGCCCGAAAGCATAAAAAAGCATGAAAAAGCTTAAAAAAAGGAATATTAATGTTTGATGCATTGCCATGGCAACAGTATCTAAGATATCAATAATCCTTTCACAGGTCTACATCTGGCGTGTGTCTACATTATGCACATGAAGTTTGAAGCAAATCGGGTAAAAATAAGAGGGTGATTTAAAAGCATTTTGAAAGTGACACACTTCCTGCTTCCAGTTGGTGGCGCTATAACTTTGACTCACAATAGTCACATCCATGTGATCGGGCTCTTACAACGAACACACTGCTGAAGTTTCATCAAGATTAGTTAATGTATGCAGTAGTTATAACACACTTCCTGTTTCACGTTTCTCGCCATAATTTCGTTTACTCGCCACGGCCAAACCGTTCGAGATATCAAAAATCCCCTGGCAATTTTTCATCCTCAGTGTCTTGACTTCATGCTGACCGAGTTTCGTGGCATTTCTTTGAATTCTCTAGGAGAAGTACTTTAAATTCCATTGCATGCGTTTTACAAACAACCCTAAATAGCCGACTTCCTGTTGGGCTGGGGTAAAAAGTAAGAGCATGAAGTATATATGAACCGATGAGATCTATATGTGTACTGAGTTTCATATTCTTACATGCAAGCGTGTTTGATTTATGGACCAAGTGTTCAAACCCCGTTCCAGGGGGCGCTGTCGAGCCCCCCTGCCACGCCCGGGTACCAGCTTCAGCCCGGCCCTGATGGCCGCGGGTTCTGAGATGTGTGCAAAGTTTCAAGAGTTTTCGAGCACGTTAAGGCCCCCAAAAGTGCCCAAAAGGTAGTAAAATAATAATAATAATAATAATAATAATAAATATAGCTGCGAGCAGCGATTACGGGCCCAAGCCGGTGGCACCGCAACCCCGGTGCCTTTAGTTACCTAAAGGCACCGGAGTGGCGGTGCCGCCGGC
Organism: Tiaroga cobitis; assembly: GCA_030578255.1. Classification (NCBI taxonomy): domain Eukaryota; kingdom Metazoa; phylum Chordata; class Actinopteri; order Cypriniformes; family Leuciscidae; genus Tiaroga; species Tiaroga cobitis. The sequence continues at coordinate 11,251,965 of CM060610.1, forward strand.
TTTGGCCCTTCATCGCTGCTCGCAGCTATATTCATATATATATATATATATATATATATATATATATATATATATATATATATATATATATATATATATATAAACAAGCCGGTGGCACCGCCACCCCCGGTGCCTTTATATATATATATATATATATATGTCTACATTGTTCAATCACGCCTCACACACACACACACACTTTTGCAGAGCCCACACCAATGCAAGCTCTATAGCACACATCTTCTCAAAGGTCAAAGCGGAGTTACGATATTGCCCGTCATGCACAGTAACCGTAAAGGCACCGGGGTGGCGGTGCCACCGGCTTGTTTATATATATATATATATCGTATTATTCTAACTTGTAAAAAACTATTAACTTTTGTTAATATTCAACCATTTCACAACTAACTTTTTTCCATAGATCAAACACAACATAATTATATGGTGGACTGAAACAAAAATTATTAATTAAATAAAATTATTGTTTTCCTCTGAAATAGCAAAAGCATCACACACTAGCTGTACCTGCTCTAAATAAAAAAGAGTAATTCAATAAAAATACAAAATCGAACTAAATAAAATAAATTATTACAAAAACAAAATCAAACCAAAGAAAATATATCTTCGAAAAAAAAAGCGAGTGTCATGAGGAAAGGCGCCTCAGGAATCGTCAGGATTAACTCCATGTGTAAGGAATTTTGATTGATTTTATTTGTCACTTGAAAATTATTGTTAAATGTGTGCCTGCATAACTTTAATAAGATTTATTTTCTTTGATTTGATTTTGTTTTATATAATTTATTTATTTCGATTTTGTATTTTTATTTAAATACTATTATTTATTTAGAGCAGGTACAGCTAAGTGTGCGATGCTTTTGCTATTTCAGAGGGAAAAAAACACATTTTATTTCAAAAAGGCTTTTCAATTAAATAAAATGTTCAAGCTTTGTTTTCGTTTTATTATTTTGTTTGTTTTAAGCTTTGTTTAATTTATATTGTTAATCATCTGACACAAAACAAATGCATAAAGTATCATTTTAACTTTTAAAAAACTATTAACATTTGTTAATAGTACATTGCCTGTCTTTTGTTAATAGGACAAAACATAGTTATTATATTTTATAATATTTTATAAATATATAAAATAAACATTTGTAATGAAATCGTTCAAAAAAATGATATTAGCATTGTTTTAAACTTTGAAACAGAAGTAGCGCAATGCCTGGCCACTCCCGCGCCGCCTCCTTTTCACAATCCGAGGGAACCATCTCCGGAATATTAACCTCACTCCTAGAAGTCCAATTCTCATTATTCATGCCTCTTACCTGGGATTGATTGCACACACACACACACACACACACACACACGCACGCACGCACTCACACGCACACACACACACACACACACACACACGTGTCAAGTCACTTACATTTTAGATGCAATATTGACTGTTCTTCTGTTTCAGCAGCGAAAATAGTTAAACAAAGATCACAGCAGAACCATTGCATCTCACAGCAACGTGTTTTCTCATTACTGAATGATTCAGCATTTTGAACAAATTGGTTGACTCAAAGATTCAATGACCAATCCATAAACATCTGTCTCATTCATGAATGACTCAGTCGTTCAAACGAATCGTTTGAACGAATGAATCAATGACCCGCTCATTAAGACGGTCGCCTGGCGACACCTAGTGACGGTTTAGTGTTATTTGATTATACACTCAAAATATTCCACAACAAATCCTTTAAATTTAATGATATTCAGAACAGAACACAAATAAAAAAATAACTATAATAAAGCCAAAACGAAATAATTTAAAACAAAAGTAAAAGTAAGTGGTGTTAGGCTCACGTAAATCTCTCTTTAGAATCTAAATGTTGCAACATTTGCGATGTATTTGGATGCTAAACTATTCTTTATTACAGGCTTTGTACTTCACTCACGTTCCAATATCGACGGAAAAAATCATCCTCTTCACTTGTGCAAAAATGTGCTTGGAAAAATCACAGTGGAGCGGTGCTTACTGTGAATGATACAAATTGTACTACTGACTATTTCAACATAGCAGTGTAATTTGTATATGTTAGGTTGAATGTTTTATTATTGTGTGTGTGTGTGTGTGTGTGTTTGTGTGTGTGTGTGTGTGTGTGTGTGTGTGTGTGTGTGTGTGTGTGTGTGTGTGTGTGTGTGTGTGTGTGTGTGTGTGTGTGTGTGTCAGTGTGTGTGTGGGGGTCTGGGTGGCTCAGCGCGATTGAACAGTGAAACATACTCCGTCATTTTCTTCATACAGGACATCATTCAAACGTCAAAGTGTTTACTTATATTTGTGTACACTCGCAATTAAACACAACATTGTGTTTTTGTTAAATAAATTAAAGTAATACGTCCCCCGAAATGGCGCTAATTTTAAAATGAAACTAAAATGCTCACGGCTGCACGGGCATTCATAACTCTGCGCGCCCACGGTGAGGGACGAGCAGAACAGAGCGAACGTTGTTTAGTTCATTCCTACTTCCATAGGAATTAATTGAAAAAGCTCACTCTACTCTGCACCATTATTAATGAATTGTGCAGACGTCCTTATTTTACTTTCGCTTTTTACCTGATTTTGAACACAAGAGGGCAGTATAACACTATGTATGATTTGGAAAAAAAATTTTTTTGACTAAACAACCATTCTGGCTGTTTTTAAACTTAAACATTATTCTCTAATTGCTCTCACCATGCCCGTTTCTGAAACTCTGCACATGTCTACTGTCTAATAAATGTGATGTGTCTGTCGGGTTTCATGCAATTTCAAGTATGTTAAGAGTCTCAAAAGCATCAACAAAGAATAATAAAGTTTGATGCGTTGCCACGGCAACAGTATCTAAGATATCAATAATCCTTTCTCAGGTCTACATCTGCCGTGTGTCTACATTATACACATAAAGTTTGAAGCAAATTGGGTAAAAATAAGAGGGTGATTTCAAAGCCTTTAGGAAGTGACACACTTCCTGCTGCCAGTTGGTGGCGCTATAACTTTGACTCACAATAGTCACATCCATGTGATCGGACTCTTACAGCGAACACACTGCTGAAGTTTCATCAAGATCAGTTAATGTATGCAGAAGTTATAACACACTTCCTGTTTCCTTTATTCGCCATAAATTCGTTTCCTCGCCACAGCCAAACCGTTCGAGATATCAAAAATCCCCTGGCAACTTTTCATCCTCAATGTCTTGACTTCATGCTGACCGAGTTTCGTGGCGATTGGTTGAATTCTCTAGGAGGAGTATATCGAATTCCAGGGGCATACGCTTCCAAACAAACCATAATAGCCGACTTCCTGTTGGGCTGGGGTAAAAAGTAAAAGTACAAAGGATATATGAATCGATGAGATCTATATGTGTACCGAGTTTCATATTATTACATTCAAGCGTGTTTGATTTATGGACCAAGTTTTCGGACCCCGTTCCAGGGGGCACTGTCGAGCCCCCCTGCCACGCCCGGGTACCAGCTTCAGCCCGGCCCTGATGGCCACGGGTTCTGACCCGTGTGCAAAGTTTCAAGAGTTTTTGAGCACGTTAAGGGCCCCCAAAGTGCGCTGAGAGTCTCAAAAGTATCCAAAAAGAATATTAAAGTTTGATGCGTTGTCACGGCAACAGCATCTAAGATATCAACAATCCTTTCACAGGTCTAAATCTGGCGTGTGTCTACATTATACACATCAAGTTTGAAGCAAATCGGGTAAAGCCTGTTTGATTTATGGACCAAGTTTTCGGACCCCATTCCAGGGGGCGCTGTCGAGCCCCCCTGCCACGCCCGGGTACCAGCTTCAGCCCGGCCCTGATGGCCGCGGTTTCTGACCCGTGTGCAAAGTTTCAAGAGTTTTTGAGCACGTTAAGGGCCCCAAAAGTGCGCTAAGAATCTCAAAAGTATCCAAAAAGAATATTAAAGTTTGATGCGTTGTCACGGCAACAGCATCTAAGATATCAACAATCCTTTCACAGGTCTACATCTGGCTTGTGTCTACATTATACACATCAAGTTTGAAGCAAATAGGGTAAAGCGTGTTGGATATATGGACCAAATTGTCTGACCCGTTCAAGGGGGCGCTGTCGAGCCCCCCTGCCACGCCCGGGTACCAGCTTCAGCCTGGCCCTGATGGCCGCGGGTTTTGTCCCGTGTGCAAAGTTTCAAGAGTTTTCGAGCACGTTAAGAACCCCAAAAGTGCCCGAAAGCATAAAAAAGCATGAAAAAGCTTAAAAAAAGGAATATTAATGTTTGATGCATTGCCATGGCAACAGTATCTAAGATATCAATAATCCTTTCACAGGTCTACATCTGGCGTGTGTCTACATTATGCACATGAAGTTTGAAGCAAATCGGGTAAAAATAAGAGGGTGATTTAAAAGCATTTTGAAAGTGACACACTTCCTGCTTCCAGTTGGTGGCGCTATAACTTTGACTCACAATAGTCACATCCATGTGATCGGGCTCTTACAACGAACACACTGCTGAAGTTTCATCAAGATTAGTTAATGTATGCAGTAGTTATAACACACTTCCTGTTTCACGTTTCTCGCCATAATTTCGTTTACTCGCCACGGCCAAACCGTTCGAGATATCAAAAATCCCCTGGCAATTTTTCATCCTCAGTGTCTTGACTTCATGCTGACCGAGTTTCGTGCCGTGTGTTTGAATTCTCTAGGAGGAGTATTTCACATTCCATTGCATGTGTTTTCCAAACAACCCTTAATAGCCGACTTCCTGTTGGGCTGGGGTAAAAAGTAAGAGCATGAAGTATATATGAACCGATGAGATCTATATGTGTACTGAGTTTCATATTATTACATGCAAGCGTGTTTGATTTATGGACCAAGTGTTCAAACCCCGTTCCAGGGGGCGCTGTCGAGCCCCCCTGCCACGCCCGGGTACCAGCTTTAGCCCGGCCCTGATGGCCGCGGGTTCTGAGATGTGTGCAAAGTTTCAAGAGTTTTCGAGCACGTTAAGGCCCCCAAAAGTGCCCAAAAGGTAGTAAAATAATAATAAATATAGCTGCGAGCAGCGATTACGGGCCCAAGCCGGTGGCACCGCAACCCCGGTGCCTTTAATTACCTAAAGGCACCGGAGTGGCGGTGCCGCCGGCTTTGGCCCTTCATCGCTGCTCGCAGCTATATTTATATATATATATATATATATATATATATATATATATATATAAACAAGCCGGTGGCACCGCCACCCCGGTGCCTTTAGGGTTACTGTGCGTGACGGGCAATAACGTAACCCCGCTTTGACCTTTGAGAAGATGTGTGCTGTAGAGCTTGCATCAGTGTGGGCTCTGCAAAAGTGTGCATTGAGGGCACATATCAACCACAAAGTATGCGTGAGCAACCTTCTGAAACCTAAAATGAAAAATGAGACACCCTACGGTCTCATGGACTTAATGGACACATGAAATAAGTACACAAGTTTGAAAGTTATATGAAGTGTGCCAAGACAGAATATTTGCCTGATCTGATTAGAAAAATAGTTTTTGTGTGTGTGTGTGTGTGTGAGGCGTGATTGAACAATGTAGACATAAAAACATACTCCGTCCTTTTGTTCATACAGGACATTATTCAAACTACAAAGTGTTTACTTATATTTGTGTACAATCGCAATAAAACACAACATTGTGCTTTTGTCAAACTGTAAACTACAACTGTCACCCAACCAAAATCTCTTACACACACACACACACACACACACATAGTTTAAAAGCAAAAAAATCTTTTGGACATTCATCATATTGCATTGGTTTTCATTTCTTGTTCTCGAACAGAGCCCTAATCTGTTTATTTTTTCAGTTACACATTCTACATTGATTAAAAAAGAAAAATCAAATGTGCTTTTATTTTAGACATAAATAAATAATCTATCATTCAGATGAGAGTAAAGTTAGTGTTAGTTAAAATTTTAAGGAAAACAAAAATATGATCTGAAATATCGCACATTCATTTAAAATTCATTCAGGTTCAATTACCAAACATACAAATCTCAATGTAATTTAAAGCAAACAATACATTTAAAATATATGGGTTGTATGCAATTTTTTTATATATAAAAAGATATATATCCAAAAATACAAAGCCTAAACTTTAACAAGGGTTAAACAATCACTGTAACAGACACAATCACACACACACACACACACACACACACACACACGTCAAATCACTTACATTTTAGATGCAATATTGACTTTTTTTCTGTTTCAGCAGCGAAAATAGTTCAACAAAGATCACAGCAGAACCATCGAGCATCTCACAGCAACGCGTTCTCATTACTGAATGATTCAGCATTTTGAACAAATCGGTTGACTCAAAGATTCAACGACCAATCCATAATCTGTCTCATTCATGAATGACTCAGCCGTTCGAACGAATCGTTTGAACGAATGAATCAATGACTCGCTCATTAAGACGGTCGCCTGGCGACACCTAATGACGGTTTAGTGATATGTTTAAAAGTATCATTCTTTCCAACGATTGTTAATTAACTCATATTTGAAACATAAGCTATATATATATATATATATATATATATATATATATATATATATATATATATATATATATATATACACATATATACACAAAAATAAAATAAACACATTTGAAGCGTGTTTGCTTACTAAATTGTGAGCTGAACGAAAGTTGCAGCAAATATCAGCAACAGGAGTCAAATTTCATTAATCACGAGAGTGAAGAGCTGACTGAAAAGATGATGACGGAATAGGCATTTTATGTAAAAGCGCCTATTTAAGCGAATCTATCATTATACTCTTTTGTTGTTGTGTTTTCCGTGAAAAATAATAGACTATTGAACTCACAATTCAAGCACGCGCTCTGCACGCGCCACCATTATCAATGTCCGTGTGGACGTCCGCGATCGAACAGTGGAAACATTGGCTACTCCGTCATTTTATTCAAGAAGATCATTCAAACTGCAAAGTGTTTACTTATTTTTGGATACTCGCAATCAAACACAACATTGTGATTTTGTAAAATACATTCAAGAAATCCGCCCCCGAAATGGGGCTTCTTTTAAAATGAAACAAAAATGCTCACAGCTGCACGTCTTGTGGAGACGTCCGTTACTTTCGCTTTCAAGTTAGCGATTTTAAAGCCCCCAGCGGAGTCACGGTGGGAAAATATTCCCATAGTAGCATCAATTGGCCTACCTGATTTTGAACACAAGAGGGCAGTAAAGCACTATGAATGATTTTTATTTTTTTTTATTTTTTTGGCTAAACAACCATTCTGGCTGTTTTTAAACTTAAACATAAATCTTAAATTGAAAAAAAGGAATACAATGGGTTTACTTCTAATATTAGTATAATTTTATAGAAAAATAAATGGTGTATAATTACATTTTAGAAAGATATGAGACATTTCCTGATTCTTTTTTTGACATAATCCCTCGCCATAGCAAAACCGTTTGAGATATTCAATATCCGTTCACAATTTAGCATCTTTAATGTATTTTCATCAAGTTGAAAAAGTTTTGTAACTGTAGATGAAACTAACCCCCCCCCCCACACACACTTTTGCCACAAAAGGTGGCGCTACTGAGCCCCTGCACCACGCCCGTTTCTGAAACTTTGCACATGTCTACTGGCTAATAAATGTGATCTGTCTGTCAAGTTTCATGCAATTTTAAGCAATTTCAGGCATGCTAAGAGTCTCAAAAGCATCCAAAAAGAATATTAAAGTTTGATGCGTTGCCATGGCAACAGTATCTAAGATATCAATAATCCTTTCACAGGTCTACATCTGCCGTGTATTTACATTATACACATCAAGTTTGAAGCAAATCGGGTAAAAATAAGAGGGTGATTTCAAAGTATTTTGAAAGTGACACACTTCATGCTGCCAGTTGGTGGCGCTATAACTTTGACTCACAATAGTCACATCCATGTGATCGGCCTCTCACAGCGAACACACTGTTGAAGTTTCATCAAGATCAGTTAATGTATGCAGAAGTTATAACACACTTCCTGTTTCCATTATTCGCCATAAATTCGTTTCCTCGTCACGGCCAAACCGTTCGAGATATCAGAAATCCCCTGGCAATTTTTCATCCTCAATGTCTTGACATCATGCTGACCGAGTTTCGTGGCGATTGGTTGAATTCTCTAGGAGGAGTATATCGAATTCCAGGGGCATACGCTTCCAAACAAACCATAATAGCCGACTTCCTGTTGGGCTGGGGTAAAAAGTAAAAGTACAAAGGATATATGAATCGATGAGATCTATATGTGTACCGAGTTTCATATTATTACATTCAAGCGTGTTTGATTTATGGACCAAGTTTTCGGACCCCGTTCCAGGGGGCACTGTCGAGCCTCCCTGCCACGCCCGGGTACCAGCTTCAGCCCGGCCCTGATGGCCACGGGTTCTGACCCGTGTGCAAAGTTTCAAGAGTTTTTGAGCACGTTAAGGGCCCCCAAAGTGCGCTGAGAGTCTCAAAAGTATCCAAAAAGAATATTAAAGTTTGATGCGTTGTCACGGCAACAGCATCTAAGATATCAACAATCCTTTCACAGGTCTAAATCTGGCGTGTGTCTACATTATACACATCAAGTTTGAAGCAAATCGGGTAAAGCCTGTTTGATTTATGGACCAAGTTTTCGGACCCCATTCCAGGGGGCGCTGTCGAGCCCCCCTGCCACGCCCGGGTACCAGCTTCAGCCCGGCCCTGATGGCCGCGGTTTCTGACCCGTGTGCAAAGTTTCAAGAGTTTTTGAGCATGTTAAGGGCCCCAAAAGTGCGCTAAGAATCTCAAAAGTATCCAAAAAGAATATTAAAGTTTGATGCGTTGTCACGGCAACAGCATCTAAGATATCAACAATCCTTTCACAGGTCTACATCTGGCTTGTGTCTACATTATACACATCAAGTTTGAAGCAAATAGGGTAAAGCGTGTTGGATATATGGACCAAATTGTCTGACCCGTTCAAGGGGGCGCTGTCGAGCCCCCCTGCCACGCCCGGGTACCAGCTTCAGCCTGGCCCTGATGGCCGCGGGTTTTGTCCCGTGTGCAAAGTTTCAAGAGTTTTTGAGCACGTTAAGAACCCCAAAAGTGCCCGAAAGCATAAAAAAGCATGAAAAAGCTTAAAAAAAGGAATATTAATGTTTGATGCATTGCCATGGCAACAGTATCTAAGATATCAATAATCCTTTCACAGGTCTACATCTGGCGTGTGTCTACATTATGCACATGAAGTTTGAAGCAAATCGGGTAAAAATAAGAGGGTGATTTAAAAGCATTTTGAAAGTGACACACTTCCTGCTTCCAGTTGGTGGCGCTATAACTTTGACTCACAATAGTCACATCCATGTGATCGGGCTCTTACAACGAACACACTGCTGAAGTTTCATCGAGATTAGTTAATGTATGCAGTAGTTATAACACACTTCCTGTTTCACGTTTCTCGCCATAATTTCGTTTACTCGCCACGGCCAAACCGTTCGAGATATCAAAAATCCCCTGGCAATTTTTCATCCTCAGTGTCTTGACTTCATGCTGACCGAGTTTCGTGCCGTGTGTTTGAATTCTCTAGGAGGAGTATTTCACATTCCATTGCATGTGTTTTCCAAACAACCCTTAATAGCCGACTTCCTGTTGGGCTGGGGTAAAAAGTAAGAGCATGAAGTATATATGAACCGATGAGATCTATATGTGTACTGAGTTTCATATTATTACATGCAAGCGTGTTTGATTTATGGACCAAGTGTTCAAACCCCGTTCCAGGGGGCGCTGTCGAGCCCCCCTGCCACGCCCGGGTACCAGCTTCAGCCCGGCCCTGATGGCCGCGGGTTCTGAGATGTGTGCAAAGTTTCAAGAGTTTTCGAGCACGTTAAGGCCCCCAAAAGTGCCCAAAAGGTAGTAAAATAATAATAATAATAATAATAATAATAATAAATAATAATCCTTAGGAAAACAATAGGGCCTTCGCCTTTTCAAGGCTTGGGCCCTAATAATAATAATAATAAATAATAATCCTAAGGAAAACAATAGGGCCTTCGCCTTTTCAAGGCTTGGGCCCTAATAATAATAATAATAATAATAAATAATAATCCTTAGGAAAACAATAGGGCCTTCGCCTTTTCAAGGCTTGGGCCCTAATAATCCTAAGGAAAACAATAGGGCCTTCGCCTTTTCAAGGCTTGGGCCCTAATAATCCTTAGGAAAACAATAGGGCCTTCGCCTTTTCAAGGCTTGGGCCCTAATAATAAGACACTATAGGGTTGCTACCCATCAAATTAAATAATGTGCACTGCAATTACAACTGCAATAAATAATGTTATGAGATTGATGTTTTAAAAAAATGTTTGAATATACAAATAAAAAAAATTCAATACTTAAACATTAAACTAAATCGCCAATAGGTGGCGGCAAGTGACCATCTTAATTAGTGAGTCATTGAGTCATACAAAAGATTCGTTCAAAACGCTGAATCATTCAGTTACAAAACACCGCGCTGTTGTGGTTGTACCTTTCCATTGGAACTATTTTCGTCGGTGAAATCGAACAAAAACAGCTCATATGGTTTATGTCTAAAATGTAAGTAACTTAATAATAGCCTACATATTAACTACGCTACTTGTTTATTGAACAATAAATTCAATGTAACATTTTCAATCGTGATAATATTCAGCAAAACAGCTCCCTTAGTTGTGTTATGTTAAACTAAATCATATGTTATAAATAAATTAAAAAAACTATTTGAATTTTTACCTCAGTACATTTCTTCTGTGAGTTTTCTGTTTTGATTTCTCCACGAATGTAACGTTAGACGGGCGCTACCATTTACATTTGCTAGCAGTTCAATACTAAGTTAACGAATAAATATTAGCCTACAGATAAAACCAACCTGCATTTGAAACCCTGAACAGGCCAGTAATTTTGCAACATTTTGCTGCTTCTTCTTGGAGTGCTTTCTTTTTCTTTGTCCTTTCCCTCTCTGCTCCACCTGGCCGTTTTCTCTCCATCATCGGGTGCTGCTCGCATTTTCTGTTTGGCTGAGGCGTAGCCTTCCCAGTCAAGACTAACAGATTCATGATTTCATTTATTATTAATAATAATATTAATACTTTTTTAATTGAATGACAAATTTGAAAATGATCACTGGTAAAGGTAGCAATATAAAAAAATTAAATAAAAAAACGCTGGCTGGCAGCAGGCCAAATTAGTCGCCAGGCCACCGGGAATTGTCCCGGTGCTCCCGATGGCCAGTCCGGGCCTGCGGATCGCTCAGAATCTCTCATGTCGGCCAGCGTCAGCCAGAGGTGCCTCTCAGACATGGTCAACGAGGCCATTCATCTCCCCAGGGCCTGGGCTGCGGATTTGGTAGCGCGAAGGGAGAGATCAGTTGAGCTTCTCAGGTCTGTAACAGCAGATGGGTCCCGGCCCTTCTCATCCCACTCGCGGAGGAGATCTGCTTGGAGGATCTGTAGCACAGCCATTGAGTGCAGGGCGGAGGATGCGACCGATCAGAGCAGACGTGGTCCTGCAGGCTTTTGATGGCAAGGCAGACTTTGAGCGCCATCTCGCGGACGGCGGGCAAAGGTGCGCTGCGACGGCTTCCTCAACCTTGGGGATGGAGCTGTATCCCTTCTCGGCGGCGCCGTCCACCTGGGAGAGCGACGCAGAGACAGAGGAATGAAGCCTCGCGGAGAAGGGGGCGTTCCAAGACTTAGCCAGTTCCGCGTGCAGATCAGGGAGGAAGGGCGCAGGCCTAGAAGCGGGTGCTTGACGGCGGCGGCTTAGAAAGCAGCCATCAAGCCTGTTGGGGGCGGTCTCCTGAGGCGGTGACCACTCGAGTCCGAGGCGGTCGATGGCCTGTGAGAGGAGGCGCATAAGTTCAGCTTCCGCTCCAGCGCGTGTTCTCCCAGACTCCTGAATAGAAGAGGAGGCGGAGCGATGAGAGCTCGACCACTCCTCGCTATCTGAAGCTAGGATGGAACAGCTTTCTCCTGCGGCGGGTCCATCCGCGTCATCCTCAGACTCAACAACAGGGCAGGCCGTAGCCGGCGTAGATGCGTCGGTGAGAAGAGGCGGAGAGGACGTCGGCGAGGCTCGAGGGAGGGACTCCGGCGAGCGCGTCGCGGCGGCGACAGGCTCCCTTTCTCAAGGTCCAGCGATGCGAAGAGCTTCGCTGAAGAGATGAAAATCAGAGAATCAGCCTCCGAGCCCCGCTTATACACGCTAAGCCACGCCCATTCTGGCGGGCTAGGACGCGGCAAGGGCGCTGACGTCACGCCGGGCTCACTGGTAGGCTGTGCAGTTCCCGCAGGGCAGCCTATGAGCACGCTAAAATGCCCGCTCAAGGTCTGCTAGCTGCTGCAACAGCGTTGACAATATATACAAAATTAAGGATAATTTTTGGCTTCAATATCTCGAGAAGATTAATCTTTCCCGTACCGCAAGCTAAACTTACGCAATACGAGAGAACCTCTCGTAAGAGAACTAATCCCAGAACAATTCTCGATGGACTTATAATCACATCATGGAACCACATAGGGATGCTCCGATTGATCAGACGCCGATCATGATCGCCGATATTGGCTAAAAATAGATTGATCGGCGAACCCCAAAAGCGTCGATCAAAAAAGCCGATCACGTGACGTAAATTACTCGCGCGACTTTTTCCCACCTGCATGCGTGGCGCACGGGCACACAACAGCAGAGTGGAGCTTGGCAGTGGCAACATGAGTTCTCCTTCACCGGAACGAATAGGGAGTCTCCTAACGAATTGAAGCGCACGTCCGAGTGAAGACCGTGCACCGCGCGAGCCACAACAGAACGCGGTATCTGCGCCACTGATCGCTGCGGCAACGAGCACTTTGATCACTTGATACAAAAAAAAAAACATTTCAGCGCTAGATCGCCTCTTATTTAACAAATGAACAAAATGAATGCTCTTAGTTAACTGGAGATGTTTTTATTTATTTGTATTGGTACATTCGTGCCGCGAGATATTTCAAAAGTGGTGGTGGTATTTTATTTTATTTTGATCTGACGTAGTTGGTTCCTCAACTACATGAGATTCAGATTATTTCATTTAATGCCATGTCAGCATTCAAAGCTATTTTCATGGCAAAATTTCAATTATAAAAATACAAATATCATTTAAATACAATAAAACAAAACAAATATAAACAAGAAGTCATTTTATACAATATATATTTTTAAATGAACATATGATAAAAAATCCAAAACCTTTTCAGGCATAATCTCATTAAATATGTCCTTTAATGAAGTAACTTCATCAGACTTCAACAACTACTACATCAGACGTTAATAATAATAACAGAAAAAAACTTGCCTTAGTTTTGTCCTTTTATCAGTAGCCAGTTTTGGTGTAACAAGTTGTACATTTTGTTGCCAATTAGTAAATGTAGTGGGTGTATTAAGAGGCTACAATTTCCAAATATGCCTAAGTGTAACTTGATACCCTCCCATTAGGCTGATCTGATATGTGTTGGTCTGCCTGACCCCTCTTTGTTTGGAATAATTTAATGTTACTCTGCCTTATTTGGGAAAGCTGGCCTACAGTAGCCTTAAGACATCTCATTTTCTAAATACAATTAAATAAACACATTTCTACAAATGGTGCAAACTCTGCTAGATTATAGATAAAAGATTCCCATTCCCCTGCCATTCTGTGATCGGCAATCGGCAGATCATGATTTTGGTGATCGGTAATCGGCCCCAAAAATGCTGATCGGAGCATCTCTAGAACCACATAATTCTATGTGATATGTGTATGTCTCATATGCTTAGATGCCATACAATTCAAATTGTTATAAATATTAGGTGTGTGAATGAAAGTGTGCCGTGTTTCCTGTCAGCAGGATCGTATTTTTAATTCAAAAAGATGGTTTGATTTGAAATCTGTGTAAAATGTTTTGTATTCTTATAATAGTAATAATGTCTAAACTGTGGCCTATTGTTCTCTCTGCTGGTGCTGGAGAACAAGGAGATCACAGATAACCCATGACTTACGGTAAGAAGAAGATAGGGCCACCTCCTAAGTGGCCAGAACCCATCCGGGAGGTTGGACAAACTTTGAGTTTAAAATCTTAGACCCGAACACAGAATCGTGCTCTCTTGTGCTCTCTTGTGCGCTCTCTTGTGGTCTCTTGTGCTCGCTCTTGCCCTCTGCTCTCTGGTCCTCTTGCTCTCTCTCTCCCTCGGGAAAGGTCTCGGCAGAACAAGTCGGGTGGAGCAGACGATGGTTATAGTAACCATGTAGACGCATAGAGACAAATGACCCAAATCAAAATCAGGGTTTAAAACATCTTCATTCAAGCCATCTCAACTCGTCTCACTTTCCTTTGTTTTCCTTTGTTTTCTTTTCGTTGAAAGTCTCAGTTCTAAGTTAAGTTTTGCTGCAAAGTTTTGTTTAAACGTTTCGACTGCAACGCGCTTCCAACTTCAAAGACTTTCATCCATCCGCCAACACCCCACGTGACCCCAAGATCTAGCAGGCACGAGGAGACCGCCAGCCAAGCAACGGACCCGGGGAACCCCTTTACACCGACAAAAGGAGAATCCCAAAGCAAACCGAAGACAAGCAAGTAACCTCTCCAGACTTTTAACCGAACTGGTGCAGTATATAAAATTGAATAACCTGCCTAAGAAACGATAGAAGGGTTAAATCGATGATTGATGGTTCGTTCAGTTCATGTCTTTTAAGTGCATATAGAAACTTGGAATCTCACCGTCTGACTCCTAAAACTCATTCTTCCTCACTCTCTGTCTTTCTGCAACTCGTATGAATGTGTGTGTGTGTTAGATATTAGTTTTATGTGTTAGTCTTATAATCAATAAGGTATTGTCTGTGTGTGTTAGATATTAGTTTTATGTGTTAGTCATAGGCTTATAATCAATAAAGTATTGTTTGTATTTGAAAAGAGAAGCATTACTTGTGTTATGTGCTTACGAATTTATTGTCTTGAACTGCGATCTATAAGCTACTTATGCTTTCACCCTTGAATTATTTCTTAATTTAGCTGTTAGCTGGGAATTAGTCTTTCTTGGCCAGGAAGATATTATATTTCCTAGAATTAATAATTGTTTATGCTTTCCGTTCATTGGATGAACTGATAAAATGATCATACTATTGATTCTGCTACAGTAAATTCTGAAAATAATCAAATTATTAATTATTGATCATAACCCGTTATGAATAATAATTAGTTATATTTATATGGGCGTATAAACGCTACAACATGTAGTTACTATATTAATTACTTTATATTGTGCTTATTTACAACTAACCTAAACCACACCCCAAACTTATAGTAAGTACATGTAGTTAATTATCATTAATCCGTACTTAAATGTATAATTACACTGTAACATGGACACCTTTAATTAAGTGTAACCAAAAATTAAAATAAATTCAGGGTTTTTTTTTTAGAACTTTCCATTCACCTAAGTATTCTGAAATGCATCACAGATTCGACAAAAATATAAAAGAGCACAACTGTTTTCAATATTGATAATAATAATAAATGTTTTTGAGCACAAAATCAGAATATTTAAATGATTTCTGAAGGATCATATGACACTGAAAACTGAAGACTGGATGCTGAAAATTCAGCTTTGCCATCATAGGAATTACAAAAAATCACATTATGAAATAAATGTTTTTCTCCAAAACATGTTGGCCACAATTATTGGCACCCCTAGATTTTTTTGGGCATTTGTATATTCCCATTAATATTTACCTTTTTTTAGCACATCAGGGTGACTAGGAACATGAAATTGTCTAGCTATGACTTCTTGTTTCACAGGAGTTTAAATATGAGGAAACACAAAGGCCAAATTACCTGAATCATCCATCACAATGAGTAAAACCAAAGAATACAGTTCTGATGTGCATCAAAATATTGTTGATAAAAATAGAAAGTGGCAGTAAGAAAACAGCTAAAGAATTGAAAATCCCCATGTTGACCATCAGGGCAATAATTAAGAAGTTCCAATCAACTAAAGATGTTACGAATCTGCCAGGAAGAGGACGTGTGTCTATATTTTCTTAATGTAAGGTGAGGAGGAGAGTTTGAGTGGCCAGAGACTCTCCAAGGATCACAGATGGAGAATTGCAGAGATTACTTGAGTCTTGTGGGTCAGAAAGCCTAAAAAAATAAATTAAACAACCCCTACATCACCACATGTTGTTTGGGAGGGTTTCAAGAAAAATCCTCCTCGCTCCTCCAAAAATAAACTCCAGCATATTCAGTTGTCAGACACAAAACTTCAAAAGGGACCGGTCAGATGATGAAACAAAAAAAGGGCTTTTGGCAGCAAACCCACCAGATGTGTTTGGTGCAAACAGGGATAAAAAGTACCCCATGCCTACAGTTAAATATACTGCTGGATCTTATATGTGGGCCTATTTTTTAGCTGGAGGTCCTGGACATCTTGTTCAGATACATGGTATTATGGATTCTAGCAAATACCAACAGATAAAAAAATCAAAACCTGACAGCTTTAGCTATCTTATAATGGGCCGTGGTTGGATCCAACGGTCCAAAACAAACATCAAAATCAACACAAAAATGGGTCACTGAGCACAAAATGAAGCTTCTGCCATGACCGTCCCAGTCCCCTAAACTGAACCCTATAGAACATGAGTGGAGTGAACTGAAGAGAAGAAGTGCCAACATGGATCTGAAGGATCTGGAGAGATTCTGTATGGAGGAATGGCCTCTGATCTCTTGTCAGGTGTTCTCCAAACTCATCAGGCATTATAGGAGAAGACTCAGAGCTGTTATCTTGGCAAAAGGAGGTTGCAAAAAGTATTTAATAAAAGGGTGCAAATAATTGTGGCCAGCGTGTTTTGGAGAAAAGCATTTATTTCACCCATTTTGAAAGTGATTTACCCCCCACTTTCAATTCTTTTACTTCAATGAAAGGTTAGATTTTTGTGAATTTTTTGAAAGAAAGATCAAAAGGATAAACAATCCAGATGAATTTTTTTACATTTTTGATCATATTTACCAGGGGTGCCATTAATTCTGACCACAACTGTATTTATAATGTGCTTTGAATTTCAGCTATTCCTTTCCTTTTTAAATTCAGTTAAAAATTAATTGGAATCTAAACGCAATTCCCAATTCAGTTCTGATTGGCTCATAACTTCATAAGAAAATGACCTACCCTGCAACGCTGATTTCATGGTTAAAACTCTGAATACGGTTTTAAATTACTGTTAAATCCTGTAAATTCACATCAATACCACAATAGACTGTTTGTTCAGGATCATTTGGAAATGGTCTTCTTGGCCTTCTGAATGTCTTTGTTGAGTTTCAGTTGGATTAACAGAGGATGGGGCAATAAATGTTGTGCTTATCTCCATGAGCCCACAGATCTCGCTCAGCGCTTGTTAGATCAGACAGATGGTGTTCTGCTGTCTGAAGAGCAAAACATTTTGCAAGTGCTCTCAAGCAAAACTGTCGTATGATAAGTTGGTCTGAACAAGATGTTTTGGACAACTGTTACATTCATAAAGCCGTGGAGCGGTAGGACGTTCATTCTCCCTAAAGAGGACCTATTGTTTTTAAGCAACAGAAATGATTTTTCAAAGCTGTGAAGCTGAAGCGTGTAATTTCTGCACTACTATCAATACTGGAATGGAACTGAAAAAATAATGTTTTTTTAAAACAGGTCACCTTTTTGAACACTTTTAAGAGAAATCAACCTTATAACTAAGATGACATAGGAATAGTATTTTAACTTGAATTTTGATTGATTTTATTATTATTATTATTGACCAAAATGTACTTAAAGGGATAGTTCACCTAAAAATAAAAATTCTGTCATTAATTATACACCCTCATATTAGCCTGGATGCCAGCCGGACTTAGCCCCGCCCACAACATTTGAGGATGGGAAGTTCGGTCTGGACTTGATCCGTTGTGAAGCAAGTATGCTCGAACCAAAGCTGTTCGGACCAATCAAATTGTCACGGCGGGCTTTATACGATGATGGACAGATGATCAACAGTAACGTAATCATCCACGTCACCAAAGAGCGCTTGGGTGGAATTCGTTTACGACAAAGAATGGCTGCCGCTGGAGAATTTAGATGTGTAGATTCAACCATCGCGTCTGTTATAGAAGATCTAGACAGCGAATTCATTTTAAAAGAGGAACAGAAAACAGCGATCAAGGCATTTGCCGATCGGAAAGATGTTTTTGGCGTCCTTCCTGCGGGATTCGGTCTATCAAATTGAGTGCCAGAGCCGTCGCAATGGGGTAGGCAAGGTAGGCAGCTGCCTAGGGCCCCCAGCTGAAGGGGCCCCCGATGGCCGCACGGTCGTTTGGGTTGTGGATCTGCCCTCGTCAAACAGTATCAACCACCCACTGTAAACAAACCACCACAGTGAGACAGCGAGATCACTCTCCAGTACTGCTCCGTGAGTGAGAGGGGCCCCCCAAACTAGAGGAATCCCCCTTATTCACCGACAAACACTATGAGAGCCCTAATCACTGTAATGTTGAAGTGACATCCACCGTCACGCACCCCCCATCAGGTCCCCCACTAGCTGTCAGTGGAAGAGAAACTGTCGTTCCCACTCAGCGCTACTACGCGGGCATTTAAATTTAAAAATGCCATCATGGTGAAGCGCTCATATCCTTCAGGATTTTCCAAAAGACAGAGAAAGAAAGAAGAAGAGGAAAAACGCCAAAGACACAGCGATAAGTAAACCATTATTGTCTCAAAATACAACTGTCTGACGGTTTTTCACATCTCTGCGAACATAAACCTTGACATCGTGATCAAACACAACGGTAGATGTGAGCGTTGTTAGAGGGTGAAAAAGTTAATCTAATTAATAGTCATACACAATTTTGTTCTGTTTGCAGAATTTAAAGGGTAACTAAACCCCTGGTCAGAGCCTGACTCCACCCACTGGCAATATTTGAAAAATGCTGGAAAAGTGGGCAGAGCCCAGCGGAGATAGAGGGGACGAGCCGAGGGTGGGGCTGAGTGGGGGCGTGCACCTGAGACCCGCAGTGACAGCTGCTGTCAGACTCGCTAAAATGGAGTGACGCAAGTAGCTTTGGAACAGAGTGGTCATTTGAAGTCGAGAACTTTTCTCCCTCACCTTCACCTCAAGTGGAGGAGGGTGAATTGTCTGTGGACACAGGGCCAGAGCCATATCAAGTCGAGCCGCTGGCTCAAACTTAACTCCCGCATCGCGATCGGCATCCGATTATTCTTATATTCAGTCATTTTGAGGTCATTTTTTCCAGGATTATTATTACTAATACGTCCAGTATATTTTGCTGCTAGTATGTGAAAAAATATCCAGCAAATCGCGCCGGCGCGTTTGTCGACACCAAATGATTAACTTTAGCCTAATAGGAAGGAACGTAAATTGTGATTAAAAATATATGCTCACTCACATCATGACGCCGCTGCGGTGGTGGAGTACATGCAGGAAGAGCAGCGTTTGGCGTGTGGAGAAGCCCATTTCCACCTCCATTGCGTTGGAGAAGCAATCCCTTGTAAAATGCAGGTTGCACACTCGAGCGATAGGCGAGAATTAACTACCTAGGCTACACGAAATAATCTAAATAACTATATAAATGCTATGCTAACTAGATGCTAATATATATCTATCCTCCTGATCATTTTTAATACTCGTAATTCCAACTCCTGACTCGCTACAGTAGTTTTGACGGAACCAGATGCTTTTATACCAGGGGTGCCAAGGGCGTGGTGAGCTCGCACCAAGGGCGTGACAGAGTAGCGTCAGAGAGTACCCTACGTCAGAGAGTACCCCTACTGCAGGAGCTTTCCGTTTAACCTGAAGAGGGCAGCACTCAGACGTTTTTACACCATATATTTGAAAATTAAAACACTTTATACCCAAATGTCAAAAACTGTACTCGAATCAATGAACAGCATTTATGGAGCTCCATTCTTACAGATAATTAACTAAAAAAAGTTGTTTGTGTTTAGTTACCCTTTAAGCATAAAATACACACTAGACAACTTCTCGCCCCTTCTCTGTTGTAGCTACAGCGTTCGAAAACTTCCTTTGAGCTAAATCCTCTTGATGCACGAGCCCAGATTACATCGAATGAGATTTTTTGCCATGCTATAATAGAATAATAATAATAATATGAATAATTATACTTTTTCTACCTTGTTTTTGCCTTGTTGACAAAAATAAACATTCATCAAAATGTGTCATTCCCATCATCAACAATGCCTCATTTATAGTGGCATCATATAATGCCACTATAAACAATGCCTTTATAGTGGCCACTTTGTGTAGCGTTCTACAGAGTAATTCATGACTCTTAAAATGCACCAGAATACAAGAAATCCCATCTGAATTTTAAAAATTTTCCTGAGGGAGGACTTGGGACCTCACTTTACTCTTTTGCCTATGGCCCCCAAATATCTTGAAACGGCCCTGTTGAGTGCAGAGGCATTTTTTTTCCTGGTTCGGTTGAAACACGCCCCATAATCACAGCCCAATGGAGCAGTATCAGACTCACATTCTGACTAGAATCTGAGTATGACGACATCAGGCTACACCCCTCATGTCATTCCAAACCCTTAAGACTTTCGTTCATCTTCGGAACACAAATGAATATCTGATTAAATCTTAGACATTTCTGTCCCTCCATTGGCAGCAACACAACTACCACTGACGCTTCAAAAAGTTCGTAAAACTAAAACGGAACGTAACATTTTCTGAAGAGACACGAGAACCAATTCTCGTGTTACGCAGAACGCTTGAGCTTCTGCAAGAAATTTGTTCATGCGTGTCAAACGGGTTCGGTTGAGCTTCTGTTTGTTCACTGATCAATGTTTATATGTGAATAAAAGCCTACATTTAATCTGAAATTCAAGAACATTTCAGAAAATGTGTATAAACAGTTCAATTCATATAGATTAGTTTTAAGATCTCTTTATGAACTTTTTGAAGTGTCAAGGTGGTAGTTGTGTAGCTGCCAATAGAGGGACAGAAATCTCTTGGATTTCATCAAAAATATCTTCATCTTTCTTCCGAAGATGAACGAAAGTCTTACAGGTTTAGAACGACATGAGGGTGAGTAATTAATGACAGAATTAAAAATGTTTTGGGTGAACTAACCCTTTAAAGTCAGCATGAAATGGAAGCTGCGACTGTCTTTTCTTTCCTATACACTGCAAGTGAAACAGCTTCTCAAACAACTAAAAGAAAACGATCGTTGCGATCTCATTTGAGTGACAGGTTGTTGAGCAATATACCATAAAAAAACAAGTATGATCCATTTTGATATCATGCTGACTTAGTTTAAATATGTATTTACGTTTTTATAATTGACATCATACAAGACTACAAATGCTTAAAATACCACACCAATAACAAACAACCACCACTATTTTAACCGATGTTAACCTCTCGCATGAATTTCAGCTTCGATTTCCACCACTTTTCCGTTTTTAATTTCCTTCCTCTCTCTAGGTCCAAAAATGTCACACAGTTGGCTCCGAAGGAGGAACATCAGCCACCTGGAGCAAGCTAGAATTGGTTTGCTGTTTTCTGTATGCCATGATTCACTGTATGACATTACCGGAACAGGGATTTCTATTTTGATAGCATACCTCAATGAATTTATCAGTCGAAAATGCAGTGTAATTTATGACATTAATCTCCCAGGAATAGCCTCTGACCTCCGTCCATGTGTCCTCTCAGACTCGCTGATATTGGTGCTGGCCTCCGGCGGCTCCCACCCGTATTTTTACTGATGTTTCCTTACAGAATTCACATGTGAGCTGACCCATGAGCTCTACTAGTGAGTGTTAGAAGCAAAACCATTTCAGCCTGCTCAATGGCTTAAATGGAAGAGGCAGATTTGCGGTTTCAAATTTACACTATGAAAAGAAATGTGGTTTGGTCAGATGCAAATTTCCATTGGTTTGTTGGTGTTAATTATTTATATTCCACTCACACAACCAATCATCCTCACAGCTAGCGATGTACTGAATATTCACGATATATTCACATGATAATCACACATGATTTTGCTGCCGTAACAAAAGTAACACGTGCAATGTTTTCAAAATTGTAATTACGCTTCATAAAGAGCATTAGACTACTTTAGCAAAAACAGCAAGTTTAAAGCTATTAATTGAATATCATCAAAAGACTGAAAAATATATTTTTTTATAAATTGCCCAGTCAGAGCATAGCATATGATAACAAAAGACACACTAGCGTAGGCGAATTAAAAATACCATATTATAGTAAAGTCAGTGCATTTATATTTATTTAGCCTCACCAAGACTGCATTTATTTGACCAAAAACACAGTAAAAGGGTTATTTTGTGAAATATTGCTAGAGTTTAAAATAACTGTTCTCTATTTCACTGTATTTACAAATGTACCAAACTCCTGTGATGGCAAAGCTGAATTTCCAGCTTCAGTCTTCAGTATCACATCAATTTAATATCTGTAAAATCCAACTAATTAAGTTCAACCTTGCCTAAACCATAAAAGTTTTAAACAATATTTATGAGAACTGTGAACACACAAAAAAAAATATTTCTTAACACATATTAAACAATAATCTCTACTCAAATATATATATATATATTTTTATAAAGCAACACACAGTAAAAATATAGTCTTGGTTTTCTTTGGTACATGTTTGAACACTACTCTCACTGTAGACCACTATTTTCTACTTTCATTGTAAAAGCTGCATACATTTTACATAAAGCATGCAACCAATATCACAGAATCAACTGCGGAAAGTATGAACACGAAGCTACAGTGCAAAAGTAAAAAACAGCCAGATGACCCCACTCACTTTTCAACATCAGTTTAGCAGTTACTGGTCTTCCATTCCTTCTTACAATATGACTTTCACCTAACCAGAACGAGAATTAGTCAACATGAAAATGGACCCTATTCACTTCCCTAATGCATGTTCCTGCTCTTAATGTGAATGATTCATTTATGCTCACTCGATTCACGCTATTCCAAAGAAAAAAACGACTTGTCTTGGTAATCATTAATCATAATGTAATACCTTGCTCTTTATCTGAAATGACTTTCATCTTCTGCTGGTATCACTTAAGCCATCCCAGCTAAGAGGGAACATTCTCAGAACTTTCTACCACAAACGTGAATAGAATGTTAAAGTCCCCTTGTGGTGAAAATCAAGCTTTTAAATGTTGTTTATATGTCTGTGTGGTGCTTTTAATACGCTTCAAGACAAACCATATGCAAATTCATAAGTCAGCACCATTGTTGAGTATTTTCTCCCTAAAACTGCAGTGAACCAAAGACAGTCTCAAATACGCAGTTTGAAATCGCTGGTGTTTTCGACGTCACAAACTACCCTGTAATTGACAAACTACCATCCAAACTATCAATCACGACAATGTTTGTTTATCAATGAGTGGATCTCTGAGCTGGTGTGAGTGAGTGGAGGTGGGGGAAATTTACATATTCATAGAATCGCGTATACTAAATGAGGCAATGGTGTTACATTCAAGCTATTTTAAGGCATACAACTTTTTTCCAAGGAAAACGTTTGAATGTAAATTTGGTTTTAAGAGATAAAATTATTGACAACGGGGACTTTAACTAATAGCCAAGTAGCTATTTAAGCATTGTGTTTTAGCAAACTCGTATATCTACACAGTACACACACACACATACATACACATATACATATATATATACATATATATAATCATTAGAAATGGTTTCTAATGATAAAAGTCCCACCCCACATTTTGTCTCGCTTTGATTGTGACCATGTGATATAAATGGAAGTAAAAATGGGTTGCAAACAGTAAATTTACATTGACTTTAACAGTCTTTAACTTGCCATTAAACGATTTCCGCTCAAGAAATCAAAAACAGGCAGCAGATGTCATTAGTCACGGGCAGCATGGTTTTTGGAAGAGAGCAGAAGATAGTTGACTTCCCTTTTCAGTCTCCAGTATTTCCCTAGTGACAGTGAAATGACTGGGTAATCTTTGCCATCGATTGAAATCCAGCTAACCATTTCATGAGTATTGTCAAGCACAGCACAATTGACTTGTCTTTCCACACAGGCAGCTGGAGGAGGCTGGAAATGCTTCCTTACAGTGCGAAATTGATTGATGAAGTGCATGCTCCTGACTGCTGGCGCATGTTTATATTGGCTTTTATTATCAATCAGACTCTATGGAAGAATTAATTAAGCCTGCCGTTTCCAGAAGGATATGGTTCCTTAGACCAAGACACCGAATGCAGTAACACAGTCTACAACATACGTCTGTAGCAATAACAAATCCATCAGAAGTGATGTGCTATCAGGGCAGTTATATGATATAAAGGATTTTTGGTGGGGGGAAAAAACATTTTCTGCAATAGAGCTTGTTTTGTAGAGACAAAAACAATATCAATCATCTCATTCCAAAATTGTGTGCTCTAGAATTTTTAAGGTCAGGCTAAGAGAAAAATAACTTGGTCTAGTATTAAGGCTAAAATCACTAAAGTGCAGTCCTGGCCAGTTTAAGTCATTGCATTTGGAGAAAGAGAGAAAGAGAAAAAGAGAGAGAGAGAGAGAAAGAGAGAGAGAGAGAGAGAGAGAGAGAGAGAGAGAGAGAGAGAGAGAGAGAGAGTCAGCGAGAGAGAAACTCAGCATGATCACCTGTTTTAACCCTCTAATGCAAATATTATAATAGCAATGATTCACATTTCATGCATAAAACTTCACTACTAATCCAAAAACGAATTTAAAAAATAATATTTGTTATATTACCTGGAGGCAGCATTGTGCTGTGATGGAATAGAAAATCTAAATATTCATAGTAAAGTTAAGTGAATACACATCTTTTATTGATGACAGAATGCTAAAAACGTTAACAAAAAGCAAATTAGCATAACATAGTTTACAATTACTGCTACATGACAGAATCTAATAGATTTACTTCATTTCCTTAAATTGTCTACATTTTCATGTACTTCTATAATGTTCAAAAATGGCTTATTATTGAACATCCAATCATTTATAATCTAGAAGAAAATTGATGCAATATTGTGCACTATGCCAGAAACAGATTTTAAATTGGCCACCAGTGAACAAGAAAACCCTTTTATTTTGTTTATTCAAAGTCTTTCCTTTATTATTATTACCCATGTAATGCCATTGTATATAAACATCATGAGGTTTCCAATTAATGGCCCAAAAGTAACATCATATACTAGAGGTTTAAAATCTTGTTCAATCACAAAAAATGTGAGTAATGTATTATTGTTTGAGATGTCAATTTAAATTTCAGAATGATAGGGTGATAAAGAAATCATTGTTTCACAGATACCACTGTTATGTTATTTCATCTTTTGTCAAATATAAAAGATCTAATGCAAGCAATCTGAATATAACCTTGTTTGAATAGCAGGGTCATCAAATCATCCTTGATCTAACTGCGGCTTCACACCCACTGGTTACATGGTGCCATTCTCTACAGTCATCATTTAGCTAAACTGCATGAAATTTATGGGTGGACTCAAGGTTAATAGATTTCCACGAGAAATCCCATTAGGATATCATTTGCTCAGGATGTACAGGCAGACCTAACATTGGAGTATGGGCTATTACAAGTCCTGGATTCAAGCTAAGCAATACCCATTCAATTTACTCCGACTGTGTTCACGATGGGTTTATTTCTACTGGAAACATTCATTTGAAACCTGACACATGCTTTTGAACTCTGAATATCTTTTGTGGTGTTTGTTTTAATTCATCTATGGGTTAAATCCTATACAATTTTACTTGTAATATTAATTCACCTTCAAGATTTCAGATTATAACATCACTAATTGGCTAAAAGAGGTGAATCATGAACCCTTGAGTCCACCCTTGATATCTCAGGAAAAAGTACATTTGCACAGGTTTTACATCAATTACTTGTTAAATTATTACGAACATGCAGCAATTCTGAAATGTTATTTTATAAGGCTGATAATCATTGCGTACTCTTAATCAGTTTCTCTAATGCGCACACATATACTCAAAGATAAGCACCACAAACATTTTGAAAATTTAATTCAGTAATGGAGAGCTTTATCCCCCTGATCCATTTAAATATTTCATTAGGCCACTCTGTTCCCCATTGAGAGAATGGCTGGTAATAAGAGTAATCCCTGGAATGTGTGGGCCCTGCGGTAGGAGCCGCACAGCCAGTGCATTCAACAGCTATTACTGCACCATTCCCTCGCTCCACACAACCCTGTGCCTGTAAGAGGAAATGTGGCAAACCTAAAAAGCCCAATGAAAAAGAAAAACAAACAGACAGTACTCACCCAGGCTGTAAACAGTGGGTGCAACGTGATACAAAACCAAATGCCACTTGAAAGGAATCACAACAGATTGTGGTTTCATTAGTGCAGTCATTGATAGCATATGTGCTACTAGTGAAATGATTTGACCTACAGTACATTTTTCTTTGGCATTTAGTTCTTACAGCTAACCAAAAATAATCTATATTTCTTATTTTACTCTGATTATGCTTAACCCAATTTGGGGACCTTTGTGTAGCTGCAATAAGTGTTTTAAGTTTAAATTTAAGTTTAAATAGAAAAGAATGAACTAATAATAGAGCAAACTAACTATAGAATGAACACACTACTGAGAGAACAAACTAATGATAGAACAAATTAATAAAAGAATGAACAAACGATAAGATGAACAAACAAACAAATGATGGAACGTACAAATTAATGAAAGAACAAACTAATGATAAAAGTCATGATTAGTCTTAAGGCCATTGCACACTGAGTCCGAAATTTTCGTATGCGTTTTTTCGTGTTCGTCAGCCTAAAAATTCGTCACGCACAGACACCTTGCACACTGAGTCCGATCCGTATTTATTAAACCTTTGCGGGGAAAAACGCAAAAAAAATACAAAATGGATTCGTCAAGCAGTGAGGATGATTTTGTTGCCCTCAAAAAAGAGAAAGAGGAAATATTGGGTCCATCCAATCCTGAAATTGCGCCGAGAGGAAGGAGCTCCACCTCCTTATCAAGGAGTTGCGAAATTATCCAGAGCGATTCAAAATTTACTTCAGAATGTCAGTGTGGAACAGTTTGATGCTTTGCTAGCAATTCTGGAGCCACATATTAAAAAGAAGAACACCAATTTCCGTGAACCAATCGATCCTGAACAGAGACTGGCAGTATATGTCTATAAGTATGGACACACACACACACACACGCGCGCGCGCGCGGCCGGCGGAAGCGTCGGGCAGACAGAGCAGCTGTATAGGCTACAGGTTATATATTGTACCCAAATAATACATTAGTTATCGAATTGGCTGCTCAATCACACCTTAATCGATCCGAAATTTCGATCTGATTGAAAGGGGAGGTTTATTAATCCGAGAGAACATGCAAACACTTGATCGAATTGAAAACCGAAACTGAAAGGACTTTGTAATCCGCATTTTGTTTTTCATACAGTAACAGTAGGCTACTTGTGCTGCGAGACGAAGTGTATCAACTTGTCAGAAGCGATTCTGGATTTTGTCGTTCGCACGTAGCTCTGAATTGTCAAAAAAACCCCTCTCAAAATGCTGGCTGTGGATGCGAAAAACGCAGAAAATCGAACCCGATCCGAATTTTTTTATGACGGACGAAAGTTTCGGAGGCGGTGTGCAAGCGTGATTGAAATAACGTGAGGTCGAATTTTTTTTTTTACGTGCGAAAAATTCGGATGCGAATTTCGGACTCAGTGTGCAATGGCCTTTAGTGTTGCCAGTAAGTTACTGTAAAAACCGATGGGATGGATGTAGGGCTGTCGCGGTGAAGGAATTTCCCTTGCGGTAATTTTGAGTGGCTCAATAGCGCGATATGCGGTATTACCGCCATTTATTTATTTATATTTATTTATATTTATTTGTTGCTATATAAATACTTGTTATGATGTGGTTAGCATACACAAAAACAATGTAACCGAAACTAAACAGCGTTTCTGCGCATTGAAAGGCTGTCACTCAGCGCGCACATTGTTACGCCAACGGACTGTCTTTGAGTGAGTCATTAAACCGTTCATTCAACAAAAACGTTCAAAAAGCTGATTCCTTAAATGATAGATGTAATGAAACAAGGTGTTAATTATTTTTTAACTTTGAGCTCCACTTTTCAAGGCTCAGCTGGCCAGCAATGCTTCACTTTTGGGCAAAGCTGAAGCAATGCTTCACTTAATAAACCAATGGCATTGATTCAATGCGTGACTCGCTGCTTTCCCCCCCACGGCTTCCTCGCACTGTGTAATGCTGACCAGCGCTGCCGCCATTCATGGTAATTTAAATACTCTTACACGTTAAAAGGATGATACGATTTCACTTTCCTTGGAAACGGCAACCTTTTCACGAATATACATGACTTGACTTCAAAGACAGACGCAGGTAATCGCACGCGCTCAGGCGATCACATTCAATGTCTGTTACTTTAGGCAAATCCACGAAGCCTCTGTACAAATCACCATGATAAACAGTCTTGTTATCATTATTAACTTACTTAACATTCAATACATATGGTACGAACTACGAAGGGTGGCCTTATGAAAAAAGAAAACGCGGTTTGCGGTTGCTGCGGTTACTTGCATTCCTCTGCGGTTGGCCTCTCAGTAGCGCGGTATTGCAATATTGCGGTTCTCACGACAGCCCTAGATGGATGAATAGATGGACGGGACTTAGAACAGAGGAACATAACCAATTCTATTTCAAAATCTCATGTAAACGCTTAAAAAAATATATTCAGACTCCGACCCTCTCAATCCTTCATCCTATCAGACAATATTTGAACTCTTTCCAAGGATGGACACATATACATTACGTGTACTGAACAAAAAGAAATACCCCACTTCCCAGGTAGTGTCGTGGCGCGGTGAACCGCCCTCCCCACTAAATGGACTTTAGCCCTTGAGCCATGACTCCAGGTTCCAAAGCTTTTGTGCCAGGGTTGACACAACCTCCGGAGAGGTTAGCCTGGATTTCTACTTGTAGGCATTGTTATATCCCTCTCTTACTTCCCTTCCGCCTCCTGGGAGGCTCCACTTTAATTTTTCTCCACAAGCACACCAGATTTATTGCTTCAGTAAATTTCTACGAAAGAGAGCGAAGCGCATACCCCGGGGGAATCGCTGCGGCAGATCACCTGACCCAGAGTTGTGGCCGCAACTGCAACAAAAACACATTCTCCAAGAGCCATTTGTTATTTTTATTCTAATCCAGGAGCAGCGAGGGTTTGGTCAGGGGGGCTCTTCTGCTTTGGGGACTAAACATGGCCCCCATTTATATGACGTACATACAAGGACGTTTTCCAGAAAAACAAGGGTATGATTCTCCTCACATCCGTGACTCTGACAGGCAGGGTTGCGCTCACTGAGCAAGCATGCCCTTGTTCTCTATTATTCATTCACTACGGAACCTGCCGAGAAGAATCACATAGCACACGGATGCCTGCTTCTTTACCCCAAGACTAGCGGGTGTATATCATCCTTTTGTTTGCTATTGTACACTCACAAGCTCTTTCACATAATCCAATACAAACTATTTGGTTTGTGCTGGCTCAGATATGACATGCTCTTGTGTTATTATGGAGAGCGTTGTGCTGGCCACAGCTGAATTCTGCTGAGAGCTATTTGATGTCTGTTTTATGGACAGCCAAGTGTCCGAGGTTTTCTGTCCATATTTTCCACACAGAACTCCAGTAGAAAGGCCCTTTTGTTACGTTTTTTTTTTTTTACTTGCATTTAAATGTACCAGTTTATTTGGAAGGAAATAAATGATATCCATGCACAGTTTGACATTACATATTTTATCAGCCAATTGATAAACTATCAGTTCTTAGTGATTTGCACATTCTATTGTTCTCTAATATTAATGGGGCAATTCACCCAAAAATGAAAATGATGTACACACACTTATATCATTCCAAAACTGTATGATGTACGTTTTTCTGCAGAACACAACAGATATTTTGAACTTACCAATCATTTAACAAATAAGGCTTTTATTGTCACTTAGATCATTTGAGTAGGTTTCTTAATATAGATTTGTAGCGAAAACATTTTTTTACAATTATATTTAGAATTTATTATCCTGAGTAATCTAGACAAGTCTTTGCATGTGCGTTTTCAAGATACTATTTATTCAAAAGATTTACTGCTGGATTTGGCTGATGCAGGAACCACATACTTTGAACTTTACAGTTTCCTTTCCATGATGAAATGTCTTGACTTTATTCCTGCACAGAAAGTCCCAAGTGCAGATTTAATGTTTACAAGACTATATATTTATATTTAATCAAAAAGATTGTCAAAGACACCCCTTCCAGTGTAAATGAAACTTTAATTTGATTACATCAGACTGGGCTGCCGGTACTAGAGTCTATTATAATTATGCTCCATGTAAAGGCTGCTAGTGAAATGGCAACCTATTTACTATGACACTGCCCTGCAGTTAGCAAAGCTATGGAAACATGTCCTGACGAGTCATTTCCTCTCGTATTCAGACATTGACGGGAGGCAGAACATGTTATAACACAGAAGAGAAAGGCATGCCATACCGAAACTAGGAAATGGTTCCTCCTGTCAGTCTGAAGAGTCCTTAACCCCATACAATGAGATTGGCAGGCATAGGTGGAAGCCAGGAAATAGTTTTAAATGGAAACAATAATTCTAACAGACTTTATTTCTTTATGTTATTTAGTATGTGCAAAGAAAACCATTAAAGTGACAAACCAATTTTCCACTTACTCTTCTAATGTAGTATGACTTCTCACCTATTCATACTGCACATAAGATATCAATTTAAAATAGTATCAAAGAACTTGCGTATGGAAAAGGTAAAGAATCCAAGCAAACACAACAAATTTAAGTCTCAAGTTAGGAGGACATATGTTTAACAGCTGGTTATTAGACATTTTGTATATAACTTTATGGATATACTTTAAATTCAAACAATCCAATAGTCACTTGCAGTTTCAGACGCACAAGCACTTCTCAGAAACGGGTTACGAAACGACAATGGCGATTGATCTTAAACATCAAAGACTCTTAACGGATCTGCCCATATATTAAAGCAAAAGTTAATTCCGAAACTCTGCGTCTACGGAATTGAAAACAGCTCCTGTTGAATATGGGACAGCCTGCTGGAGACAAGCCAACAAGATTATGGGATGTGCTTTCTCAGGGCCCACAGGCATAGCACGGAAAATGTGGGTGCGGGGTGGGGTGGGGTGGGGGGGGGGGTACTTCCAGCTCACTGGAAACGAGACTGATGTAGCCAAAAGCAACGGGAAGTAATTTGTACCTGCTATTTTGAGTTTTTCACACTTGGATGGCAAAAATGCACTGGCAGATGGGATAAACTAATGACACTTCATTACATGAACCAGCTTACTGAAAACTGCTGCCTATTATTGAGAGCATTAACACATGATATGCGTAACAGCCGCATAACCGAAAATGACATAAATTGCCTTATTTAATCTTCCTGCTGATCATTGTTACACAGATTGAGGCCATTTGATCACAGTTATTTTGTTGAATTTGAACACAGTCATGAACTGCTACAATCTAATACAAATTGCTGTGTTTGAAAGTAAAATCTTATACTCAAAGATTTTATTCAGATGGTTTGTTGTTGTGCTTTTCATTTTAACTAATACGCTTTTATGACATTATGGTTTCTGTATAAACTGGCATGCTTTCTCTCTCAATATAGTGTATCTTGTCTCTTAGGGATCTTGGCTTTCTGTCAGCGATTCTGACTGCATGCCAGTATGTTAAATCTTAAACTAACAGACTTTATGGTTGACTACTTCATGACCATCTCTAGTCTGTGCCAGCTGGCTGATGCATGCTGGGGAAAATGGTAGCGGTCCTAAACAAGCCCCTTCAACAGACACAACAAATGAATCAGGGTGGGAAATGAGAAAACCACAGAAAAATAATTCTTCTTTTAGCTTCCTCCAAGTTGTGTTGGTCATCTGCTTTTGGAATTATTTTCCATCCGAAAAATTGGCCCATTTTGATTCAAGCGTAACATCAGTAGAGATTACCAGGGATAGTTGTGACATGTTTTACTCCAGTGAACCTTTCTTAAGTGATTCATCTCTGAAAGTCAAATGTTGTTTTTCTGTAGGTTACTGCACAGGAAACAGTTACAGTTCCTTGAACCCAATAGCAGTGCATGCTGTCAAACTATATGGGGTAAATTACCACAATGGAATTTGGCAATTGTAAGCTTTTCAAGTGAAACAAATACAATTATTAACAGCAATGTACTGTAAAACAATATACACCATCTCAAACAATTGGGGGAAAAATAATGTGTGGCAACTAGCTAATCTTCACTATTCATTGAGATTCAAAGATGTTTATCTTAATTGAATAACCACTTGGTGGATCTACTTTATAGTCATGGAAGCATGCTGAATAGCACACTGCAAGTCCTGAGGGAAACTAGAATATCAATGTGTCATGCCATATTTTTAATGAATCATACTCTTCTTGCACTGAATATCTTATTTTCCATTTCTACTTAGTCAATTAGCATTCATTTAATTCTTTAAACAAATGAAATAATGTCAAAAAAAAAAAAAAAGTAACTAAATACCGGTAATCTTTTTTCATTACCAACTCACTCTGTGTTCATAAAAATTTGATTCACTGGAGAATTCTCTGAATTCCAATTGAGCTTTCCCTTGACATCTGTGTCTGTAGCGAAGCTCGGCCTCCCTGGTATGCCATCATATTCACTGAGTTGAAATGAGTAGTGTTAAAATTATTATGATGTTTAAACATGGTTTACAGGCAAGGATGAGGCCCCCGTGGAGAACTACACAGGGCCAGAGGCTCTTACTCAACTGAGAGGAGAAGGGCTGAGCCGCTGAGTGATTTCCCTTCAGCCATGCATGCATCAGGAATGCCAAGAGAGACCCATTTCCAATATATACACTTGCTAACATCCACAAAGAAATTAAGCTCTAAAGCCTAAAACGCAAAGCATGAGGAGAATTAATCCTCAATCTTGCTTATTTCAAAAGAATATGATCTCAACCAGATTCTTTCAACAATGTCATGATCTGAACACACTAAACAATTGCACCAATTAACTGAGCAGTATTTTTGCGGAAACACCTGTTTTATTCAAAATCCTCTAAAATAGATCTTATAATAAATTGTGTTGGACTTAATGCAATTAACATTGTGGAAAGAAGATGTCACGTGTCTGTCCTGTCTTGTATTGCACTTGGGTGTCTTTGTTATTTTGGGCCATGTGGTCTCGTCATTGTCTGATCCCTCCCCTCATTACCTGATTAGTGTTTTAGTTCTCCCACCTGTCCCCTCTTGATTTGTTCCCTTTTTTAAGTCTCCTCTTGTTTGCAGTCTTTGTCGGATCGTTGTCATTGTCTCCCATTTTCCCTGTGATCATCTTCTTGTTCAGGTTCTGTTTTGTTCTTCAAGTTCAGTTATTGTTTCATGTTTGATTTATTGTGTTTCCCCCCATGTGGGTTTTTACTTTGTGTTTGTTTTCTTTAGTAATAAATATTCTTGCTCTGCACTTGAGTCCTCACTCCCCTTTTTGTAACCATGCCGTGACAGAACGATCCGACAAAGACTGCAAACAAGAGGAGACTTAAAAAAGGGAACAAATCATGAGGGGACAGGTGGGAGAACTAAAACACTACTCAGGTAATGAGGGGAGGGATCAGACAATGACGAGAGCACATGGCCCAAAATAACAAAGACACCCAAGTGCAATACAAGACAGGACAGACACGTGACAGAAGATGGCAAACTATTGATTTTCAAAGGGAATTTACATGTGTGATCAAAAAATGGAGAAGAGCCAATTCGGGTACCTACATGTGACAGGATTACAATTTTGAAATTCAGAATTGAACAACTGGATTGCTTTCTACTGAATTTAAATTGAATTTGAATTTAAATTAGAGTGACAAGAAAGGGGATTTACTGAATTATCCATCTATATATCTAACCATCTATATACCAATTCAAACTGAAAATTCTGCATCCTGTTTGTTAAAAGAGAATTGGAATTTGATAGCCATTCTCAATTTAATTGTGGATGGCACACAACCGTGATTCATGATACTGTAAAGTGTGCCAGATCAAGGTAGTCTGCAAGTGTGAACCAGTCTGCACGCCATCATGTACACATAAATCTCTGACCCATCGTCTTCTTCCTCGTCTAATTTCTGTCGCTCTACATACGTCATCTGGTATAATTGAAACGATTGGCTATGAGCTACGTACAGGCGCATTTGATAGACATTCTTAGCACCCAATAAACGGCTCTGGGCATTCGGAAACCTTTCTCAAATACGAGAAAATGAACATGTGGTTCCCAGACAGACCCAAGTCTCAATGAGACTTGGGTCTGACGTTAGCCAGGCTAATAATATTTCGCAATATTACTGTTTTTTTACTGTATTTTTGATCAAATAAATACAGCCTTCTTTCAAAAACATTAAAAAATATTACCGACCCCAAACTTTTGAATAATAGTTTACGCTTACAGAGAAAATAAGCAGATGAAACTTGTTAAAGTTTACGAATTTAAATTTACTCCACTCAGGTTAACAGTCAAGGTAATAATCTGCTTAACTGCAGTGAGAGATAAAGCAGCCATTGTCAAAGAATGTGGGATTTTTGCTTTATCACTTTATTAGCCCTGTAATGATAGTCTGGAGTGCTGTGTGGGCAGGCCATGCGGTTCGGAACAGCCTGCTGTAATTCGAATCTTTGAGTTGTGTATGTTTCATTCTCCTTCTTAGTAAGGGCCAACCAGAGAGCTTCCATCGCCACCCATTTCATCTGGCACACAACTACTTGGCTGGCAGTTAAAATGCAGATGATAGCGCAGTTTGCAACCTGTCTTCATAATCATTGCACAGTGTAGGAGGCCCTGCTTTAGTAAAGCTTTTATAATCTTCTGAACAGATCCCAGAATTCAGCAGTGAATGATCTTCAAAGGCAAACGCGTGTTTGCACTGAGTTTGCTTTGCTAATTGCATGCTGGGCAGCACAGTTACGATGCAACAGTACAAACACATCTCATGTGTTGCCACTGCCGATAAAACATTTAGAAGAAAAAAAAAATATCGCATCTTTTCAAGACAAAATACTAAAAGCCAGAGGGGGGGGGAAGTCGAATAATGCTTTCAGTTGAATCAGCTGAATGCTTTGTATTAACCTCCATTATAAATGCATACTCAAAGGAGTGCAAATTTACTGCTGTTATTTGTGTATTAGAGTTATTTGCAGGTTCAATATTTATTATCACCCTTGGACCATTACTTTGAGGGAGGTAGTAAACAGGATTTAAAAAAAAAATTGTAAATCACATGTGAATAAGGATATCTAACAAATAAATTATGTTATAACTATAATATACACATATACATATATATTAAATGCATATATATAAAATGCAGATGTAAGCGCAGTTTGCAACCTATATATATATAGGCTATATATATATATATATATGTGTGTGTGTGTGTGTCTGTGTTGCAAACCTTGCTATCATCTGCATTATCATCTGCATCACACATATACACAGTAAATACACGTTATATATATAAAAACTGGGTTGCACTTTATTTTAAGGTGTCGTTGTTACACTGTAATTATATATTTAAGTACTGAGTAATATGAATTAACCACATGTACTTACTATAGGGAAGGATTTGGTTGAGGGTTAGTTGAATGTAATTATGCCTAATTTACTGTTATTACTATGGTAAGAACATGTAACGGATGTAACAAGGACACTGTAAAATAAAGTGTTAACGAAAACTGATTCTAAATACAGAAGCATACTCTTCACCAATGTTTAGGGTGAGTTTGAATATCTAAAATACTGCACCAACGCCATGCCACAACTGTCTCCCTTGGTCTGGCTTCGATTAGACCATCAGCTCCAGATGACCAACATGTTACTGACAGCGAGTGACCAACTCCAACTCCACAAAATATTTACTGCTTTTCTTCCCACAGAGTGTGTGAGTTAATGATGTAACACAGTGAAAACCTGACGCTGTCTTCCACCGTGTCAAAAGCTTGAGTGACTTATTTTCCAGACACTCTCGTTTTAATTGGGTCACACTTCTCAGCACAGAAAAATGATCTGACAAATGTATCTGCGCATAAACAACCAAGCCATTTTGGGAAGTCAAGTGATCATGTTCAGGACTAATAATTGCATTATCATTGATGCGTGGAAGGAAATTAATCACCTTTTAATTCCACGGGAGAAAAAAGGTTCATTGTATCTGGGCATCTAGCTGTACATCTGCTCCCAGATATAAGCATAAAGACAGACTGGCTGCTCCTTCGCAGGGCAATTACCTTACAGCCTGGTTATTATTTACACCGTAGCCTGCCTGGCACACTAATGTAGCCTCACGTTTCCCCTAAGACTGCCCTATCAATAGTTAGGACACCTGCTCTCTGGTTTTCGATGATTTTATCCATTAGAGATGCACTATATTTCCCATCACAAAGTCAATGCTGAGCTCACTTATGAATTATACATGGTGCAACGAGCAATACTGGGTAGACTGTTCTGTATTAACAGAACGATTTAGATCATTATTCCCACAAGGTCATAAGCTTGATGTCATTCAGAAAAAAAAATCTGCTGTTGTTTTGCATTCATTTAAAAAGTATTCCAAAATACTTACTTTCCTTGCCTAATCTGGGATCACAAAAATGTTTCGTTTGTGGTTACACTGGCTGGGCTGAAAACCACAGGGTTATCAAAGGGGCATGTCCTGCTTTGCGTGCAGACCTAGAGTATCTCATTAGAGCAGGCCATCACATAAATAAATACCAGAGGTGTTTACTCTGCATTCACTTCCACTTACTGTAATTGATGATATTTTCAGAATTCTTCACAACATGACAAGCCAGTTTATGTGCATACATCAAACAGAGATGAACTGAACTGAAATGAGACGACCCTGAGACGAGTTGTTCTCATAGCAGCAATTTCTTTTAAAGTTATGATTTTGGCCTTTTTGTGCCTTTATTGGATAGGACAGATTTTGACAGGAAAGCATGGGGTAGAGAGAGAGAGGGGAATGGGATCGGCAAAGGACCTCGAGCTGGGAATCAAACTCGGGTCACATCACACAATCAGCGCGGACAGCACATTTTAAACTAGCCGGTCAGTCAAGACATTCAGCACTGCTATAATATTATTATGAAGAAACAAGTTTCAATCACAGCAGACTTGAATTTTTCTTTTTAAATGTCAAATTTGAAAGACATTATCCTGTGGTTGCCAGGATGTATCTTATTCCCCTCAGATTGTTCTACTGTCCAAGTGTAAAACGGTTTGTGACGTTTTGGACAAGCCAATTAGACATAATGCATCCCTGAAAAATATATTGGCTCATATCTAGGAATGTACTGGTATTAAAATTCTGTTATCGATAAGCCAATCTTTTTTTCATGTTACGGCCGGTAACTGATAAATGGCAGATATTAAAATGTAATACTATTTTTGAAAATAAATAAAACACTTAAAACTAAAGTCCATCATTTTGAATGTGATGGGTGAATTTAGGCATCACAACATTATAATATGCAGTGTGAAAAATGGATATGCATTTAGGAACATGCTAAAAATTACATTTTACATTGGTTATTAAATAATTAGTGTTATTAAAGACAAACTTTTATTGAGAATTAGATGACAGGGTAAATGAGCATGTACAATAAATTATTCAATTATTTAATTATATATATATATGCCTATATATAACACACACACACAGTATATATGTGGAAGGAACTGGTCATCTCTGCTCATATCTGCCTCTAACAAATCAAAACATTTTTCATATTTTTTTTGTCATGAGTCTTTCAAGTGAATTTCAAAAAGTAGTTTTTGCAGAAAATTTAAAATTATGAATTTTTTTTTCTTAAAAAATAAGAAAGAGGAGGAAATTATAGGCAACCACTGTGGAGAACAGATGGGGAAAAATGGTTTTGATTATAACCCATATGGTTCCAGAGTTGTTTGCAAAAGCATATTATAGTGTGTCACTTCGTGTCAGAAAGATGTGTGCCTAGACCTGGGTAGTTGGTGGGATTTGGGACTCTCCTACCAATAATGGGGATAATCTAGATCTGTCACAAAACCGTTGTAGGCCAAAAAAATAATTGGTTATGAGTTCAAACGGTTTAAATAATGTGAACATATGCTTGAAAGAAATAAAAACTCTGCTGGTGGAATGTCCTGGCTAACTCAAAAAACGGCTAAAGATGCACTAGACCTGTTAATACTAACACTTTCTAATCTATTATATTTCTATTCTATCTATCTTTCTATTTATTTATTTATTTATTTATTTATAGTTTATTTTAAAAAACTTGCTACATCTACTGTGCTAGACTAACTGGGACTCGTCACAGCACTCAAATAGTGTTCCCCTATTGGTTTGATTGCTTCTATTGTTCTCCTCATTTGTACGCCGCTTTTGATAAAAGTGTCTGCTAAATGATTAAATGTAAATGTAAAAAGAGTGTTAAAAATGCCATTTCCTCAGTTCAAGACGTTGATTAAGTATGGGGTTAACAGATTACTCAAGAACAAACATGAAACATTGACTATTTCCTCATTTAAATGGTTTATTCCCATCTTTAATTGAATCAGATGGTATTTCGTTGATTACTTTGACTGATCTGCTGGGACCAGAAGATGCCTGAGGGTTTGTATGCTCAACAAAGTCAATGAGATTAAGATCAATATGTAAAAAGGGGGCTAATCCCATAGGTCAAGACCAGACACTTCCCTAAATTACACAACTCTTTGCTATAATTAGCCAATCACACGTGTGCATTCAATGCTTTACATTCATTTGAACACTGTTAGAAAAAAAACAAGCAGTTGTTCATGTAAGAATGATTATTTTTTGTCTGAACACTGAACACAACTGAACACACTTCAGCATTTACAGGTTGAAATGATCCCATTTTGGCAAGAAAAAGCCAAAATGCCATAATTTCAACTGGTAAATGCTGAAGTATGTTCAGTTGTCTCCTACCTACTCTTGATCTTGGCTCTTTTTTAAGCAACATGGCAGGGTGCTAGTGCTCTTTGAATGTCAGGGAGTAGCATCCTAGACCTGCTCCCCTGTGCTCTAAATGGCATGGCCATATTCAATGAGTTATATTACAGATGGCAGGAGGTGACATTTGTGCCCTGTCTTGATCTATTTTGGCTTTGTCTGGAGGCAGAGTCATCTCCTAAAAGAGATTTCAAATGGCAACAAAGAAGGAACAATGCACAATTTAAATCTGCACCTGTGCATTTGTGTGCAGTTACAAGAATATCATAAAAAATTTTTTTTTAATTTTTAACTATGAGTATACCGAGATAGTGTTGTCAAAATATTCGGTACTTCGGTACCAAGGTACTAAAAATTTGTAAACGTCACGGTACCAAGTACCGGTGGTACCGAGTACCAGGTCAAACCCGGTTCTGGATGCGCATGCATGCACGAAGGGCGTGAAGTTGCGTCCTCTTCATGAAAGCGCTGAGACATGGCGACCGGCGGCGCTTCTGATGTGGTGTCTGTGTATATTAAACTGCAAAAAGACTATTTAAATATTAACCCTGCATGTTCTGCTTGTCTCTGTGTGAATGAACGGCGCAGACGCGCGGTTTCATTTAACGTTACCACACACACACACTGAAGCACGAGTGACGCTCGTGCTGTTTTCAGTCTCTGCTGCCTCACGATATGGTGACATGATTCATTGAGAGTCACTTCATGAGGATTTTACCGTTTCATTTGAGAAACTCTCGTCATATCATACACGGACAGAAACTCAAAAGTCTTCACGGCAACCCGTCAAAATAAAAGTTTGGTTTAACTTAAAGAAATTGACAGAAATAATTATATTAGGCTACTAGGGGTGTCACGATTCTCCAAATCCTCGATTCGATAAAATTTTCGATTCTAAAGTCACGGTTCGATTCGATTCTCGATTTTTAATCAGGATGTTCTCTGTCTTACATGCGCTTCATGAGGCACATACGCAAGATCTCTCGCTCTCTCCCGTGCGCGCGCTATACGGTTTGGAGCACAGTTTGCATGCGCGATTGCGCGCTCTTGCTCGCTCGCTCACTCTAGATTCCGGGAGATTAACTAATTTGCTTGCATAGGGAGCCGCTATCAATATGCCAGAGACTCCAGGAACTTCCACGAGACTTGGGATGTCTGCAAAGTAAACTGTGGCTTTTTTGAAGCGCGAACGTTGTCAACATAACTCACTGGAAATCCAAAAAACTTCCACACCTGCGACTTCAATGAAAGAGGAGGGGGTTCAATTTCTGTCGATGGTTCTCCTGCATCTGCAGTTACCATGCTATCTCTTGAATGGCTGTAGCTAAGTTAGAGGAGGTTGACCATAGACTCGCAGCTTTTCAACACGCGTGTTTTTTTCCGCTTGGCACGCAGACCGGACGTGACATGGGGGCGTGGCAGCATCGACGATTCCATTTTTTAATTCGATCGATTCGATTTTTTTTTTATTTTGATCGATTTCGATTTAAGATCGAAATCGTGACACCCTTATAGGCTACTGTACAATAGATTTAACTACGTCTCCATTAATAAAAAATACTACTACTAATAATAATAATAATGTGTGCATAGAAGGTTGCTTATTTTTCACTTGATTTTTTTACAAGCAATATTTCTCAATATCATCAATATTTTCGTTTAAACAGCATGTAGCCTTCATTGCTTTCAGAAATGTACCGTCATAAATAATAAAGTCATTGAATTGAATTTAATATTTTTTTCAAATAATTAAATAAATTGGACAAATAGTTCAAACTGATTTGAAACCGTGGTACCGAAATTGGTACCGAGAACCGTAAAATGTTAATGGTATCGGTACCGACTACTGGAATTTTGGTACCGTGACATCCCTATACCGAGACTTAATTAGATGTACCAATCTCTGCATAATATGTAGCAGAATTTTAGTTGATCAAGGCAGTGGTTCTCAACTAAAACCACGTGGACTATTTTAACTATGTCTTTACCATCTTTCTGGGCCTTGAAAGTGATTATGATGTTGCAGTCTACAGGGGGGTCAGAAAGCTCTCGGATTTTATCGAAAATATCTGAATTTGTGTTCCGAAGAAGAACGAAGGTCTTAAGGGTTTGAAACAACACCGGGGTGAGTAATTAATGACAGAGATTTAATTTTTGGATGAACTAACCCTTTAAGATTTGTTAACATTAGTTAACTGTATTAGTTAATATGAACTAACAATGAAAAATACTTCTAAATAATTTATTAATCTTAGTTAATGATACTTTCAACATTTACTAATACACCAAAAGTTGTATCTTTTAATATTATGTACTGGACCTGAGCTAACACGAACTAACAATGAGCAGTTGTATTTTTTAAACACAGATTAATAAACACAGTAAAAAAAAATGTATTGATCATAATTAATGTCAGTTAAATGTACTAACTAATGGGGACATTATTGTAAAGTATTACCATTTTTATTTACATGTATAATTTTATTTTTAATTGTAAATGTATAAGGTGTAGTATGTATATTGTGTAGTATGTATAAAGTAGTTTTCATTCTAACAGATGTATTCAAACATACATATAACAGTATTTAAACAATTGGCCAACGGCCAATAATTGCTTATATCAGCCATACATACATAAGCTATACATATCCATCCCTTGCAATACATCATCTAATCAATATCCATGAGCAAGGTTTATAATATATCCATCCCACCAGTAGGCCTTGGACAGCAGTTTTAAGAAAATCATATTGCAATTGTTGGATGACAAAATCAAAAAAAGAAACATAGGTTTAGAGACTGCGCATGAAAAGAGACGTGAATCACTTAATGAAGTCGTGTGGTGCAGCATGAACAGCATGCCCTCAAGACCCATTCCTATGGTGTGAACAGGGCTGCCTGACAAGCCATGACAAATTGAAGCCATTGATCTATGTGGTCCATTTCCCTTAGGGTAGAATCTACTAGTTACCACTGATTATTATTCCAGATGGGTAGAGGGTTATCTTGTTTGCAAGTATAAATACTTCTACTGTAGTCACATGTTTGATGAAGACAGCTACACAAGGGCTGTTATCAGTGACAATGTGACACAAATCTCTTGTAAAGATTCAGAGAATGGGAATTTATCACTACGAACAGTAGCCTACGCAAAGCCAGTCATGCAGCGAAATACCAAATTTGAGATGACATTCAGCAGCAGAATAATCTCTGGCACTGTCCAGGTGGCACGATAGTCTAATGCTAGTCATAATGGGTTCTCGTGTTCATATCCTAGCATTAATGTTTGTTTGTTTGGAATAAATTGCTACTGAATTGATTTCATGTTGTTATGAGCTAATACTATGCCAATTTTGTGCTGTGACTTGATGCCAAAATAATTGCTCAGTCTTATGGCCTAATGTTGAGTCAACCTAAATTTGTGCTGTTTTGAGTTATTGCCAACATAATTTTGAGTTACCAAACAAGGAACAGGAAAGGTTTTGCATTGTATAACAGAATATAAAGTGGTAGTTGTGACAAGTTTATACACACTAGCAAGATAACAAGTAATGTCCTGAAGCAACCTGTTGACATGTAGATGGAAGAATTAAACGGGGGGAAAGATTGCTGAAAGACATGCGTTAAAGCGTTACATAAAGCTGCGGTCCGTAGCTTTTTTGGGGTTAAAAATGATCCAAAATACATATTTGAGCAAATACATAACCAGCCAGTGTTCAAAACTATCTGCTTGTCTTAGCTCGATTCAAAGCGGTAAGCTTGTAATAATGTTTTTAATTCCAGTGGTACTGGTGGATTTCCGCGGGAGATTCGAGCATGTCTTTGCATCATTACTAAATCTGTACACATAAAGGAGGAGTCTCGGCTAGTCGGCTATATTGCGTTACTTACTTGTTCAGATGACATTTTCCGGTGAAAACTATTATGTTGGTCATACTTCCAAAAAGAATAATCTGCGATTCTAAATGCCAGTATCCACACCACGCGGCGACTGACAGCTGCACATTCTCCTCAAAACGTTGGATTCATCCGCGCTGTGCCGTGCCGAGGCACAACCCACGTAAAGTTGATAATTCCGCAAATAACTGCAATTGCAGATTTCGAACAGAGATGGCGACAAAGAGGAAAAACGGCGGACTGCAGCTTTAACCCAAAAATTAAAACTCTGTAATTTACTCACTCTCGTGTCATTCCAAATTGTATGACTTTTTCTTCTGAGGAACAGAATGGAAGATATTTTGTTTCCTTTTTTTTTAGTGTTTCTTTTTTTCTCTATTTCTTTTAAAAGTAGCGGTTTTGGTCATGTGGTGTGAGGGTGTGAAATGGTGTGAAAATCATTTCACACAAACATTTAACTTTTTTTACAAAAGCACAATGTTTTGTTTTTATTGTGAGTGTACAGAAATAAAAAAAGACCCTTTAGTTTTGAATGATGATTTACTCTTATGACCATAAATGACAGAGTATTTGGTCTTGTATTTGGAGGTTATGGTCTTGTGCGGATGGTATAAGCCCATTGAAATGTCACGTGTATAACACTGTAGCGATTGCTAATGAGAGACACCTGCGCGACGCACCGGTCTCGTATCTCTCACGGAGGAGTGGAAGCATAAAAGGAGGAGCGACGACGGTGAAGGACGAGAGAGGCCAGGCCTGGATTTATGTTGTGTTTTGTTATATGTCGTCTGTGAGGGACTGCTGTCTTTACTTTCATTTTGTATTTGTTTATTTTACATTTATTAAAGTCTTTGAATGTTCGCCGGTTCCCGCAACATCTAACCTTGCTACAAACACATTGCTTCATTTCACCACTAACTGGACTACACTCTCCTCTTCAAGTAAACAAGTTATTTTATTCCAATAAATCACATTGTTGTTTAACATTTAATGAGGTGCATTACTGCAGATAGATGGAATTTATTGCTCTCCCATACACAATAAATGTACCCATGCTATAATTCGAACTTGACATCCTAACTCTATTCCAAACAAACGAAGTTAGGGATGGGCTTAGCCTGAACTGCAGTTATTACCCCATTATCAGATCATCTTCTGACCATAACATTCTACTGGATCAATGTGGCGTCTAATTCTTTGTACTATACATGTTTTCTGGTGGCGTTTCCCTAATAAATGAGTATTTACCAAACCGTTACTTGAGAATGGTAAATCCATTAAAACATTACAAACCTTTTGTTCTTTAGTACAGAAAGTTTACCAGACAGTTCCGTCAAGGCTGATGATTTTGAGCAACAAAACTGACGAAGAAAAGACCTTGCTGTAGTGAGAGCTGAGACACTGGAAAAGTGTTTTTGTCCTTGTCAGGATGTATTGCTTACCTCATCGAATAGTTTTGGTTACTAACCAGGAAAACTTAATAGCTGCATTAATGTAGTTTTATGAGTGTTTAGGCAATATTTGTAGAAAGGTTTTTCTATGTTTAATGGATCGATTCTTATTGCATTTCAACTTTTTCTTTTTGTTATATGGTCACAATAAA
This sequence comes from Tiaroga cobitis, assembly GCA_030578255.1. Lineage (NCBI taxonomy): Eukaryota > Metazoa > Chordata > Actinopteri > Cypriniformes > Leuciscidae > Tiaroga > Tiaroga cobitis. Next base: position 11,296,635 of record CM060610.1, read on the forward strand.
TCATAATTTGTCTTTCAAATGAAAACCCATCATAAAAACAATTTAATATTTACATGTGTTATCTAAACAAATAAAATACAATTAAAAATTTCAAAACAGCATGCCTTAGATGAAATATGACATGGGAAGATACATATCACTTGCTAAAAGTATATTTTTGCGCACCATTTCCAGTCAAGCTGTTATTTTGTCAATTAATTCCAAATGTTAGGGCTATTTCGTTTTAATTCAGGATGTTTACAATGCTAAGACAAGTTTGTGCATGTGTTGAAATACAACACAAATTTATTATATTGTATTCTTATATTCTATACTCATTCAGAACAGCGATTTCAGGAAGAAAACAAAAAGTATCCACGGTTGTACAGTAGATGATTTTTCTTTTAAACCTCCATGGGGCAAATGACCCATAGCTGAAGAAACACCCATAAATTAATGTTTTACATTTTTGGAGTATAGCTAATGATGTAAATATGCCTCCTCTACCAAAGGACACATTTCATATTTACACATGGACTGCAAGATTTCTGTCTCACCACTGACTTATCTTTCTATCAGTATAAACATCCCAAACCTCTAGAAACCTATTAAATCATTTCCTGAGAGCAGTGTATGTGTAAAGGTTAGAAGCACAGTCAGGGGGGCGAACGATTTGTGGCTTCAGGACACAGGGGGCTGATTCACCTACGGTTTCATCCTGCCACTGCCGTAAGGCAAAGTCTTTTACGCTGTACTTTCAATCTTCTGCGAGAGCAGCCTAGTTCATTTTTACACCCTCAAGTCCATTGCAAACCAGTGGTGGAGTTTCCCACATCCCCCTTGAGTGCAGACAGGACAGGACAGGACAGGACAGGACAGGACAGGACAGGAAAGGAAAGGAAAGGAAAGGAAAGGAAAGGAAAGGAAAGGAAAGGAAAGGAAAGGAAAGGAAAGGAAAGGAAAGGAAAGGAAAATCTTATATTACGGTAAGAGTCATTAGGAAAATCTTATATCACGGTAAGAGTCATTTTATTTCACAATAACAATTTATATCACGCTTTAGTTAAGGTCTGCATTAAATTAGGTTTTTATATATTTTAAAAAAATAATAGTCTCTCAGACAGCGTGATCACATACCAAATGTCTTTTTGTCTTTTGCTGCTTATTGTGCTTTACCGGTTTAAAATAACAGCAATGCTTAAAAACACATGTAAAGGATAATCGTGTCTTCCGGTATATCCCCCACCCATAACGGAGATTAGTTTCGTTTCCCAATAGTGACCAAAATAAGTGTAACACACAACATGGTCAAGAAAGCATTTGTAACCACCAGATTTTCTTTCCTCTGGACAATTTTGCACTTCTTGCTTACACAAGTGCTAAATTCTTTGCTAGCAGACTTTTCCAAGAGAGTCTTCAGATGAATCTCTGGAAAACACTGCTTTATTGTGATTTTCTCCATTGCTTTTTTTTTAAACACATCTGTAATAACACAATCAGAAGCCTAAATACCTCAAGCAGTACAGTAGAAACTTGTTCAGTAGTTATTCCAAAGTAAAAAAAAAAAAAAACATTTTTTAAAGTCATTGAATTAAAGAGAATAAAAAAAAAAAAATATATATATATATATATATATATATATATATATATATATATATATATATATATATATATATATATATATATATATATATATATATATATATATATATATAATTTTCCCTAAAAAATACATATCTTCAAAACGTATCTGGTCATTTGCATCAGTCATGAATTCCCATGAATTTATACAATCCAGGCTCAACAAGCATCAAATGCAGGAAAAACCAACACATTCTGATCCTAGGGCGTCATATAGAGACACTTTTGACATTTCGTCTACATCCAACGCACATGGCACCCTTTTAGCGTCAATATGAGACGCAGAGATATGGGTAGGTTTAGGTCTGGGGTAGGGTTAGCGTTAGACCGCTAGGAGGCGCCTTCTGGCCCATATCTATCTGCGTCTCATTTTGACGCTAAAAGGGTGCCATGTGCGTTGGATTTAGACGAAATGTCAAAAGCGTCAGTAAATGACGCCTTGGGATGAGAACGGGCTGGAAAAACATTCTATTGGTGAATTTAGTAACTGCCCAGATGTATGGTTATCATCATTTTAAGTTAACTAAAACTGATCAATTATTATTATTATTATTATAAATTATTATCATAATATATATTACAAAAGCCTATAACAAAATGACAAAACTAAATTAAACAAATTATTAAATGAAAATTGAAAAGAAAGATGAAAATAATAAAAACTAATAGTACATAAATAAAACTAAAATAACAATGGCCATATGACTGGTAAATTTAGATATAGTTAAATATTACATGCTTTAGGTATTAATATGACTGTATTCCTTTCTAATTAAATCAAACTGATTTAAACAGTCTGATAAAGAAAACATCTGCAACAGTTGTGTGTCTTACACCTCAATGGATCGTACCACCAGAGATTTAGCTATAGGCTAGTAAACCAGTTTACTAGTACAAAAAAAAAAGTTTACTGACTAAAACCATGTGACGATGAACTTATTCAATAACTGATCCCTAAAATATTTTTTCCTGAAAGCACTGCAAAATAGTTTTATATATATACACACATGTGATCTCCTATGCCTTGAACCTTTCAAGAGCCCTAAACCATTAGGCTACGTTCACCCTAAAGAGCGCAAGGCAGTCATTGACCTCCACAGCACCGATCCACAAACACCCTCTGCTCATGTCACTATTTCATATACTATTACATTATCTGTAGCCCTCGGAACATGTAGAAAATGATGGCGCCGATACACAGGCAGAAAATAAGGCAAGTCCCAGGTAAAAGAATAATGTTTCCACTACTATCTAATCAATGTCAATCCCTGCCACCACCAGATAAAAGACACAGGACTATCCCACCGCATCGCACGCTTCAACACCTCTGGGTAAATTGAAGCGCATAAGCTTCATCCTTTTAGAATGGATTCCAGTGATAGAAATTTCAGGATCCAACAGCATGACATTTTATTTTGGCTCATGACTGTTGTGCAAGGAGTATATTGTTTTTGACAGTAAGGGTTATATTTTGGCTTTACAAAGGGAAGAATAAATAGTTTTTCTTCTAATTGATATATCATTGATTAATTCATAAGAAATCAAAGAATTATTTGGTGACTGTCAAAATATGGTGACAAACATTTCAGTCAAAAACTATTTTATTTTTATTTATTTTTTACTTTTGCACCTTTCTGTACTTGTTTGCCCAGGTTATGCATGTTAGTGCATGCTCAAACAAGTGTGTAGAAAAGAAAAAGTAATTGAAATGATGATCTATATATATACATACTGTATATACGCATATACACAAGTCCCCATAAAAACTTCAATTATCTAAGCTACAACTGCAAATGCAAACTAGATGCCACAAGCATTTCTAATTCAAATAAACAGAGAACAACATGACAAATATTTTCTAAGTAGAAGCCTATAAATCTCATGCTCTGCATTTTATACCCTAAGCCTTGTGAAATGAACCACATTTGTAGTTGTTGCACACACAGGGACCATATGTGTGCCCATCAGAGAATAAATAAAACATGAAACAGTCCATGCATAACGTATGCCTATCAGTGAGTAGCACAGTCTCAGAAGTATATGTGATGTGTTACTTTATGTGATGTGAATGTGAACCTCAAAATCATTTTGACATGCACGTCATGACAATTTTTTAAATATGTAAAGAGATACTTAAGTTATACTAAATGGATTTTCAAGAGAATTAAACAATTAAATAAATAGAGAAACAGTGTTAAAGCTGTGTTAAAGTGTGTGTAAATTCTGTGCCATTAGTCTCACTAAAACGATCTGCAAAGATAATGTCATGCAAGATCTCGTCAGAAATACTGGTATACTGGTTCAAGGTAATCTGGTTACAGCAATCAGGTAAATGCCTATACATGAGGCTTACATAACTGGATCAAATTATGATTAATATTGGAATATTTGTGCATGAAAACACACAGTCAAGGCCAAATAATAATATAACTAAAACAGATCTGTGGCAAAATAGAGGTATTTAAACTAACTTGTTGTTGTGTTCCACAGCTATACTTGACAACCCCAAAAGCATACTGCATATAAAAGGCTCCTAAAACATGGCATTTGAAAAGCAAAAAAAAACTTTGTATTTGCTCTCCTCTGCTCACATCCATGTACTCTCCTTTCCTATAAATTATAAGGTTAAAATCATAATATGAATATGACTTCAGAAGAGAATATTGTCCATATTAGTACAGCAACAGCGTGTCTGGACATTTTTGCATAATTGAATAGCAAACAAAGAAGACTCTTGGGTAATCAAGCTCAAGCTAGCTAAGCAGCTATAAAATGACCCAGTTACAGAGCTGAGATAAAACCTACACACAGTGCGTGTGCGTGTGTGTATAATGCCACAACTCTCAAACTACTTTCATGAGTCAGCCAACAAATATGTTTAACACCACGACTGCAAACACCTAAAACCCCTCTGCACTCAGAAAACCAGTGGATGATTTGAATGGCATGTTAATGCAACAAGGTTCATTAGAAAATGATCTTTCTTACTCATGTCTCATCACTGCCCAGAATTTTAAGACAGACTGCTCATTACAGCCAAGAATCACATCACATAGATGTCAGAAATCGTTTGAGAGCCAAGTGTGAATTCATGACTTGGAACTTTGTTTAAAAATGACACATAAGTCACGGGAACAACTGCAATACATCAAAACAACAAATGCAAAACAAAAACAAAATGATAAAATTCAGATGTTTTTAACTAATGTTCAGCTATTATTTTCAAGAACATCTTGTTTTTCACACATTCAATTTAGCATTAACCAACTTGATGTTGAAGATTTCCAATAACAACTCCATCCACGTCCTTCAAAGCCAACTTTTGGTTGGAAAACTAATAGAGTGCACATTTGAGCAGACAAATACACAAATGATTTGTTATGAGCATTTTCTAACCAAAGCTGGTTCTGGTATTTCCATTACATGCATTTAGGAGGTTTACATTTAATGAGTTCATGCACTCCCTGGGAATCAAATCCATGACCTTGGCTCTACTGTTTAAGCTACATGAATGATACATGAAAATTTAAATGTGTATATCTGCTCAAATTTAATGTTGGTTAAGATTAAACTATAGCCTATACGAACTTAAGCCTAACAGACTAAAATCCATGATATGTAAAGTTATTTCCAGTAATGTTGTATCCTCGATGACCAGGAATCAAAAGGATACATGTCCTTGAAAGGTTAGAAAATAATATATTTCATAATGAATGTGTTTTTTTTTTTAAAGGATATTTTTCCCCATAAAAGCAGTAAAGTTACGCCTTAACAACCAGCATTATAAGTATCTTTGTCTTGAAGACAGGGATACTTACCCTATACTTACGTACTTGCCATCCCAGCAAACACTGGCTTACAGCTGGTACCATATTTATTTACAAACGCTGCTTTTGCCACATCCAGCTATTCTATCCAGCCCTCTGCAAATTTGAACGTGGCACCAAATTATACACTGCTTCAAAAATCAACAAAAATGTACCACTGGCTTCTCATAATGCCAATTTCAACGTGAAAGTGATACTTGATGCAAGGGCTGAAATCAGTTTTATGAACTAGACTAAGAATAACATGAAGTATGTTTCTTCAATGCATTTAAATCATAATTTCGAGTCTGGCTCAAACAGGCAGCTTCGGAGCTCCAAAAAAGAATTTCATTTGGGGCTTCTCCAGTATTCCAGTTCCTCCTCCCAGCAGGGCTCCACGATATATCATTTCAGCAATTGTGATGTGAGCATCCACGACAGTCATGGTGATAGTCAGGATGTGCGATGTCAAGTAAGTAGGGATTGTAGTTGATCCATTATCCGTACGGACCAGGTCCAGTTCGGAACACATGTGGTTCGCAGATTAATTGATTCATTGCAGAATAATTGAACATTTCTCTTTGGTACGTTTGAAGTCTTGTCAGTTTAAAACATTCAAGCGTGTATAAAGCATTTGTTGTTGTTTTTTGCCTCGTTCAGACTGTCAGTCCAAATGAGATTTTTCTGTATATCCAATTGGGATTCAATCATATTTAGCAAGTGTGAACGGCAAAAAAAAAAAAAAAAAAAAAAATCACAATTTGAGCTACATTGAAATGTGGTTTGAAATCCTATTCAAAACGCATTTCTTGAAATCCGTGTCAGTCTGATTGCTTGAATCGGATTTCGCGTGGTTTATGTCATATTCTCACGGCACATAAAATGTAAACATGTCTGACGTTGTTATAGGAAACATACTGAAAGTTGCTGCAGAAACAGGGTTTGTGTTGTTGCAAAGTGCCGGTCGAGCAGAAATCGACAATTTAATGGAGACATGTTTTGAGACCGGCGTAGACAACAGCATGGAATAAAGCCACGCATACCAGCTTCCTATGTTTCTTCCGCTGACTCATAAGACGTACTCCAGTCTGCCGGCTACAAATTGTCATATTGAAAATAAGACAACATCTGTATTGCAAACCCCCATGTTGCTGCTGCTGTTGTTTTTGGCATTTGCCAAAAAACCAATGCAGATATTCCAGAAAACGGATTATAAATAGTGTGGAGCGGACACATACACGAAAAATTATGTCACAATGTCCGCTCGACGAGTATCCTCGCAAACACAGTCGCTTAAGTGAATGTAAACAATTGAGAAGGAAAAAGGATGCATAGCATTGACACCAGCCTAATATACCTATAATAATCACTTTTGTAGCTTTAACAAAGATTTAAAAAAAATGAAATGTAAGTTATTTTACATTTGATTATTCGATATCTGTACATGTTAGACTTGCCTGAAAAACAAAGTAGTTTATTTCACTATATATTTCATTCTTATCTTTGTTTTATTGTATTTATCTACGTTTGTAATTTGTTTATTATTTTCTATGCATATGCACTCCATTCAAAAATGATTGCAGGGTGGTTTTGCAGAGATTTATTCTTTCCAAATACAGCTATGTTCCAATATCGTGCAGCCCTACGTCCCTGTGTCAGATACCTTAACAAGAGGATCTGAAAGCCAGCATGCCAGTCAGCGGCAAAGGAACCAGGATGATTCTTTGCTGCTGTCTTTATTTTACATTTGTGCAGCCATCTGCAGTAACAGGCATAAGTGATAATTAACCATTAGTCATCAGCTGATCCCATTTCTGCCCTTGTTAATTACCACGTCGGTGCCAAAGCAGGAAAGAAAGTGATCGGCTTATATTTTTCCACGTCGAGATGTCACTCATCACTTATTCCAAATTCTCTCTCTCAGAGAGATGCTTTGCCCTAGATTGATGAAGATGGCTCAGTGCAATGATCATTAGAGTTAACAGTGTGCAGTGATTGACAGGATATTGCTGAAACCTCCCGGTCAAGTTCCTTTCTCCCATACCGACCCCATTGCTTACTGTTATTGCGCTGATTAAAAGAGACAAATTTTCGCAGAATCAGGCTCCTTTGCCTTCTGTTTATCCTTCATCTGTGACAGTGCTAGTCTTCGAGATCACAGCAGGGCAAATGCTAAATTTGCTTAAATACTCTCAGCGATGTCACTGCCATCTTAAATATCATCCCTGTTGAGATTAATCATTTGTGTGTTTTAATATGATGTTAATACAAACTGTGGTTTCTTACCACACCAGGAGATACTTCAAATCAACTTATTTCAATGCAAGTTCACACAGTGCTTAGGCAGTTTGTGTTCATAAAACAGGCGTCTTAATTCCCTCTGCTGCGGCTTTGTGGCAGTTGACAGTTTCTGTTATGCTGTACTGTTACATTTTGAACCTTTTTTTGTTTCATTGTCTCTTATCCCTTGATACTTCTTTATACACATTGAGCTTTCACAAACTATGATCTTGAGAACAGGATGCATCTTATTGTTTGTTTTAAGCAGCCAGAATGTACATGTACACACACATGCAGTGATTTGAAAAAATAAATGAATACTATTATTCAGCAAGGTCAATTTAAATCGATCAAAAGTGACAGTAAAGTAAAGACTTTTTCAAATGACTGAAACATCATGAAATAATTTTTCTTTTTAGTGTATTCTTGATCAAATAAATGCAACCTTGCTAAGAAAAAGAGATTACTTTCAAAAATATTCCAAATCTTATTCTTTGACACTGAAAGTAATGGAAAGCATGCAAGGAGCATTGCTGAGCATATATTTGATATTATTATGTGACAATATTTGGTGACTATAACTTAATATAACCTTTGTGGTTATTGAATTATGCACACTTGTTTGCAAAAAAGATAAAAATTGATTTGGATTAGAGATGCACCGATTACAATTTTCTTGGCCGATCCCGATTCCGATTTTTCCTCTAGTTTGACCTGCCGATACCGATTTTAGCCGATTCCGATTTTATTTTTTCAAACCACTTTACAGCACACAAATATTTATTTTCTATCTTCTCTTTAATAGAACATTTTGCATAGAACATTTTTTGAACAGATAATCGCTATAAAATAGAACTATATAAAGGACTCCTAGTGTGGGAAATTCTCACACATCTAAAGTGCAGTGTTATGGAAGAACCATTTCCTTTTCACATCCAATATCCAATAATTTTTTTTTTTATATATATATATATTTAGCAAACTAAACTTCTGTATGAAAACAGGTCATGGCAATAAAATAACATATAAATAACAAATAAAAATTCAATAAATATAGCCTTGCAGTATAAAGATATTTTTCTCTCTCTCACACACACAGGTGTCACGGTAGACACATTCTCTGTTCCTTCTTGTCTCGTGTTTATGTTGTGGTATGAATGCACGTGTGCAGTGGGCGTGAGTCTATGACATCACCTGATCCACTCCAGCTGATTCTCATCCACTTCACCAGCTGCAATCACTTTCACCACTCTATTTATACTTACCGCTGTTCTATCATCCTTGTCAGATCGTTGTTTGATGTCGTCGCGTTGGTGTTCCAGTGTCCAGTTCCTGCCTTATGTTCCTGTTCTTCGTCACTGGGTTTCATCCATCGTCATCGTCATCGTCATCGCACTTCTTCACTTCATCACGGATCCTGACCACCGAAGTCCCTGTGTCACCTGGTTTACATCTACCTGTACTGTCTTCACAAACCATCATTAAATACTGTTTGTTCACTTGCAATTGCTTCCTACCGTTCTTCTCATACCATGACAACAGGCCTATTGCAATCACTTGTATCAATGGCAAGTTATATTTCTCAAGCAGTTCTTCTCTCATCTGACATGTCCAGCCAAGCTAAAGAGGACAAGTGGAGCATGTGCAGGGAAACAATTAAATAATAATAAAAACAAGTTTAAATGGGTAAATTTTCTATAAATATTTTTGAGTCTTCATTTTCTTTCTGACATAGCCTAGCCTACTTCAGTTCTTGTTAAAACACACCAGACATGCAAATTCTTTGCATTTTGGGCACTTTTTGGATGAAATAATATTTATTTTGTCCATCAAAAGTGTGCTTTCACTTAAATTGAGCGCAGCAAAAATAGATTCGGCGCCGAAACACGCGCTTCACTGTTGCTCACGCGACGCTCCTGCTCGACGCTCACGCGCTGCTCCGGCTCCCGGTGTGAATGCACTCACTGATTAACATGCAGGCGAACAAAAAGGTTTCCTATGATGTGCGCGTTCCGTGTGCACGTGTGATGCTGATGTTGCGCGTTGTTATCATGCGGCGCCCGAGTGCATTTGACCGGCAAAAAATCGGATTACGTCAGACTGACCGGCCGTCGCCGATCATGGCCGATCACGTGAAAACCGGCCAATTCCGGTCACCAGCCGATCAATCGGTGCATCTCTAATTTGGATAGTGCAATCATTATAATAACACCACTGTTCTAAACAGATGCTAGCAAAGACTGACAGACAGAAACTGATATTTGAACACAAGATGTCTTACTCTGAAAGCAGTGCCACTAAACTAACTGGATATTCTTATTCATTTTCAGGCATCATGTATGGTTTCGCCTTATATAAGAAGACCCCCCCCCCCCCCCCCCCCCCCCCCCCCCCCCCCCCAAACCATTAGACATGAATCAATTTAAGCCAGAAACAAGAAACAAGTTCACAAGGGCTGAAGCAGATAACATGGGAATAACAACAGCTGCCCATCTGCACTCATATTAGGCTTTCTTTTCCAAGATATTTTAGGTTATAAATGAGCTGGAATTAGGACAGCATACTGAGTAACATGTAAACATGCATAAACAGAGCTTAGACTCAAGGTTTTATTACTTTCCAGGGTAAAAAAAAAAAAGTTTCTGGATTTCTTCCACCATGTCTACAAAAAGGCCAACCGCAGCATACTTCACCGTAAATTAGAAATTAGACCCTGAAGTTCTGAACCTAGAAAGGTTGTGTTTGGGTATAGAAGTATAATAGCCAAACTGTTTCAGGGTGATAATGCTCTACATGAAAATATGTTTCATGAATAATTCATCTACAGAGAGAGAGCGTGCAAAACTGTCCTCATTCAAGCTACTAAAAGAGTGAAGTGTGAGAGATTCAAGTGTTAATGAATTCAAAGTGGAGGGCCATCTAGCACTGCACTATGTTATGCTGAGCTAACTTTAGTCTGGACTATTTTGGTAAGACCCAGTGAAGCGTGGTGTTAAAGGCATCTTCCCAATCTCCCTGTGCCTGGATAGCAGCAAGAAAACTCATACTCACTTATTCCATGCAAGAAAATGCTAACAAATGAACTCACAAACCAAGTGAAGCAACTATATAATAGCAGTCAGACAGTGATCAATAGATAAGTAAACTTATTTAACAGTTACAGACAAAATATACCATAGCAAGAGTTTTATTTTGCTGTAAGATGAAATGGAAAGCTTAAAGGGTTTGTTCATTTTTGGGTGAACTAACCCTTTAATCCTTGACTATTGGAACTATTTTCATTGGTAGAGAAAACAGGCCAAATTTGGTCTGAAACAGAAGTTATGTTTTTTGTATAGAAATAGACTAATGGTTTCCACAAAAATTAAGCAGCACAATGTTTTTAACATTGATAAAAATAAGAACTGTTTCTTGATCAAATCGATTTCTTCATGTGACACTAAAGACTGGAGTAATGAGGCGGAAAATTTAGCTTTGCCATCACAGGTATAAATTACATTTAAAATATATTACAATAGAAAACAGTTATTTAAACTGTAATAATATTTCACAATATTACTGTTTTTTGATCAAATACATGCAGCCCTTGTCAGCATAAGACTTTTTTTTTTTTTTTAAAGAAAAGACCGATCCCAAAACTTTTGAACAGCACTGTATAGACACACACAGTGTCATTTTTAAAAGTTATGTTACACAATATTGTGTTACTCCCTAGAAAAAGTAACTAATTGCATTACTTAATTACTTCTTATGGAAAGTAATTTGTTACATAACTTTTGCGTTGCTTTTTCTGGGCTTGCTTGCTTGTTTGTTTTTTAATAACAAAAAAAAACTGTTCTGGCAAATGTAAAGGCCCTTTCACACCAAAATTGAGTAAGCCTCAGTCTGAAGGAAATGCAAATGCACACCTGTACCTTAGAGGGCGCAGCTCAAACAAACCGTTCAGCTGTGCAGCCATTCTGGATTGCAGAACAATAGGATGCAGGAGAAGAAAGTTCAACACTCTTATTTCAGACATTTTTGTTTATTATTATGGTTGAATTGGATCATAGAAGGTCAGCAGCAAAGACATTGCTTAATAAAGTGAGATTAAATACATAAAGTATATTTGTATTTAACATTTAATTATTGAAGGTTTGCATAATGTTCTGAGTTTGCATTTAACGGTTTTAATCAATTTGAGGAATACTGAATTTGTTTTTGTGCAGTTGAGATGAGTAAATGCATCTTCCCTTAGTCTAGAACTACAATAACCAGTATGTTTACACAGCGCACACCTCTGCACTTACTCACGATTTCTCTCAACATGGGGACAGACAGGAGAGCTGTCAGTCAATAAATGGGAAAACAAAGTAATTTGCATTACTTATTTGAAAAAGTCACTCAAATTTAAATTTAAAAGTAATGCGTTATTGAACAAGTCTGTGAACAAGTATTGACAAGTATTGAACAAGTAATCTGATTACATGACTCGCATTACTTGTAAAGCGTAACCCCCAACACTGCATATACATGTACAATTTAAGACAACATTTTTTTTTTTATTAACTTTGTTTAAAGACTTATAAAGTATTTAAAGTATTATACTAGCAATTGCGCTGTTGTACTGAATATCAACATGGAATGCATATGATTTGGCTGGTGGTATTCCATAAAACATAAATCTTGCCAAAGTGATAATGTTTCATTTAAAGAAAACAACCATAAAATGCATTTCCTTTGCTACTGCATCACTCACTTCAACGGAAAATAAATACTGAATTAGTTTTTAGCGTATGTTCAACCATGACTTCAGAGTTCTCTTTTAGTGTTTGCTTTCCGCAGTAATATAGCATGAGCAGCCTCTGTTGAGATGAGCTGCAGTGATGTGGATTGACCTACATTTGTGGCAAGTTGTGTTTATCAAGAAGAATCAAGTTGTTGTCTTCCATTTCAGTTTAAGTGATCATTATTTGATCTTTCTTTGTCCATTACTTTGCATGTTGCCTTTTGACAACATGGATTGAGGTTTGGTCCATTACACAGTGAATCACACAAAAAGCTATTAAAAAGTCATCTTAACAACAGAAGACTTTGCGTCATTAAAGATGATTACATTCAAAGGCTTTATTTTAAGCGTTATACAATTCATTAGCGCTGTCATTATGCTTATACAGTAGATAACTGAAAATTATATTAAATCAAATCGACATGCTGTTTATGCTCCCGGGGTGCGCCTGCAAATGTTGTACTAAAACAATCAGGTTTGTCCTTCAGTTTATGCCTTTGCAGTTAAGTGATTTATCCATAACTAGTAATGCACTTGAAATATTCCCTCCCTTAATCAAGGTGTTTGCCATTTGGTTACACCATGGGAGAAAAATAAATCTGGAAAACAAGGCCAATTTACATTTTTGTCCATTGTTTTATGGATTAAAGCTGCAAATAACTAGAACTTTTCCCTTGCAAACTTTTAAGGTTTTCATCTAAAATGTATATTCTGTTTTATTAATAGTTTAAGTTTTAGTTAACAATAGCAACACTGGTCTGTCTGATGTTAGAAAGTTGCAAAAATACAGAACAGAAAGATATTCAGACAGACAACAAGCTGATTATTTTCATGGTATGGTTATGGTCACATTTATGGTTCCCCAAAGAGCCTTTGAGTGATCAGTTCTTAAAAGAACCAATGTCTTCTTAGTCCAAAGATTATTTTAATAACCTACAGAAACTTTTTTCATCATAAAGTACCTTTTGTGGCTAAAGGTTCTTCATGGAACCACCAATAAAGAACCTTTATCTTTGAGAGTGTAAAGGTTTGGCCAAAATTAATTATTCTTTTTTTTTTTTTTTTAAATGCTCATAACACACACACACACATAAAAAAAATCCATCATTGAGCCACAGCTGGAGAATCTATGCGTCTAGTTAGTGTATACAAATTATACAAACTATGTAAAATCAATTTTCCTGCACAGGCAATAAAATACTAAATATCAAGAAGTGCAGTTGCTGCACTTGTCATAGCGTTTGGTGTGTCAGCAGAAGCCTGTTCAACCAAGCTGTCAACTTCATAACAGAAACTTCAGACTCTATTGCTGTTCCTATTACCCCTTCACACGAGCCTGACATGAGATGAAAATTTTAATGTCATAACTCCACCAGGAAAAGTCCAGAGGGCAGCGGAAGACACGAATTATAACAAGAAGCACAGCAGCAACAAATGGGAGTATGGGACAACAGTCTAATTGTACAAATTACATCTAGAGCAGGGGTTCTCAAAGTTTTGATAGGTGAGGGCCAATTTAGGAGCCCAACATTGAACTGAGGGCCGCCAAAGTGGCGGGGGAGAAAACGAAGAAAAAAAAAACTGAAAAGAAAATCCCATTTGAAATTATTTTAATGACCAGGTTGCATCTCTACAGTTTACATTAGTTGCAATAAACACATTTTAATTCATAACTGAGGCTAAACCTGGCAAAACTTGTGAAAATTTTGGGGGGGGAGAGAAAGAAACTTTTAAAATAGAAGCTTACCAAACAAGTCATCATCATCATTCATTTCTATCATTGCTTGTCAGTCGCGTTTCCATTATTGCAGATTTGCATATTATTATCTATCTTTTTTAACCCGTAACTGAAAAACAAAAAATGAACGGTTGTTGTCTTTTTAAAACGCAAAGTTGAACAAAATTTTAATTTGAACTGGCTTCACCAACTGCTGCGCAAAAAAAGTAAATATCGACAGACTTTTTCAGATTTTTGTTTAAATGACTTTTTGCCCCTTTATTAAACATTTTAAATATTCACAAATTAATATGGAAAACATGTCGATTTTACTGGTTTTCTAAGGCCAAATTAGAACCTGGAATTTATATTTTTCCCGCAGTGATGAATGAGAAGAGCCATATAGCCTGTACTGTACGTGTCTGATCTAGCCTGATTTATAGGTGAGTTATAGGCTAATGATAATAAATGCATCTGAAAAAACAGCGAGGCATTTTAATTGTTTATTAATAAACTATTGTTTTCTAAGTGTCGGCTAAAAACATATCTCCATCTCCGCTGTTAAGCAGATGCGCTTTTAGAGAGAAATCCACCTTTCATACGGATTACATAATCAGGTATTTGCTTTCGATTCGAGTTTGTTTGTTTAAAAGTGCACATTTTAAGCTTTAGCCTACATAGGCTATATTTTGTTTCAGTTCTCGCGCTCCAGTTCACGGAGATCATGAAAGCGCGTAGTAGCCTAGGCTAGGCTACTGATTGTTTTATTTTATTTTACAAAAGCACGTTTTCTTGTTATGAGTTTACACAAATAAAAGTAGTTGCGAATAATGCATTATTATTTTCTGTATGACCAGAAATGATAGACTAGTTTAAGTTGTTTCCACTGTTGATAGGAAAATGCAAGTGTTCGCGCCCGCGAACATTTTGAAAGGTAATGGAAACGCGGCCATTAATAAGCTTGACATTGTTAAGATTATTATTAAGTCACATTGAATATTGATTACTTGGTCAACATACCCTTTTAAATTGCAATGGGATTTGTGGTGCTGGTTTCGGTTGGCCACGATTCCTATTCCTGTGTAGACAACCACTGTTCCTGGTGGCCTTGGGAGTGAGGTCAAGTGCGATCGGTCGGTCGGGCCATGTAATTACCGCTTATGCCTATGGATGCCGCTAAACACCACTAAACGGAGATATTCATTTTTTCAAAGCAATAGTTTTAACAGTTTTACAGATGTTATCGCGGGCCGCCAGAAATGTTTCGGCGGGCCGCCATTGGCCCGCGGGCCGCACTTTGAGAACCTATGATCTAGAGAAATACCTTCACCAAAACCAAAGTGCAAGATTAAGGACTTAAAAATCAAGGCAGAACTTTTTAAAGGTTATTTCAAAACCCCATGTCTGTGGTGCAAATATTTTTGTCTATACTTTACAGTGGCGCATTGAAGGCAGAACGCTAACCTCTCCAGGATATAACAGTGGTGTTTTGAAGGTTAATTCCTCGGCAGTGTAAAGAGCAAACTCTCTAAAGCAGTGCCCCCCTGCCATCCTCTGTGCTTACAGAAAAAAAAAGAGCTGAGATAAAGAGCCTTGCACAACCTTCCATATCGAATGAAGCTCACGAGCAGCTTCTGTGCTCCTGAGTGCGAATCCCTGGGGTGCACCACCTCCCCTCCTTCTCCCCCTCTCTGGGAGTCTGTCTCTCTCTCTCTCTCTCTCTCTCTCTCTCTCCCTGACAGTGAGCAAATATTTCACCCAGACTCTAATTGCCAAGGGCTTCATCCTGCGTTGCCATAGCCATTGCTCAGACTGCAGACTGCAGCTTCATGATACTCTGGACTGAGGTGACGGCTGCCTCTAAAATTTCAAAGACAGATGGCTGACCGTCACGTTGCTCCTAGGTTTCTCTCAAACTCTTCGGTCATTGTTTGCAGTTTAAGAAGGACGAGGCTATACAGTCTTGTTTTATACTGTCTTGTCACCATGGAAAACAAATTCGGTTTGGAATCAGAGTAATGTTGCTTGGGTTTTGACCAATACATCAATAATCATGCCCAAATAATACACTTCTTTTCCTAATCAATAGTGAAAATTATTTATGAGATGCTCATAAATGAATACTTCCCTGCTACAGGAGTTTCTGAGAACTCATGAGACATGATGTTGCTGAACTTTTAATGGCTGCTAAATACACTGAACAAGTGCAATTTCTGAAATTATACAAATCAATGTAAACGACACAAATGGGGCACAGCGCCACTGTACGGCTTTAGAAGACATAACATTACATAATAACATTTTTTTGGAGCTTGACATGGAGTTTGGAGTTTGATTTTCTTGGTTTAGAACAAGAGAGCAACAAGAACTTCCTGCCTTTGGTCTACAGAAAAAAAGTTATATAGGTTTGAAATCCAATCAACATGAATAAATGATGAATGTGCTGTTCTTGAGGAATTTGAAACAACTTGGTGTTCAAGGTTGTCTAAAACATACCGGTTTATACCCACAACATTTGTCTCAAAATGTGGCATAAGCTTATTTTGGATTGTGCATGTGAAGAAAAAACACCCAGTATTGTCCCACCAAACATTCAAATGGAACCTACACCACTGATTCTGTAGCACCAGCATCTTAGATGCCATCTTAGGGAATTACATCAGAAATTGCAACAACACCACAACAAACAAGGGGAGGATGAGGGGGATAGTATCAAATAAGGGGAGTCTAACCAGGCATGAAATTCATCAGTGTCTTTTGCTGCATGGTGTGATTGCGCTGACATTGTTTGGAAGCTCCTGCTACAAATAGCCCAGTCTGCAAAATGGGGGGAGGGGAGCGTTTTTTTCCCTCCTTGCATTTCAAAGGTTGTAACCTGATCCAGCGTCTTGCAGCTGACAGAGCTAAATGCCAGGTTTGAAAATTTGCAAAACATATTGTGACGAGCCACCTTCTAGCTTCCCTTCCAAGTCTCACAATGCAACTGGATTTGGTTTAGAACAAGAGTGCAGTGAATATGATTCAACTACAAACATTTAACAGAAGTTTTGAAGTAGCCACCTGCAAAAAGAGGGGGAGTAGGCTTGTATTGCCACGATAAAAGATGCACAGCATTTATGGATGACTAATCCGAGTTTTTCAGTCTCTTCAAAGCTTTATGTGACATTCTCTCCAAACATTAACAAAAGCAATTCCAATGATTTTTTTCCCCCCTTATACTAGGTTTATGTGATATTACAACCCTACAGTTGTACATCCTCATGTTTTCTTTAATCTAGAAATGTGCTTTGAATTGTAATTTGCAAGTATATCCTGACAATTGACCCTTTTCACATTTCCAAAGTTCTCAGAAGTGGAAGTCATCATAGTTGGGTAAACTTCTATACAGGTGAAAACGACAAGAAATATAATTTTTGCGTCCCCGATAGCAAAAGGAAAAACCTTCTATGACTTTACAAAGAGGAGCAAAAATATTGAGAGATTAATAACGTTACTTCGGGCATTGAATAAGAAAAGTGTTACAAAATATAAAGAATTGCTAATTACAATATTAATAACGCATTATCACAGTGTGTGAAAAAAGGTCCTCTGAAACTGATCATACTAATGAATTGCTTACTTCTGTGTATATGGGAATAAAAAAACGGCTTACTGCGGATTTTAATTTACAATCTTTATTCTTACCATGTGGTTTACCCTTTATGAGTTTGCACTATTTTTACAGCCATATGTTGCGGCACAGTATCACACTCCTTTAAGCCTCTTTCAACTGTCTTCCACACTTTACACAAGCCTGTTCCTTTCCTTCCAGGTAGGTGAAAGCTGCAAATGTGTTGTTTCCCTCCCTACCCCCATTCCTCTGCGTCCCCCCTCCCCCTTTCAAAAGCATTAAGATGCTCCAGGCACTTGTGTTTTTCCCCTCACTTTTTCTCTAGCCTCATAAAAAAAGTTAGAGGGCTATTTTCCAAAGCATTCTTTTTACGGGAGGGATCCAAACACAACAGAGCGAGACAAAGCAAAATAAGCTCATAAACAATGAGATGTAGATGTGTGACTGACTGTGGAAACAGCGGTAGCAGATGAATATGTTAGATGGAGGGGAGGTTATAAGGTGCAGCGGATAAGACAAGCGCTATCTTTCTGGCAAAACACGATTCTCCCAGGGATAAGGATAACCCTTGAAATTGAATATCCCTTTAGCCTCTTACACAAGAAGTTTATGAAGAGCCCTTTTCAAAGATCTTTCAAAAGAGCAGAGATGACTTCGGTATCTGATTGTGCCAATTTTATGCACCTTTTACATGTTCTTTCTGCAGGCAATGACTAAAGGTACAAAGCCGAAAATGGGTGTATTTTTAAATGAAAGTTTAAAAAATGCCCCGCTGGCGATACTTGGAAATTGAAGGTAGATATTGGTTGTCGTGCACAAGGAGGTCTAAAATATGTTATCATCAGTGGTGTAAAGTAACGAATTACAAATACTCTCGTTACTGTAATTGAGTAGTTTTTTTTAGGAATTGTACTTTTTTAAGTAGTTTAAAAACAGTGTACTTTTACTTTTACTTGAGTACAGCGGCGGCGCCAGGGGGGGTCTTGGGGGGTCTCAATACCCTCCCAAAAAATGCTTTGACCCCCCATTTGACCCCCCCCCCCACCCCTTCCTGATTAAAAAATATATATCCGGGATAAATATTTAAAAATGTTTATCTTCAAACTACGCAGAACAATAATAATTAATAATTTATTCGACAAACAAAGTATATAAACATAAGAATCACGTTCCCTCTAAGCTGCGCGCGTGCGCGGTCGTGCACTTCTGATGCCGCGGCCGCGCAGAAAAGAATAATATGCCACGCAGAGGACTGACGCGAAATGTGTGGGGAATTCCATTTGATTGTATGTGAGAAATAATTGCAGTGCTCAAACTGGTGAGTGCAGTTTACAGGTCTCATAGAAAGAGAACGATGTGAGCGCGTGTGATTGGCAGTCGTGTGTGCGGACCAAATATCTCAATACGAGAGGCGACGAGAAACGCAAAGACAAGTGAAATAAAATCATAATATCATGTTTTAAATTAGAGTGGTTTGATTAAAGTGGTGGAAATAACGGATGATGGACACAGAACGGTAACAATTACACACACCCGCGTGCAAACTCAAAATACATCATTAGTTTACATAGATTTAAATAGTTTCAGGCATGGTTAGATTAGGCTACTATAAAAGAGTTCACATATTCACTTTTCTTGAAAATATTTAGCTATTAGATCTAGCTATTTACAGTAAATGCTTCAGTTTTGTTTTCATATTATAATAATATAATATGAAAACAAATTGAAGCATTTAAACTGATATATTATATCACTTCAAATACTTCAATTCATTTTTTTATATTAGATTAGCACTATATTTTATTATATTATAAGCCTAAATAAAGAATCTCACAAGGGTATTGTTTAGGGCTCATTGCCATTAAAAAGTTTGAAACCCCCTGCTAAAGAAAATATAGGCTAGGAAATTCATAAGCTATAAACAATCATTTAACTTTGATGGTTTAATGCTGCCTGTACAATTAATTGACTGTACAAAAACACTTTATGGTTTTCCTAAACCATCTCAATGTAACAGCTTAATTTTCTTTCATAATATATTATATTATTGTAAAGAATTGAACTGTCCTGCAGAAGATTTTGTAAATAATTTTTCATAGGATTTCTTAGTAAAGACTGGAAACAGAGGACACCGATGAATTGGAGGATGAGGAGGATACTATTTTGTAAATATGTTTTCTGTCATGGGTGTGGCTATGGCAATTAAAGTTCGAGCATATTGTTTGCAAACTGCAATTGATTAATTAGTTAAAAACAAAGTAGTTGATATGCTGTGTTGTTTTTGTTGTTAAGTAGCAGCAATATGCAGTTATTAGCCGTGTCCACTGTATTTTTTGTTGGTTTTCATGAGACCCCCCTTGAAATAACCAGGACCCCCCATTGCCCCCGCAATCAAAATTGTCTGGAGCCGCCACTGCTTGAGTACATTTTAAGTGCTGTATCGGTACTTTTACTGCGCTATTTTCCCTGAACCTGCCGTCGCTACATTTATATTAATATTTATTTTTATAATAAGTCATCATGTGACTCCATGCGTGATTCCCGTCAAATCAAATCGCGCGCGGAAAACTTTGCATCAAACCAGCATCAACAGACTTTGAGACACCTGGCGCCAATTTATTTTGTTCACGAAGTGACTTTCGGAGTGGATCTTGAGCCTGGAGGAAGTTCATGCATTTGTGTCTTCATATAGGCAAAAAAACAGCGCAAGCGTCACACCTCACACGTGCTTCAGTGTGTGTGTGTGTGTGTGTGTGTGTGGTAAATGAAACTGCGCGTCGGCTGCACCATTCATTCACACAGAACATGCAGGATTCGTATTTAAATTGTCTTTGTGGTTTAATATTCACACTATATCGCGATTTGATTTCAAGTGTACTGAACTGCTTTCTATTTTTCCTCAAAATTTACAAATTCCGTGAAATTCCGAGTTATAAATTCCTTTTTTATGACTGGATTTTGTCAGCATTTTAGGGGGGGCGGGGGTCGTCCAAAACAATGGAAGGGGAAACGCTGTATTTTTAGTGCTAGCAGTCAAAAATAAAACTGTTGGAGAAATATTGAAATACTGTTTCTTTTTTTCTATGAATCTGTGATAAAAGAGTAAGCTACATTTTCAATTTGCAGGGTATAAGGTGGACTAACATTCATAGCATAATACTCACTACTCACTACTCTTGAGTACTTTTAAAAGGGCTACTTTTTACTCCTACTTTGAGTAGTTTTTAGGACCGGTACTTTTACTCTACTCTCACTACATTTTTTGACAAGTAACAGTACTTTTACTTGAGTATGCTTTTTCAGTACTCTTTCCACCACTGGTTATCATTGACATTTATCTAAAATGCAGTTGCTCAACTGGGGCAGGGCTCACAAGAAGTATGCAATTAGAATTTTGCCATCTTGGCTTTCCTTTAATGTGAATGCCCTGTAACTAATGGGACACGCACAGTCCAAAACTCTTCAATAGCAACTATCCTAAGTTGTGGGGTAAAAGGCAGCTGAGAGGAAAAAACATTCAAAAGTCTTTAATATTAAAAAAAATATATATATATATTTTTTTATATTATGTTGATCAATTTCATGCTTTTAAAGCATCTTGTATAATACAATAAAAAAGTGTGATACATACCAGTTGCTTGCTAAAAATATTTCTTTTGTTAGCTTTTGAATGACTGCCCATTGAGAAAGATGGATTTTGCCCCAGAACGAAAAAACATTGTACTTCCCATATCAACGTGCAGGTCATAAGAAGACCATGCTAACCAATCAAACCTTGACCCCTTGATTATGCAGTGTTTGGAATTGACATAGAATACTAATACTAAATGCAAGATGCCAACACTATTTATTTCCAGACTTATGTTTTTTTTCCCAGATGTTTGTTTTAACTATAATTAGTCAAGAACCAACTAAAATGTAGTTGCACATTTTTTCTATATTATTGAGTGCTTTTGCATGCACAATCTTACACTGACTATAGCCTTACAAATGCTACAAGTGAATTTAGGCATCACAAAATAATAATTCTCATAATAATTGAAAGTATGAGATCAGCTAAAGGTTACTTGTAAACGCAAGCTTTAAGCAAGCATCAGATGATGGCCATGGTTGCACTGAGTGGGGCAAATGGTGGTCACACCAGATACTGACTGGTTTTCGGACCCCCCAATAGAGGGAATGCATTAACGTCACTTTCCCGCCGGAACACGCCCCCCTCAGCCGGACTGAGTGGCAAAAGAGCTGCTGCGTGGCTGGAGTTAATAGGGGAAACTGCGAAAACGCGAGTAAAACAAACTATTATCAGTTTAAACTAAAAGTTGGACTCGATATAGTGTTCCTTACAACTTATCAAAGATCCAGTGATCCATGGATATTGACATGCAGCCAGGAATCATGTTTCCTGACATTTATATGTGCCTGATTTCGACGCTGGGGAAATAAATTAAGAAAATTTGCCTGTAAACGTTTTATATAAATACAATATAGATAGGTCTAAATCCGAGTGATCACTTACATAATGTTATACTGTATATCATCATATTGTCCAGCCCTAAAACTTGTAGCCTATAGTTTTTTGTCAGTGTTTATTTAAAAACATCCAATTATGCAGAATATAGTCTGTTCTGTAGCTTTTTGCAGTCTGTAAAAATATACAGTACCTCAGATTTCTGCTCAAATCTAGTTGTACAGTCAATTGCAAAGCTCTTTCCAGTTTTAGATGTGTTTTGTGTGTTTTTCATGGCATTCACACTGAAAACAAATGCTCCCGCTCAGTCTTTTTGCCACTTGTGGGCGTGACCGCATTCACTCCGGCTGACGGTGACGTCATGCGCATACCCTCTATACAGTAAAACTGTACATTTTAGAGTGGCCTTTTATTGTGGCCAGCCTAAGGCACACCTGTGCAATAATCATGCTGTCTAATCAGCATCTTGATATGCCACACCTGTGAGGTGGATGGATTATCTCGGCAAAGGAGAAGTGCTCACTAACACAGATTTAGACAGATTTGTGAACAATATTTGAGAGAAATAGGCCTTTTGTGTACATAGAAAAAGTCTTAGATCTTTGAGTTCAGCTCATGAAAAATGGGGGCAAAAACAAAAGTGTTGCGTTTATAATTTCGTTCAGTGTATTAGTAGTAGGCTAAATTGTTTATTTCATTTGTATCTTTTTTTCTATTTTATTTGTCCTATTGTTTGTCATTTTATTTTTTTGTTATTACTGACTGTTTCAACTCTCTGTTGTTTGCTGACAGTGAAACTGCTCTGAAAGAACAGATTAAGTGGTTTGGGGTCATTTTGGGGTTTTTATGACAGGAGGCCCCAGAAGTCTAGGACTGCACAGCACATTTTGTATGTCTCCCTCATCTAACACACACGATACAATTCATCAGCTCATTAGTAGAGACTGCAAGACTTGCCTGATGAGGAAGACATACAAAATGTGCAGTGGTGGGGGTCTCCAGTATAGGTTTAAGAAGCACTGTCCTAGACTTTCTGGCATCATCTGAAATAGCATACTCTCGAGTAGGCACTTATTTTGAATAAGTATTTCCTTTCCAACTGCTAAGTATGTTCTATATAGTATGAATGTAACCTGAACGTAATACATTATCATGGTAGGCCAGCGTCATTTGTGTCACTTCACTGCCATTCACAATTCTCTCCCGTGGCCTCATAGGATAGTAAAGTGTCCATCATATATGCACACTTCAAAATCCCGCCAGTCATCCAGGGACTTGTTGCCTACTCTTATGAATGCTGTGAATTAGGACAAACTTCTTCTGTCACATACTGTTTTTCACTTACTAAATGATAGGGACGTATGTGATATTGAATGTGGCCTCTATCATTGATCATTTAAACATATTTTCCCGGCCCAAACTTACTCCATGGTTGCTATGACAGAATGATTGGGATGCACAAACTCAAGCAATGATTTGTTAGCACCACAGAGTTTTTCTCTGTTTCGATTTATAGTTGTCTAAGCACATTAAACTGGGTAACAAAAAAAAATAATATAAAAAAATAGCTCACATTCTTGTAATATGTTGTACTACTTATTCACAGTATACATCATATTGTTTTTGCCAGAAGTGGGACAGTACTCTTCCAAAGCCGTAGTTTTGTATCATTCCAAGAAAAGGGACAACAGACAATATTTGGAAGCAGAAAAGATGTTCTTAATTATTGAGTCCACAGCATTAAACAAGTCTTACAATCTAACAATCAAATCAAAAGGAACCATACGGTCCTGGGAAGCAAATAAATTCATTTAGCAGTAAAAGAAGCAAGAAATTAGCCAAACAAAAGAATGTCAGAACAATGTCCAATTAACAAAGCCACCTACTGTGCATCATGTATTCGTGTCTCATTTCAATATTGTGAAACTTAATTAGTTGAGCTTTTAGTTAATTGGTTTATGGGGAAAGATGCATTGAGTCATGAGTTGCTTTGCCGCTTATACAAAAACGATTAATTAAAACATTCAGGCTTACACTGTCAAATCTACAGTTAAATGCAGGTGTGACAAGAAAGAAATAGATCTTGAGAAACCTTGAGTTACCACTAAAATTCTGAGCTCAATCACACTTTATTCTAAAAAGTCTTAGATGAACACACGGATGGGTTTTTTGTACTCTAGTCATATATTAGTCATTTAAAGCATTGCAGGCAGACTGCATGTTGTTAATATGACCCCTTTACATAACCATCTATTCTCTAATAATAGTGCAATAGAACAGACTGTCTGTTTATGTAAGACATACTTTCACATTGTAATAAGCCCCGTTGTGCAACTCCCTGAATTCCCAATAAGATTTTTTTTTTTTTTTGTCCAGTCATGTACCCTTAGGGAGTAGGAGGTTGTACTGCAATCCATTTTTAAGAATGAATACCATCTGCCAGGCAGAGAGGTCAGAAAAAGGTTGGCAAGCTTTTCTGTGTTAGATATTGTCAGTCATCCTGCTTTCCTCTGCATCCTGTTTACCAATCATAAATGCTCCTTTCTTGCTACCCAAAAGAGCACCAAAAATACTAAATTAATATTTACATGTATTAATATTACCATGAAAGGCATTTAAGAACAACTGGCAAAAATTATGAACTTAGACTTAATAGGAATATTGACTAAATTTGACCAGCAAACAAAACACATTGCGGTCAGCACAAACCATGAGAAAAAATAGAAACCTGTGTGTATGAGCAACCTGTCAATGCTGACATCAACCTCATGACAGCTTGTAACAATTTGTTGTATGAGACTTGTACGTGGACCAATGACAAACATTCCCAATACAATCATGTTGGGATTTTGCAGGACTCAAATCAATTTTGCTATCTCATACAATTTATAACGACTTCTCATGAGACCAGGCTCAAATAAAAGACAGCGTTTTGAATGCCATGGTTTTAAGTATCATGACATAATAAAAAATGTAGTCTTGAAATTAGGTAAATACAACCTTAGATGAACAACAACATGACATACACTGTGTCATTATTTATTTAACAAAATAAAGCCAAAATGGAGAAGCCACGTGTAATAAACCAAGTACACCTTATGATTCGACTGTTTGCAGAACCACCTTTAGCAGCAATAACTTGATGTAATCATTTTCCGTATGAATGTATCAGTCTCTCACATCGTTCTGAAGGAAATTTTACCTCTCTTATGTACAATATTGCTTCATTCCTTTGAGGTTTGTGGGCATTTGTTTATGCACAGCTCCCTTAAGGTCCCACCACAGAATTTCAGTCTGGTTGAGGTCTGGACCTTGACTGGTCTTTTGACTGGATTTTGACTTGCAAGACCTTGGGGCTGTTTACACCTGGCCACTTCATGCGTTTTCTCAGATCGGAGAGCGATCTGATTTATCAAAACGATTGCATTTACACCTGGTCACATAAATGTGTTTTTGCAAAACGGATATAAATCCAATCTTCAATTCCCGCGCTATATGCAGATTTAATGTGATTTAATTTTCACGTCACCGCAAGCAACAGATATGAGCTGCATTTTACTGATCATCAGCTCATTTCAAAATCAAACAGAGCAATAAGAGAGAGCGGCAACAGCCCTGGTAAGATCATTTCGGTTCTTTACTTTTAATGAAGATGATTGTGTGTTAAGCGTCTGCGAGTTACTTTCACTTTGATTTGCGATAGTTTGCACGTTGGGTTGATGAAGAGCTGCTCAGCTGCTCATCTGCGGTAATGCGTGTTGCAGTAGCGTCGTCATATCTGACTATAACATGACATATAGCCAATATAACACGCTCTCACACGTTTATTTTGTAGCATTTTTGATAGGAGTAAAATTTACATTTCAACAACCAAATGCATTTTTTTCTTTTTCTCCAACCTTTTAAAAGTTAATGAGCCTATTTATTTAAATATATATATATATGCTTTTTTTTTTTGCAACCCACCAATTGTGAACCACTGGATTCAACCATCAACCATAAAAACTAACTAACCCCTTTCTTCACCAAACATGCCCTTTTTGCCCATTCTAATTCTTTTCTGTTAAATTTGTGAACCATTATGAGAAGTCTTGTATCAACGAGAGCATGCAGTGTGTACTTGCTTCAGATTGAGTCATAAGTCAATGTTATGAGGAAAAGGAAATAACTATTTATAGGGCTCTTCGGTGGGCAAGGAGGCTTAATGAAAGCTAATAAAGCTTATTCTTACTTAGCCTAGATTATTTGGAATATATTACTTTCCCATTGAGAGAGGGAGAAAGAGAATGTGCAAGAGTGAGAGGGAAAGAGATTGAGAGATCTTCTATAAGCACATGTTTTATAAAAACAGCTTGAGCAGGATCGTAAAAATAAACAATTATCTGTAAATAATAACCCGGTTTACAGGGAAACCATTATGAATGAAACTTACTTTACAACAACAGATCCTATATCAACATAACGCATAGAATACCCTCAAATAATGTATAGTTGCCAGTACACGTCCAGCTTTTCTTGCATTTTAGCCGCTGTTAGGTACTTTTCATACACGAAGCACGTTCAAACCCGAACATGCAAATGGCGGCAACAAACAATAACAACTTGACGTGCCGACTTATGTTGGATAACTTTTATTTGAGGAATTCTGTTTATAATAGGCTAATGAGTTTGGACATATTGGTTCTGCACTGCCAACTGATTTAATTGTTTTTTTTTTTGTATAGATTTATTTTTGCTGTTTTTGCCTTTGATAAGGATAGGACAGTAGAGAGGGGGGGATCGGGAAAGGTCCACGAGCCAGGACTCAAACTCGGGTCGCCCGAAGCACAACAGCGCAACGTCGACACGATTGCCCGCGAGGCTATCGGCGCCAACGATAGCTTCAATTATTTTTAATAAATACATCTATAATCGTTACTGCTGCTAAACGCTTAAGTTTAATGTATAATGATCATAATGCAAGGCTACTACACTATATATTTTATCCAGCAGCTCTCAGTATGGGATTTGACTGTTTGATTGATAGATTAAGTAAGCTATTCCAAATGGATCACATATACATACCTTTTCCTCTGGGGGAGGAGTTGTTAGACTAGTTGACTATTTGATTACAACATTTCCATTTAAACGTTAATGAAATTAGTTGTGTCACACACATCCCTAGTCTGGAGGCAAAAGTGCAGCACATATACTGCTACAGCATGGATGAGTGAATCCATTTGTACTTTAATCAGAGATTCACTGAAGCTGAAACAGCTCTATGTCTAATAGACCACTTCAAAATCAGTGTCCGGCACTGAGGGAGGAGTCTACAACTTGTGACTCTGAACATGAGGTCAATTTCAGTGCCAACCAACTAGAGGGACTAAAATGTCTGCATGGTTAGCATGATGTTTGACTTGATGGCGATTAAATGTTTGAGGCTGACCTTTTTTTCTCCACACAGAAATTAAGCTGAGATTACAAAGAACCATATAGACACATTTAAACATACATTATTATATATTGGATTGTGGTGTGTGAGCTAAGTTAGTATTTCAGCTCTGTCAGTGAAAACAGCTAAATGAAGCCGTATGGATAACCAAATGCATTCTGACTTGTTAAATCCTCCATTTCAGTGCTTAAATTGTGTAGTTAAATCTAATCCTGCAATGAAGAGCAAATAAAATGCTTAAGCAACATAACAGTACAGCTGGCAATCTCTCTCCATTACTCTGCCAGCTTAGAGACTCAGCATTAAGTTGCTATATAGAGATGTTAACACCTCTCCTACTCTGCTATTCTGAACAGACAGGATGTAACAGTAGGACATATTTTGCATATCTTAAGTCCCCTAATGAATCTTTAAAAAAGTGCCAGCAGTCTATCAGCAGTCCATGTTTTATTAAACAGCTATACAGTTTAAACTGGGACATCTTCATTCTACGGTTATTCAGACTTGTACATTATCTCCCTACAAGTTAGCATATCATGTTTTGTTTATATATCTATTTAGCGACTGTAAAATTACAAGGCTCCAGGATGCGTAAAATTTCAAGGATTTCAATAGTTCATGCAAAAATTGCATGTAAAATTCTGACCCCATTGACTCTCATTGTATGGACAAAATAACACAGACACATTCAAAAATATCTTGTTTGGTGTTCCCCAGAAGGAATAATCATACAGGTTTGGAACAACATACAAGTGAGTAAACAATTTTCTTTATTGGGTGAACTATCGCTTTAACTGTCAGTCGTCCTTGCACCCATGCTGAGCGGTAGGAACTTTTTAGGGGGGAAATGCATATTTTATGCAACTCACACTGGGTGCCGATTCCAGCTCTACACATTGATTAACATTAGCAGAAACGCAGATCAATACCCACTAGACTGGGGCCACACAGTATTATAGAAAAATTAGTCTGGAGCTCAACTAGTTTGCAGTGTATGTGGCGTGGGAGAGACCTTTGCCCCCTCATCATAAGACAGCCAGTCTCCATTAGGTCCAAAGGTTGTCGACATCACATGGCCTGCCAGCCTGTGTTTGTTTACACCATGATTTTCGACCTAATTCCAAGCCATGGCAACACAGGAGCAATGGCACAGGGGAGTGCCGTCGTAGCGAAGGAATGTGGATTTTATAACAAGAGCTAGGTTCACAAAAAACACCCCAGGAATGGATTTGGAAGGCTGTGAAAACACTGCGGCGCTGCAGCACTTTGGATACTGACACGCAGTTGTCACAAGGGCATTCCAGGCTGGAAAGGCAAGGGAAGGGGAAAAACAAAGTCAGCAGCATCAGCAGTACACCCTCCCTCTTTCTTTTTCACCCTCATTCCCCACTCCAGATACAGACAGCTGGCAGAGTCCTTCTTTTAAAGACACAGCATCTTATGGCAAAAGGGTGCAGGAACTCCAGGTCATAAGGGACGGCAATGCCCTTGGGGCAGACTCGAAGAGGGAGGGAAAATAGTTCCTTTTGAGGCCTGTTAGAGCTGGAAGATTGAGAGAATGTCAGCCAGGAATTCTGGAGCCTGAGAAGGGGGTGGGGGGGTCTGCGTTGAAATGAATAAAGCCCTTTCTTCATACACAGAGCAATGCCAACTTAAAAAGAAGGGTGGTTGATTAGGGCTTGTTTTGCTTGTTTGACCTTAGTGCTTACAAGGTCTCGACCCCCCTGCTGGGTCCGGCAGTGGCCTGGAGGAGTTCATTTCAACCTCGTTTGGTTGTTTCTCTTTCCTGCAGAGATGCAAAAGCATGCAGTTTTGTCTTATGGGTGAACAAGAAACATTGCTGTTGAGCATTGCAATTCTTCACACTAGGTTAGCTGTGTAACTGAAGATTTGTTCTAAACCTACAGTTTGTCGCTGCAATTTTTCTTTTTTTTTTTAGGATTTACATTTTTTTTGCAAACATACTAACAAATATATAATTTTACCTGAAACGCAAAATTACACAAGGTTTATACTAAAATCAAACTATTGGCCAATGTGGTGAAAATAATAATAATCATTTTCAAGATACTTTCAATGAAAACTCATTAACTTAAGTGTCGCGCCCCCTTTTTTGAATAAACATGAAAGCGCACTTCCGAACTTAAATGGTTGTAATCCAAGAATGCTTTGGAATATAGATGTAAGATTGGCCTTGTTTTAAAGAAGACATTTGGCAGACATTACATATCTTAAGAAAGTGAAATAGAAAAAAAAGTTATAGAAGTTTGAGTTTGTGAAAATGTAAAATGTAAACATTTAATTATTCATATTTTATATAAAATATATTTTTTCAAAAACTGGTGGACTCTAAAACTGCAAGAATATCAAAGCCAAAACTCTGAACAATTTTAGGTTGATATCTCAAAAAATTATCTTTAAGTAAGATTTTGTTTGGGCGCAGTACCAAACTTTTTCATTATGGTCACAACCAGACTCCATTACTGCCCATAGAAGGGCGCCTCCATTTTCCATATGTGTTTTGAGTGTTCTGAACCATTATTTCCACAATTTTCATACAATTTATGAAGTAGGCATCTTATTCAGTAGTAAGGGAAGTTTGGCATATTTTGATATGAATTCAACCTCAATAATCACATAAAAGTAACACGCATATGAGTTATAGCTCGCTGCCACATCACAAATGGTGAATCTATCATTTTTTTTCTTTATATTTAAACCATTTGCAGACCTTTAAAAAAAAAAAAACATTTATGGATGTTATCTTTTGAACTATTGGCATTAAAACAAACTGAGGTTTCTACCATTCTTTCATGATTTTAATTGTTCATCACCATTTCAAAATAAAGGTCTTAACACGCCTTAGGAGTATTAAAATATTCTTGTTGCAAATTGATAATTATGGCTCTTCTGTCATTTATAAGCTACAGATTGTAGCTTTCAAAAGATATATAGTTTGTCAATATTAGTTTAGGTTTAGTATAGGATATTACTGTTTTACATATATGTAATGCTATGGGATTAAGGAGGCTAAACATATTTGTACCGATTATGAACATGTGGTGTAATATCTCATTGACACAGGTGACATTTACAGTCTGTAACATCTATTTACCTAGTTTCTAGTAGGCAACATAAGATAAGACCTGTATAAGATGGCAAATATATGCAGATATGGTCATGTATTCTGCCATTTATATACGGTTTTATAAATCTGAAAATCTGCCTTTTCTAATCGGCATGTAACTTTATACACAAACCCCCCTTGATTTGTGGAAGCCATAAAAGCATAATTACACAGAGCAACATAGAATTTGAAAGCCAAATGGTTATCATCGGTGGTTAGCATCCATTTCTCTCGAATGAAGTTTGTCATACCTAATGCTAACAATTTCGCAAAGAGATTACTTTCGTGAGCTCTGGCTTAAAGCTAAATTGTCTGAAAGTACTGTCTTTCACCTACTATTTGATGAGGGCGATAAATGACTCATCTGGTAAGTTTTGTTGCAGTAAACATTTGTCATGATGTTCTGCTGCAGTTGCCTGGCAACCTTTGCGAGATGAGAAAGATAAGTATGGCAGGGCAGCCCACACTGCTCTAATCAAGTTGCTGAGATGAAGCTAATTATTGCTCTGGTGAAATTTAAGGACAAAGACAAAGCCCTAATCTTCTCTCTAGCAAGCCAACGGAAATCCCATTTCTGAGTGATATTTCATGGTATGGTGATAAATTTTGAGAAATAGTTGGGTATTTAAGCTTTAACAATGTGGAATGGGTTCATTTGCAGCAGTGCTTAAAGGCTGGCACAAATGAACGCTAGATCAATATGAGTCTGAACAGTTTCACAAATGTTTCACAAATATTTAATTCAGGCACTTCAAAACTGAGGTATCATTGAACAGATTTGTAGACTTTGCCAATACTACATAGATAGTCATTTTGTATCATACAACACAGTGCATCCCCAAAGAATTCTGAAAGCAAAGCAAATAATTTCTGTGTAATAGCTTTTTAGAATCCAAATAGCTCATATGCAGATCAACGAACAGTGAACGTGATTTCACCAAATAGAACATGTTCCTAGATCAACGTTTAGGAAAAACACTCCAATCAACCAATCAAATTTGAGAGATAGGTTTACAGTTAATGTCAACTTTAAGCTTAAAACAAGGGTTAGGGTCTACACCATGCTTAATACTCACCTATCCTTTTCCACTGATTTTAGGGACAGGTTATTGGTAGGGTTAGGTTTAGGGGTAGGGATAAGGTTCGGGCTGTATTTGGACAGGGATGTTGTTCCAGGATCAACAAAAGATGTTGATCCAGGAACATGTCTTACTTGGCAAAATCACGAAGACCGTTTGGAAACACGCTAATCATGGAAGTGTGTGTAGTGGTAGTCGGTCAGGTTTTGCATATAATGGGGACCAAATATCTAAACGTGGACAAAAAAACTGAAATCAGCAACATTAGGGACCAAACAAACAGTCCTGTTGAGGAAAAACAAAAGGATTATTTGTTGGTTAGAAAAAAAAAAAAGTTAAATACATTATCAATTGAGGTCAAAAGGAAAGTGTGTGTGTGTGTGTGTGTGTGTGTGTGTACAAGACAAATGAGTGTGTTTCTATCCTATTGTTAGCATAATTTAGGTACGATCTGTCAATCTTCCTTTAGACATTTTTGCTGGGAAGATGGCCACTAACTATTATCCAGGAAAGAAATATGGAAATAACAAAAAAAAAGAAGCTTTTCTTCAAACAGCTCAGTTCAAGCTCAGACTGCTTAATTTAATAGCTTCAGGCTGCCAATTACATTCAGGGGAGCAAGCAGTACACTGTCAATTTCATCCTGTTGGGTTGAGTATTAATTTCCAATGACTCTTGTTGCTTGGAGACCAGCATAAAGTTGGATTGCTTCAATGTTTATTTATCAGAGTGCTTTCAGCCAGTGGAGGGGAATAATGCTAGACATACTTAAGATGGGAATAATGTCCTCAGTTCAGCGCAGTGAACTCACAGTTTGTACTGTGGCATTTCCAGATTACTGCAAGGGTGACTTGAATGCAAAAAAAAAAGAAGCTAAAAAAGTACAAATCATCGCAGCAGTCTCTATTTTGATCTATGATCTTCACTACAATAAATACAAATGTACTGTAATTCTTGTACTGGAATTAACAAAAAATGTGAATATGGTCCATTTTGCTAAAGAAAAGTCACAATTGAAAATGTTGATATTAGCATCAAGTTTATCAAGTTAACTTGAAAAAAAACTTAAGGGTGAGTTAATAAAATTAGGTTCTGTGTGGTAATCAATATGCCACATACCGGTATGCTGTTCGTGAAGCTTCACTTGTATTGAACCCAGAACATTCCTTTAACTTAGAGTAATCAATAAATGTTGAGGATGCAGGCATGATAAAATGCTGATATATAACAGCACACAATAAATGTTGATCCAGAACCATTTTTACTAACACATTACACCTAGTTTCTAGCCCTGCAATCTAATTTTGGTAGGCTCAGTGGAATTCTGTTGTTGACCCTGCATTTCTGTTACGGCAGTGTGAAATGAAGCAGAAGAGGTCATGCGCCAGGACGGCGGAATTCCACAATCATTTTGCCACGCTGAGCAGAAGCTCACCAGACAGGATGGCAACTACATAGCAGAGAGCAAGACAATGTCATAATATTGAGCAAGTTTTCAAGAGTCAATGGCTAATACTGCATTAGTGTGGCATTTGCTTTGCCAGCTTCTTCGCAACAAAGGTTTGTTGTTAAAATGCCATTATCACTCCTGTCAATTAATGACAGGCCCAGACCCAGAGAAAGCTGCAGGAAACTGCAAGTATTGGATTGTACGGTGGCGCATTGCTGCCACATACATATTGTTTTTTCCACTCAATTATGTCATAATAACGAGATATGTTCTTAAAACTACATATTTTCTCGAAATAATGAGATGTCACTTAAACAACATTTTTCTCATTAAAACGAATTATTTTCTCGTAATAATGAGATGTTATGTCATTAAAACAACATGTTTTGTACATGACGTGTAAAAACATATGCCTTAATCCACTGATCTATGATAAAAAAATTGATATAGCCTATAATGCCTTTATTACACTTGGCCTACATTTCATAAATAATGTATAATACCAGTAAAAACAAAATATGTACAAACATTATAAACGTACTTTAGGCTATTTCCTCAACAAATCCTTCAAATTTAACAGTATTCAATACAAAACAAGAACGGAAAATATAAGTATAAAATAAATTAGTGGCATTCATTACAAACAATATTTATTTTAAAGCCTTAACGAATTTATTTAAAGCGAAACTGAAACTGGTGTTGGGCTCCTCTGTCCACGTTAAACAGCATCCTTCACATACGCAAAAAACGCCATTTATGGTCATACAAATAAGAGTATAAGAGAATAAGAGTCATTCAAAACTGTAAAGGGTCTTTTTTTGTGTATTAAATATAACAAAACGTTTTGCTTTTGTAAAATAAAGAAAACAAACAGGATGCACTTTCTGCCTCCGTTAACATCTTTCAGGAGCATGTCATAAAAATGAATGAAAACTCAGCGAATACTTGTAGCACAGATGAGCAATACATTTATAAAATAATTTAAGGGTACGTTTACACGACAACGTTGTGCTAAGGAACAGTTGTAAGGAATCTGTAATTTTTTATGACAAAATGTTATATTGTGTTGATTTGTGTAATTCTTATAACCACTTGTGATGATGTCCACTAGTTGAAAACAGTGTTTTGTAAACTAGCCTAAGTGTCTACTTTTACATGTGTATAGCTTATTTGATGTTAAATGCATCACAGCATTGTACAGTATAAAATCATGAATTTTGAGATTTACTCATTTAACAGTGTTTTATCAGTGTTAGGGTAACATTACAAGTAACGTCAGATACGTAGCTAATCAAATTACTTTTTTCAAGTAACTAGTAAAATAGTGCATTACTTTTACATTTCCAACAAAATATCAGAGTTACTTTTTTAAACAATTAACGCAAGTTACTTTGTTTTCCCCATTTATCGACCGACAGCTCCTGTCCCCATGTTGAGAGAAATAGGGAGTAGGCTAAAGATGTTAATATCAAGACTTTGTTTTACATTCAGTTAATTTGATTGTAATAAAAGGGGGTTCCATGGTTACAGACACACACGACACACCATGAGGCTGCTCATGTTTCAGATCTAAAAAATATCTGACAGTTAATTGAGATGGCAGAAAACAGTTTTACAGCTCTGCCTGTGGAAACTGCGCTGAAGGGAATGTAACTAGAGGCTCAAATAAGCAGTTCATGCAAATAAAGCCAGATTAGATCTATATTCAACAGCAGACATGGGTATCTAAACTGCTAAAGCAGGCCTGCTCTGACCTCACAGACAAGCTGGAAACAACAACAACACTTGCAACTCCATAAATCAATGGAAACCTTGATGAACTGTGGAGGCATAATTGTTGCAAAAGTTGCCTCATGCCTCAGCACTTTCTAATTGACTGAACTTATCCGCACATCTACCATGTGTACACACACCACTTAAAAGGCTAAATTAATTGATTTATGGCGACTTTGTCTGTAAACATCTTGTCTTTGCAAAATGAACAAATGAAGGCTTGAGAGCCCAGTCTGCCTTCCCAGTTTGGGATAGCTGGAATATGGCGATCACACACACACACACACACACACATTCCTTCTGCAGTCCATCGGAATCGTCTTCCAGACCGCCTTGGAGCAGCTTGTTCGGTGGAAAAGACTCCCAAAAAAGAAACACCTTCTGAATATGCAACATGCACCATGAAAAGTAAACCAGACTGGCATAAAAGGAAATTGGACAAACAGAGGATAGCAGTTTAGACAAATTCTCCATGACTCCCAGTTATACAAAACACAAAACTGCACAAAACTGGGAATGACTTAAAAAAAAAAAAAGGTATGACCACTGACCAAATTAAATACATCATTGTCAAGTGTATTTTATTCTAGAAAAACTGTACTGGTAAATTGCCTCCCACATCAGTATAAATCAATAGACTTGGATGACACTGTAGATGAATCATTTGAAAATATTGACAGATCTGTCAAGCAATGGCAAAGCAATGCATGGCGTCCCCTCTCTAATGTGATGCCAGAATCTCATAGGGGATCTCAAATGAACACTTCTAGCTTTAATGCACATAAACATGACTCATAGTTCAATAGTTCATTAACCCTCTGGGGACCAAAGGTTTTTTGGGGCCCTTGGGATGTTTTGACATGCACTGACATTTGTGCTTTTTTCAGTTATTTATAAACATGCTAATGGCAAAGGTGTTAATTCACTCTATATAGCACACACGGGGCTACCATAATATGTTAGCAACATGCATGTACATGTTTGTATTTTTGAGAGAATATTATTTATAAAAAAACTAAAAATAAGTTTCTGAAATAAGGCCACAAAACACATTATTTCTTCACAAGACTTTTGAAAATTGTATCACATAGTCTAGAATATTTGCTCCAAAACTATGTGAGAAACATCCTGACTACTCATTCAGATAAGTCAATTAAGTCTTTTAGAATGTGTATGACGTGTTTTGTTTGAGAAAGCTTTATGCAAGGAGGCTTGATCTCTCATTAGTATGTATCCATTTCACACCTGAGAAAGACAAAGACCCTCCCATAATGGCCCTATTAGGTGCTATCAGTCCATATCATTATAAGGAGCCTTGCAGAAAGAATGAGGAGATTTAAAAAAGAATGGCTTTTAGATTGTTTGGATTTATTTACAACACACACACACACACTGCTTAGAATAAGTGAACACACCCATGCTAAAGTTGACTAAAAAGAGGAATAAAAAATCGTAATGCCTTAATTAAAAAAATGAGGAAAACTCCAACCTTTAGGGACATGAATAATGTCCTTGAATTCTTTGTGAATGAAAAATGTATCACAAATAATTAAATGTTCTTCTTTAAAATACAGGGTGCATACGTCTGGACACATCTATCACACACCCTTCACCATATAGACAAGGTTTTATTTCAGTTCAAAGTTAGAGTTGGAAAAATCTTGAAAAGAAAATTGTCTTTTTCCATAAATGTCTTTGATCATACATATTTCAAAGTTGAGGATTCATTATTTTTTATTTAGCTTGGATTGGAACAAACACTAGACTATAACATCTTAGTTGATTAGTTTATTGACAAAACACACTATATATTTAACATATGAGCAGAAACTCCTAACAAAGCTTATTTGATGTCTATTTTAGAGTAAAAACTTTATACTCTATCCAAAACTAGTCAACAAAATGTCTTTTATTTCGTCTATAACAGTGCGTATCTGTGCGTTCATTCATTCATTCATTCACACACACACACACACACACACACACACACACACACACACACAAACATGATTCACATTTAAACAGTATGCTATTTTTCCGTTTACAGACATTAACGTTATTCTATATCGCGATTAGAACAAAGCACAAGCATAAAACACTTACACACTTCTCAGCTGAATCTGTTGCTCCTCCTCGTGGTGAAAATAAACCAGCACTTGTTCTGAGGTAGGTAAATGTCCCAGGATTATTCCTCATAGCCGCTCAAGATAACAGTAGATTAATCTGACTAAAAAATATAGTATGTTTTCAGAGTTTATGGGCGTTAACGCGTCTCAATGTGGTGCTTCACGTATTTGCGTTTGAATAGCGCGTGCTCTCCGTGGGCGTGTCACATTGCAGAGATAATGAGCTGAGAGAAAGATAATTAGAATGGCTGACACGTCTCTCTTTTTATATAGATTACATTAACGGAGAATATTTATTTTAGTTTTGAATCGGATCATTTAAAAGTACAAACTCAAATGATTTAAAAGATATATTGCTCATGTCTGGGTGAATAGTATTTGCTGAGTTTTGTTGAAGATTAGAGACGTGCTCCAGGAAAAAAGTTCACGGTGACTGAGAGGCAGAACGCACACCCTGTTTATATTCTTTATTTTACAAAAGCACAATATTTTATTTCGATTGTATGTGGGCACATAAAAAAGTAGACATTTAACAGATTATTTTCTCATATTTCTTAACTCTATATGAACAGAAATGATGGTAGTACTTTAAGTCTATTTTTCTGCTATGTGAAAAAAACGAGCAAAACGCGCCGGCGCGTGTCTGGTCCCCAGAGGGTTAACAACAACCAATGGAAAATTACATATGCTTACTTAC
This sequence comes from Tiaroga cobitis, assembly GCA_030578255.1. Taxonomy (NCBI): domain Eukaryota; kingdom Metazoa; phylum Chordata; class Actinopteri; order Cypriniformes; family Leuciscidae; genus Tiaroga; species Tiaroga cobitis. Next base: position 11,334,590 of record CM060610.1, read on the forward strand.
ATATGATATGCATAATTAACCTTTAACATTTTAAAAGTGGCCCTTATCCCACCACAGCAAATCTAGTGAAAAAGTACAATCAAATGACTCCACAGATCAATGGAAATGAACTAGTTAGCTCCACAAAAACAAAAACAAAATAATTATATTTGCTATTTAACTTTGGCTAATAAAACTAACAAAAGGTAAAGAGTGAAAACTTAAAAGCAGACCACTTGTAGCAGCCAACATGTTTTGTCATGCTTGAGAAATGAAGGTATGTATTAGAATCTTCTAAAGCATGCAAACATCACAGTTCATTATGTAGTACTGTTTTCCCTATATAAGCAAAAATGTGAGTCATAATTGGCACTGGCTGGCTTTGAGATACATGCACTACATCCAATATAGCTAAGAAAGAAAGAAAGAAAGAAAGAAAGAAAGAAAGAAAGAAAGAAAGAAAGAAAGAAAGAAAGAAAGAAAGAAAGAAAGAAAGAAAGAAAGAAAGAAAGAAAGAAAGAAAGAAAGAAAGAAAGAAAGAAAGAAAGAAAGAAAGAAAGAAAGAAAGAAAGAAAGAAAGAAAGAAAGAAAGAAAGAAAGAAAGAAAGAAAGAAAGAAAGAAAGAAAGAAAGAAAGAAAGAAAGAAAGAAAGAAAGAAAGAAAGAAAGAAAGAAAGAAAGAAAGAAAGAAAGAAAGAAAGAAAGAAAGAAAGAAAGAAAGAAAGAAAGAAAGAAAGAAAGAAAGAAAGAAAGAAAGAAAGAAAGAAAGAAAGAAAGAAAGAAAGAAAGAAAGAAAGAAAGAAAGAAAGAAAGAAAGAAAGAAAGAAAGAAAGAAAGAAAGAAAGAAAGAAAGAAAGAAAGAAAGAAAGAAAGAAAGAAAGAAAGAAAGAAAGAAAGAAAGAAAGAAAGAAAGAAAGAAAGAAAGAAAGAAAGAAAGAAAGAAAGAAAGAAAGAAAGAAAGAAAGAAAGAAAGAAAGAAAGAAAGAAAGAAAGAAAGAAAGAAAGAAAGAAAGAAAGAAAGAAAGAAAGAAAGAAAGAAAGCATTGTCTGAGCTAAAATATGAGAGTGGAGAGGGAATAAATAGGTCAATGTCTGTTCCACAGACAGACTTCATACCATCAAATAGATGTCAGACATTAAGTGTGGAAAGGCAGGCGGATACATGCTTAATGCAATAGAACTGACTGACCCCAAAAAAAAAAAAAAAAAAATCACCTTCATTTGACCCGCTTATATGCTAAACTACATAATACACAATCTCAGATATTTCTATATTGTATTTTGTAGACTATTTACTGAGTAACAAAAAACTGCAGTTTGCTGCTATATCTATCTATCTCTCATTATATATATATACATCAATGCTATAATATTAGGGCTGGGTAAAAAATATCGATTTCTCGATATTAATCGATTCTCATTTTTACGAACCGATATCGATTCTTAAATCTCAAGAATCGATTAGTCATCCTGTTTTCATTTGATGATCGCGTAGAACATTGTATCGTGCATCCCATACAATAAATCGAAATAACCTTTGTGCTTTGTGACTATTATTATGAAATAAAGTCTCAAATTTCGAATTACGTCCATTTTCTTACGAAATTCAAAAACATAAATACCGTTTTGGCGCTGTGGCGTGAGATCGCTCTGGCTCAGCTCAAGAGAAGCAGCAGCACGGAGAGCACATGATCTCATTCTCCTCTTCCGCCTTAATAATACCAGTTACTCCGCCTTAATAATACCAGTTACAGCGCCAAATAAACATCAATGAGCATCTGAAAGTGTGTTAAAAGATAGAGTACAACTTCGAAATCCGTATCATGTAACGTGGTATCGCTCAATCAGTGTTTCATCCGTGGAAAGACGTCAGTAAAACAGGAAGTAAACAATGGCATGTAACGTCACATTTACCTCAGAAAAAACATTAAACTTAGTCAGTCAGCTAGAAAAAATAACTCTAGAGAGGAGAATTTTGCTAAATATATGCACCATATTACATATTCATTATAATTTTTAATGTTCTTCAATATTTAATGCATGTTTGAATAAATCTGGCAAGTTTTTATGACAGCCACCATTTAAATGTTTATATTTCATATAACTTTCTTATTATAAAAAATAAATAAGTGTAATTTAAGTGTTTGTATAGCTTCAAATCAGTTCATTTTTACCTTCAAAATTATAGTAGGCTAATGAAGCCTAGTAGGCTACAACTGACTCCCATAGTTTACAGCATTAGTTAAGAGATTTGTTTTCCTTGAAAAAATTTGCCATGTATTGTACCTGATATCCAAAATAATCAATATTGAATCGAATCGAATCGTAATCGAAATCGAATCGCAAGCTTGTGAATCGAAATCGAATCGAATTGTGAAATTTGTGTCAATACCCAGCCCTATATAATATGCACTTATTTCACATCTGACAACCACTATTGTACAGCAAATTATATATACAAGCAAAGGCTTACAAGGCATTACAAGGCTTTTTGACTTAAAATTTTAAGACTTAGGTAAAGTTGGTTTTATATTCGCACATTCGCGTTAAAGAACTTTTTCAATTAAATAGCAGGGAACTAACACTGCGACCAAAATGGTCGCATATGCGACCTTTTGAAATGCCATTGCGACCCTAATTTTTAATGGGTCGCAAATGTATCACTGAGTATTTTTGTACCTACCTTATGTTTTAGGCAATATGCTATGATTTACTATGAGAATTTATTAAAACAGAAATGTGTAGACTATTTTAAGTATACGTTTTTATAACGTGCTCTGAGCATTCAACACATCAAGTTGGCTTCAGTTCAGCCCCGCGCGAGAGAGAGAGACGCAGGCGCAATCGAACTCTGTGTGTGAGAGAGAGACACGGGCGCGATCGAACTCTGTGTGTGTGAGAGAGGCGCAGGCGCGATCGAACTGTGTGTGTGAGAGAGAGAGGCGCAGGCGCGATTGAACTCTGTGTGTGTGAGAGAGAGAGGCGCAGGCGCGATCAAACTCTGTGTGTGTGAGAGAGAGAGGCGCAGGCGCGATCGAACTGTGTGTGTGAGAGAGAGACACGGGCGCGATCGAACTCTGTGTGTGTGAGAGAGGCGCAGGCGCGATCGAACTGTGTGTGTGAGAGAGAGAGAGGCGCAGGCGCGATCGAACTCTGTGTGTGTGTGTGTGTGTGTGTGTGAGCGAGAGAGAGGCGCGGGGCGCGATCGAACTGTGTGTGAGAGAGAGACGCGGGCGCCATCGAACTGTGTGTGTGAGAGAGCGAGGCGCAGGCGCGATCGAACTGTGTGTGTGAGAGAGAGAGGCGCAGGCGCGATCAAACTCTGTGTGTGTGTGTGAGAGACGCGGGCGCGATCGAAGTCTGTGTGTGTGTGTGTGTGTGTGTGTGTGAGAGAGAGAGAGAGAGAGAGAGAGAGAGACGCGGGCGCGATCAAACTGTGTGTGTGAGAGAGCGAGGCGCAGGCGCGATCGAACTGTGTGTGTGAGAGAGAGAGGCGCAGGCGCGATCAAACTCTGTGTGTGTGTGTGAGAGACGCGGGCGCGATCGAAGTCTGTGTGTGTGTGTGTGTGTGTGTGTGTGTGAGAGAGAGAGAGAGAGAGAGAGAGAGAGACGCGGGCGCGATCAAACTGTGTGTGTGAGAGAGCGAGGCGCAGGCGCGATCGAACTGTGTGTGTGAGAGAGAGAGGCGCAGGCGCGATCAAACTCTGTGTGTGTGTGTGAGAGACGCGGGCGCGATCGAAGTCTGTGTGTGTGTGTGTGTGTGTGTGTGTGAGAGAGAGAGGCGCAGGCGCAATCAAACTCTGTGTGTGAGAGAGAGAAAGACGCGGGCACGATCGAACTCTGTGTGTGTGTGAGAGACAGAAAGGCGCAGGCGCGATCGAACTGTGTGAGAGAGAGACGCGGGGCGCGATCGAACTGTGTGTGAGAGAGAGAGACACGCAGGCGCGATCGAACTGTGTGTGAGAGAGAGAGACGCGGGCGCGTTCGAACTCTGTGTGTGTGTGTGTGTGTGTGTGTGCGAGCGAGAGAAAGGTGCGGGGCGCCATCGAACTGTGTGTGAGAGAGAGAGAGAGACGCGGGCGCGTTCGAACTCTCTGTGTGTGTGTGTGTGTGTGTGTGTGTGTGTGTGTGAGAGAGAGAGAGACGCAGGCGCGATCGAACTGTGTGTGAGAGAGAGACGCGGGCGCGATCGAACTGTGTGTGTGTGAGAGAGAGACGCGGGCGCGATCGAACTCTGTGTGTGTGTGAGAGAGAGGCGCTGGCGCGATCGAACTCTGTGTGTGTGTGTGAGAGAGAGAGAGAGAGGCGCGGGCCCAATCAAACTATGTGTGTGTGTGTGTGAGTGAGAGAGAGAGAGAGAGAGAGAGAGAGAGAGAGAGAGAGAGAGAGAGAGAGAGAGAGAGAGAGAGAGAGAGAGAGAGAGAGAGAGAGGCGGGCGCGATCAAACAGTGGAAACATAAAAACATACTGCGTCATTTTGTTCATACAGGACATGATTAAAACTGCAAAGTGTTTACTTATATTTGTGTACACTCGCAATAAAACACAACATTGTGCTTTTGTCACACTCTAAACTCTTGTCAAACTGTAACCTACAACTGTAACCCAACCACACACACACACACACCGTTTTAAAAGCAAAACATATTTATCCGACCCCATTTAAAAACAGTCTGTGTGTTCCATCTTTTGGAGATTCATCATATCGCATTGGTTTTAATTTCTTGTCCTCGGAGTCGGAGCACTAATCTGTTTATTTTTAAGTTACATATTCTACATTGATTAAAAAATTAAATCAAATGTGTTTTTAATTGCAATTATTTTATACAGAAATCATTTATTTATAATTCAGATGAGAATAAAGTTAGGGTTAATTAAAATAAAATAAAACAATATATATTGATCTGAAATATAGCAAATTAATTTTAAATTCATTCAGGTCATTTTGTCTTTTTATTAATTTAATAAATAAACTAATTATATAAAACTATTGTCAGTGCACTACAAAAAAACTGGTTATATGCCTTTATTAATGAAACTTATGCAACTTAAAAATACAAGGCTTAAGACATTTATAAAAATGCCTTCTGCATTTTTGTTTTGCTTTTCACTCCATTGTACCGAAATCGTACCGAACCGTGATGTCTGAACCGAGGTATGAACCCAACCGTGACTTCTGTGTACCGTTCCACCCCTAATGCAGAACAGTTTCATTATTGTTCATTGTTATCCAGAGAGCGGCTTACTATAAATAATTTGTGCGACCAAATCATGTTTTGCGCCAGTAACTGAAAAAGTTAGTAGCGCAAGTGCCACCAGTGGAAAAGGTTAGTGTAGTTCCCTGAATAGTCAATAAAGCTATTTTTTTTTTCAGATTCGAAGCAGCTACATGATATTGACAGCAAAGATTGTGAACTACAACATTTTCTACAATCGATCAAAATGGGCAAGTATATTTTTAATGCATACATACTTTAGAGAATATTCAATATAGTGCGGTAACCAAGACTTCAAGAGATTTCCACGACGCATGCGCGAGAATTGCGATCTCCTTCAACTACTTCAGTTAAGTTCTCACGCGTGCGTCGTGGAAATCTTTTGAAGTCTCGTTTCAGGCCTACAAGGAAGAAAAGGAATAGTCGAATAAAGTCATTATTTTTGTTTGTTTTTTCACACAAAAAGTATTCTCGTCGCTTGATAAACTTATAGTTGAGCCACTGTTGTGACATGGAATATTTAAACATTTTCTTCATTGACTTTCTGGGCCGTCAGGTTTCATTCCCTTAGAGAGCCTATGGACGAGTGATCCAGCTGTCACATTTAATAAAAAATATCTTCATTTGTGTTCCGAAGACGAACGAAGGTCTTACGGGATTGGTACAGCATGGGGGTGAGTAATTAATTACTTAATTTTCATTTTTGGGTGAACTAACCCTTTAATGTTGTTTTTCATCGTGTGCAAACAGACAACTACATTTTAGCCAAATGCAGATGTAGCCTACTGGCAAATATCTCTCACATTATGTGTTCTGATGCTATAGAATATTCCTTTAGCAACAAAACCTGCATTATAATGATGGTGTTTATGAAACAATCAGACTGATCTCATAAAATTGCGTGTGTATGACACGCCAATTCGTATTTCCATTTTTGGCGTGCTATCAACACGCACAATCGCTTTTCAGCGTGTTTATGAACGCAGTTGACTTAACGTTATTACTGTATATATAAATATATGACCTACCTCCACCCCGTCCCTAAACCTACCCGTCACTGGGGTTAATAGCATTTATGAGTCTTCCCCTACCATCCTAGGGAAAAAAAATATCGCTCCCCAGATGTAGATCTACATTTTGCTTCGTTTCGCTCGGAAATTTAATGGCGTGTACATATACGCGGAATCACTTGGACATTAATGGCGTAGACATACACGCATACACGCGGATATCTCAAAATGCGTATAGATAACACGCAACTTGACTTAAAAGTGGCGTGTCTGTTTACGCAAAAGTCATGATGTCATGTTGAAACAATAATGAATGAACCTGTACATGAACTGTAATTTGGTAACAATCCAGACTGTAGAAAGTGGAAAATCATGTTTAATCACCTGAACATAGTTAATCGCTTCAGAATTTTACAACCGTTTATATTTATTTGTTTATTTATTTGAGAAAAAAATGAAAAAGAATTGTGTAAGTGTGGTGGTTTTAATAATGACATATGATTTATTTCAAAAGGTTTTGAAAAGCATCGAGACGACTGCTACAAAGCAAGTTGGATCATCTTGTCTGGACCCTACAGAACATACTACAGCCCACGTCTTGCTGTTTTATTCACCTCTGTTTTTCTGTTTTTATCTGTGATAAAGACTGTGTAACAGTGTTCTCCAGGTGTTGAATAAAAAGAATGGCTAAACTCTATTTTATGGTTTCCTGTTGTATGACATCTGTGTTTAACATGGAACTCTAACAATAACACAATTCATGTACATTGATTGGTGTTTACAGTCCTGCAGAAACATTACAGTCCATGCCACTGAATCCATCAGATTATTGACAAGTACTCAGAAAACATGACAGCAAACATGATGTTTATTTTGGGTGTGGATTTTGGAATAAACTGCTGCTTCAATGCAAATGTAATAAGTGACTTATCAAGGTATTCATCAATATTTTTCTTTCTAAATATCACATGAGTGGAATGACTTCTCTGGCTTGTGAGATTTTACTTTGTTAGAGAAGTTACAGTAACAGTAAGGTAGGTATTGGCAGTATTTAACATGTAGTAAGTCAGTCTGATAGGAAATTACTACAACCATTGGAATATATATATATATATAAATATAAATATTATATATATATATTATATATATAATATATGTATATATATATGTATATGTGTGTGTGTGTGTGTGTGTATATATATATATATATACAGGGGTTAAATTGGGATTTATTATGTGGGGGTGCTCTCCCTAGGGGATCCGCGGGCATGCCCCCCCGGGAATTAAAAAAAAAAAAAAAAACCATTAAATAGCACTTTCTGGAGAGTTTTGTGCAAAGAAATGGAGAAATTGAGTATTACATGACATGTGAAAAACTGCAAGGTTAAGAGCATATACTTTGCAACAGGTATTAGGACATTTAGCATTTACATTACTGTTAATCAGTCATCACTTGATTACACGTTGTAATACCTTGTTATGATATAGTGACCCATACAATGTGCCAAACATAATGTGCCACATGGAGAGACAGTGCAGCATATGACAGTAGCAACAGCTGAGAAGATTTGGGTCTGTGGTGACCAGGTCCACCTCATACAAACTTCCTTCTCCCATTCTCTCTCTTTACTATGACAACACACACACACGCGCACACACACACACACACACACACACACACACACACACACAAAAAGGCAAAGTTTTGATTTCTTGCCTCATTACACAACCCACGTAAAGTTGATAATTCCGCGAATAACTGCAATTGCAGATTTCAAACAGAGATGGCGGAAACTGCGGACTGCAGCTTTAAGATATAAAAATGATGATAACACTGGTTAGTTTTACAATCAACATTTGAATTTATTTGTGTTTTACCTTTGTAATTTAATTTTGATTTTACATTTAATTTCATACACATTCTTAAAAACAGTACAGAGAACACACATCTATTACTCATCACTCATCTATAACTTCATTACTTCCCACAATGGCTGGTATGCAAACACCTCAGTATTAGTCTGCCTTTTCTGCCAACATGTTACAGAGCTAGTCATGCTAAAAATGTCTGGAATATCACCCCACCTTTTGAAGAAGTAAGTCAGTTTCCTCTTCTTGGGTGGATATGCTCCACTCATTTCAATTTATCTCTGAAAGTTGGAGAATAAATGGTTGATTTAATTGTCATTAACCACAGAGCTTGGTAGCTAAAAGTAACTTAGGTCTAGCAAGTCTTATATTTCTGTAATTCACACAGATCAAATACAAATATGCTGACTGAATAGATTGCTAGTTTATTTTAAGTAGCCAGCTAACGTTAAATTAGCAGTGCTCTTGGCAGTTTGCTGATAATCCGGTATTTGAAGTAAAATGCTCTAAACATTTCCTGAGAAAAATCACATGGTCAACCTAGTCCTGGTTATTTAATTTTGATTTAGTCTTATTTTCGTTACCTTGTCATTCAAGGCCAGGGAACTTTTTTTGACATTTCTGGAACATCCACATCCCGCGCAACCACGGTCTCCCAGGAACATTCATTATTGCTGCGTACATTTATCCGTGTCAGATGCGCATGCGCGAGCGGTGCGCGATCATGGTCGACTGACAACGAGATTAAGCAGCTGAACAAAAATACGGCCGTGTTCCGATTGTTCTCATCTCAGCTCCGCCGAGACAAAATAGACATGCCATTTGAAAAATCTTTCATTTATTGTCAGAAATATTTTTTCAAAAGCATCACTTTTATCAAATTGTATGTGACATAATTTCCAGTAGGCAACTGAATGCAAACGAGCAGGCTTATGTGCCGGGGCTGAGCCCCGGAGAGCCCCGGCCCAATTTAACCACTGTATATATATATATATATATATATATATATAAACACTATAGGTGAATTACAGTTTATCACATAAACATGTAATAAACACATGTAATAATGTTTATTACATAAATGTATTTGATAATTGTACAGTAAGGGAGGTACTGTCAAAATTCCACCTGTAGTAAGCACCATACTACAACCTTTGGAACATGAAAAAATCCCTTTGGTGAATTACTGTAACTTTTACATAAAACATTTTTGCGTACTGTATGTACAATGGCCTACACAAAAGTACACTAAAGCAGTCTAGGTGAATACGCAGCAAATATCAAACTTGAAACTATTTTTACCCTGTTTTTTTTTTTTTTAGCTTGACTATGTTCATGGTGCTGTCCACGTAGGCTATGTGGTCCTGAAGGTCCTAAATGATCAAGTCTGCAACTTGGGTAAAGTTTCTTTTTATATTCGCTTATATCTCGTGAGCTGAATATCGTTACTACACAAATAACATTGTTTTATTAGTTTAATCTCCTCAAAACGAGCTTTCCTTCGGATTTGCACTTTGCAGATGGTCCCTTCTTAGCAGCCTGCGCATAGAGATCAATGTATTTTGTCCAGTGCGAAGGAAAGATCGTTTTGAGGAAATGTATGTTGTAGCTTCTGGTGTTTTACCTGTAGTTATATGTGATAGGTGTTGTGTGTAGCAACAACGTTTAAGTCACGAGAACGCGGAAGTCCGCGAATGTGCGAATATGAAACCAACTTTACCTAAGTAATTTTAAGGACTTCTGAAAAAAATTATTATTTAATTTTGGAATAGCCTATAATAAACAGAGTGGATTAAAGGAATCTACATTAATGTAAATAATATTTTGCCAACATCAATATAACAATGTTAATGATCAAAAGAAACAAACACGGTCCTTGTTTATGATGAGCAGTGTGTTACCATAGTGGGCGTGGCCAGGTGTGTGACATCTTGAAACTGCGACTAATAAAAATGATAAAATACATATTTAAATTATGTAGCCTACATATGATAATTATGGTGTCGATGAAGTGGCATGGTATACCGTTACGGTGCCACACAGTAATACCATGGTAGCCTACTTTGATATAGCATATAGCCTAAGACTAAGTTACCCTTACTAAATTCATATTTTTCCCTGGAACAGCAATAGGCCTATTTCAAAGAATAGGCTACCACATGTCAAACCACGGTAATGTTACGGTACTTATTATGGCTTATTGTTACTTGGTACTTTTTTGTGTTAGGCTACTGTTGTTTTAAAGCACTTTTTTTGGAAAGAGGGTTTACCTTGAGAGTCAATCTCCAGGTGCACGTGCAGGTGTTTAACTTAATTAAGATCTCAGTAAGGGCTAGCGCAAAATGCGGCATCGGCATCTCGAAGCGGCACTTCCGGTGGCATCTCCAGCGGCCATCAGTGCAGCGGCATCTCCAGCGGCCTGTTTCTGCGCAGAGGAAATTATTAAATCCAATTTCTTCATAAAAATCTAGGCTAACTGAACATCCTAGGCTATTCATGTGAAAAATTGTAATTACTCGTTTTAAAGGTTTTTACATAGAGAACTGTAGGTAGGCCTAATGAATTAGAAACACACCAAAATATATAGCCTAGGCCTAATTGTAATTTTATTTAACATTTGTTATTCTTCCAATTAAATCGTCTTTACAAACATATGAGCTATTCAACTAATCTATACAGGCTACTTTTATTATTATTATTAATAATATTATAAATATTAACAATATTAGTAGGGCCTACTATTAGCCTACACGTTTATTAAAAACATATATGTAAGCCTACTGTAGCCTTCAACTTAACGTATGTTTTTAATAAATATGTGTCTTTTATATTACAATTAATAAGGAATATGCTATTTGAATACTTATGCTGGCCTATTATACATAATCTGAATACTTGCAATCTCTGATTTGTTTTATGATGTTAAAATCATAACGTGATTGTTTATTCCCCGTTCTCTTAAATATCAACACTGGTTGTTGGAAATTGTAAGTAGGCCTAGTTAGATCCGTTTGTCAGAAGATAAGCGGAACCACTTTTATTGGCAGATTTTGCGTTTTGATCATTAAAGTCCCTGTAAAGTCAAATTAAGTGTGTGTTCTGAGATGGTCACACCACAGAAAAATGTGTTATTAGTCACCCAGCCAAATTTGAATGATAAAAAAGCCGGCAAGTACATAAAATAAGCTATCAAAATCTTGAAAAAAAATTAGCAGTTTTCTCCGCTCTCAAACGCTGGGGGCGTGTTCGCTGGCTGCGCTGAAACCACGCCCACTCGCGGGAAAGCTGCCGACAGTAAAATTAGCTGATACTGCTTTCTGGAGGATGAAGGCCGAGGCGGGAGATAGTCGGTTCGGCCCCATTCACCAGTAACAGCGGATTATCAGTGGATAATCAGTGAATCCGTTGTCTCTAACGAAAGTTTATAAAACTATCCCGTGTAAAATGATAACTAAAGTAACTTGTGATTGAGCGGCGAACTGATGCGAATGTGCTCTATTGTTAGAGGACGGGCCAGCCTCAGTGGCCTCAGTGCGTCATCAAGTAGGGGCGTGTCTACGAGCTCAGGGGCTCCAGTGCGTCATCGAGCCCCATTTTAGTCCCGCCCAAAAAATCCGGAAAATAGCAATGGTGAAAAACTGTTTAACGGTCTAATTCCACAATTCAGTACTTCAAAGTTCACAGTCTTTGTAATATGTTTTAGCAATACATTTCTTACATTTATAATCAGTTTAGATTTTTTTTTTAAATTGAATTTACAGGGACTTTAAACTTATCTAGCCTACCTGCCACCAAATTCCAAGCCTATAGAGGGCACCAACAGTAAACGAAGCAGCTGGCTGAAGTGCAGCTGTGCATAGAGCAAATTCATGTTTTATATTTTGTATATGTAACGTTAACCATATGGCGCCCTGTTCATTGTTCTGTTCCCAAAGGTCCCATCTTGTAATTGCTCATTAAAATGTAGCATTTACTTATCTACTGTTTGTCCTTGTGTTTTATTCTCTCTCTTACCTTTGTCCTGTTGTTTATTTATTAACAAATTAATAAATAAATAATGTTTTATAATTAAATAATTAACTAATCAATTACTAATCGCTTGTAAATTACTTAACCGAATTCACAAAACATACATAAAAATGTTAGCATATCACTTGATAATCTTTAAGAATGTATTGTAAAAATAAATAGGCTATTAAATCATTTACTAGTAGCATTTAGGCTACTTACTGTTTGTCCTTGTGTTTTATTATCGGTCTCACCTTTGTCCTGTTTATTGTCATGTTTCATAACTAATTCATCAACTAAATCATTAACTAGCCTAATCAATTACTAATCGCTTGTAAATTACTTGTAACGGATTTCACAAAACATATACATACAAATGTTAGCATATCACTTGATAATCTTTAAGAATGTATTGTAAAAATAAATAGGCTATTAAATTAAAATATATGTCTAGCGGCATCTGCAGTCAGTGGCTGAGATGCTGGAGATTATGGCCGCTGGAGATGCCGCTCACGGATGGCCGCTGGAGATGCCGCTGCACTGATGGCCGCTGGAGATGCCACCGGAAGTGCCGCTTCGAGATGCCGATGCCGCATTTTGCGCTTGCTCTCTCTCCGCTGGAAAACAACGATGTTTCTGTAAATATCCAAATTTTGCCGCGCTCTGTTCCCCGTGTTGTGAAGTAGAAGTAGAAGTAGACGTAGAAGTAGAAGATGATCCAAACGACTGATTGCAGCGCGTGGCTAAGTGATTCAGATTAAATATCACGAAGCGATTCAGACCGTTCGACCGATTCATTGAAAAGAAAGAACCGAGTCAAAAGAGTGATTCATTTACAAACGCCAATTCTGCTTCAGACAGAAAATGTCATATTTGCCATAGCTACTTTTGAGCTCTGAGCTAAAGCACCAGCTTTACATCTAAAATATTTATTTTATTTAGGCTAGCTTTCTACAGTTTCTCTGACTTGCATTCTTTTTCTTTTAACTTTGGTTGCCATTTTTTAGTTAAGGTTAGGCCTATGCTAACTGCCCAAAAGTGAACGATGAGACGCTCAAATCCCACCCTACACACTCTGAAGGAGACATCAACTAGGCAAACTAACCGTACCTTTATCATAAATTAAATGTTCATTATTTGTTCAGAATCACGCATGAATGAGTTGAGTAGCCTAAATATGGCACCCTCTCGTATAGAGCTGACCCTGTGCCAAATCTATCAAATCTAAGCAACCAAACAGAAGAGGGGTTTACTGTACTTTTACTATAATGCTCTGTCTTATGAAACTACAGACACAGTAGTCCACAGAGTTCTTAGGTTCACAGTTCAATTACTGCAGAAAAAATTAGCTTATATTTTCTCCATATCTAAAATGGATATGTTTATGAAGGTTGACACTCTTTTGTTATATTAACACAAACAGATTGTATTCATGTATGGTCCACACCAAATGGATGAAGTAAACTTCTATTTTACAAATTTAAATGTGTTGAATGCATTTAAATGGGTTGTATTTGCACTGAAATTAATTAATTAAACAACAAAATGTTCAAGCACCCTGCGTTAGTTTAATTTAGTAAATTTAGCTATCAGCTCAAAAGTCATTTTTGAGTTTAATATAGATAGAATGTTGAATTTAATCAAGACATATGTTACACATTTTATATGTATTTGAATGTGTTTATATTCACATTAAAAGATTAGCTTACGTAAAAAAAGTAAAAAGGAAATTTATTAAAATTGGTCAAAAATGAAATGAAAGTCAGGTTAAAAAATTTAGGCTTGGCACTGTCTGCTACTCAACAAACTTAACATAAGATTATCTAACCGATGTTAAATGCTTGTACTGGACATGCATGGCTGTTCACATGCACAAAGAACTGAAAGCAAAGAGAGAAAGTGATTCAGAGGGATCCTGATAAGGAACACACGACTGTTGCGCTGCTGTTATGTTTTCAGTTGTTGTTTAACTCAGCATGACTGTTATTGACAGTTCCAGAATTTAAAAGGGTAAATACTAGGTATCATGCACCACTGCACTGCACCAGGTCCAAACATTTTTACCTCTTGGGCGAGAAAGTATTTTAAGGTTACCAGCTTCTTTATTTGTGCTGTAAAACTGCCCTTAGCTTATAGTCTCACGTGAGGCTATACCATATTTTGTTGATCCTGCGTGGAACAACATTCCTGAATATTTTGTCTTAGCCTACTACCCCTATCCCTATAACCCTAAACCTAACACTATACCCAAAACTTATCATTTCCTTAACGGAACTTATCATTTCCCTAAAATCAGTGGGAAATGATAAGCGAATAACACTGATGTAGAAGCACCTAACACCTTGTAAGCCTATAACATAAATTGTAAACTTGTCCCTCAAATCTAAATGGGCGATTGGAATGTTGTTCCAGGATCCTGGAACATGTTGCACTTGTTGAAATCACGTTCACCCTCAACTGAAGGGTGGAAAATACATTAAACATTTTTATTTTTATTATGAAATATCTTCAAGATCCTCAAATGAAACTTGGAGTATAGTACGGACAACAATCTACCTGCAATTTATTGTCCATAATAAACCCAGTTCTCTAAAATAAAATCATATGGTCCCTGACGGTTTTATAGGTTACAATGCAGAGAGATTAAAAAATATCATTTTTACACCACATCTAATAAAGACAGTTAAAATGCTAAGGCAATAAATTAGATCCAATAAACCAAACCGAAAAATAAGTCTATTGAAACATTAAGGTCCGTGTAACGCTTCACAATTCAATTTTCAGACCATACAATGCAAATGCAAAAATGAAAAATTGAAACCAGACATTCATTTTTTTTTTGTTTTTCCAGTTACATTATCAATGGTAGTTGCATTTTTCTCTCGTTTTTTTTATTTTCCCTGTGCTTAATTGTGACTTCAGAAACAAATATTTGAATGAATGAAATCGAACTGATTTTCTGGTTTTCTAATTTTCGTCTTGTAATTTGCGCCGTGGGCGGTACCATTAGCACGGGGGTGTGGCCATGGACTAACTTTACTATCATTTCATTGATGCAACTGCTTTATTTACACTGCATGCACGTTGAGGAGAAGTTTAAAAGACGGAAAAGGACGACATTTTTCACCCGAGGTGACAGTTTTTATTGATAATAACTGCACTGTTAACCCTTGCTGTAAAAAAGGTCCAAATTCTGACAATATCATACCATTTTCCATTAAAACAGTTTTAACAGTATTTTACTGTAAAAAAAACTGGTAAGGTCTAACAGTGTGTTGTAGAATTCAGGTCTGGCCATTGGGAGTAGTGGGAAAAACGGTGGCCTGGCTACTTATTTCACCCACTGCCCCGCTGGGTTGTATCTAGGCTAGCTTACTTACACATCTGATCATCACAAATAGTTTTTTTATTACACTATTTTACTTTAAGATAATGCTTTTACTTTCAACCTTTTTTGGGCATAGTTTACTGTAGGAAGTATTATTTCACATGACTTTAATTTTACTTTATTGACATTGTCATTTCCGGATAGGCCTACTTGATTATGGTTTTCAGTATTTCTATTCATTAAAAATAAACAAGTTCTGATTTGCAAATGGGCTTACTGCACTAATTATTATTATTTTATTTTTTTTGTTAACTTTGAGTGTCTAAATTTTTTTTCTTGTATAGACTGTCTTAGTGTTTTTGTATGATTTAATACTTTGCTACCATAGGTGTTAGCGTATACCAGTGGAGTTGCTAGCTTTCCGTGTTTAATATACAGGTGGGGGATTTATTATTTAAAAAATAATGATAATCGAGTTACATTTTTAAAAGGGATTTAAAGGAATAATAATGGTAAAATATAGGTCTAATTGTAGTTAAAGCTGCAGTCCAGCGTTTTTCCTCTTTGTCGCCATCTCTGTTTGAAATCTTTAATTGCAGTTATTCGCGGAATTATTAACTTTGCGTGAGTTGTACATCGGCATGACACAGCGCGGATGAACACTGTTTTGAGGAGACTGCGTGTCTGTCAGTCACCGCGACGGTGTGGATACTGACAAGTAGTCATAGTGCTATGAAATAAACGGTTTATGAACTGAATCCCTGTTATGCATAAACGTGTTTTACATAATATAACTCTAATATTTTTTTTGAAAGAATAATTTTCACTTTACCGATCTGATTCAGATCCAATGCTTGACAATGGAGGAGGCGCGTTTGGTTTTCTTGGAGTAGAGTGATTTGCTCCCTCTCATAGCTAGCACAAAATAATTCATATTTACCATAATAGCAAAACGAAAAAAGCCACAATAAAGAAAACTCCGTAACTGTGTGAATTAAGCGAACAAGTGTGCTACTGTTACACGGTTGAACTATTGAAATGTCTTACCTGTCCAACAGAAAAAAAGCCGTTTCTGCGTCCGTTTTGAACCCCTTCAAATATCACGGAGTTCACGCCGCCTTTCAAAAGCCCTGCCAATGTTAATCCTTGTTTTCGCGTGGGCCCGGTTGCAATCTCATTTTTTCTCTACCCACTCCGAAGTCCGAATTCTCCTACGTTTTACCCATGGTTTTACCACGGGTGAATCTCCAGTTGTCACTGGTGGTTGTCGTTTGAATCTTTCTGGATCCGCCATGAGTTTAATTATTTGAAGAGCTGTGAGAAAAGGCTAAAAGCTTCCACATCCGCTCACGCAATATAGCCTACTTGCCGGGACTCCTTCTTTATGTGTACAGATGTGACGTTATGACGCAAAGACATGCTCGAATTTCCCGCGGAAATCCACCAGTACCACTGGAATTAAAATCATTATTACAAGCTTACCGCTTTGAATCGAGCAAAGGTAAGCAGATATTTTTGAACACTGGCTGGTTATGTTTTTTTTTAATTTATTATTATTTTGGATCATTTTTAACCCAAAAAAGTTACGGACAGCAGCTTTAAGTAATCTATATAAACTATTTGCAAATAATTTAAGCAACACTGTTTTAATGGAAAATGGTATATTGTCAGAAATTTGACCTTTTTTACAGCAAGGGTTAACAGTGCAGTTTATCAATAAAAACTGTCACCTCGGGTGAAAAATGTCGTCCTGTGTTCCGTCTTTTAAACTTCTCCTCAACGTGCATGCAGTGTAAATAAAGCAGTTGCATCAATGAAATGATGGTAAAGTTAGTCCATGGCCACACCCCCGTGCGGTACCGCCCACGGCGCAAATTACAAGACGAAAATTAGACAACCAGAAAATCAGTTCGATTTCATTAATTCAAATGTTTGTTTCTGAAGTCACAATTTAGCACAAGTAAAATTGAAAAAAGGGAGAAAAAGGCAACTATCCATTGATAATGTAACTGGAAAAACAAGAAAAATGAACGTCTGGTTTCAATGTTTTATTTTTGCATTTGCATTGTATGGTCTGAAAATTGAATTGTGAAGCGTTACACGGACCCATTAACAGAGCATGTTGCATTTGCTTTCAAAACAAAAGCTCTCAAATCAATGAGTGTCTTCTTGCGACACAAACGTGCAATAGGTTTCGAACACAAGGCTTAGAGAGTGTAAAGCTCATTAGTAGTTTCCCTATAGTGAGGCTGATTCAGGCATGACTTTGGGATTAAACGGCTTCTGGAATGCTATTGTCTAAGCAGCCTCTAAAACTGAAGGAAAACTTGGATGTGTCCAGGTCTTTCTATGCATACAAACTCTAAAGATGTGAATAACTTGATCTCATTTGACAGAATAAGGAGAGTGTCTCAAAATTAATGAAGTATAAGCCATTAATCTGATTCTCGATTATGCTTGTCTATATATAGATATTTAATTTCATCCTTCTGGTTTTTCATTTTTAGCAGGCACAATTTACCCAAAAGCAAGAAATATCTGCATTTCTAAATAGCACAATGCTCACGTTCACATATCACATGCTGGATGCTTTGCTGGAATGGCTTGTATTTAGAGTTGAGATGTATGAAGCTAAACAAGATTGCAATTCATTTTGGCATTGTTACCAGGCTGTTGAATTTACTGCAGGTGTTCTTTTCATGTTTTTCCTCCAGAACATACTCTCTTATCCACACCATCTACCTGGTCTATCAAGACTCACAATGAGATCATTCTTAATTTCCTCAAATAATAACTTACAAACTCATAGTGATAAGAAAATATGCCTTCCTGATCGGATAAGTAAACAGCTCAAAAATGTCGTTGTTTCAATTATTGATTTTAAGACTATTATGCATTTATGTTAGATGATTGAACATTATAACGTTTACACATCTTTAAGCTTTGGTTTGTTTACATGATTTCTTGAGATCAAACCCACTGTCAGCTGTCTCTCAGCAGGAGAATTGGTTTGGACGTGCAGAACGTGAAGATTAGTTGCCAGCACTGCAGACAGACTCGTCTTATCAGTCCTCCTGGGATTTAATTGCTGCTCATTTTTATTTGTCCTGTTTTAGGCACTTAAGTTTGACTGTGTACAAAACTGACAGTTTACATTAGTGTTCAAGTTACAGTGTGATCACACAACAAAATGAACAAATAATAACACGATTGCAATCAAATTAGCCTAGCGATGAATTTATACTTTCGTAGTTTTTGTCAGGTTTTTATTTTAGAGAATTTCACCCTATACTGTCAGCCCAGGAGGATGATGTTCATTTAATTGTCATTTCACTTGCAGTAGCCTATAAACTTAGTAATTGGTCAACTCAATACAAGTCATGTTATGTGTAACACGGGGAGTGTAAAGTGCCACCAACCCTGTTTATCTCAATCAGTTGATCGTGTTAATGGAGGTTCGAGCACGCACAACCTTTAAAACCAGTGAAACGTGATTCCATGTTTTGCTCACTCTTGCCGAGAACAGAAATAGCCGCAATGAGGTAATGTGTGCAGCGGTGTTGCTCCATGCGCGCGGAAGGGGATTGGTCGCGCGCTTCAGGTCCACGTTTTGCACGAGCCCAGATCTATACTTTTGCGGCAAGCCGTTTAAATATTTATTCTTGTACAAATGTACAATGAACATTTTTTTTTTGTTGTAGAAACCATTTTCACTCAGAAATTGCGGATTAACTTGCTGATCAACATTTTTACAGTGTAGTGTATTTTTAGTTCATAGTCATTGTTTTTAATTAGGCCTAAGTAGGCTAATATTAGCAAGTAGCCTATCTTTTTTCAATTGTACTATTAACTCATTAGATACTAGATATAGCTAACTACTAGTAGGCTACTTATTTATCAAACATAACGTATGCCTATCTATTCAATTTATTCAGTTTCAGAACTTCTACTATAGCCTAGATACTGTCTAGATAAATTATTAGACATACCAATTTTTGGTTCCCAGAACATTCTGGGAATGTTAGTTTCTGGTTCCCAGAACAAACATCCTAACCTTCTCTGTCAGTTAGCACGGAAGGTTTTCTTTAATAGAATGTTCCCTGTTGTTTTGGAGAACATTCCCCTAACCTTCCAAGCAAGTTCCAGTACGCACGTCTTTGCTCCGATATCATTTACCCATGCTGTAGGTCAGTAATCATCCAGCACTCCCACGTCTCAAATCAGCAATCTCAGTAGCCTACTACAATCAATAATCAGTAGGCCTACACAAACCATGTCTTATTTTGATTAAATAAGGTTGAATGTATGCATTAATATGAACGATTTCGTAACTTGTATCACTGACACTGTACCAAAATAACCCAGATTTTATGTTTCTAACTAAGCGGCAAATAATAATGACTTCAACACAAAATAGGGTTTTTAAAATATGAACTTTATTCACAGACATTTAAAAATGAATACAATTATGTGACTTTAACTGGGATAACACTACATCATTTCTTGCACGGAATTAGAGAGACGTGCTTCTCTCTTTTGGTCGGTAGGTCTAAACAAAAACTTTTTCATCATGTTGTCTTCAATTAGGCTCAAATCTCTCTCTGAAATCACACTATTTACTCTTAATTATAACTAATTATTCAATAAAGAGATCAATAAACTAATGTTATAGTCAGTCAGTGAAACAAAATGACTCATTTTTAAATTACGCTAATGCGTGGCTTTCTGTGGAAGACAGCACGCTGGAGAAGCGCTTGCAGATCCGAGGCACGCTGATAGCCTACAAACAAACACAAACCCACGTATTCTTGTCACACTACGCTTAACACTGGCTTAATATATTTAGCTGTCTGAAAATTATAATGCGTTTTGACTGATCTAATTAATAAAAGCTTCATTAAACTTCAGACATGTAATTCTGCAAAATATAGTTTATGTTTATGAATAAATTCCATTATTAGAATAATCTTGGTCATCACACAAAAACATCTTCAACGTTTTAATTAGTTTACATGGTTATGAAAATGAAATAAAAAAATAAAAAGAACCTAGAGGAAATGTGCTGGGAAGGTTATCTTTGGGTTATAAAAAAAAAAAAAAAACTAGACCTGCAGGGAACATTCTGGGAAGGTTCTCGTTATGTTATAAAATAATAACCTATAGAGAACGTTCCTAGAACTTTCTTATTTGGTTCACACACAAAAAACAAATGGGAACATTAGGGGAAGGGGAACGTTTCGTGTTTGCTGGATAAGACTGTACTTTCACTACTTTCAGTTGCTTTTTACTTGTCACATTTAGTGAAAAGTCAGAGTGGCTCATTTTATTTCAAATAAAAATTATATTAAAACATTACTAGTAACACACCAGTGTCTAATAAAATGGCATTAGTGTATATGTAATTGCTTCTAGGAATACTGTAATAGTAGAACTGGTACTATATTTAAAGTAGCTAGTTTGTAGGAATAGCCTCCATGATAAACCGGCTTGCCACAGGCTGGAGTGTAATCAGATTGAAGGTTGGCTTTGCTCCGCCCATGGCTTGATTGTATATGAGTGCTGACCGAGAAGCATGCAGCAGTTTTTTTCGTTATGTTTTTGATGCGGCGGCTGGCGCTGAATGCGGTCTGTATTTGGAGAGCATACGCTTTTTATTGACTTGGATTAGGAGGGATTGTAAACTCTTTCATCTCTGGGATTGTCAGTTACTTTTTGCTGTTGCCGACTGCGGTGGTGCGACGCACTCAGCAGATTCAAGCAGAGAGGTAAAGGTTACAAAGTTTAGCCTGCTTATGAATGTTTATGACATGGTCAGACGCGTGTGTGTTTACGCGTCCATGTTGCAAATAAGCTTCGCTTGAATGTTTTCAAACCAAATCATAATGCCCTTTGCGAGTTTGCCGATTTATCGGCACTATATATTTAGCCACGCGGATTTTATATAGGCTGTTAACTTTTAAATGAACTTTTGCAAACTGTTTTCCAGGGGAATGGTAGACCGAATGATGGCAATGAACCATGGACGTTTCCCAGATGCTGTGAATGGGCATCAGCACTCCGCGCGCAGGATGGGAATGGGACAGTTTTCCAACGCGCTTCCACAGCAACAACACTATAACGTTATCATGGGAGATCACATGCATTACGCGGGAGGGAATGTAAACGCAAACCACGGGATCCGGCATTCCATGGCCTCTGGGAATAACGTAAACGGAGGGATCCCCAATGGCAACTTGCCTGCCCGCTTTAACTCCCAGTTTGTCGGACAAGGGCAGCAGCTCGCTGCCAGCATGCAGTTGCAGAAGCTCAACACGCCTTACTACGGTCACCTCACGCATCCTTCCCATCATCACCATTACATGCACGAACTGCACCCCGCCCACCAGTTAAACGGGACAGGACAGCAGTTCCGAGACAGTAACGCTAAGCAGAACGCGTCTGGGGTTCCTCTGCCTGGCCACCACATCCCTGCAGCAATGCTGCCCCCCAACGTTATCGACACGGATTTTATTGACGAGGAGGTCTTGATGTCACTGGTGATAGAAATGGGCTTGGACCGAATAAAGGAGCTGCCAGAGCTGTGGCTGGGACAGAACGAGTTCGATTTCATGACAGACTTTGTTTGTAAGCAACAGCCCAGCCGAGTGAGCTGTTAATCTCACGACTTTTTCCCGTTTTTGTTCATTCTCTGGCTTTGTCCCTTTTTCTTTTTTTTTTTTAAATGAGGTATTACTGGTGTGTTTTATTGGATCCGTAAATCACAGGGTTCCCGCAGTCCTGGATATATCAGGGAATTTCAAAAGTGTGATTTTCAGGCCTGAAAAAGTCCTGGAAATTTGCGTAGTCAATATCCATTTTTCTCTGGTTATGCTCAAGTAAATCTTAGGCTAAAAATTAATGTGATCTCTATATCTTAAAAAAAAAAAAACAATCCTTCAAGTTGCAAATGACTGGAGAAGTCAAGAGCAAAATCATATAAATTTGTGGTCAGAAAGTGTGGGAACCCTGAAATCTAAAACGATAAACCCACAAAACACAACAGCCGTGGAAGTGAATCATTGAAGAGCAAACTTTTATCAGCTGCCATTATGTAACAGAAATGGATTTGTTTTGCATGAGGATGGTTTGGACACCCAAGAGTCATGCTATGCATCACATACACAGGGGCTCGAGCGTGAGAAAAGCACACAAAAAAAAAGCCAAGAAAGTCTGTTTAGTATTAATGTAGCAGGCAAAAAAAAAATCATGTTTTGTTCCTTCAGACCTCCAGTGATATCAGATGTCAGTGAATGCATATTCTAAATAATGTTGGTGGTTATGTGACATGATTGTAGATAATAGTTTGTAATTGTCTCAATCAGCATTGTACTATAAACTTTATTGGCCATATTAAGTTTGGAACCAGAACCCTGTGCTGCTCAGAGATTCACTGAACTGTGAGCAGATGCTTCAAGTTGTTCTTCTCTCCACCCTTTCCACATCTTCTCAGGCCTATGTTGCCTCCATGATGCTTGTGTGTATATATCAGAGCCTAACAACATCTATTGAAGTGATATGAATGTGAGCGAGTGTGCGCATTTACCGGTTACTCTATGCTTAATTGAGTACAGTATATCGAAAAGACATTCCGATCCTGAATGTCATAGTCTGGAATGTTGTAAAGGAAGGGAATGTGGAAATATCCCAACGCAGAAGAGTTTCATCTTCATCGGTTTTCAAAATAGATAGACCACTGTGCTTATTATAGTATGCGGTACATGGCAATACTACTGTGTTGAGGCTTTCTAGGAAAGTTTTACAGTATTTTTGTATATTTTTAGAAAAAAAAATGTTAATTTATTATATTTTAATTTGCAAACATGAATAAAGCAGCAGAGGCTCATTACTGAAGTCAATGCTCTGTTCTTTTTGGGTGTCAGCATCATTTATGATTCCACATTTTGGTTATGGTGTTCTTTTCATGTCAGTTTTTCAATTAAAGTTCTGTTCCAATCAACATATTACTATATGTTTGTTGTAACATCATAAATCTGCAAATAACATGCAACAAGAGTTTAATTTGATGTTATTCTTAATTAACTCGAGTGAAAGTGAACATAAATACAAGAATATACTTTTTTTTAGTCTTCTCTTTAAATTATGTAATCTGACACTTAAGGCATTTTTTTTTTACCAGAACAAGATATGAACATTTCAAAAAAGCTTACTGTAAATGTGCATTTAAATGCAAGACAAAGTGCTGGGTAAAGCGTCCAGTTTCACTGCATTAATAATTATATCATGCAAATAGGTAGCATTCAGCAGACTTTGTCCTGCAGTGAAATTGAAGCTTCTCAGAGTTGTCAGCTTACTAGCACAGTCTAAAAACCATCGAGGGTTGATAGACTCTGTTATATGAATGAGCATTAGCATAATTTTGGAAATCATAGCTCATCCTCATTCCTTCAAGACAAAAACTGTATTTAACAATGATATCAAATGTTCTTCCAGAGTTCTTTGTAATGCTAATATGATTATGTAAATGATGAAGCGAATGTAATGTGTCTTAGGAATCATAGTATTTTAATCATATCTAAAATGGTCTTAAAATGGTTTAAAGGGATACTTCACTCAAAAATGAAAGTCTGTCATCATTTGTTCACCCTTATGTCGTTCCAAACACAAATTAAGATGTTTTGAATGAAATCTGTCCCTCCACTGAAAGTCCTTGTAACAAAAAAAAAAATCGTAAAAATGAATCCATATGAATCAAGCTGTTTAATCCATGTCTTGTGTAGATCCGATCATCACTTTATACAGTGAAGAGTTTTTAATTTAGGCTTTTATGTACATCTTTACACTGAAAACCACTTGATTCATATGGATTGATTTTGCCTTTCTGCTTTTTGGATCTTCTACATTTGTACCTGGACTTTCAATGGAGGGACAGAAACAGTTTCAAGTCTTATTAAAAATATCTTAAAGTGTTTTGAAGATTAACCAAAGCCTTATGAGTTTTGAACAACATGAAGGTGAGTAAATTATGACAGAATTTTATTTTTATCTCTTTAAGAACAGACCTTTCATTAATAGTACATAGCCTACATTTTCTACTATCTAAAAAAAACATCTAAACAAATTGGATTTAAACATTTTTAAAGTACAATTCAAAAACTGTTTTTAAAAACCTTCTCAATACAAAGTACTAGACAAATGAATTACTTAGGATATAATAATACACTGAATTCAACGTGTTCCTTATTGAAGTAGTTATTTTCATATTTTTTTTTAAATAATACCACTTTAGTTGCATGGCTTCCCTGTGGTGATATTGACTTATAATTGATGTTTCAGTAATGCCATTTTTTTTAGCAGAAACCAACAGGATATCTACAACCTCCTGCTCCCATGCTAAATGTGAAGGAGACCCTCATGTAAAGAGCCTGTGGAGTTAAACTGTGTGTTTGATGGCTATAAGTTCTCAAGTTCCTTCCTTCATTAGTTCTTGCAAAGGCAATTATTCAGAGCACCATTATGTATCCATTACAGCAAGTTAATTTGAAAAGAATTTTAAACACAGCTTATATCAATAATTGGGACTAATAAAAAGGAAATGTCATGAGACTCCCCAATGAATATTGCAGAGAATATGCAGGCACACGCTCTTTCTCAAGGTCTGCCGTCCTTCAGATTTTTGGCAGAGCTTCAAATTCTGCCACTTCATTCAGAATTAAGTTAAAAAAAGAGATAGACTCGTGGAAGTGGAGGAGAATTAAAACCATCTTATTTGCGACGAGGGAAATTACATTTACAGAGCAGGGCAGAGATAAGTAAGAATGGTAATTACGGAAACACATAGGCATCGTTACTGAGAAACGAGGAGTGGAAGTGGAATGCTAAACGCTCCGGTGAATATCTGTCTTCAATAGGAAATCCATTTTTGGGGAAATAATTTGTCTGTGTCAGATATACTCTGCTCACATTTGTAATGAATGATTGCATTTAATCAACGACCCATAGCATATCAATTTAAACTATACCTATTTCACATAAAGACACTATATCCTAAAAGAGTAACATACTTCAGTGGCTGCCTTGCTCAAGGAGATCTTTGCACATGCCGCAAAACTTTCTGAGCCAATCATCTGAGCCGTAAATGTCATATGTCTAATCACTCTGGAACATGGGAACAAACAGTAACATCAAAGGCATAGACAAGGAAAAATATGACAATTTTACATTTCTTTTAAAAAAGAATCGGTAATCATCTATAATACAAATATTTAATAAATATACTACTGGTTAAAAGTTTTGGGTAAGTAAGAAATATATATATTTTTATAGAAATTAAAACTTTTATTCAGCTAGGATGATTTATTATTTAATTAATTAATTGAATGCCGCTGCTGAAAAATAAGCTTTACCATCACAGGAATAAATTAAATTCTAAATTATACTACAACATAAAGCAAATTGTAATAATATTTCACAATATGACCGTTTTTACTGTATTTTTTTAACAAATAAATGCAGCCGTTGTGAGGGTTCTTTATAAAACGTAAAAAATTGTAAAAAAAAACTTGATAGTGGCATAATTAAGTCCTTTTATTTTGCAATAATATTTCATGATATTACTGTTTTTACTGTATTTTTGATCAAATAAATGCCGTGGTGAGCATATAAGGCTGTTCCCCAAAACATTTAAATCTTATTGACCCCACATTTTTTAAAGGTAGCATACATATAAAATGATTGTTATTCTGTATATTTTATTCCCCCCAAAAAAAGTTTTAACCAGAATGCACGGCTGCTTTTAAATGGCTGTTAATAGAGACAGATGCTTTTCGAAATCAAACCACATCTAATAGCAGGGGCTAAACTGTCAAAATGACCTTTTTGGTCTTGATCATGTTCTAAACTATATCTAGAGTCAAATAATCACTTATGTCCTTCTTTTGATATCAATCATCCTGCTAAAACAGTCATGACACTATCGGTGTAGAACATTCTGTAAACAGGCAAATGCCGGATGACACTGATCCGGATTCTGACATTGTTTAATATACCAAGTTATCCACTATAGCAGTCTGTCAATGGAGGTTCTGCCCTGCTGCTCAGAGGTGAGTTTCACCACAGCATGTTTTTACAGCTTAATGCACCGCAGATGCTGTCATTGCACTGCATGAAAGACCATTGGACACTTACATGGGACCTATCAACATGTCCATTAACATGAGTCAGTCTGTGATAATGCCATTCTAGGGCTAAAGGGGTGGTTTTCATTTAAATAAGGCGTCATAGCATTGCTGCTGTTGATGTCTTTCTCTGAGATATCATTTTTGCTTGCTTAGATAAGCACTCATGTTGGAGAGTATTTTCTCCCCATTTGCTTTTCCTGAAGGAAATAGGTCTACTAGTGCTAGCAAGGCAGCAAATGAATAGTGTTACTTTTTTTTTTGTGAAACAAACAAAAAAAGAAGAAGACAGACAGCATATTGGGAGACCCAGAAAATCACAAATTAGATCTCTTTAAATGTCATTTCTTCCTTCTGGTCAACAATGAGATTAAATGGAGAGCTCGGAGAGACTGGATTAACACCAATCATCTCACATGTGTCTCCATCTAGAGTTGAACACTCACAATTGAACTTGCTCAAAGTCTATGATAAATCCAAAGTTGAAAGTAAGAGAACATTTCTCATTAAAATTCTCTCAAGATGATCGTGTGTCAACAATTGTACTAATTTTGTTGTTCTATAAAAGGTGGGGAAACTGACGAGTAAAGTGCAAATGATTCTAATGAATGATTCATAAAAGCTGGATCTCATTTCGAAGGCTGCATTTGTCGGCCGCATACGTCATTGAGGCTGCTTCATTTCAGTAAACTGACCACTACATTCCAAATCCATTAAGAAATTACAACAATTTACGCTTTACTCGGAATAACGGTAAATTTTATAAAGGTTACCGTTCTGAAATAAGACATCCTTTGAGACACAGCTAAAGACTATTTTTTTGATCTTGAATGAATCGACGTTTTGAACGAGCACGATCACGAGTGTTAAACTATTTTTCTTTCACACATCAGTTCAATTAACAAAAAATTTAAATAGAGTAACATACATAGAGTCATAGACACAATATTTGTTAGTTTGACAGTTAGGCCTACTTTGTTGCCCAGATTTGTTTGGAAAGCCACGGTAGATGATGTCCCTCCGAACAAACAGGTGGCAGTGGCGTTCCTAAACGAATCAGCATATTTGAATGAATGATTTAAAATGATTAATAAAAACGATCTCTTGTCGCCACCTATGGGCGGAACTAAAAACTACTAAAGGCTGCAGATTATTACTCGACGACATACTGGCATAAATTGAGTTAAATTTATATTATATAAAAAATTTTCCCCTCAAACCAGTTCAGTTGAAACTCCTCCCTGCAGCCGATTTGAAAGATTTTTGTTGGTCATGTCAATCACAGTGCATTGCCTAGGCCGACACCAAACACTAAACCCTAACCCATACCCTTCACAATGGCTGTGTTCAAAATCGTCCCATACCCTCATTCACTATTCCCTACATTCCTAGTCCACTAATATAGTTCACTTAAAGAAGTGTATGAAAACGGAAACTGGAAGTGCTGCTGCTTTTGCATAGTTTGTGCTTGCTGTAGAATCAATAAAAATCAAGGGATGCACCGAAATGAAAATTCTTGGCCGAAACCGAAAACCGAAAAAGAGGAAACCAAGGCCGAAAACCGAAACACCGAAAGAAATTATGCCAATTATTAGTACCATTGCTTTTATGGCTATGACTGTGTACAAACTTTACTAAAATCAAGGCAATGCAATTGCATAAATTAATATAAAATTTTCAAAGAATAAATCAATTACAAATTATGCAAATATTTATTTATTTAGCACAATGCACAGTATAAAATAAAATTCAAACTTAAATGTTTAACTTGACCCCACTCATGTGTACATTAAATAATAATCTACTGGCCTGCAGAAAGGTTTTAAAATTAAATGTTCTCTAAAACAAAGCCGAGCACGAACTTCTCATCGATAGCTCATGACGTTCTAAACTGCTACCAGGCAGTGAAGCCACCGGAAGTGTTCGAGCGGCCATCTTACGATTCCCCACCAGCAGAGGGCTCCAACGGCCGTTATGCAGAGATCGGTAGCTCCGACGGCACTTTTAAGATGACTCGCTGTGCATCAACAAGTGTAAAACGAAGATCACAAAAGGATCTTGAAAAACTGCTCACAGGTTGTACTTTAAGCCCATATATAGTAATTTAAATGCACAATTGTCGTGTTGTTTAAAAAATGTATAGCCTGCTATGTTCTTTCCTACATTCTTTCACAGACGTATTCAAGTTTAAACCCAATAAACGTATTATTCAATGCATTACTTCTTACAAATTTTATTAAATGCATTTATTTCATATTTTCATGTCAATCCGTGTTCAGTTTGACCACGAATCATGCGCTGTCACTTTAATTCAGCGCCTGCAGCACAAACGATCTCTGCACGCACCGCACCGTACTTGGACGGGCATCCGCGTGCAGTGAAAGCTCCAACCTGTTGACATGGGTATGGTAAAAAAATATGCACTGCAAAAAGAGTAGGCCTATACTATGTGTAAACCCCTTATTTACACTGCACACATCTGCGGCGCATTACGGCTCCGACAATGTTTTATTCCTACCTTCACGCGGTGTCAACTCACACCAGGAGCATTCCCACGTGATTTGCCGATTTGTGGGCGCGATCAGCTCCGCTAGCCGGGTGGCGCCGCAGACGTGTGCAGTGTAAATAAGGGGTAAATAAGAGGTGAAACAGGAATACAATAACCCATACAATTTGTATTATGCATTTCCTGGACATGTTCTTGCTAACTAATCAAATACTTGAACAGACTACTGATCTATCTGTAAAACACAATCAGAAAGAGCTCAATTTTAAGTTCACAATTCACATATACTTAATTTTTAGTAAGCAGGAATAATTTCCGACTTTAAACAAATACCCATTTAAATGCTAAGGATGTTTGCGTTGTAAGACTGTTCAGGGAGACTTTAGATTTAAAGACGGTGTCTCGTTATGCAATGTTTTCTTAGTCAAATCATACAATTTCCTATTGATTCAATAGAACGCGTGAGCTCACTATGGAATCACAATATGGCGGCGCGGTGGCTTCACGGTTTATGACGTCATGAGCTATCCAGTCATTCTATATAGATCAGTGTTCTCATCACACCAGGACCCGTCTAAATTTTGCTTACATTTGAAAAAATGAGCAAACAATAGCATAAAAAGCATTTTTAATGAACAAAGGTCCATGTTTAATACAAATGTACACGAAACTTAATGAAATATGTTTAGTGAAACCAGAAAATAATTAAGAGAGCGTTAATTTAGTTGTATACATACATGTTTTTTTGTAATGTCACAAGTAATAATCCCAGGATTTACAAGATTATTTTTGTATTGGTGGTGGTATACTAAAAAAAAAAACATTGTCACGTGTTTATGATATCTTTCTTCTTCTCGCCTATTCCTGATGGTTAGAGGACAGTTACTTGAGTCGCTCCCTGTCGTTTCAAAGAATAGTAGGCTATAACGGCAAGCGCGTAGAACTATAAACGCCTCGACCGTTTGGAGAGGTGCGCGCGCTGTCTATGGAGACTCGCGCTGCGGAGGCAGGCGAAAGTATAAACAAGGCTTCCTCGCGGGTTCAGATATATATATATAATACTGAAATACGTCCACACAGCAGACACGTTGCTTCAGACAAGCACGTGCAGGTCGCGGTTTCTGTTTGCGTCATCACAACATTTCGGCCGTATTGTTTCGGTGATAAAAGACTTTCGGCCGAAAACCGAAAATGCACTTTTGGGCCATTTTCGGCCGAAAATTTTCGGTGGCCGAATATTCGGTGCATCCCTAAAGCAAACTGGCTGCTCCAGTAGTAAGATGAAAATATTTATCTTGAACTCTGTCATGGAAACTAGCATGTATAGGCTAAACCTTAATCAAACAATTAAATAATCAATTAAAAAGGAATTTATCCTTCTATGATGCGTGATTTTTTTTACCAAAACAGTTCAGCAAACCCCGCCCCATAGGTGATTCAAAGGATTTCATTACTGGTGTCAATCACATTGCCGATTTCCCACACAACACTACAGCAATATGAACCCCTAAAACCTACCCTACACCCTAACCTTAACCTTTCTGCGGAGAAAAAAAAAATCACACGTCCAGTATGGAGCGATACAAACAGTGACAAATATGGAAGCTTGTTTCTTCCACTAAATAAAAAAGTGAATAAAAAGGATAATTGCCACTTTTATTTGGCAAGATTTCAAGATTCGCAATTCTGAGATAAAAAGTTGTAAGAAAAACATTAAGAGATAAAAAGTTGCAATTTTATTTTTTTATTCTGTGGTGGAAACAAGCTTCCATAGAAAAGTCTAATGCAGCTGAACTGCTAAACGCTCTTGCTATCCTGTATAACAGCCTATATATAACTGAAACTCCAAGTCTAATAAAATGTTAATGACTTGCAAGCTGGGAATGCGGTCTTGTCCTGGTCATAATTGACTTCAGTGCCGCATTCCTTTGCTCTATGACTGGGTGCAAATTGCATTAAAGTCAATGCAGAGGGATGTTGACTGTAATAATTACCTTCACTGTGGGAATGTTGGTTGTGCTCATACCTAACAGTTAGCTCTGAGCCCCCCTCTGCTACTGTGAATCCAGACACCTCCAGCCTGCATTGCAAGGAGATATTGTAGCCTACAAACAACTCAGTGACATTCAATGTCAGGAGAGCTGCTAGAATGTGTCTTACTGAGAGCGTGAGGAGAAATCCTCTCTGTTAGCTTATGCTACATGCTCATGTGTGACACATCTTCCTATTAAATGCTGCTCCATCCCCCCCTGTGAATAAAACACAAGCTGAAATAAGATTTTCACATTCCCCAGAGAGATCTGTATTCCTCTCCCATTTTTTATACGGCATTCTTTGATTCACTAACATGAGAGGCAAGATTCATTTGCATTATCAGAGTATCTGATTGTACAGGTAAAAATCTAAAACAATTTCAGCTCAAATCAATATTATTATGAGTATCAATGAGTATTCATGTCTTGTTTTCCAGTAAAAATATTTTTACAGAAAGAATTGTTGTTTTTTACAGGAAAAAGTTAAGGTTTCTTCCACTGGCAAAATGTTGCTGCTGTTTTAATAATAACATAACCTCACAAAATGTAGCCTATAGAAAACGATTATCTCCTCAAGTATAGTACTAGTTTAAAGGAAATTTTTATATTTTTAGTAGAGAAAAAAAAAGAAAATGACGAAAATTATTTTGTGGCATAGTTTAGAAAGTTAAAAGCACACTATGTAACTTTTGGCCCTCTAGTGGATAAAAAACAAAACTGAATGCATTTTGCGGAAGAACATTGTTTTGGTTGTGCTTCGGCTCTGCGTGACTGTGCGGATGAATATGGTTATCATACTGCTTATAAAACATTCACTACTAGGCTTAAGAGATCCAACCAGTTTAGATGGCAAGGATCTCAAGATGACTAGCTGAAGATGTTATCGTAGCTATTCCCATTTCCACGTCGCTTTTATTTCAAATCCCTAATTTCTCGCCATTTCCAAAAAGCCAAGCCAATGTTGATTCTCGTTTTATTACGAGCTCTGTTCCATTTTCTTTCTCCTTTCTTTATTTTTAACAATGATTCCTTGGAGGTTTCATATTTAGCATGCTCCATGTCAACCTTTCTCGCTCATTGTGACAACTAACCTATGCCAGTCCCATACCATCAAAGTACCTAGAGCAACTTCTCTCTAATTACGGATATGACAATGACGTATATGCAACTTCCTGTGAAACCATCCCGACCGGTCTAACATATAAACATTTATAATAGGCTCACCATAGTGAATCAGGGTAAGACAAAAACACGTTTTGGAAGAAGGATTGATGTATTGACTCATTTAAATTTTGTTCATTTTAAACAAAAAATATTACGTAGTGTACATTTAAATATGATATTGTTACAGAAGCAGACTCAATGGATGGATATGAAGTTAACAGGAGTTTATTGACAACACAGAGCGGGAACAGAATGCAGGTAATTGAGATGAACAATGATAATTTGGAGAGCGATGTGCAGGCGATGAGTGGAATGGTTCTTACGGGTATGAACAGGTGGGTGAGACGATTGACAGGAACGAGGAACAATGGAGACACAGAGGAGAGGCGAGACGCTGGAGTGGAGACGGAGTGGAATGGTCGTTGAAGAATTCGAGAGATTTAAGGTTTGCGATAGCAGGGTAAGTAGTCCTCTTCGTGTGAACGAGACCAGACAGTGAACAGCGGTGAGGTCTCAGTGGTAGTGATGATGGTGATGATGTAGGTGCAGGTGTGTGTGATTAGAATTCAGGTGAGGGAGTGCGCTCTGATTGGCTGGTGTGAGAGCCTGGTTGATCTGTAACAGATATAAACAACCATCTGATTTTCCAGCATCTGCCACAACTTTAACAAAGTCTGCGATTTAAAAATAATAATAAACGGCAGAAATCTTAGAGTATAGCAAACCTCATTATCAACCATTAAATACAACATCTCACAGAGCAAATGATATGCAGGATATATGGACGTTCCTGTCTCTGCAACACAGTCCAAGGATCGGTGCTTTTGACAGCACCTTGAGAGATAGGAGAGCGAAGCAGGAGAAGTGGACAAATCTGACTTAATTTGACTGCATGAGTCAGCAGCTCATTTAGAGGAACCCTCAAGCAAAAAAAAAAAGATTCTGTTCTGACTTTGTCAGAAGAGACCTGTGTCATGAAAACCAGGAAGTGAGCAGTTCTGAGCGGTATCGCTCATTCATACCAGTCCATCTGTGCATATAACCACAAAACCTACATGGCCAGAAACATCAGTCCAAGTCCTTGCCTCACCAGTTCTGCAACATGCTGACAGTTGCGGCAAAATGTGATTCAAGGTTAAAGAGACAAGGTTTATCAAAAAACCCAAGCAAGAGAATCAAACGCAATTCTATCCAGTGTCTCCTCTCAATGAACAAGGACGTTACAATCAATAATTGAGATGCAGGGGCTGAGAGAAATAATGAAGCCTGGGGCCAAAGTCAGAATCATTTCTATCTGGTGATTAAAAGATTCACTAATAAAAGCCACGGGTGAGAATTATCAGAGAGAAAGACTATCGCCCACCACTCTTTACAAATCCTTAACATGACCCGCAACAATTTAGACTCATTTGGGCTTTTACTAAGTGCCATTGCAAATACCAAAATAATGATTCTGATGCCCAAAATTGATAATATCAGCGTACTACATACTGTAAGTCATTTATTAAAGACCACATGACATTGTTTGATGAATGGGTGGGTGGCTGTGTTTTGCAGTTGCATTCCAAATATGTTCAAATATTTATAAATGTGCAGACAAAAACACTTTTTATGGAGTGAGTTGCATTGGAGATGCTAATCACTTCACAATTCTCCATTTGCATGATTTGGAGTGATTAGAGCGCAATTGACTGGAATTATGGTGGACAAATGTGATATAAATGCTAATAGGAGCCATTAACGCCCAAAACTAAGCAGATTGTGACAAAAAATTGGTCCTCAGGCATTCAGTCAATAACTGTGAGGGCCACCCAGATTTGCATGTTAACCCTATAAAGCCTACACATTTTTTTATTAATAACATGATCAAAACTTTTCTGAAAAACCTGTTCTACACAAACATGCCTTCTGCCATCTGATTGATCGTATTTTTTTAGTAAGTAAAAGACCTCTTAGTATAATTCCCTCGTAGTCTAATAAGTAAATGCAAGAATGACTTTTATATTGTTAGTAATATTTTCTTACTTACTTGGACTGAAGCGACTTTACTTGATTATCCATGCATCATTTATTTATATGTTAAAATGTGAGTATCAAATATGATACATCAGGCTCGTCATCATTCCATTGAATTGCATTATGTTTTTCCCCAACAATAAAAATGACAGAGCTTTGATAATAAAACTAAGCATTTCAATTTCATCTTAATAAGATATAATATTGGGAGATAGAGTGACAACTGATATTTATAAGCATTTTATGTAAGTATGCTATACAGTACTGTTATAAAGATCTCATTGATTTACATTACAAAGCTATTAGAATTCCATCTTACTTTTGACCATTTATCAGAATCTGCACCAAATTGGTCCTCTGAATAAAACTGAGGAATTGTTCCCCCTCCTCGAGTATGAGCTCCATATATGAGCCATATAAGCCTCATGTATCGAATATCGTACTCAACAAAAAACGTATATGCACTCTTTTTTTAAGCCATCAACATTAGCTCCTCAGCTGTCTTCCTGAAAAGCCTGAGTAGAAAGATCTTGACAGGCCAATTCATTCAGAGTGTTTGGACAACGTTTCCATTGGTGTTCCAGTGGAAGTTATTTTGAGGGGCTCGTGTTGTCAGCTGTTGTCTTGAGTCCTATAGCGGACCCTCCTCAGGTCTCTCTGTCACTCTCCTAAAACTGTGGACTGGCTGGTTCATTGTCTTCCTTTTCTATTCGAACCTGAACAGACACGTGTAGGGTAAGTCTTGAGCTTCACTATTTTATTTAAAGTTGAGCTGAATGTCAAATTGGGGATTGTTTTTGAGGAACATCTGAGTTAGTTTTTACTTGGCTGTGCATTTTGTTTCAGTCCTTATAGTGTGGTTCCGTTATTGTGATTTTTGTAAGCCCAATATGAAGACAAAGTCTCCAAGCAATAATTATGGCATTTTCAATTTAACGTATGAGCAAAGTAATCGTGTCTTTTGCATTTCCCAAAGTTAGTCTAAACTGTGTGTTTCACTCTTAGCCTCTTGTTTTAAAGGTATACTGATGTTTAGAATAGTCATTGTTTTTTCCACTTTCCGTAAAACTGCCATCATTGACATCAGAAGCTACGTGGCAAGAATAAGAAATAGCTTGTCCATATTTAGAGGGTCCAAAAATAGCATGTGGCTTCACAACAGGTGCCGTGTTGCTGAATGAGGAGGGGTGATGGGATAGGAGGAGGAGTGGATACATACACATGCGGTGGAAAGAGGGCTATAATTTTAACCTGATAAGCAACAGAGCTTCGACATAAACAACCTCTGGAATCTCAGAGTTCATTCCACATGAAATCAGCCGTGTTGAGCTGAAGGGCTTCGGGTCTGGCGCTATCTGTGACACATCAGATTTAGAGGCTCAGTGATACTCTGCCACTGTGATTTGTGCTATTTTCTCTGCGCCCCCTCCCACAGCCTTCTGTGTCACATACGGCTCATTGCTTCTCTTCAGATGTCCACTCGACATGGAGGCAACTTACAGATCAGATGCGACTCTTTTTAGTGTTGATTTAGTGCTTGCTATCACTGACTAGATCACAAACTATAGATATTACGATACAGACTTTTTAAATTATCCATTGATAATAATACAAATATCTCTCTATAGGCTACACACACAACCATTCAAAATATTTCTTGAGCACCAAATCAGCATATTAGAATGATTTTTAATGATTTTGAAAAGATCATGTTACACCTAAAGGCTGGAGTAATGGCTGCTGAAAATTCAGCTTTGACATTATAGGAATAAATTAAATTTCTTACATTAAAGAGAAAACAGATATTTTAAATAATAATATGGTAATAACAATATTACTGTTTTTATTGTATATTGATCAAATAAATGCAGTCTTGGTGAGCTTTAGACCCCAAAACTTCATCTTATTTTTCTATTATTATTTTTTTATTTTGTGTACTATGTAACGACACTGTTGTATACCGATATTTTATATATATATATATATATATATTTATATTTATACGAATAATAGCTATAGCTATATATATATATATATATATATATATATATCGCCATACAACAGTATCGTTAACTTGGTACACAAAATAAAAAAAATCATTTAAAAAAGAAATAAGATGAATACAGTACATAGAACAAATTCAATTATTTCAAATTTAATTAACCCTTTGATGCACAACATGGGTCTAAATAGACCCGACTGAGTTTTCATTTTCTATATCTTTGCAAGAAATTGATTTCATCATTCAGTATTCCAGGTATTCCTCAATTAACTCGTTTTAGATCATTACAAATCCTTATTTACATTTTTCCTTTCTTACTTTTCGAATAAAAATTGTTTTTGTTTCACTACCCTTCTAATGCGCAACATGGGTCTAAAAAGACCCGTATTCATGTTTCTTTGCTTAATATTTGAAGGAAATGTATTTTATCATTTATTAATCCAGGTATTCATTAAATATCTTGTTTTTGATTTCCACAAATCATTATTTTTATTTTTCCTTTCTTACTTTATAAACAAACACGGTTTTTGTATTTCTACATCAATTTTACACACATGGGTCAAAAATGACCCATATAGGAACCTTTGATATTTATAAATAGTATAAATATATTTACTGCAGAAAACTATTCACCTGCCAAACATTTCACAATTCAACACGGCTACTTGTGTATATTTCATGCATGTAAGTTTTATTTAATAATTTTTTTGTCACAGAAAATATTTGATATTTTGTGAAAGACATCTAGATATAGCCTAAAATTAGAACGTTTAGGCTAAGGTTACCTTGACCTTGAAATCCATTACTAGTGCAAAAGAGAAACATGTCCAATACTATTAGCTAGCTTGCGGTCGACATATTTTATTTTATCTAATGTTAGCTCAACAAAATAAAAGTTGCAATAGAAAGTTATATATACAAGTATATATTGGCGCTGTTGGGCAGAAACCTTACCTGGGCAGTACCTCCATATTAATTTTTATAAATGGTCATAAATCAATGCTATCGGTCACATAATCCGTCGTGTGGTGCACTATGGCTGCTGTCGCATCATCCGGGTGGATGCTGCACATTGGTGGTGGGGAGATCATTGGTGGTGGCGTGGGGAGATCCCCCTACAGTTGCACTACACTACAGTTCAATTTCAGTGTTATCGGTTATATGTGTGTTGTGCGTGACAAAGTGGCCAATAAACATATTTCAAGTGTTACAGTAAATGTGTTGATTCTAAACAACTGTGACAATGGTTATTTTAACAAAAAGTTTTCTTTATTATTTTGTTTTATCACGCTTGCATAGATGGGTCATTTTAGACCCATGTGTGTAAACTTGATGTATTTACACAAAACCTAGGAAATATTAAAATATGAATTTGTGATAATTGAAAACAAGATATTTTGAATATTCATAAATCATGAAATTTATAGATCATGAAATATAAAATGCTCAAATAAAGTGATTTCAAAAGGTGAAACAAAATGCAGAGCCATGCATGAAATAACATAGGAAATGAATACGGGTCTTTTTAGACCCATGTTGTGCATTAGAGGGGGTATCCATAGCTTGCGCATCAAAGGGTTAATTAAATTATTGTAAAAAATAAAATTTCCCTCCAGTGATTTCCAAGTCTTAGTTTTAAGTCTCTGCAAATATTTATTTTTATAAGTCACTTCTCTATTATTAGGATTGCTTCTGCCTGAGGCAATACATTAATCAAATGTTAGAATTTGTCATGTGGATGGAAGGAGAACCCAGGCGCAGACAGCAGATGACACTCAAATGATTTATTTTGGACAAAAACAGAAAACAAAACCCACGAGGGGGTAAAACAGGACTGGAGCAGAGTATAACAAGACTAAGACACGAAGACTAACAAAGACTCTGACTTGACAGGAAACGAACTCACAATATTGATTAAACAGGTCTTCAGACAAAATACTCACAGGGATGAACACGCAAAGATAGACAATGTACCGACACAGGACAGCAAACACAAGGGGATTAAATAGGGAGACACTAATGGCAAAGACAGGTGAAACTGACTAGACAAGGACAGGTGAAACTGACTAGACAATAATGACGAGACGAGGATAACAAGGGGGCGGGGTAACGTAACAAGACAACACAAGCACATGGCTCAAAACACAAGACCATGTGCTTGCACACAAAACATGATTCTGTCATGATCCTGCCTCAAGACTAGAGAAAATCAAGGACACGAGGGCAGAATCATGACAGAACCCCCACCTTAAGGAGCGGCTACCAGACGCTCCTCAAGGGGACATCAAACACGGGACAAGACAGACTGAGACATCGACACAAACCAACAAAACATGACAAATAACAGTAGTGGCAAACACGAAAACACAACAGCAGGGTTCGGATGAAACAATAAAAATAACAAACAAGGAAGAGGTGGCGGAGGAAACACAGAGTTCATGGGGGGTGGTCCAGGGTGGATGGGTGTGCTGGGGGTCTTAGGTCCACGGGATGAGGGCTTGGGACGAGGAATCTGGGCAGGTCTGGGTCGGGACACAAGAGGGGTCTTGGAGGAAACAGTCCGGGGTTGATTAAGGACAGGAGGTACAGTGGACGACGGAGAGGGAATCACGACAGGAGAAGCTGAGGGTGGCGAGACAAGACTTCTGACTGGGGAAACAGCGGGAAAAGGAACAGGACACATAACAGGGGACGTAGCAGACAGCTGTGGAGCGGGAGCCGAACTCACAGAATCAGACTCGGCACTCATGAAAAACGACTCAGATGAAGCGCTCAAATCAGAACCGGAAGAAGCGCTGTCGGGCGCGGGCTCTGTGACTGCAGCGGGCGCGGGCTCTGTGACTGCAGCGGGCGCGGGCTCTGTGACTGCAGCGGGCGCGGGCTCTGTGACTGCAGCGGGCGCGGGCTCTGTGACTGCAGCGGGCGCGGGCTCTGTGACTGCAGCGGGCGCGGGCTCTGTGACTGCAGCGGGCGCGGGCTCTGTGACTGCAGCGGGCGCGGGCTCTGTGACTGCAGCGGGCGAAGAACGGGAAGCTCCCCTCTTCCTCTTCTTTCTCCTGGGACGAGAAGCAGAGACGGGTTGGGGAAACTCAGCGGAAAGCACCGCAGGTACAGCAGGCTCTGCGGAGGAGGACTCTGACGCCGACTCCCACGACAGCCGTCTTCCTCGTTTACCACGAAGATCAAAAGGGGTGGACGGAGCTCTAGGAGTCATGGAAGAGTCCACCGGGCTTCCAAACATCGCGACCCCTATCCGGAGACCCTCAGGGATAACCGGCAGTCGAGCAGAAGGTGAAGACGATGACTCAAAACGACCACCGCCCCTACTGCGGCCTCCACGGGTCCCACGAAATATGGCCAGACGGGTTCCCTCAAACGAACGTCCTGATATTCCCTTGGCCCATTCTTCTGTTATAGGTTGTGGTCGGTACATTCTGTCATGTGGATGGAAGGAGAACCCAGGCGCAGACAGCAGATGACACTCAAATGATTTATTTTGGACAAAAACAGAAAACAAAACCCACGAGGGGGTAAAACAGGACTGGAGCAGAGTATAACAAGACTAAGACACGAAGACTAACAAAGACTCTGACTTGACAGGAAACGAACTCACAATATTGATTAAACAGGTCTTCAGACAAAATACTCACAGGGATGAACACGCAAAGATAGACAATGTACCGACACAGGACAGCAAACACAAGGGGATTAAATAGGGAGACACTAATGGCAAAGACAGGTGAAACTGACTAGACAAGGACAGGTGAAACTGACTAGACAATAATGACGAGACGAGGATAACAAGGGGGCGGGGTAACGTAACAAGACAACACAAGCACATGGCTCAAAACACAAGACCATGTGCTTGCACACAAAACATGATTCTGTCATGATCCTGCCTCAAGACTAGAGAAAATCAAGGACACGAGGGCAGAATCATGACAGAATTCACATTTCTTACAAACAACCTCATGCATTTCAAACACAAATTCCTTCTATTAATGCAAACACAGACTGGTCAAAAGCCACCCGTCTTCAGTTCAGTGGCTGGTGATTTCAGGGAGTCATATCAAACCTCTCTACAAGAAATGCATAATCACTTCTCATTAATTTCAACTTTCTCATTTCAGCATCAAGCCAAGAGTGCAATCAGGGAATTGGCTGTTCTACCTCTGCTAATCAAACTGCTTTCTTATGAAGCACTTTTATGATATATTTAACTTGATTTTTGCAGCAGATGATGGAGGGCAGTGACCAGACCCTTGAGAGCGCCAATGAACAAGTCAAAGGCAACGAGGAGCAGCCAGAGGACCCCATGGAGGACTTCAGCAGGCAACTTGAGGATATAATCAACACGTATGGAGCAGCATCCAACCTGATGCAGGAGCAGATCTCCATCCTGGAGTCTGAGGAGAAGAAGGCTGATGAAGACGCAGAGCCCAAAGAAGCTGCTGAGAAGGAGCAGAGAGCTGATAAGAAACTCCTCAAGGGCCTGGGTGAGGAATCTGCACTTCTCCTCTGTTAGTTTGACAAACATCTTGAGATTAAACATCAGACAAACTAAAAGACTAAACCTCTCAATATCTATTAAATGTCTATTAACACATTAAGTAAACTTTACACTGCAGTTCAAAAGTTTGCGGTCGGTTTTTTAATGTTTTTGAAAAAAGTCTCTTATCCTCATCAAGGCTGCACTTATTTGATCATAAATACTGTTAAAACAATAAATACTGTTTACAATTTAAATTCACTGTTTTGTATTTAAAAATATTTTATTGTTATAATTTATTCCTGTGATATCAAAGCTGAATTTTCAGCATCATTAGGCTACTCCAGTCTTCAGTGTCACATGATCCTTCGTAAATCATTGACATTGACAAACCACAGAAATCAGCAGATTTGGTGCTCAAAAAACACTTCTTACTATAATTATCAATGTTAAAACAGCTGTTCTGTTTAACATTTTCATGTAAACTCTGATACAATCTCTTCAGGATTCTTTGATGAATAAAGAAATCAAAAGCACAACATTTATTTGACATAGAAATAACGTCTTTACTGTCAATTTTGATCAGTTGAATGCATCCTTGCTAAATTAAAGTAAATTAATTTCTTTTAAAAACAAATCGTACTGACTCCAGTCCAAATATTTGAACAGTAGTGTATTAACGAGTGACACAAATGGCATCCGTTTTGTAGAATGACCCACATAGCAGAGATTTCAGTTAGAATACTGATTACTGTTTTATGTTTGAAAAATAACATTGTATGCGGCACCTCTCAATCACACAGATGGAGCCATAAACAGTGATTGGGTTTTTCTATCAGCAGGATGGTTGAGTGCCAAGAGTGCAGTAATCAACTGTTTGGAAAATTTCCATTCTCAAGAAAAGGGTCCTCATGTCAACACTAAAGACCACTTAACCATCAAAATGCTGACAGACACACTTGCTTGACCTCTTTTTTCTTTCTGCCACACTCTTGGGCTTAAAGGAAAATTTTACACAAGAATGAAAATCCTGTCATCATTTATTCACTCTCGTGTTGTTCCAACCTGTATGACTTTCCTCCGTGGAACACAAAAAGAGAAGATTTGAATAAAGTACAGTATTGTACTGGTCACTCATTTCAATTCAATTACAATAAACAGGTGCATATGCTTTCAAGATTAAAAAATAACACAAAAGTACCAGAAATGTATCATAAAATATCATAAATTGGTCCTTATGATCCATGCTCTATATTTCAAGTCTTCTGAAGTACATATTAGTAGAAAATATTCACTGAACTTGAGAACTAAACCAGCCTGATTTGTGAATAAATCATTCAGACTGGTTTTGTAAACTGGATCAACAATTCATTCAACGACCAGTGAATTCAATTTGTTACTTGTTAATGTTAGCTAACAGAGAATGTTCTCAGAACTTTGTTTGAAAGTTATGAACAAATGTGACCCTGGACCACAAAACCAGGCACAAGGGTCAATTTTTTGAAATTGAGATTTATACATAATCTGAAAGTTGAATAAATAAGCTGTTCGACTATTTGAAAATCTGGAATCTGAGGGTGCAAAAAAATCGAAACATTGAGAAAATTGCCTTTAAAGTTGTCCATTTATGTTCATGCTTTTGCTGCATCCACTCACAAAAATAAATATTTTATATATTTACAGTAGGAAACTTACAAAATATCTTCATGGAACAGAATCTTTACTTAATATCATAATGATTTTTGGCATAAAAGAAAAATCGATAATTTTGACCCATACAATGTATTGTTGGCTATTGCCACAAATATACCCATGCGACTTGTGACTGGGTCACAAATGTTCTTCCGATAATGTTAATAGAATGTTCATTCAAAGTTATCTTGTCTTTAATTACGTTCTCAAAACGTCAGCACAAAAACGTTATTTATACATTGTTCATGGAACGTTTTTCCTGAAAGTTTCCTTAAAATGTTACAGAATGTTCAGAGAACATTCACATTTAACATTTCTATAATATTTGCAAAATGATAAAATGGAATGCTCCCTTAATGTTCGCATAAACAATAAAAATGTTTTAAAAACCGGACGCTTTGACCGTTCAGAGGACGTAGAGAAATGTCAATGGAAGCTAAATGTTCTTAGAACATATTTTTGTTTTAGGTTAACAGTGCTTTAATGACAGTTTTTGTCATTTTGAAGCTTTCTATAGAAAAAAGACCATCATAAAGGTTTGGAACAGCATGAGAAAGAATAAATAATGACAGAATTTTCATTTTTGGATTAACTGTCCCTTTAAGGCTGAGTACTATCTCCTGAGCCTTGTTTGCTTTTCTCAACCGTTTTATCGTATGGTAAAAATGATCACGATGTGATTTCACCACTTCTGCCATTGATTTATTTTGAAGCTTGCGTGCAGAACTCTCCCTTGTGGGCTTCTGCTCATCTTTTCATTCTCTGATCTGACTGGAAAACGCTTGTCTCGTAGGTAAAGAGGCTGCATCCTTATTGCAAAGTCTGAACAAACTCGGCTCACCAGAAGAGAAAGTGGAAATGGTGTTGAGGAAATACACTGAGCTGGTGAGTATCCAGACCTGAGAGAGAGCGGAGCGCTCTGAAGAGTTTCACCATCGGCAACAACAATGTATAGAGGACAGTTAAGAGGAAACAAACAGAGCACAAACCGGATTGACACAGAGAGAAAATAAAAGAACTCCTGGTGTGATGTTAAGAGTGGTTTCACTGATACTACGATGACCTAAATATACGGCGCCCCGGGCTGAATAAGCTAGTCTGAACACAAGGCCATAA
Source organism: Tiaroga cobitis (assembly GCA_030578255.1). NCBI lineage: Eukaryota > Metazoa > Chordata > Actinopteri > Cypriniformes > Leuciscidae > Tiaroga > Tiaroga cobitis. The sequence continues at coordinate 11,378,191 of CM060610.1, forward strand.
GCCACACAAAAAAGCCACAACACTGTCTTCAATTTCAGAACACAGAGATAACGGCAGGGACACATAAAGCCGAAAGTACGACAGAAGACTACAAGTTATTCTAGTTCTGACAAAACCAGATTTATACAATCTTTGGGCCCTGAAAAAGTCTATATCCTGTCATTCCAAAAATCCTCTTGAGAACATCCGAAAAACCACCAGACAGACATTGTTTAAAGCAGCTAGCTGTAGACCAGCCAGAGGTGTTAATGCGGTGCATGAGATGATGTATGGATCACACCTGTGTGTGTTTTGTGCATGTTGGGCAGGTGGAGGAACACAGGACTGAGAAGAAACAGCTGGAGCAGCTTCAGCAGAAACAGGGTCTTCTGGTCAAGCAGAGAGATCAGCTTCAGTTCGAGCACAGTCGTGCCATCCTGGCCCGCAGCAAGCTGGAGATGCTCTGCAGGGAGCTTCAGAGACATAACAGGACACTGAAGGTGAGAACACTCTCTACTGACAGCTTAACAAATCCAAGTTGTGATAGAAAGTCACACTGTCAAAAATAATCATGATTTTAACGGTAAAAGACTGTAAAAATGCTACAGTGCAAAACTGTTAATTGGTTAACAGAAAGTTTCCGTACTATATACGGTAAATAACTGTGATATACTGTAAAATACCGTTAAATTTACAGTTTTTGAAAGTGAAAAAGAACAACTCATTGTATAATTTACAGTGAAAAACCGTAAATTGACAATCCCACAATTCCCTGTGTGACACTTCACATTTTATGTATTTTTTGTTGAAATAACCATGGTTCCTCATAGTTTTCTTGGTTTTTTTTCTAATCAGTTATGTACATTAGGGTTTTATGTTACATTTAATGTTGTTAAATGAATTTTTATTGCATTTTTTAAATTTCATGTGTGTTACCATGATGGTGTTTAATGTTTGTGTGAATGACACAGTGCAGCTTCTTAAAATAAGTATTGGTCTACTTATGGAAGATTGCTTGTGATGAGCTTTGATTGCTCATGTGACTCTCATCACTGCTGTGATAATTGTGGGATGCCAGTGTATAACAATGGAACAAAACTATAATATTTTAAACGGTTGGTCAATCAACATTTTATCAGAAAATGAAATACGGTTTATTACTGTAAATTTTAAGTTAGTAAAACCAGTAACGTTCCTACCATATTTTTAACGGTAAAGTTCTGGCAACTACAGTTGCCGTTTTTTTGCCGTAAAAATTACGGTTTTATTTTTACAGTGCAGGCAATGTTACTGTAACGAAGCAGGCAGGAATGAAGCGGAGAGATGAATCCAATTGCAAGCACATTTAATAATAAAACAAACAAAAGAAAGAAACTCAGACTAGGACCACAAAAAAAAGCAACCATTACAACATTAAGAACTCACAAGGACTGAACTAAAACACAGGGCTTAAATACAGAGGACCGGGTGAGTGAAACAAGACACAGCTGGGCAATTAACTAAGAACACAGGTGGAAAACATGAACACAAACGAGGAGCGGGAAAACTAGAAAGGACTAAACCAAATACACAATAATGGGGGAACACAAGACAGACAGGAACAAGACATGAACCCACATCGTGACATAGCCCCCCCCCCCCTATGGGCGGCTCCCGACGCCCATCAAAACAAAAAATAGTTCAGGAGGGTGGTGACGCAGAGGTGGTCCCGGGGGAGGGATGGAGGGCCAGGCCCGCACAGGGGAACGGGACCAGGACATAGTCATGGTGGACCTGGGCCATGGAGCGTGGGCAGACCAGGCTGTGCAGGCGACCAGGGTGGAGCAGGCAATTCAGGCGGCCAGGGCGGTGAAGACCCTTCGGGCGGCCAGGGCGGTGAAGACCCTTCGGGCGGCCACGGCGGTGAAGACCCTTCGGGCGGCCACGGCGGTGAAGACCCTTCGGGCGGCCACGGCGGTGAAGACCCTTCGGGCGGCCACGGCGGTGAAGACCCTTCGGGCGGCCACGGCGGTGAAGACCCTTCGGGCGGCCACGGCGGTGAAGACCCTTCGGGCGGCCACGGCGGTGAAGACCCTTCGGGCGGCCACGGCGGTGAAGACCCTTCGGGCGGCCAGGGCGGTGAAGACCCTTCGGGCGGCCAGGGCGGTGAAGACCCTTCGGGCGGCCAGGGCGGTGAAGACCCTTCGGGCGGCCAGGGCGGTGAAGACCCTTCGGGCGGCCAGGGCGGTGAAGACCCTTCGGGCGGCCAGGGCGGTGAAGACCCTTCGGGCGGCCAGGGCGGAGTAGACCCTTCGGGCGGCCATGGCGGTGCGGCCTTCACGGTCCCATCCAGGGTCCTACTGCACCCCCCCAAAATTTTCTTAGGGGCAGCCATGGGGTCATCAACAGGAACAGACACCGGCGCAGGATCAGCGGGCTCTGGCGCAGGATCAGCGGGCTCTGGCGCAGGATCAGCGGGCTCTGGCGCAGGATCAGCGGGCTCTGGCGCAGGATCAGCGGGCTCTGGCGCAGGATCAGCGGGCTCTGGCGCAGGATCAGCGGGCTCTGGCGCAGGATCAGCGGGCTCTGGCGCAGGATCAGCGGGCTCTGGCGCAGGATCAGCGGGCTCTGGCGCAGGATCAGCGGGCTCTGGCGCAGGATCAGCGGGCTCTGGCGCAGGATCAGCGGGCTCTGGCGCAGGATCAGCGGGCTCTGGCGCAGGATCAGCGGGCTCTGGCGCAGGATCAGCGGGCTCTGGCGCAGGATCAGCGGGCTCTGGCGCAGGATCAGCGGGCTCTGGCGCAGGATCAGCGGACACTGGCTCCAGTGTGTGCGCAGCCCACCCACACCACATGGCTGTGGCCATAATGGCCAGTGTTGCGGTCACATACGTGGCGTGAACGGTCTCTGACTGGGAAGACGTGACGTGAACAGTCTCTGGCTGGGCAGTCGTGACGTGAACAGTCTCTGGCTGGGCAGTCGTGACGTGAACAGTCTCTGGCTGGGCAGACGTGACGTGAACAGTCTCTGGCTGGGCAGACGTGACGTGAACAGTCTCTGGCTGGGCAGACGTGACGTGAACAGTCTCTGGCTGGGCAGTCGTGATGTGAACAGTCTCTGGCTGGGAAGACGTGACGTGAACAGTCTCTGGCTGGGCGTGGCTGACGTGAAGCTCTGGCTGGACGTGGCTGACGTGAAGCTCTGGCTGGACGTGGCTGACGTGAAGCTCTGGCTGGACGTGGCTGACGTGAAGCTCTGGCTGGACGTGGCTGACGTGAAGCTCTGGCTGGACGTGGCTGACGTGAAGCTCTGGCTGGACGTGGCTGACGTGAAGCTCTGGCTGGACGTGGCTGACGTGAAGCTCTGGCTGGACGCGGCTGACGTGAAGCTCTGGCTGGACGCGGCTGACGTGAAGCTCTGGCTGGACGCGGCTGACGTGAAGCTCTGGCTGGACGCGGCTGACGTGAAGCTCTGGCTGGACGCGGCTGACGTGAAGCTCTGGCTGGACGTGGCTGACGTGAAGCTCTGGGCTGGACGGAACCAGCGGCGAATGGGGCCCTGGGCTAGACATCACCAACCCAGGGTCGAAGAGTGGCCAGCGTGGAGAGTGGTGTCGGGGCTCCTCTCGACCACCTCCTCTACTGAGGCCTCCACGTGTACCACGAAACTTGACCAACCGGGTCCCCTCAAAAGAGTGGCCTCTCCTCCGCTCGGTGGCTGGAGAAGAGACACTGGCGAACATGCTGCTGGATTCAGTGTTGGTGAGTTCTTCTGTAACGATGGTGGTTGAGACAAGGAAGAAAGCAGGATCCAAATGCAGCACACTTTAATAACTAAACTACAAACTATACAAACTCAAAGCAGGAAATATGACTCAGGGACAGAACAACCAACATCCATGTTACAACATCAAGAACTCACAAGGACTGGACTGAAACACAGGGCTTAAATACAAGGGCAAACAAGCTAAACAAGATGACAAGGGGGCGTGGTTAATCAAGGACACCTGGGAAGACTAATAGAGATAACGGGGAGCGGGAAAACAGGGAACAGGACTGAACCAAGTGCACAAAGACAGGGGGAACACAGACAGACATCACAACAGTTACATTGGTAATATTTTTTATCCCAGCCTAAAAATCTGCTTAAAAGTTGTGTCTGAGGCAGAGAACGTTATTGCATTTAGATGAAAAGAAACAAACTATATTTGATAAGAAACGTACAATACTTCTTTTAGAAAAAATAAACATGCATATTTCCATAATCCATTTAAAAGTTTCAGGGTCAGTAAGATTTTTTTTTTTTTTTTTTCTGGTTAAATTACTTTTAAAGCAAGGATGCATTTGATCAAAAGTAACAGCAAATACATTTATAATCTTACAAAAGATTTCCATTTCAAATAAATGCTGTTCTTTTAAACTTTAAAAGAAGTATCTTGAAATACTCTTTTTTGAGTATCAGAATGATTTCTGAAGGATCATGTAATAATGGCTGCTGAAAATTCAGCTTTGCCATCACAGGAATAAAGTACATTTTTAAAATATATTAAAATAGAAAACAGTTATTTTAAATTGTAATCTTGAAAATATTTGGTAACCAGTGATATTTCACAATATTGCTGTTTTTACTGTATTTTTGGTCAAAAAAGCAGCCTTGGCAAGCCATGAGGGATGTCTTTCATAAACATTAAATTACTTGGAATATTTTTCTTAAAAAGCCTACTGTTTAATTTTTGCAACAAAAAATATCTGTTTATTCAATTGTCTCATATTTGCATTAGATTATACTGTATTTGGGGGAAATGTTTCCATTTTTCCATCCCTAAACTGAAAAAAAGTATTACCTGTTAAATATTTACTTGAAACATGAGATTAGATGAGATATCATATAAGAACCATTCACTTAGAAAAGAAAAGCCGTTTGAATTACATGTAAAGCATTTTGTTTTTATGTGCCATTCAGTGGTGTATTCATCTGAATTAGATAACACCACAATAACAGACCTTATAGAAACTTATTGTTTGACATATTGGAGATTGTTGAGCTTGACTGTTATCTTGTTACTCTGTGTTTTGATTGCTGAGAATGAGTCGACTTAACTTCCTTCTAACTGAGGAAACGGTGTCTTTGAGCCCAGTGGGACGTTACTGCTGTGTCTCTGCCTCGATCAGACACTGACTTCTCAGACTCAAAGCGCTGCTGACAGGTCACTATGACAAGAGGGATAGTGTTACCGAGCTTCAATGGCATTTGCCCTTCTTTTATAAATCAAAAGTCAAAGAGAATGTCTCACTGGCTCAAATCACTGCAGAGGCCATGGCCTCCCTGTTCTACCGTTCTGTTGGTGCTATATACATCCCAAGACAAGAACTCCCAAGAGTTTTTTCAGAATTCGGATCATAGATTTAGTGCAATCAACTCCTTAAAACGATTTCCATATTTATTTAAATTAGATTCTTCTGATAAAAATTCTTCACAGACTTCACCGTTAGTGCTGTATGATTTTAATTCACTTTAAGAAAAGGTTTATAAGTCATTCACTCGAGAATCAGACTTCACTGGTCGCAGCTTGTATGTTGCGTGCAGAATACAGGGATCACTTTAAAAATAAATTGCTTCCTTTTGCATGTAGTAGGCCTAGTCTGAGGGTACATTTACATGACAACGATGTACTAAAAACAAAAACGTTTTTCCATTGCGTTTTCATGTACAGACGACAACCTTGTCAAAACTATCCCCGTTCACACGGATCAGCAAGAACGATTAAAAACGGATTATTATACATGCCAGGCCAGTAGTTTGTGATGTCACTTCGTAAAAAAAAAAAAAAAACTATGCACCTATAGACTGAACACGTAATAAGCATGCACATGATTTCACTGTTTTCACAAATTCGCGTTTTTGTAGTCTACACGGAGACAAAAATGATATCGGTTTCAAAAACTTGCACTTTGAAACCGTTTTTCAAAGGTTTGCGTTTCAGGCCCCAAGAAGCGTAAGAAGTTTTCCATTTTTAGTTGACAACGATGTCATTAAAAACGACCCCTCAAACTCATCAACTATTTGACGCTATAAAAAAACGGTAATGTGACGTCATGATTGACAGCTGTGATTGACAGCTTCTCTAAACGAAGTAGTCCCTGAGGCACCAACAGACTTTTTTGGGGGATTTTTGGGAGGAGATTGGAGCTTGAACTTTAATTTCTACATGTCCATATAACTGTTTATTTTACACTGACACAATGAGTTGCTCTGCAGTAAACCTTGTAGGCCTACTTACCATTTCTGCTGGAGTGGGTTCACTACATTCACTACTGCGCAGAATCAGGTCCCAAATCAGGGCAATATGTCAGCGCCGTATAAGGACTTTGGTGGCTTTGGTGGGGGGGGGGAACCCGCCTTCAGGATTACTAGAAACTTCCAGGAAGGTGCGTGGAGCTGGTTGGAGCTAAACTCTGCAAGACAGTGGCCCTCCAGGAGCTGAGTTTAAGACCGATGTATACGGTTCAGAATATAAAGAGCTGCAACCTAATTTGTGAAGGCCTCTCTCAGCTGAGCTTCCATATTTGTTATTTTACAAAAACTATTCAGCACATGAAATGCTTCCAGTTGTCGGCTACAGTGGTCCACTCATGCCTTTTCACTCTGCAAAACAATTATGTTGCCTTCCAAGAACAATTTCACCTCCGTTCGGTGAATGTTTACGTAATATGAAATATGTTACGAATCTTGTGCAAAGCACATGGAGCCATTTTCTCTGCAGTTGATAACCTGATTTCAGTCTATTTGTACTATTCAATGAACAGGTGCTGGAGGACGGTGTAAGAATAGGGAGCGGTTTCTGTCCCAGCATTCATACAGACGCATTTTTCCCTCACAATTGTGAGATTACGATCCACAATTTCAAGTTATAAACTCATAATTGCGAGTGTACCTTAGTCAGGGTATAGCACATATTTAAATTTTGACAGGAATGAAAACGAGGCTGTGAGGGGTAGAATTACAGTGTGTTCGAATATTACTGATGTTTAACAACATACCAATTGTTTAGCTGATGAAACGTCTTTCCGAAATAACAAAAAACTTTCAATACACAAAAACGCCTTAAAACAGTTTTAAAAGTTGTGAGTTGTGAAAATTACGTGATTTAGGACCTTTATATAGTGCGTGCCATTGTAAAGACTGCAAGTCTATCCCTCACAGCCTGATTTTCATCCACGCTGAATTCAATTCAATTGCAAGAAAAAATGTGCGACTTCCTTTACAAAAAATAAGTATACTTCAAGTTAAAATTATTAAGTATACTCAAGTAAAGTTGAAGTACATTTTTAAGTACTTTATATAGTAAGTAGTATACTAATAGTAGTATTCTTGTAAGTGTCCTATTTCAATACTGCTTAGGACTAAATCAGCCCACTTTTTTGTGTATAAAAGTATTCTTTTAAATTAAAAAAATTGCGTTTTTGTCAACGACTTCATCAGGATCGGATTCAGAACGATGATCAAAACATAGTTGGAGTAAGACAGTGTGTAAAACTATGTGAAAAAAGTATTTAATAGACTACTCAATCAAAAGAGTAAACACAAGTACAAGTCAAGCATACTTAGAATACTTAAAGCTGCAGTCCGTAACTTTTTTGGGCTAAAAATTATCCAAAATACATATTTGAGAAAATACATAACCAGCCAGCGTTCAAAACTATCTGCTTACCTTAGCTCGATTCAAAACGGTAAGCTTGTAATAATGTTTTTAATTCCAGTGGTACTGGTGGATTTCCGCGGGAGATTCGAGCATGTCTTTGCGTCATTACAAAAAATAATAATCTGTGATTCTGAATGCCAGTATCCACACCGCGCGGTGATTGACAGCTGCACATTCTCCTCAAAACATTAGATTCATCCGCGCTGTGCCATGCCGAGGCACAACTCACGTAAAGTTGATAATTCCGCGAATAACCACAATTGCAGATTTTGAACAGAGATGGCGACAAAGAGGAAAAACTACGGACTGCAGCTTTAATTATACTTTTAAGTATATCTCGATCAAAAGATTTAGTGCAAGTATATAGGCCAAATATACTTAGAATTAATATTAAAGTATACTTGGCTTACTGACAGAAAAGTCTAAGTACACTTCTAAAAATTACATAAAAAGTAGACTGAAATGATACTTTCTTATTTTTAGTTGAAAAGAAGTATACTAATAGCACACTTGAATACTCCACTTTTTTGTAAGAGTTTTATCTCACAATTAAAACATGGTAGTCAGAATTGCAAGATATAACTCGCAATTTTTGGTAACACTTTACTTGAAGGGGTGTGCATAAGACTGACATGACACCTTCATAACCATGACATGACATATGTCATGAATATGAAGTAGGGTTTATGCATGTTTATGACAACTGTCATTAAGTGTCTTTCGCTCAATAATGACATTTTGAATGCAAATATGACATTGTTTAAGATGTCTTTGTTATGACACCTTGACATAAACCATAACATCATAACCTGTCAGTGTCTTTGTCATGACAACTTGACATTAAATTAAATTAAACTGTCATGTGGTTGGTTTTGACACTGGCTGTCATGAGGCCATTATAACTGTGTCATGAATATTTTTCGTGACCTCAACTACAGTGGTACAAATTGAATTTGTCATTAAAAAGTTACAATGGCTTCATGACAGCCAATGTCAAAACCAACCACCTGGCAGTTTAATGTAATGTTAACCCATAAAGTTAAGTGGTTTCTTAAGTTTGATAATTAATCTGCTAGGTCATGTTTATGACAGGTTGTTGTCTTAGTAATGTCAAGTTGTCATGACAAAGACACTGACAGGTTATGATGTATTTGTTTATGTCAAGGTGTCATAACAAAGACATTTCAAACAATGTCATATTTGCATTAAAAATGTCATAACTGAGCGAATGACACTTAATGACAGTTGTCATAAACATGCATACAACTTCCTTCATATTCATCACATGTGTCATGTCATGATTATGAAGGTGTCATGTTAGTCTTATGCACACCCCTTCAAGTAAAGTGTAAATTTTTTTTTCTTGCAATTGAGGGTTTATGTCTCTCAATTCTGACTTTTTCCTCAAATTCTGAATTTCATAAAAATGTGCAAATAACTTTTTATTTTAAATTGGGGGTTTTTTTGTACTCCATGGCGGAAACCAGCTTAGTAAGGTGACTCGGACAGAAGCTTTCTAATCATGTTTGTGTTTTTTTTTTTTTTTTTGTCTTCCTCCGGTCAGTGAAGATATTAAACTCTTGCACTAATATGAACTCTGCGTGTCTTTGGAAGTTGATGCTATCCCTCCCTAGAGGCTGGCTTTGACCTTGTTCCCTCCCCAATCAATATTATTCAAATATTATAGAAGCCATTAGTGAGCAGGTCAGAAAAGAACATCTAAGCCCTGTGTGTAGGTGCGACTCTCGGCTATGATGACAGTAAATTACATTTAATCTGGGGTTATTTCCCTTGTGCTCACGATTCACCTCCCTAATGAGCTTGCGTATTGGTAGAACAGCTTCACCTTTACCAGATGGGAGCTTGAGACTCATGCCATGTGTCAACACAGGCAAGCAAACAGCTTCAGCCCTTGAGAGGAACACTGCATGCTTGGATTCCTTACGATTAGCTGAGTCAGGAAGCCGGCGTCTCTGAAACAGGAGCTCATGTTTACAGCGCGCACACATGGGATGGCAGTCCTGTTTAGCGATCACACGTCCAATCCGAGATACTAAAAAAAGATGATATTGTTTATCTCGTTACGCAAATCTAGATCTTCAGAGCATGATATGTCATTAACACCATTTGTTATTAATATGCTCATATGCTAGTCTTCACACTCAGCCCTTGTAAGGTATAGTGCAGTTCAAAGATGCCCTTTTTGTTGGTGCTGTGGAGTAACGGTTAGTGCACCTGCTTTTGGACATGTTGAGCTATGGTACTCATGTGGACCACTCAGGTTCAAGTCCAGCCTATAACATGTCCATTCCCTCTATCACTTCAATTTCCTGTTATTCTCCACTATATCAAATAATGTGGTGAAAGCCACTTCCAAAAGGTTATCTCTTTTTCACATACAACATAAAAATAATGTTTTATCACAGATTTTTTTATTTATTTCCATAACAACCAATAATTTTGTCTCTAATAAAGTTTTATTACAAAAATGTATCTACATGTTTAGTGTTATTTTAGTGTTAGTGTTGTTTATTTATTAATATTTTAATTAGCTTGTATTTTTCTATATACAGTTTTCATTTTCAGTTTAGTCATGTCATTTGTATTAGTTTTTTAATTCGCTCCATTTAGCTTTAATTAAATATTATTTCAGTAATTATAGTACTTGAACTTTATTTCATTTCATATTTTTCAGTTGAAGTTTTTCATTAAATATTTATATTTGATATTATTTCAGCTTTATTTCATTTAACAAAAATATTCAGTCATTTTAGTTTTAGTTAATGACAACACTGAGATAAAATATGCACATTTATGAGGGAAGAAAACAAACGAAAACAAACAAAAATTTCAAGTTAAATATTGCTCTTTTTGTCATTTCTAATCATGATTTCAAATAATACAAAATATTACTTAATTGTATGTATTGAAGCTACATAAATTGCCAATGAAATAAGCCTCAATAGGAGTCAGGCATTCTATTCCATAAATTTTTATAATATCATTTCCACCACAGAATGCCATCAAAGATAATACATAATTTGCCTATCTCACACTAGATCTATTGCTTTCATATCTTAAGGCTACATGTTTCCCACACGTTTCCTTCTCTCTTTCTCCCTGCAGGAGGAGAGTCTGCAAAGGATGCGGGAGGATGAAATGAAGCGGAAGGAGATCAGCACTCATTTCCAGAGCACGCTGGTGGACATTCAGGCTCAGATCGAGCAGCATAGTAACCGCAACAACAAGCTGTGCCAAGAGAACAGCGAGCTGGCCAGCAAACTCAAGACCATCATAGAGCAGTATGAGCGGCGAGAGGAGGTACATTAAACACAAGACTATACAAACACCTCAAATCTAGTCTGGAAATCCATTAAATCCACAGCAGGTCCACCTTTCATCAGTGTTTCTGCTGCATAGCAGAAGCTCCTGCCACACATCATTGTGCTGTTTACACAGGCAGTGCGAATACTGTAACCTGTTAATATGGGCCCCAAAATAAATATGTGCTTGACGTGTGAAGCAGACCGAAAACCTGTGCAGCCAGTGTATACAGCGAAAGCCAGCTAAATGAATTGACCATTTCAAACACCCCAATATCTAACACATCTGTCAAAGCGATTCAGCCACAAATCCATTTAAAGCTGCACCTCCAAGGTATGGCCGAGATTAGATTTTGGCACAAGTATGTGTGCACCGTAAGTGATTGTAATACATTTGAAAATGCATCTGATTGGATTTTGTTTTGGTCTACCCGAAAAATGGACCAAACTTAGCCACTACACTACTGGTTAGAAGTGTGGAATAATTCCTATTTTGTAGTCATAAGAAGTCTCTTATGCTCTCCAAGGCTGATTTATTTGATTAAGAAAACAGTAAAAAAAAAAAAAAAAAAAAAAAAATAAGATTCTTTTTTTTTTTTTTTTTAAGAATCTTATTCCAAACTTTTGGATGGTAGCTTATCACAGTTTTCATAAAAAATATGAATCAGCATATTTTTCAGCATTCTAATATGCATATTCAAATCAGCATATTAGAATGATTTCTGAAGGATCATGTGACACTGAAAACTGAAAAAATGACTTTTGAAAAATCAGCTTTCCCATTTACAGGAATTACATTTTACAATATGATTTTTTTTAAACTCTAATAATATTGAACAATTTTACTGGATTGTTGATCAAATAAATGCATTCTTGGTAAGCATAAGAAACTTCTACTAAAAACATTTTTTTTAATCATAATTATTCTGAACTGTGAATGGGTAGTGTCTGTATATGGGTATTTTTTACAGTCTCATATATGCATAAAAAGGGATGCGCCATTTAGAGTTTGAAACTGCCAGAGCTGTAATTTCACAACATAAGGCAGAGGAAACTACACCCTCACACTTTCTAAACCTGCTATATGCACAGCAGATACTTTATATATTTTTTACTTTGACTTAGTGATTCACGCCCGGTTTGACAGTGAATATCGCACCTTGTAGAACACACTCTTGTATTCTGTATCTAATCACATGAGGATCGGCCTGTGTGGAATGACAAGCCTGATGTGGGGAAGTTAAGCTCAATCTGTCATCCTGATGGTTACCACAGAGACTGCTCACACACAGCTGTGTGTTGGGCTAAATCAGACCCTGACGGTCGGGCAAGAATTGAAATGACTCAAGATCAAATTGTGCTGTGTGTCTCTACTGCCCTCTGCTGGCTGAAGTAGAGACATGAATCAAACTCAATGTGATTTACACAAGAAGAAGAACATGGAACAACATCCACCAATTGCCACCCTCTGATTTTATCTCTAAAAGAATGATTGACAACGAAAGCTGTTCCAAGAACAACAAAGTATGTTGATCCTGGAAAATGTTCTGGTAGTGAATATCACACTGTGAGGTGTATCATCATGATAGAGACAAAAAATGTCATTGCTAAAATGCTGTACTGTGTTGACTGATGCAGATAAAGGTTCATTTCTATGAAGAACTGTCTACCGACCAAAGCTGGAAAAACAAACACACGACGCTTCAATTCCATATGCCCTGTTTTCAATTCCAGATAATATCTATTTAAAAGGTTCCACATGCATGTGGTTTCATACAAAAATACGCTAAAATTAGTCACCCATCCTTCTTTTGAAAATAGTTGTTAGTTTTAGAATTAAAAAAAATAAAAATACATTTTAAGAAACAGTTTAAGCAGTTTCAGTCTTTTGGTGCAAAAAACATTACTGTCATTATAAGTAGAAGTGAGGGGTAAAATAAAATATTTATAATCAATAATAAGATCTATAAGCATATCTGATATGTTCCCTTTAAGTCTAAATAAATACTCTTCCTTGTGTGTTTTTTTATGCAGACTTTAGAGAAGATCTTCAAACACAGAGATCTACAGCAGAAAGTGTCAGATGCCAAGCTGGAAGAAGCCAACATATTACTCAGACAAGCTGAAGAGAAGCACAAGAGAGAGAAAGAATATGTAAGACACACAGACACAGATCTCCTGTTCTGACTCTTCAGATTTGCCTCGCGTAAAACGAAGAGCAGACAGATTCATTTGCATGTGCTTACAATGAATTCCTTTACAAGCAGGGTCTAAAATTAACAATCATCAAGTGCCAAATGCAAGTATGGGGGGTCATTTTATAAGGAACTGCAGCATAATATATATATTAAGTCAATCTATACGAATGATAGTCTGACCTTTGCTGATAACTGTCATGATGATTGTGTTATTCAAATTGAGCTGTTAGCTAAATACAAAAATCGTTTAAATTTATTATTGTGTTAGATGAGGAAAGCATTAAAGGGTTAGTTCACCCAAAAATGAAAATTATGTAATTAATGACTCACCCTCATGTCGTCCCAAGCCCGTAAGACCTCTGTTCATCTTTGGAACACAGTTTAAGATATTTTAGATTTAGTCCGAGAGCTTTCTGTCCCTCCATTGAAAATGTATTCATGGTATTCTTTTCCTTGTCCAGAAAGGAAATAAAGACATCATCAAAGTAGCCCATGCTACATCAGTGGGTTAGTTAGAATGTTTTGAAGCATCGAAAATACATTTTGGTCCAAAAATAACAAAAACTACGACTTTATTCAGCATTATATTCTCTTTCGGTTCTGTTGTCGAGCCGCAGGCTTGGGACGACATGAGGGTGAGTCATTAATGACATAATTTTCATTTTTGTGTGAACTAACCCTTTAAATAGAATATTACAAAAAGTAGCTTTAGAAAGATTTTTTTTGATTCAACATAATTTATTATACATAAACCTTTAAGGCTACTATTGTTTTGTAGGCTACTATTAACAAAAGTTTTGTTTTTCAGAAGCTGCATCTGAAGTGGCATTTAGATATATTTACACAGACTGTTTAATGAAGCTCAGAGGTGGTGCGAATATGAATGAAAGATTAAATGATGACTTTAAATGTGAAACTAAAACCACCAGGTGGCGGCAAGTCGTTGTCTTAATGAGCGAGTCATTCAGTCATTCATTCAACCGATTCATACAAACGGCCGATTCATTCAGGAATGAAGCAGTGACCGTCGTTATGAATGGGTTACTGAACCATTGGCTCACTCGATTCATTAAAAGCCGCGGATTCATTCAGTAAACTGCTGTGTGTTGTTTGGAGATGCACAACAGTTCTGCTGTGGCTTTGTTTTTGGAACTATTTTCATTGGCAAAATTGAGCAACAACAGACAATGTTGACATTATTGTGTCTAAAATGTAACAATATTAACATATTTTTAATTGAACTGTTGTTTAAAATCCTTAACTAGTACATTTTCCCAAGTGTGGCAAAAAGTTAATTTTGGACCCTGATTATAACAATGTTTTAATGAAACTGGAAAGTGCCACATGTTAACATCTCACCATTTATGTTGTTAGTTGCTTAGAGATGCTATTGAAAAAACAAAGAAATGCTACACAATGAGGGAGCAGGAGTTACAGATGAAGAAACAGGTAATGGCGAGTTCTTGGTCTCACCTGTTTGTGTGTGTCTTGTGTTTAACCAGTTACTCACTCAGGCTGCAGAGTGGAAACTACAGACTAAAGAGCTGAAACAGCAGCACACAATCATGCAGGCTCAGGTGAATATCTTCCGCTATGTGGCATTACCCACAATCCCGCTCTCTCTTCTCTAGCTGTGGCGTTTCTCTCGTTGAGCTATGTGACAAACCACAAACAAATTTAAAAGGCAATTTACAGTGCTCATGCATATCCTTTAGGTACAAACGCATTAAATGCACTTCAGTTGAATACATTTCAGTTGAGATGGTTTGATAAATTACAGAAAAAAGCAGAAGAGCTTAAAATAAACTTTTAAGTGCTTAAAGAAAAAATGGACTCAAAAATGAACGGATTCATCGTTTACTCACTCTTATGTCGTTCCAAACAGGTATGAATTCCTTTCTTCGGTGGAAATCAAAAACAGATTTTTAAGAATATATTGATTGCTTTTTTTATGCAATGATAATGAATAAGTACTGAGGTTGTCTACAGCTACAAAAGTATCACAAAAGTGCTGCAATGAAAAATGTTATCATTTTGTGTTCGAACAGACAAATCTTGCAGATACTGATAAATTTTGTAATTTCTCTGAATTACCACAAAGATGAAATAATTATGGTGATGACTGTATGAAGACTTCCTCCATCTCACCGCTCTACTGCGACAACACAAACAGAAATACATTATGTCAGTAAATTATTATATTTCACAAGTGCCTAAACACTAAATTTGACCTGGATGAATTGATTCACCACTGCTGTTGTGAATGATAAGTAAATGTAAGTAATGCTTTACACATTAAACACGGAGTCATTGCAGAAGTACTCACTTATTTAAAGCTTTGTGTTTTTTGAATGGAACATTTGCCTTGACTAATTAAAGATGGAGTGCATATAAAGTGCACACTGCGAAACCCGATAAGTTCGGAATACTTAAAACATTCATGGAAACCGATTACTTCAAAACATTTAAGTAAACCAATTAACTCAAAGATTAAGTTAGTAGAATTTACCATTTTATTTTGTATTACACAAACATGTTAATTACAACTGAATTGAAATATTGAATGAACTATATTCAGCTTGTTTACATTAATATCATATTTAACTAATAAGCAACAGCACACTTGCATGTGCTAATGTACATACTTGCATGTACTAGTTACATGTGAGGTTTTGCAGCCTCACCGCAGGCTCTACTCTTCACCACTGGTAACCCTACAAACCTTTAACATAACAGAAAACCCTGTAAATCCCAACATAACAGAACAGTAAACACTAACACATCTCCTTATATTAATATTGTGCATACCCCCCCCCAAAAAATACCCCATTTCAACATTTATTCTCCTTATACAGTCTGACACAAAGCATGCAGCGGATCTAGAAATATGCTGCAACTCATTTTAAGTTCAGCTTAATTCAATCAGATTTTGAGTTCATGTAACTTTTTAGAACGAATTTTCAGTAATATTTGAGTGAAATGAACTAATTTCATTTAATTAATTTAAACTGTTCGGTTTACAGTGCAACATCAGTGGTTAATTACTATTATTATCTTTACATTAGGTCTGAATGAATGAATGAATGAATGAATGAATGAATGAATGAATGAATGAATGAATGAATGAATGAATTTTACAAAGCAAAGAACAAATTTGGAACTCATTTGGATTGTTGGATTCTAGACCTGTGAAAAAAGGTATATATAATAATTGAATGATAAGGAAGGCTAAGCTGATGCAGTATAAATGTTAACATTCTTGGTCATGCATGTTTCTCTTACTGTACATAGATTTAGGCATTATTTTCCAAAGATTTTCAGAAGGATGCTAAGTCTAATTCTTTTTTTTACAGCTTGTATTGTACTCCCAGAAGTTTGATGAGTTCCAGAACACATTAGCAAAAAGCAATGAGATATACGCCACTTTCAAACAGGAGATGGATAAGGTTTGTTGTGTTGCACATATTTACAGTCTGAAGCCGACAATTAATTAGAAAATAATGCAGTAAACGACATCTTAGTTTTAATTGGTCATTTTTATTCCAGTACAAATATTTAAAAATACTTGAGAAGCAACACAAGAGAATTTTACTTGAGAAGCAACACTGCATAAGATATTAAGACTTTTTTCCAGAGAATGTTTCTTTAAAAGGGTATTTTGTCTCTTTGTACTGTCAGTTTTTTTTCCGACTTGTTTATACATAAAACAACTGAACAAATCTGCCAGTGCAGTAAGGCAAAATACACTCACATTAAAGATACATCGTCTTAATATCTTATAGTGTTGTGACAAGCTCATGTATCTTGCTTCAGGGATTTTTAGATATTTCAACGGGGAAAATTAGACAAAAATGCTTGTTAGGAATAGGATTTTTTTGTTGTTGTTGCTGTGAACAGTGTCTTTGTCTATTTTAAGGCATATACCCCTTACAAAATGCTGATCACATTTCCATTTTAATAGATGACAAAGAAGATGAAGAAGCTGGAAAAGGAGTCAAGCACATGGAAGACCCGGTTTGAAAGCTGCAATAAAGCTCTAGTTGAAATGATTGACGAGGTAACTCACACACACATGAATTGTCAGTATTTGAGCATTAGCTTTGCACTTACTAACTGATTAACTCAACTCCAACAGAGATCAGAAAAGGGCAAGGAGTTTGAGCTCTTCACTTTAAAAATCGACCGTCTGGAAACTCTGTGCCGAGTGCTGCAGGATGAAAGAAAAGGTTTGTACGACAAGATTAAAGAAATACGACATTCAGAAAAGGAGACCTTAGCACCTGCGGTGGACATGCCCCAAGTAGATGATCTTCCAGAGCTCGCTCAACTTCCTATCCCGGCTCTCAACCCCGTGTTCACCGCAGAGATGGAGAGGCTGCGAGTGGAACAGGCCCGCCTGCAGGATTTTGCAGCCTCCTTGATAAGACCCATAACAGATGATGCTGGACAATCAGATAGTGAGGAAGAGGAGACAGCACAAGAGGAGACAGCACAAGAGAATCCAGCGATCGCTGAGACTCCCCAACTTGAGTCCATTGAACCAACGGAAAAACAGGAATCGACACAAGAGGAACCCTCTACTGCAGAAGAAAACAAACCCGAGGTTGTTACTGTAAACGAAGAGAAGCCATTAGAACCAAAAAATCCTGAACCAGCCATCCCTGAGATGGTATCCAAACTTCCTCAAGAGCCTCTACAACCAGAGATCACAGAAAAACAAGAGGCTGCAAAAGAGGAACCAAGCCAGGAAGAGGTGACAAAAACAGAAGAGACAGTCGAAGAGGAATCCACTCAGCCAAAGCCCGTCATGAAAGAAGAGGACAAAGATGAAGCTGTTAAACCTGAGCTACCTGAACCAGAACCGCCCAAACAAGAGCCCCTCAAAGAGGAGAACGGTCAGAAAGCCGCAGCTGCATCTGAGGGAGCCAGAGCACCGACGTCCAAACCTAAGGCCCCAAAATCCCAAGAGGCCAAAGCGAAGGCCAGCAAATCCCAGCCTAAAAAACAAGGTTCTGCCAAGAAGAAAGGTCCTGCTAAGGGGCCGAATAAAAGCTAAGCCGAAATGCTTATGCTTTTTATAATTTCTAGATCAGTTTGTTTGACGAGTGTCTTGCCGTTAACGAGTTCCAAGTTATACAGAAGATGACAAACACGTTCCTTTAAGAAAGTTTAATTCAAGGATGAATTCCTAGCTTACGAGTGTAATATGGACTTTTTTCAACTTGTAATACTTTCTCAAGTACCCTCAAATAAACATCTACTTTTCCTTATCCTACATAATGTTCTCTTTCACAAAGACTTTGGTTATATGACTAAGTTAAACGCAAAGCAATGTGTGAAAAAGGCAACAGCTAAAGGCTGGGTTTTTTTTCTGGAGAAAAAGTTTGGCAGGGCGTTGCTGAAAGAGATTTACGTCACTTTGTTGAAAAGGTTTGTTGTGTTGTGTGTGAGTCTGGAGCAGACAACAATTAAGAAAACAAAGGTTGTTGTTGGGGGGGTTTGTTTACTTGTTTTCCAGTAAAATCCTTGAAACATTTTACATTTTAAATTATTTTCTGGAGAAAATCATTGCCATGGCGTTGCTAGGTCATTGCTAAGATGTCCTGACTGGCTTTTACTATGCAGTTGCTATAGGCGATCTAGGTGGATGCTCTTGTGTTCTGGGTCGTTGCTTAATGAAATTAATCATGTCACATGTAATCGCTAAATCAGTGTTTCAACCGCGGAAAGATGTCAATAAAACAGCTTGAACATCACATTTACCTCAGAAAAGGCATTCATGACCATTAATCGATAGTCAGCTAGAAAAATAACTATAGAGAAGAGTTTTTTGCTAAATGTACCATTACATATTTACTGTTCTTTAATATTTGTTTGAATCCGTCTTTTTTTTTTTATTACAACCACCGTTTAAATGTTAATATTAAATAATAATTATGTAATTATTTTATAACGTTATTATTATAAAAAAAACCTCCTAGTGTGCAATTTGTGTTTGCATGGGCCTATACAAATGAGTTAACTTAACCTTATGTTATAGTAATGTACCAGCTAACTCCCTGTATAGTTGAGCATTAGTTGGGAGATTTTCTTTTCTTGGTAAAAGTTGCAATACTGTATATCCAAATTAATCGATAACGCGAATTGAATCAGAATTGAATCGTGAAATTTGTGTCAATACCCAACCCTAGCAATAACAATAATAAAGAACCTTAAATTATATTCTGGAATAGATTCATGATGGATAATGTTAACTGCTGTCCACATATAAATAACTCTTATTGCACACCATGATTTTTTTATCTAAGCAGCAGCAGTAGTTTCCATGGCAACAGCCTAAAAAGGCAAGCAGCTTTCATGCTTACGCTGTTCAGAATGATTCAGTGTCTATACCTGCAAGTAGATGTATTGACCTGTATTTATTTATATAAATGCTGTCACATCATTTTCCGTTCTGGGTTACACATCCTGTACCTCACAGACCTTGTACATATACTAAAGCAGAGCAGATATGACTAGATACCCATATCGTTTTGGGCATATATGGTTCTACAACTTCCCTCTAAGTGCACAAAGAAGCCACCTTTGTCCTAAATAAATGCACAAACACATATCTTCTGTTGGAACAAACTAGATTTTGTAAAAAAAAAAAAAAAAAAAAAAAGTAGAAGATTCAGAGTAAGTCAAGAGAATATAATACCTTAAGGCAACCCCAGCTTCTAACAGAATGTGAATATGTATCAGAAGTCATGGTCATGAGTGGGAATGAGGAATCCAGCGGGTCTGTACTTAACTTGACCTTTAGCCTGAAGCATAAAATATAGATGCATTAAAAATAGACACATTAACAAACGGTGTTCACTAGGCTTTGTGTAGACAACAGTGGAAACTTCAGATTGTCTAACAACGCTGCTATAGGGTTAGTTAGTATGATGATCTAAAAGTGGCAGAGGGTTGACTGAGTTACCTTTTTGAAGATGTATACTGTCCTAAAGACAGTTAATACGGCAACACAAACAGCTTTTTAAATCACTTTTTTTCACACAACATTTTCTTGAATCTGAGGGGATGTTTACATGACACTGTTTTCAACTAAAAACGGAAAAGCGTTTCGGCGTTAATTTACACGACAATGGCATTTTGGCGGCCTGAAATCGCAAACTTTTTTGAAATCGGGTTTCAAAATGCAAGTTTTTGTCTCCATGTAAACAACAAAAACGATGACGTTATGCACATGCGCATTACATGTTCACATTATGTAGCCCCACCCCTTTTCAGCGCTGCACTCATTGTGTTCCGGTTTGTATTTCCACAGCATGAAGGTAAGATTTTACGGATTTATGAATGAACCGTTCCTTTTAAAATCTTCCCAGCATACCGACATTTGCTTCAAACATTACAATGCTTGTTTCTCTGGCGCATAAGGTATATAGACATGTAATGTTTCTTTACAAAGTGACATCGCCAACTACTGGTCTGGCATACATAATACAGCATTTTTAGTTGTTTTCGTGGATCCTTGAGAATGTTCCTTGTTGGATCATTTTGACAACGTTGCCGTCTGTATGCGAAAAAAGCAATGGAAAAACGTTTCCATTTTTAGTACACATTGTCATGTAAGCATAACTTGAGTATAGCTGAGTTGAGTTCACAAGGCAAATTATATACTTTTTATTTATTTTTTACAAAATGCGCAGCTACTGTGTTTGGCTTCTGTATGGTAGTATAATCCTCATGAGATATATTATCTCTAGGAGTCTTTAAAATGTAAATTTGTAGCAGAAATGTGGCCAACAACAGGCCAGCAGATCCAATGGTATGGTAAACATTAACTGACATAGATGCTTGTTGTATGAATTTTATATGGATGCTTTATCATTATACAATAACAAACATGCCTTAGTTCCTGTTTCCACAAGAGTAATCTTTTTTTTTTTTATGTTCTAGGACATTTTAAATTCTAATATATAAAATTATTTATTTATTTCTCTCACTCAATAAATGGCTTTGTCTTCCAAGATTCACAAACCAAAGGTTGTTTACATAAGAGCACCTCTTGATTAGAAGCGGCTTCATCTGCAATAATGATGTTCATTGAGCATTGCTATTTGATATGGAAAACAGGAATAATGTATACAGGCTCTGGGCGGAATGAGACTGAGATTAAAAAAAAAAAACACTGACCAAGCCATGGAATAATTAATAATTACTCTGTGAAAAAGGAAGGACCCTTTTATGTATTTTATTGTTTTCTTGTTTTTTGTACAAAAGAGCAAATTTGGCATACAGAGATACATTCACTTGTCACAGTATTGTTGTTGCTTTGTTTTTTTAAATGCAAGCTCAAACATTTCAAGGATGGCGTTAGAATACACGCAAAAGCACACCCTCTTTCTCTTAATAAAAGCGCTCTCCGACGTAACGGTGTATGCTTTGATTCTTTCTATTTTGTTCCTAAAGAGAACTAAGCTCACACAAAGTGTCGACAAGAGTCCAAAATAAGTCATTCTATGAATAGAAAAAATGGGGGGGAAATACTAGCATGCAAATGCAACTTTTGTCAATAAGCTTCAAGAACTTTGAACGAAGAGAATGGCTTTACAAAGTGATAGTCCAGATTGCCACAGTGAGGACACTGCTGTACATTGCTGTACTCAGAGAAATACTGCATGCCCACACGTACATCTATGACCGGTTTCCCACAATGCTTGCAGTTGAGCCGTGCCTAGGCAGACAAAGAGGACATTTTAGTAATATACTGTATATATAGCAATATGTAATATTAAATGATATGTTATATTGTTTCTGAGCATGAACAGATTCATTACCTGGCAGCATGGCGATGCCGCCAGTATGTCGTATGTGTACATTGTGCCCAGCTGGTGCCAGCTTCCATCCCACCTAGACTTGCACTTTATACACACGATTTTGTGTACTCCTTCCAGGCAGTCCACACAGATGGCATAAAGGTGCATCAGCCTCCCTTTAGAACATAAACAGAAAACCCTTTTAAACTGCAATTAGCCTCTAATTAATGAAAATATATTCTAATAGGGATTTAATGATATGCCATGATCAAAGCATTATTTTCTGTCACAGCTGCTTTGCTTCTTTATTACAAGAAGAAAGGGTTCATTTTATTCCCAATCAATGTGGTACTTTGCCTCAAAATCCTTGCTTTAGTCTTCAGCAGCAGTCATATTTCATTCTCAAATGCTATACTTGAATCGTTTTTGCTATGGTAAAATTATTATCATGTAGAGTTTGTCAACGAACTCAGCTCAACGTCATTTAAAAAAAATGGTGAAGCTGGAAATGGAAAGGTTTTTTGCTGTACTTGCTATTTTATCAGAAATTAATGGTGTGCCTGCAATGCAATTCTCTCTAACCAGGGCAAAAAAAAAACAAAAAAAAAAAACAGACTCAACAAAAATAATTTGAAACCATGTGGATAAGACTCTTATAACCCTCTTTTATAAATCTTACATTGAGTCTGTAATCTGTATTAATATTTTCTATAATATGTTGGTATGGCAATCTTACTATCAAGGCTAAAAATGCTCTGTCCAGAATTGTGAAGGTCAGTAGCAAAATTTTAGACGTTGAGCAAAGTAGCCTTACCGACCTATACAATAGACGGGTGGTACGGAAAGTCAAATCTATTTAATCAATTAGAGCCCATGCCCTTTAATCTGAGTTTGAGACCCTACCCTCCGGCTTGCGGTTTCCATTTCCTTTAGTTAAGAGCAATAGATATATATACTCATTTATTCCCACAGCCATTTCTCTAGTAAATTTAGGCAATGGAGGTGGTGAGTAGGATCAGTAGGTTATTCATGGTCAGTGTATTGTTTTTACATTTTTAATGGTTGTCTGTCCGCATACTTCCCATAAACCTAACTGCCCCCTGGGGGACATAAATAAAAAAAAAATTGAGAGTTGACCAATCCCAAAAACATTTTTATTTAATTTTTATTTTAGGAATACTGATAATATCACAACCATAAATACATCAATACTACAAATTTGTCCTATAATTATTTTCACGTTATGGCTGATAATAAATAAATGGTCAATATTAAAATTCTATACTTTTTTTTTAAACTCAAGTTAAAAATAAAGCATTGGATTTGCTAGAGATTACATTTAGCAGTGTTACTGAATTATTCATGTTTTTTAAGATTAACTTTGAGTATTAGATGATGGCAAAGGTAATCTAAATGTAAAAATAGGAGAAATAAGCATGAACTATTAAATATCCAATATCTGCCAATACTAATAAAATAAAATAAAAAATCCAAATATCATCCAGTAACGGATATTATACTCATATATCATGCATCCCTAAATTATATTTTTACTTAACATATATATATACACACACACACAAATATATATATATATATATATATATAAAAATTGACAAAAATCTAACCTTTCAACGAAGTAAAACAATCTTTTTATGAAATAAATATTTTTCTCCAAAACACATTATATATAATGATTTATAATATTTTAATTATAAATATAAAATGTCATAAATTTGATAAAGCATTGATGATATTGAAGTGACTTGCAAAACAAAGTTTGGAGACACTGAAAATATGAAGAGAAACTTGTTTAATGAAAATTTTATTGAATGTAAACAAAGTTACAGTTAAAATGAATTCTGTAAATCTTTGTAATTTATGAATGAATTCCTTTAGATTTCAACAGATATTCTTTGCTGTGCGAGCTGAGAAGTTTATGGGACACTAATGAAGAATAACTTTCCCACCCTAATATTTTCAAGAGAAAACCCTTTCGAGTGTGAATAGTGGATTCGCTCACCTTGTAAGTGGCAAGGTACATCATACTCAATCTCATCATGGCGTGAAGGGCTCAGGAACAGCGTTCCATCCACTAAAGGGAACTGCTCAAAGATGGGCAGGGTGTGATGGCAAAGGGCACAGTTTACCACATTGCGGTGACACGCACTGAGCGCAGAGAGGATGAACTTCCTGAGATCCTCTCCCTGTCCAGCTTGGGCATCGTCCTCCATTCGCACATGATATGTGTTGAGCTTGTGGCGGGGAATGTGTGTGAGCAGCTCTGAAAGATCCAGCCTCCTCAGGAACTGCACAGGGTTGTCTCCGGGAGAAAGTCGAGGGAGGCACATGTTGGCGGCTCCCTGCTCAAGGTGAGCCCCACGTGCCACCAGACCTCCGGACAGCAAATGCCTCCTGTGGCCTTCTGTATGAACCGCATTCTTTAGAAACTCGCCCAGGTGCCTTGAGCTACGCGGGCCACCGAGGGACGGGGGCAGAAAGGAGGCGAAGCCCGACGGAGGGGACTGAGCGGGGGATTCGCATGGGGAGCGGAGCCCATGGGAAACCCCGCCGATGGCATTGGGAGGACCGGCGTGACATCTCTCCTGAGAGTTCTGCCAATCAACCGATTGTCTGCGAGACAGTTCCTGACAGGAGCCACGGTGAGCTAGCTTATGGCTTGCAGATGATTTCCCTTTCTTGGGCTCATCGGCAACTTCCGGCCCAACTCCGCCGCAAGCGCCACCTATGGAGGCACCACAGCTGGGCTTCCCGCTCCCTTTCTCTGGCATCTTTTTCTTGCGCTCGTCATGCATGCGTTTCACCTGGTACCAGTCAGTGTCTTTTTTCAGGTGTCCCTGGCCACAGCGACAGGAGCAGAAGCGGAAGGCTAGATCGTAGCCCTTTTTGGTCCACATGTTCTGTCGGCATTGCTTCTCGTTCCAGCTGCGGGCCCGGCCGATGCAGTTGAACTGCACCAGGATGCTGCTCTCCCACTCATAGAAGCACTGTAGGTGCATCCAATTGCCGTAGGGGCAGAGTTCACTGTTGCACACCACACGCTGGTAGTCGTCCTTCTCAAGGTCAACGGGACGGCCCAGACTGCACACTAATGGGGTGGCACATGTGGCCTCTGCCAAACACAATGAAGATTATATTAACTTAGGGTTAATGCAATGGAATAGTTCACATAAAAATGACACTTCTTTCATTGTTTACCCACTCTCATGTGGTTCCAAACCTGTATGACTTTCTTTCTTCAGTGGAACAGAAAAAGAGATGTCAGAATTACGTGCTTTCATTGTAGGCGACGAAAGGATGCACTGAAAGTAAATGATGAGCCAAACATCTTTTTTTGTGCCCCAGGAAAGTCATATGAGCTTGTAACAACATGAGGGTGAGGAAATTATGCCAGAATGTACATTTACGGTTGAACTGTTGCTTTAAGGGAAAATATCTGTAATTCAGTTTACAATGGCTTATATTATACACTAAATAAATATGATATTTGGTTAAATGTATTGTACTGTATGCTGCTGTAATAACTGAATTAATAAATAAACTTAAAAAAAATTACATAAGAAACATTAGAATAATACAAATTCACAAAATTCATTAAGGGACATCTATTTATAGATAGTGTGATTCAAGCTGCTTTATTGGCAGAATGTTCAATGTCAGTGCATTCAATACATCATTTCAATTCATAATAACTCTGTGGGTGCAAATCCCACTCAAAAAGAAAAAAATATTACACAACACTCCTGTGAATGAATTTGAAGTGTGTATGTGTGTCCCATGAGAGACAGAAAGACAATTATACAACATTTAGTTCCAGTCTTCACATTTGATTGGACAGTGGCGTTCCAAGAGTGCTGTTTTTCTGTTTGAATCACTCCACTTCGAAGTGTTCACTACCTTTCAAACCAGACTAGTGAAGCATAAAGTGAAAGAACTGTTTTCTCTCATGAACTGAAGCAAAGTTTTGTAAAGCCGGCTGCAGCACAGAGCATGTTGGTGTTTTCTCTAGCTCAGTGTGTGTTTTTCTCACTAATGTTAAAATTCTCGCCATGTTAAAATTAAAACACAGAGTGCAGCCGGGTGATTAAAGGACGTTCTGCTCCTCTCATAAAAGTGGGTTCAAAACAGATTTCAGCAGGGCCGGCCCGAGGCATAAGCGAACTAAGCGGCTGCTTGGGGCCCCTTGGCCACCAGGGGGCCCCCCAATCGAGTCGAAAAATATTTTTTTAGATAACTTAAACAAGTGACATAAATGAATGAATTAATATGATTGAATGAATAATTAAAGACAATAAAAGAAAATTCTGATTTCATGATCAATATACCTCCCTACAACTGCTGCTGTCTCTGCCAGCGTTTAAGTCATGCGCATAATCTAGACACCTCGCGGTAATGTTAAGGCATGTCACAAAAAATGACGAATCCCTCTGGTGCTGAAAATAGAACGAAGAAAATGACAGAGGAGGAGAAAAAAAGAGCAAGATAAAAGTATGTTTGCATGATTACTTACGGTATGTTTTGTGCAGCAATTGAACCATTCCTATCTACGGCAAGCCCAGAGGGGAAAAATACATTGCATACACACATATACAACGAGCGCCAGTAGGCTACATCATTACCGGTTTTATTATAGTAACAGACTTTGTTGGATTCTGTCATGTACAATCTAACAAAGTCTGTTACAATAATACTAATAAAAAAAGACTTTGTGGACAGTTACACTGTATTGAGACAGTTGAGAAATAATAATATTTTTACAGTTTTCAACAATAATTGTCATTGTTGAACCCTTGCTCTTATTATGTTTTTGATTTCTCAGTTGTTATTATTTTAGCAAATAATTTATTTGATATGTTTTGAGACAGTTTGTTTTAAGAAGTTTCAAAGAGTTAGTAAAAGAGTAAAGTAAAAGTTTTAAAAAATATTTAAGTAGGTTATCTATTTTTTATTAAGTATTTATTTTGTATTTATACATAACCTCACTGTATTAATTTATAATGTATCATTGTTGCGTGATATTTGTGTCAATAATCGTCAAGCACAGGTGACTCCGCGTAGTGGGAGGGGCCCCCAAATCAAATTCTGCTTAGGGCCCCCAAAAGGCTCGGGCCGGCTCTGGATTTCAGTCTATGCATTGCTAAATGACACAAAAGGTTTTTTTAACGATTTTTGTTTGTGGTGAAGACATTTACAAACTAATTGACCAATTTATACTTGAGTTACTTATTAATAATAATAATAAACACAATATCATGCTGTAGTAGTACTAAATATGAAAAGAGCTATGATTACCTACGCCCTGACATTCCATTGTTCATAGCTGCCACTCAAAAGATATAACACCACTTCCATTTCCTCAGGAGCCATAGCCATTCATTATTAAACACTCTACTTGCACATCATTACGGTGAAGATATGACATGCCATTACACAACACACACACAACATTTTATCTCCAAATCACATGCAACTCCATGCCAAGTGTATTCACTCTTGAGCAAGGCCTACATAACCACCTTACAGTGCAGGACGATAAGTGGGAGTCGTAATCATTCTGATGGCGATGACACACACACACACACACACACACACACACACACAAAACAAGTTGCTACAAGTGAGAGAACGTTAGAAGGAAGGTAACGCGCGCGCACTTTCAGGGAAACGTACCGTCATATAGAACATTCACTGAAGTGACGTTCTTACCGCTTATGCTGTCGCTCGGCGGACCCGCTGTGGCTCCAGTCAACACCGAGGCAGTTCCTCCTGTAACCGCAGACGCACAGGCTCCATTTTCTTGCTCGTCCCCGCTACTATTCGTGCGTTTATTTCTCTTCCCCTTGTTGCTTTTTTGGTTGGGCATAATGGAGCGCTCAGTATGA
This sequence comes from Tiaroga cobitis, assembly GCA_030578255.1. NCBI lineage: Eukaryota > Metazoa > Chordata > Actinopteri > Cypriniformes > Leuciscidae > Tiaroga > Tiaroga cobitis. Next base: position 11,406,082 of record CM060610.1, read on the forward strand.
ATGCAGCCTGTCAGCGACCGCCATCGAGCATTTCTGCGGATATCATGTCGAGGGTGCTTGACGAATCTACTGCGAATCTTAATGCACGGTAGATGCAGATGTTACAGTTCGATTATCATCCTCCAGATTTGTGCAGGCAGTCTTGACAGCAGAGGTACACCATGAAGAAGGCGTGTCCCTCTCTTGTTTTGATTCCTGCTCTGAAGAGAGAATGTTCCTCTGGCCCCGCCTCCATCTCTGATCCAGACCCAGAGCTCAGAGAGTTATTAATAGCGCAGACTGAAGGGAGTCCCGAGCAAATAATCGACACACTGCTAAAATTATTAGAAAACCAAAAGTGATGAACGTGCTATTTGAGCAGTTATCTTAATTTAGCTGATCATGGTTCAATTTTTTTAAACAAGTTTCTAATTAGAAGTTCCTAAAATGATTTTTTTTTTTTACAGCCAGATGCCTGGAAAAGTTATACAAAGAACCTTTAACTCATTTTTTACTTTGAATTCAAAATCAGGATCTCTAAAAGTCCAGTTTAACCTGGCTCATTTATTTCAAAGGTAAAAACAACACAGGCTTTTAATTGCACCATTCAGGTCTATAATCCAGTACTGGTCATGAATTTGAAAGATAACGTGTTTTAAATCCAGTTCATTTATTTATATGACAGAGTTTATTGCAATTTTCAATAAACTGTCTCCAGCCATTCTAAAAGCAAATGAACCATAACTAGACAGAAATCAAAGACAGCAACACAGAAATCCATATGCATACTACAAATTGGAAATTTCAAGTCAGATTAAAATGTTGAGGTTGCAGTAGATTCATATATTTATCTATAAAAAAAAAAGAAAATGAAAAACTTTTCTTAAGCTTATGCATGCTATATAGAACATACTTTTTAAAAACTTTTGGAAAGTAATTCATTATTCAAAATGAGTACCTACTCAAGAGAGAATGTGATTTCAGACACAGCCTCTAGTTTCTATTCCTGAGCGTGAAATGGCACAAACTGCACCATTAGGAGTTCTATGTACGGTAACATTCATACAGACATAGAACAAGAATAGCACAAGTAGGGATGTTTTCACAAGAGCTTTATAAAATATCACCCTGGAACATTTGCAGATGATTTGTCAAACTTGGTTCATTTCATTCCAGAAAATCTTACAGCAGATACTTACTAATCATATTTATCAGCCTTTGACATGTTTTGGCACATATAACTTGAATGACTATGCATGCAATTAATAATTTCACAGTAATGGTACTGCAAATCAAACAATCTCATGTTTACTGTTGAAAGAGCAATTATGCAATTGTTATACACTCTTAAAAATAAAGGCCCTTTATTGACATCGATGGTTCCATGAAGAACCTTTAACATCCATGAAAACTTTTCATTCCACAAAATGTTAAAATGTTTGTCACACTAAGAAAAGAAAATGGTTCTTTTTAAGTACTGTGTGTTTACTAAGGTTCTTTGGGGAATCAAAAATGGCTCTTCTATGGCATTGCTGCAAAACACCCTTTATTTGTAAGAGTGTAGGCAGAATTGAATGAATTGAATTCATTGAAAGTCCCAGTAACATAGTAACATGATCATGCACACTACTATAACTGTTATGATATATTTTAATGATATGGCTGTTTGAACAGGGAAAATTGCTACTTTTCAAAACAAACGTGTGTGCAAATCACACCCCTGAGAGAAAAAAAAAATGCTGTATAAAAATATTCCAATGAAGTTTACAAAAATGTTACATTCTCAAGTATATTTCCATATCAAAATGTAGCAATGACATGTCAAAAACATTTGTACTTTTTCACTCAGGTTTAGAAAAGACTGTCAAACTCAGTCCTGCAGTAATATGACATCTACGTTGTCGTGAACTCCTTGCAGTAGTAGCTCCCCTTCAAAAGTGATGATCTTCTTTCGCTTGGCCGCTTTCAGCGTTCCGACCAGAGCTTCAAAGAGGTTTGCGCACTGGTCATCATTAAACAAGACTCCAAATTTGACACTGATCTTTCCATCGGCGTCTGCGAGACAAGTAAGAGTGGTCAGGGTTTGCTCTAAATCATTCATTAACAACGCTGAAAGTCTCCCATTAATATGTATTACTTGTTAAAGCACCGAGAATCAGTGTTCGCAAATCTCAAGAACAGCGAGCATATGAGGAATCATCAGCCTGGTTTGAGTGGATAGGAAAGCCAAATACCACAAAGACACCTGCATTTATGCTGACTAACAGAAACTAAATCATCACGGAAAAAAATATTTATGATCATACAATTGAGATTTCAGAATGAGCAGTAAAGCTCCTATTTCAATGTTTTAGTTTAAGCATTATATTTAGGCCACCAAACCAATATGCAAATTTGTGACATTGATCACCTAAACACTTTTGTACAGTCGGTCAGAGGTTCTTCCATTAAAGCACAAGATGCACTTAGGATCATTTTCTAATCATGCTGCTGACATTAACGCAAAAATGAGACACCAAATACTAAGACCTTTTAAAATTAATGTAAATTTCGATTCAACATTTTAAATTGTTAAACGGTTGGTTCGCCCAAAAATGAAAATAGTGTCACCATTCACTCACCCTCATGTTGTTCCAAACCTGTATACATTTTTTTCGAGTGAACTATCCCTTTAATATTATAATTTGTAGGCAAAAAGATGCATTTTCACTAACGATTTTAGACTATCCCAAACAACTGTGTTGATCTAAAATAGTACAAGACTTACTTTTACTGCCCAGTCGACGAATCTCTTCAATGAGCAGGGTAACTTCATGTTCCACATTCATTTTTGCCACTGAAATTATACATGCATGTTAATAGTGTAAAGGCCTTCCTTTTTTATTACTCAATCTATATACTGTACTCACAAATTGTTGAGTCATTGAAAGTCTTTATTAAGATATAGGCATACTGATATTCCTGTTATCTATCTTAGACTCTGGAATAATACATTATAGTTAATTTAATTGCGTCCTCACAATTATTAACAACAAACATGCTGAATAAATTGTTTAAACTGATTTAGACATGCACGTTCTATTCACTATTCATTTAGCGCCCTCTCTGGACGAGTTGAGAATTGCAACGCCGCACCCTACCGGCTTATTGCAGATGCTGAATATAATTACTTATCTTAAATTTTGATTAAGGAAATAATACGTGTGGCCTGCATGATTAATACCATAGGGTTAAGACATAATGAGGCATAATTAATAAACGCCTGGACGGCTTCTACAGCTGAGCACGAGGATTATCATTTGATCAAGCAATGCGGAAGTGCGAATCTTAACACGGAAAGTGAAAGAAATGTGTGAAAAATTGCATTGAAGCATTTTTGTGAATCACACAGGATTTGAATCTAATCATCACGCAGATTTAATCCCGAAATACACATAAATAAACAAAACAAAAAAACACTTTGTGTGGGTAAAAGGCACTCACACCGCATTAAAGAGGCTAGATTCTGAGTTATTAATCCATAACTCCACTGGGAAAACGTGTATTCGTTTAAATAATTCATTAAAATCATAAAACATTTCAAAGTAGTTTTATGTTCGACCTACTTACCTCTGTGGTGTTTTTGCTCCGCCGCTCTGCAGACTATAGGCTGATTGAAATGAGAAAGCGCAACCATAGATGGCTTTGTGTGTGACGTCACATTAAACTGCCCCCTTTATATTAACCTAGTTATTTAGTAATTTGTTAACCTACAATGAATTGTTTGATACATTTGGAATGGCAGTAACCCTAATACTATGCCGCTTGGATGCCATACCTTTAACAACCGTTTAAGCATACATTTTTAAGAGTTTCTGGATGTTAGGACTTTGACGCGTATGCTTATGTAAAACATGTTGACACTAAAAGTAGGGTTCACGTAATAGATTAAACTGCTGCTGTAATTGGCATCTGTAATTTTAATAATCTAAGTCTTTGTTCCATAGCTTGTTTTGACAATTGATATGCAATACAAACAATTTGCAACTAAATGCTCATTTTAATAAATCAATAGCCTATATTCTTCTTCTTATTATAGATATGTTAGAAGAATAAAAATACAAGAAGTCGCTTATTTATTTTAATATAAGTGACATTTACAGCAACATTCGATAAAATGTGTCCATCCATAAATGTTTGAACTTCGTATGAAATTAAATTTACAAGACGCCAGATGGCAGTAAAAAACAATTTATTGCTGATACTGCTATTACAGTGATGATTGGTTTGTAGCTTTGTAGTCAGCGCCTAATAAATATTTTTTTTATGTATTCGACAATTCGATTTTAATATAATATTAAAATTAGATAGATAGATAGATAGATAGATAGATAGATAGATAGATAGATAGATAGATAGATAGATAGATAGATAGATAGATAGATAGATGGATGGATGGATGGATGGATGGATGGATGGATGGATGGATGGATGGATGGATGGATGGATGGATGTTTGCTTTAATAGTATTTAAATATTAATATTCATGCCGCAAAAAAAAAAAAAGCGCATGCGTACGAAAATCACGGCCGGTCTTACGCAAGGAGCTTGTCTTACGTATGGTATTCGACGCCCCTTTGATTTGGGAAATGTGGTTTTAGGTGCATGACGGTTCTTTTGTAGTTTAGAACGTATTACGTAAGAGGGTCCTTAACTACACCGACCAACCGGCTTGGGTAAAAAACGCCTTCGCCTCTTATTAAAGGTAGCAGTCCTGTCTTTAAATGTAAACATTTAAAGAGCATACACTCCAGGCTCGTGGTTCTTTTGGGAGAAATCATGTAGAATTACTTTTATAATTTATTCATTTCTTTTTTTTTTAGTGGGAATCAGAGGACACCTGCAATGCATCCTGTACAAGAAAATTCGCGGTGGCCTCGAGTATCAAAGTTCACTCTGTCAGCATGTGCAGCAACTGTTGCAGAACTAGGTAGATACATATACTTTATAGTTTTTGAAAATAATTGATGTATGAAAAATTAAAAAAACAAAAAAACAAACAAATATATATATATATATATATATATATATATAGAATAATATCTACACTACCTAATGTATGCACCTCTCTGAGTGATTTTTATACCATTTTAATTTTAGTGACATTCCCTCTGGACCTTACTAAAACCAGACTTCAGATACAGGGTGAAGGTGGTTCCCGACAGCATGGTGGAAGTGTACAGCCTCCAAAATACAGAGGCATGCTGAGCACAGCTATGGGTATAGTGCGAGAAGAGGGGCCCTTGAAACTGTGGCGAGGGGTCACACCAGCTATCTACAGACATATAGGTAAAACGTTAAAGTCGGCATGAAACAAAAGTTGTGATAGTCTTCTCTTCTCTATTGTGACATATCCGAGTGAAACAACTTCTCGAACAAGAAAAATGTAGGACAGGATTTGATTTTGTCCATCGGGAATGGACTGGATCGTTGTGGTTTGCTATTGCTGTGATCTCATGTGAGTGACAGGTTGTCCCGCCAGTAAGCGCATCATCTGAGAAGAGATGAGATGTCGCTGTATGAATTTCTTTCTTCTGCTGAACACAAAGGAAGATATTTTGAAGAATGTTGGTAATCAAACAGTTGATGAACCCCATTGACTTCTGTACTATTTTTTTTTCCTACTATGGAAGTCAATGGGATTCATCAACTGTCTTGTTACTGGCATTCTTGTGAGTAAATGATGACAGGATTTTCATTTTGAAGTGATCTTTTCCTTTTTTTTAAATTGATGTACAAGGATAAATCATTTATAATAAATACTGCAATATTCCATAACAATAAGAATTGTCACAGCCTACTTTATAAAATTTCCACATGCACGTAATGAAATCCTAATGAACTTGATTTGATGTCCAACTGCATGTATTTGAATCAACTTCTGAACTTTGAAATTCTACATCCTTAGTGTATTCAGGCGGCAGGATGCTGGCCTATGAACAGCTCCGGGAATCTGTCTTGGGAAGATCTGAAGATGGCATTTTTCCAGTTTGGTGAGGGAAACATCTGTGAAATTTGAAACAGGATAGTGATTAAAGTCTAAATAGACGGGATCAGCATGTGTCCTGTGATGTCCATAGGAAAGCAGTGATCGGCAGTATGATTTCAGGTGCTCTGGGCCAGTTCATCGCTAGTCCAACAGATCTAGTGAAAGTTCAAATGCAAATGGAGGGCAGGCGTCGACTTAAAGGGAAACCACCAAGGTGAGGCGTAGCCATAATGCTTGTTAAAGCTGATAGTTCACCCAAAAATAAAAATTCTGTCATTAATTACTCACCCTAATGTCGTTCCAAACCCGTAAGACTTTCGTTCATCTTTGGAAGACAAATGAAGATCTTTTTGATGAAATCTGAGAGCTTTCTGGTTGCAAACGCTTCAAAAAGTTCATAAAGAGATCGTAAAACTAATCCATATGAATTGAGCGGTTTAGTCCAAATTTTCTGAAGAGACTTGATCGCTTTATATGATGAATAAAGCTTCATTTGTGTTCCAAAGGTGAACGAAAATCGTACGGGTTCGGAACGACACGAAGGTGAGTGATTAATGACAGAATTTTCATTTTTGGGTGAAATATCCCTTTAATATCCATATAACCTTTCCATTGCACAAAAGGTTCTTTACAGTGGAAAAAGGGTCTTCAGATTATTAAAATGTTCTTCTTCACACTAAAAAAAAAAGAGGATCATTGAAAGGTTCTTAGGGGAAACCAAAAAGGTTCTTCTATGGCATTGCTGAGAAAACATCCTTTTGGAACCTTTATTTTATGAGTGTACTCATTCCAAATGGATGTTGTTGTTTTTTAAACTGACAGAGTACATGGGGTTTACCATGCTTTTACAAAGATCATAACAGAGGGAGGAATCAGAGGCCTTTGGGCAGGATGGGTTCCCAACGTTCAGAGAGCTGCCCTAGTCAATTTAGGAGGTACAGTAGTCAAAGACTTCTAGAAATCTGTTGACAGCTACATTTTTGCAATGCGTCAAATATTTTTCGTTTTATTTCACATTTAGATCTCATGACATATGATACAGTGAAGCATTTTCTACTGAGAAACACCTCCATGCCGGATAACAGCATTTGTCATGGATTGGCAAGGTGAAATTCTGTTATTCTTCTAATGTTAACATATACAGTAATTACGTCATGACTCATGTTCAACATTTTTTATAGCATATGCTCAGGATTGGTTGCAGCTATTATGGGAACACCAGCTGATGTTGTGAAAACTAGAGTAATGAACCAGCCACGGGATTCAAACGGAAGGTTAGTTTTGTGTATCAATCAAAGCTGATTAGTAGTAGAACATTAGCTTTGTTATAACAACATATTTTTATCATTCTGTTTGCAGGGGTCTTCTCTACAAGTCTTCTACTGATTGTCTTGTTCAGTCGGTGAGAAGAGAAGGATTTTTTTCCCTCTATAAAGGATTTCTACCAACTTGGTTTAGAATGGTACTATGATTTAAAATATGTTTGTTTAAAGATTTATTCTCTTTTGTTGCTATTTTTTAACTATGTTTTTGTTCCCAGGCTCCCTGGTCTTTGACTTTCTGGCTTACATTTGAGCAAATGAGAAGAGCAATGGGCATCAGCTCATTTTAATGATTTTAAGAGGTGGACCGAGAGTTTTTTTTTCTTTTTTTTTTTCTTTGTCCCTTTAAAGTTTCTGAGCTGAAAGTTCCAGTTCATGTGTATTGAGTTACACACTGCAGGACACAAATATGGCGAAGACTCCGCAAAGTTGTTTGATCACTGTATGTTTAGGAGAAAATAATATGGCATGGCATGGCAATCATTAAAGTCTGTTTATAAAAACGTGAAATTGGCACAGAAAGTTGTTCCTTTTTTCTTCTTTTTTAATCCACATTACTAGAGAGCTGTTAGTTAATTGTTGCCAGTTTATTACCTCTCATAATCATCCAGAAAAAGGTCCATTTAAACCAACCTAAATGGGGTTGCTTGTTTAAACTAGTCTCCCAGTGTAGCCAGCCTGGTTATTTTAGGATCATTGAGATTATTATAGTTATATTATAATAACCCTCACCAAACTACCATTATAGTTTTTATTAAGTGCAATTAGGTGAAATAAAATATTTTACTTCAGTTAACATCTATTTAGGATTATTATAGAGGATTATACCAACAAGAAATTGATTTTTTGAAAACAACATATAGCGGAATGTTTTTCTTCTACCAAAAGGTTTTCAATTTATGATCATATTCTATTACATATACCACACATATTTCAGAAAACCAATTGCGGTAAAAGTAAAAACATCTTTATTTCTAACTTAAGTGATCAAGAACATTCCAATGTACAAATGAGCTTTCTTTTGATTCCTCCATCTTCATGAAGATCCGTTCATGGCTTGATATGTTTCGCAAACAATGTCTGGTTATCACCTCTGCTATCTTCCCAGAAAAGTAATAATTTTGCTAGATAAATGAATGAGTCATTTGTTATGAGATATATGTTGTGGAAAATAAAATAAACAGAAATAAACTGTTATTAAGAAAAAAAAAAGTCTGCTTTTTTTCAACTGAGAAATAAAAACGCCCAATGTCACATGTAACAGTAGCTACAGATCTTTCACAAGGAGGGGTTGTATTTCAAAAACAACAGCAGAAACATGTTATAAGTGGTCCATTTGGTGTTTTATATGCCCCATAATTATCCTATAAGGAGAAATTTTTCCGGGTTCTTATGGGTTAATATTAAATTAATGCTCAGGGTTCTCAAACAACCAGTAGAGGGCATCCAGTCAATAACTTTACCGGTAAGGAAATAAACCCGGAACGTAAACAAGAACCCGCTGACTGTGTCATTTCCGGCCTGGCAATTTTCACATTAAATAAAATGGCAACGCCGAGTAGTGGCACGTCCAAGCGTTTAGTCCAGTATGTCATCGTCCGATCAGACCTGATACACGCTTTATCATGGCCTTTAGGGGCGGTTATAACTCAAGCCTGTCACGCGGCCACTGCAGCCATTCATTTACACTACAGTGACCCTGATACACAGGAATATTTGGCAGAACTGGACAGCATGCACAAAGTGGTACTTCAGGTTAGTAACGTTACTGCAATTACATCACATGCACCATGTGTTTCTGACCCTTTAGAAGCAATATAGTAATGTTTTGTTAAGAAATACATTAAAAGCCATCAACAGATTCACTCGTGGCAAATTAATGAATTATTGAGGTTATATTGACACATAGTAAACATATATTTTAAGTACTTTTTTTATTTTTTTTAACCAAGAAAATATAATTTCCCCCCCACAGGCACCAGATGAGGCTTCTCTCTCCACTCTTTCCAGTACTCTACGTGAAAAAGATATAGCACATAAACTATGGATGGAGCAGCCAGAGAATATCCCCACATGCTTGGCTTTGAAGCCCTACCCTAAGGAGACTGTGCAGCCCTTTCTAAAAAAGTTCAAGCTTTTCAAATGAATTCTGCATGTATTGTACAATATAAACACAAAGACTAGTCAGAATGGAATGTAGCATTAAGAATGAACACAGTCTTACCATCACATTTTTGACTTTCATCCACATTTTGTCTCCTGTTATATCTGTGTAGCAAAATGCTACTTAGTTACGGAATTGTACCAGTATGGCGATTGAAATATATTGAAAAAACTTTTAAAATTTGAAATGGAAACAATGTAGTTATTCCACATATTGGGTAATAAATTTAGAATCTGCAATGATCCTCAGCATTTTTTAAATGTAGGCCCCTACAGTAGCCCTACTGATGATTCACTGGAAGAGTTCAAATTAAGACATAATTATGTATGTGCTGACGATGATGGGTCAGTAATTCTGGACTGGTTTGTTAAGGTCCATATTATGCAGACATAATTTGCAGGCAAATTGTACACTCGGAAATCTAGCAAGAGAGAAAGGCCGGCCCATTTCTAGGGTATTAAAGTAATATCCGTCTTGACGCTGCTTTCCTAAATCGAGTTTTTGCAGGATGGGATGTCTGCAAATGTTCATTGTGAGCGTATAGCACGGTTCATTCTAGAGGAAACGACTCTTATGAGCAGGTGTTCTTTGTAGTGAATCAAAACAGACCTTGTTCACATGACAATGTAGAGTTAAAAAGTATGTTCTTTGCATTGCATTTCCAAATATTTCTTCCTCAAATGCAACATAATCATTAATGGAACTGATTTTAAACACTTTTAATTCCTTACAATTCACATCCCTAGTAATAAAAATGGCACTGGCAGTCCTTTTTCTTTTTACATGGTGCTTTATTGCAATGTGTTGCATTCTCACATTCATGGATGTTATAGAGATTTGTTAGTCAAAGCATCATTTCCTTCAAGGTATGTATCTTCACCTTGGAAAAGCAACAAAGGGGCCATATGCACGAGGTGTGAGTGAATGTTCCTTGTTTGTCTGAGTGTATGCATGTGTGTGTGTGTATGTGTGTAAACTTCAAATCTCAGTTTGAGCAGCCACATAATTCCATGAAATGGACAAGAAAAATAAGACTGATTCAGTAGATGCGAAACACAGTTTTGCAGCCTGCAGGACAATCCTGCAGGTGCTGGACCCAGCATGTGACTGATTGTCTACAACGTCCTAAGAAAGGTAGGATTCTCCAGATAAACCTGGATATAGAGAAAACCAAAAAAATAAAAACATGACAAAACATGCAGAAGTCTCCCAGATACATCTTCATTCATAATGTCCCACACACAGCTGCAATGATACCTCTTAAGAAAAAAAAAAAAAACGTTCACAAGTATTATACAAAACTGGACAAAATGAGTAAAATGTATATATCTATATATATTTGTTTATTTATATTAATTTTACAGGTGAAAAGTGGAACCTTGCCTTGAAAGAACGAGCGCCGTTTCAGTGGAGCTACATGCACCACTTCCCTTCACCAATACAACTAATGTCTGTATATTAATAAGGCAGCACTTACAATATGTGAAAAATCTCAGGTAAACAGTAGCTACTGTAGATGATACCATGTAGAGATGACATCTGAATGACGAGGAGAGTGTGTGGTGGTCGTAGGATTCGCTACTATGATATGAGGAAATGCAGATTGTACGAGTTTGCATAAATGGATCTTAGCACTTGGCACTGAGCGTGCGGGGCCTGAAACGACACTACGATACAGACCGCGATGAACAGAAAGCAGAGTAAGATGAGGAATGTCTTGAAAAGATAAAGCCAGGAGGTCTACAAGGACGGGGCAAAGGGGAGGTGGTGCACCTGAAGAAGATAGGCATAGTTCGATCTATGGTTCTGCAGCAGAAAAACACCCATGTAGCAAAGGCTCCGCTACCCTGCTCTTTTAACAGATCCAATGAGGAGGGCCTGACAAGCCAAGTTCTTCCTGAAGAACCTGAGATGCGCTTTGATTTTCCGTGGAAAGCGAAATGGCGTTTCACTTTGCGAAAATACATTCAGGGGATATTCGTTCTTTTTCGCCAACATGTATTCGGATTTTGACATGGCCTCTTTCCTTGTAGTTCATGTAAAGTGCAAAACTAGATTGTATTCCTTGCAAGTTCCTGGTACATTTAGGTTTTTAGTAAAAAATTCATGTAAAATACAGCAAAAGTCTTACAAAGGTCAGTATAAGAAAATCCTCATAAACAAGAAACGTCCATCAAACGGTGAGGAGCAGTCCTCTATGCTGAAAATATGTACAAGAGGCACCTCAAATTTGGTATAAAGAATCCAGCTAAATAAAGTCAAATATCTAAGTAGAGTTGCATCAGTATGTTTTTTTTTCTAGTTTTTAGCCCGAGTAGCTCGAAACCACTTGTTTCGAACTACAAATTATGTATATCCTTGAGTTAAAAAACAAAATAGAGGAAAAACAGGAGATAATTGTTAGCATGCATCGCTCGAATACTGCAGTCGAAGCAATAATCCATTCTGAGTAGCGTCAGTTTTAAAACAAAAGCCAAATGCTTTTCATTTAACCTCTAAACGTGCATAGCTAGCGGTTAGAAATCTGTCTTCCTGAAAACGGTGACTAAAGTTCCTCCCGAAGAGGCATTTGCATGTTTGGTAGATCTGTAGCAACGGGGGGAATGTCTGAAGATAATTCACTACTGAACATCTTCGAAAATAATCAAACCAGCTAGGGGGGAAAAATGTCTAAACAAGAAAATAAAAGTGTGGAACAAAAGGGTAGTGTTAGAAACATGACAGGATACGGGACACCTATTCAGGAAAAACTCAGTGCTACATTTGTCCAATTGCATGAAACTTGCATATGATATGAATCTTTTAGTATCTTGAAGCTTTGGTCATTATTCCGTTCTTGTCTTAAGAGCGTTTACACATGGCAAAACTACATCAGGCAGTTAACGAAACCCCACTACAATAACCCGGCGCTGTTCTCAAACCAAGGTTTCACTTTTTCAGAGCTGTTTAAACTTTGACAACAGAGAAATTAAATAATATGGCCTTTTTTTTTTTAAATTAACCCGTACAAAAGCCAGTCCATGCTGCTTCTCCCTCAGCAAAGTCACATTCAGCAGTCGCTAAACCATTCTCACATATAGAGCAATCTCAACACCCACAGGAAAAGTTGCAGGTATAAAAAAAGAAAGAAAGAAAGAAAAAAAAAAAAAATCAGGGCATTTGTCTGTTTTTCCATATTAAACACCAGATATACAGTATTAATCTCACACACACACTTTCAGACAGCCATACACATCTAAAAAAAAAACTAAAAAAAAACAAAAAAAAAACAAAATGGAAGCAAGTAGTTATTACCACAAACTCGGAGCACTACATTTTGTTGATTCTGAACAGATACATATTCACATTTATCTGTTATATACACAATACTTTGATAATCCAGGTTCTGAATAGTTCTATTGTACCTTGGTGTTGTGTATTGACTGAGAGCCGTTGTAAACGACAAAACGAAACAATAAAAACATTATTAATAGCCGCTGTTTGCTAGTTTGGTATATTTGGCATAAACACAGTAATGATGACAGGAAGGGTTCATTAAATGAATCTTATCCACTGCATACATTTTTTTTTCTATACAGGAATGCCTGTTTCCCAAAGAGGAGGGCAGAAATTAATCATTACGGAGTCTGTGTTTTTTTCGGCGAGCCAAAAACGGGAAAAAACACAGGCCGACTTTTATGTTATGCATTTGTCAATTCATCTTGCTTTTTGTATTGTCTATGTACATTTATATATAGCAAAAAGTGGCTTGATCTCAACAGCACATACTGCTGGCTGAATTTCGTAGACGAATGAGGATCAATTTTACGAAATTGTAAAAATAATTCCTGTAAGGACAATCTAAGCTGGTGTAGCATTGGAGCCATTCTTTGTATACAGAGCACACGCACAAAGACACGGCACTTAAACTCCACGGAGTGAGTCACGAACAAAAGAACACTGTTAAAGGAGAACGAAATTATGTGAGGAGGGGAGACGGTTGCGCATACAACACGATTTCGAGTTGTGCTCCGATTGCGTTGCACGATTTTGTGAAATACTTCGTGCTCACACAGAGACATCAATTTCGACCACAGCAAGTCTTTATGTGGGCATGACAATTTGATACCTTCGAAGAATTACGTTTTCGATTTTCTGTTAGTACTTTTCACGTAACTAGCTTCATTTCGAATGTTTAGGTTGGAATCAAATTTAAATGATTCTTAAGAGGGGGTGACTAGTAGGTAAATGAATAAAGGATAATGCTGATGAACAGTGTCTGACTGGGCAACAGTAGTCTCGTGAGCAGTCAAAGAGCTAGAGAACGCAGCTGACGGTGCGAACGTTGCGCGAGACAACACCTCGCTCCTCCCGTGGTTTTCAAGACCATCTTTGAAACACTCAACTGTATAATGAAAATCAATGTATAATCTACATTTTCACACCCGTGTGCAATGCAGCAGAAAGTTTGTAACATTTACCGGGGTGTTCGATAACCAATATCAATCGTAAAAATCCGAGTCTCTCTCACTTGATATGCGAGACCCTACTGGATGATTACTTTTTAAAATAACAAAAAGTGACATTACAGATTTAGTCATTAAAATAAGAACTGCTGTTATGTTCATGCGTTCTAAACAAGAGTTGCCTGAAATTTGATGATGTTTTGTTTTAAAGGAAATTACAAAGTGTGAGCTTGTCCCAACTTTGACCGTCTGTGCTGTACAATAATACCAACCAGCACAACACGTCACTGCAAACAACACTGATAGGCTGAGTTGACCCTATGTGGGTCCTATTCACAGCTGCTGAGGGGGGGAAATGTGTAGGACGTTGTTAAAAAAACTGTCTGTTGTTTCAAAACCGTGTTGCCAGGAAAGCCTGCAGCAGACGGATACGCACTACACAGCAGTCTCCCATCCTGGCGATGCTTGTTCTGAAAACGACAACAGACAAAAACAAATGAAACAACAGACAAAAAAACAAACAGAACAGACTAAGAAATAAAAAGAGGCGGGAAGTTCCTCCCATCATCAGGCACTGCTGAGGAGAGCCTATCAGTCACAGATCCAGCTGAAACTGAGCAATATACCATGAACATAGCAACACCATGGCAAAAGCCTGCCCCAGTTTCCAATCCGAGCTCAGCTGCTGCGCCGCTCTCCAAGAAGCACTGCAACGTTGGCCTGACTGACAGGACGTGTAGCCGGCAGAAGCAGCAGGTCCTTTTTACAGACTTGGCAAATTCTGGAACGTGATCTTTTCTCCTTTTCGGAAACAGGCGTTTAAAAAGGTGACCAGGAATGAGCACTTTGTCGAACAGCTATGAAACCTCACAAGCCTGGGCCCAGACACCGACCCTGCAGATATACTGTATCGAAACCAAAGGTGAAGAATAAAAATCTCTACATGTGGAGATAGTCCTCTGGCAGATGGTAAATGGGCGGCTCACTCGGTCAGGAGCTGCTGGAGGAGACTCTTCTGCTGAGACTGGACTGTGGGGGTCCCGCTCGGGCCTTTCTGGGTCCCGATGGGCCCCGACTGGTTAAGGTAGGAGTCACTGCCCACCAGGTTTACCGTGCACTGGACATCAGCGAACACCTGAACCTGCTGTACCTGAGAAATAGGAAAGAGAACATTTTTTTTTTTTAAAGGAAAGGTAACACTTTATTTGACAGTGTCCTTGTCCTTACACGTTACATGTAGTTACTGTATTTCTGTCATGACAACTCTCAGAGAGATTGGCATGGTAATGGTAATGGATATGGAGATGTTAATGTGTGTGGTCTTGGCAGAATAGATCTACTGCAGATCTATTACACACTGCAGATCACTGATTGGTCAGACAAAATCGTCACTACCAGCGTCATTGTATTTCCGAAACATCAAACCCGCTAGATTTAAATAGCCAGTAACAGCCACCGCTGTAGCACCTGTTTTAAAACGACTTGCTTGAAGAAAAAAATAAAGAAAGAAAACTTCCAAAAAAGAAATGGCTGAATCGTGGTCAGTGGACGAAGTGCAGACGTTCCTCCCGTTGGTTGCCGAGGAGCGGATAAACTATAACGGTCAGACTATAATCCCACCCACTTTGAAGCGGTATTAACTGCAGTGGAAAAGCAAACCGAGCTAAAGCGAACAGAGCCGTGCCGTGCCGAGCCGAGCTGAGCCGTACCACGCAGTGGAAAAGCGAAGCGAGCCGAACCGTGCCGCGCCGAACCGTACTGAGCCGTACCAGCAGTGGAAAAGCGCCATTAGACAAACATATTGGTCTGATTATTCATAAAGGAGTTTGGGTCATGCAAATTACGGGAGTTTACCGGGAGAAATAACAAACCGGGAGATAGGGCTAAAAAACGGGAGAAACCCGGGAAAAACGGGAGTGTTTTTTATTTTATTTTATTGTCCACAATGTGGAAATTTGCCTTCGGTCTCATAAATAGAACAATCAAACCAACAACAACAAAAACAACAAGACTAACACACAGACATCTTCAGGGCAAAATGCAGTACAGCAGTAGCAGTTACGTTACAATGCATCAACGGGACGTGGTGTTCAGCGTCCGAATTGCATTAGAGCTGGTCCCTCGTGTAGGTAAGGATTCCGGCGTTTCCATATAAACTCCATACTTCGGCGATTAAACCACTGAGAAGGCACACAGCCAGCCAAAGCAACATGCCGACGCTGAACTTCATCTTGCTACAAAGAGAATGCGGGCTCAATCCCTTAAATAAAAATAAAAAAGACGCACAGGACACGAGACAGATAGGTGAGACATTGGGTCAGCAGCAGAGCCGCGCCCCGGAAGTTGACAGGTATGAGTTAACCCCAAATTGGTGCTCTGTTTCTGTGCAATTACAATGAATGGGGACTGAAGCTTACAAGCTTCAAGAAGAACAAAATGGTATGTTTCTTTACAAATTCTTTGTAAATTTTGTAAAAAAAAATAATAAATTGCTCCACGGAAGAAAAAAGTTCATGCATGGTGAGCAAATGAAGTGTTTTTTTTGTTCGTTTTTTACTATTCCTGTAAGTCATCTCAATAAATTTATAGAGACCATCTTACCTGATCGTTACACATTGCAGTAACGTTGCCACGGTTATTGTTGCCCATGCCGACAGATGGTCCAATAGGAGGTAGAGTGCTCACCGCTCCTGAGCCTCCAGCCATTGACACGGTGATGCTCATGTTGTTATAAACGCCTTGCTGCCCAAAGTTCTGAGAGACAGGCTGACCTGCCTGGTTATACATACTGACACATAACAAAATGAAATGGTTTAAATGAATATGAAGACACGTAAAAACAATGAAAGAAAAACTAAAATCGCATATAATTATTGTGACCTTTTTGGTGATCAATTTCAAACAGCATACCTGTTGTTTCCCATGGCCCCTTGCTGCCAGTTCTTTATGTCAGGTGACTGATAACCAGGTGGAGGCTGCGCTTGCTGGAGCAGAGGACTCTGGGAGGTGGAGTTCTGAGGTGAAAGCAAGGGGCTGGTTGGACTCAGCTCAGAGGCAAAGGATGGATCTGCTTGCTGGATCATGCCTGTGAGAGACAAGTGGTACATTGACTCTTGCTAGACATCATAACAGAAGCATGTTGTTATTTTAGTATCATTGAGAGACTGTTACAGGTTTTATTAATATTTTGAATGTTATAATTTTTTTTGTATTTTTCCCCAATTTTTATAAATTGTCTATATAGTTTTTATTTCAGTTTTAGTTATTTTAGTAAGTAAACAATGCAAAAAAAGAGAAATGCTGAAATATTTTTTTTTAATATTATTTTATTTCAGTTAACGGTAATTTTATTTGAAGTATCGAAAATGTTTTTTATGGTTTTAGCTTTAGTTAACTATAATAACCCTTCTGATGATAAATTAGTAGCTTACAAATGAGACATACCAGGCCCCCCAAATTGCTGGAAAAGCCCCTGCTGAACAGGAGTGTTCACAGGCCCCCCAAATTGCCCTTGAATGCCTCCCATAATTCCTTGGTTTCCCATACCCCCTCTGGTAGGCAGCTTGGGGTCCAGAGGTCCTCCCATGGGGTTAAAATGGCTCGGGGAGGTAGGGGTGTTCCCAGGCACGGCATTGTAGCCAGGAGGAAAGCCAAACTGCTGCTGTTGTGGCGGCAGTTGCTGCTGGGGACCCTTAGGAACTCGCTGAGCCCCCAGAGGCCCTGTGTTCATCCCCTGCCTCATTAGCAGGACCTTCTGCTGTAGAAGCTGCCGTTGGCGGTGCTGGAAACTGTAAAGCTCCCGTTGCCGCTGCGCCATCATCTGAGCGTTGAGCGGAGGCTGTATGAGAGAGAGAGAGAGAGAGAGAGAGAGAGAGAGAGAGAGAGAGAGAGAGAGAGACTAGCTTTTAGTTTCAGTCACAGGCATATACAGAAACAATAACAATTGTAAAAGGGAAAGAGTGAAAAAATACACAAAAGGATTAATTTGACTATGTGCACTAAATGCACTGATTATGGAATTGGCAAGGCGGCAAATGAAGGTATATATATATATATATATATATATATATATATATATATATAAAATAGAGCTGTCAAATTGAATAATCGCGTTTGTGTTTACATAATATATGTGTCTGTATAGAATTAAATGTATATATATCATATATATGTCTGTGTGTGCCTGATTAAATGTGTATAAATATGTGTGTGTATATATACAGTATATACACACACATACATGCACAAACATATGTGATATATATATATATTAGTGTTGTCAAACGATTAAAATATTTAAATCGCGATTAATCGCATTAATGTCGTAGTTAACTCGCGATTAATCGCACATTTTTATCTATTCTAAATGTCTCTTGATTTCTTTTTGTCCCATTATTTTTTCTCATTTTAATGCTCTTATCAACATGGAAAAGTGGATCGGCTTGTTTTGTGCAAATGTTTTTATTGAAAACAACATTGGCATATACTCTGTTCTAATTCACAATAAAAAATTCTCACTTGGAGCAAATAATCTCTCACACAATGTAACACTGTCCATCAATAAAAGGGCGAAAGAAATACTGACGAGGTCCTGATATTGACGAGGGGGCGGAGAATTTGCATCAGCTGTGTGTGTGTGTGTGTGTGTGTGTGTGTGTGTGTGTGTGTGTGTGCTTGGCCATCATCAAGCGGTATTTCAGACTGGACGCGCTGCGATGATGATAGCTCAGTTCACAACGACAAAACACACAGATCACTTTGGTCTTGTCAATGGAACCATTTGGCAACTTTTTTAAAGTAAACTTTCCATTCAGAATCTTATTGGCATCCATTTCGGCGTCTCGCGCTCGTCATCCACTCAAAGCGTAACGTTAACCTACTATTTGGCCGCCGTGCAAGCCCAAACGAGTGTGTGCGGCGCGCTTGTTGTTTTGTTTCCGGTCTAGCTAGATCCGCTTGCGCTTTGGTCAACGAAGCAACAAAACGTCCTCGCGCGGCGCAAGCCATTGAAATGAATGTGTTTCATAGCGCAGCGCGCACATGCCGCGTCCTGTTGCAAAAGCATATGAAAAAAAACCGGCAAATTTTGCTAGGACAAAAAGACCTTTAATCGCGCGATAAAAAAAATTGACGCCGTTAAAATGGGTTTGCGTTAACGCCGTTAATAACGCGTTTAACTGACAGCCCTAATATATATATATATATATATATATATATATATATATATATATATATATATATTTAATAATATACATACACATATATTATTTGTAAACAAACCTTTATGTTAGATGCGATTAATCGTGATTAATCGATTTGACAGCACTGATATAAACAAATAATGAATACTACCAATGAATGTGTCTTATTTATAAAAATAATATTAATATTATAATTTTTTAAGTATATAAAACAATAAATACTAGCAATGACTATCTTAAACAGAATAATAATTACTATTAATAATAATAATTATTATTAAATTAATTATTAATATTATGTGTTAATAATGAATAACAGTATAGTTCATAATAACAAAATAAGAAATAAACAATACTAGTATATATATACAAATACACACACATTTATTAAATATTCTGTATATTTATAATAAAATCAAAATGATATGCATGTATAATTCAGCTTTTTAAATAAATAAATAATAGCAGTGATTGCATCGTCAGGACATTTAAAATAAATTTGTGAACTTGTGAACAAATCATCAAACCAAACCAAATTTTGACCAAGATTCCAATCTGGTCTTACAATCGTAATCAAATCAAACTGGTCAGAGCAAATGCTTACATCCCTATAAATGGCATTCATAATTTGTCTCGGCGCATGCGACGCTAACCTGAGAGGGCATCTGAGGCTGCTGCATGCCCTGACGCATCCCCATGACAACATGCCCCCCCTGTGGGAACTGGCCCATGGCCGCAAGCCTGTTCTGGAGCTGATGGGGAGAGGAGATAGATCACCACTAAACAAGAGCAACTAATCATGTTCGCTCAGCAGCTGCACTCGACAAAAGAATAGCTTAGTTCCACAGCATGTCATTTAAAAGGGCGAAATCAAAAGCATTCACTGGATTTGTTACACAGTGCAACAAAATCCAAGAGGAGAATTTAGACATTGTGTGTTCACATTTATTATTGCACAATGAAGTGAAAGCTGGAGATCTACCTGCTGTGGGCCTTGCAAACGTTGCTGAAGCTGGAGTCTCAGCTGGTTGGGAGGTAGTCGCAGCTGGTTGGGCACACCAGGAGCTCGGTTCATGCCGGGCCGCACCGTAATGCTTACGTTGCCTGGAAACGCCATCCGTGGGGCCCCGAAACTCATGCCTTGTGCTGTGCCCATCTCAGCAGGGAACTGTGAGGGTGAGGTTGGGAACTGAGAGGGGTAGCTGGCCAGCTTGGGGTCCATGGGTACAGGTGTTGGGGGCTGAGATTGAGGAAAGGTCTGGATGACGGGTTCGAGGCCTCCACTCTGTAGGCAAGGCGGTAAACCAGTCAACCTTAGACACATTGTTCTTGTTATGGTAAAATAATTGAGAAGATTTTTTTTTCTTATAATACTAACTTGAACAATCTTGTCGATGCCCAGAGCTCGGTCCAGCTCGGCGAGCTCGCTCTCGTCAGTCCGGCTCAAGAAAGTGACCAGCTGCTCCAGCAGGGCCTTCTCATCGTTGCGGCCCTCGGGAGTGGTGGGCGGACACAGCATCTCATCCAGTGGACACGGAACGCACTGCCTGCGTAGTGCAGAGAACAAACAAGATGGTCTACGATTCTGATCAAGAGTGGAAGGAAGGCAGCTGACACTTCCATGTCATGTTTGAAGGGTTAACTGATCTGGCAGGTAAACAGAATTTTGGTGAAAATGCACATTTTCTTCCCTGTGACTAAAGAACTACAGTATTATAGTAGTAATTGTAACTAAATATAAATATTTCTATTGATTCTTAAGTTTTTAAAAAATTACACATTGACATAAATCAGAGATAATTTACTAGAATGTTCTTAACACAAATGTGCCAATTCACCTCATTCAGAGACAATTTATACATGACTTGCCTAAAAGGACTTTGCCTTATTCACCGCTTATTTGATCAAAATGATAAAAATTAAGTTCATATCACTCAACCCCTAAACAAATTTAGGCTTTTATTCACATATAAACATTCATCAACTCACAAATTAGTTGTGGTAAACATAAGCTAAGGCATGTTCGCTTAACGTGCGAGAACCAATGAGGTTCATTCTCGGGTTACGCAGCACGTTTGAGCTTCAGCAAGTTTGGTTGAGCTTCTGTTTATCTTTGCTGATCAATGTTTATATGTGAATAAAAGCATACATTCAATCTGTTTATCATATATAACGATTAAGTCTCTTCAGAAAAAATTTGGACTAAACCGCTCTATTCATATGGATTCGTTTTACGATCTCTTTATGAACTTTTTGTCCAAGTGTCAGCTGCGTAGCTGTCAACAGAAGGACAGAATATCATCAATAATCATTGTACCTCACACACTGAAGAAGGCCTGAGAGCCGAAACATTTGTATGTTTTTTTCCATGTGTAAAAAATAAAATAACAAAATTTGTGAAATTTGTGTGCAAATCACAATTGAATTCAATGATCACATCCATAAACACTCACTCTTGAGGAGAGGACAGAGGGGCCTGTGTCTGGCTGTCCAAGCTGCTATCGAAGGTCATTGGTTCAACCAGGGTCAAGGGTTGGAACTGCTGAGAATCAGGAAGCTCCAGCTTGGCCAGACCTAAATAAAATACGATTTTTAACAAAATGTAATCATATTTCTTCCCCTGGCCTGCTATTCAAATCCTTTCTATATTAAAAGTTTATGTTTTGGTGCATTAAATTTTGTACCTGTGGTGGAGTTGAAAGAGTTGAGGCTGGTTGAACTGGCAAAGGGGCTGCTGCACTCCTTTGAGGGCTGGAAAGGGTCTGTCTGCCCAAGATCCGGCACCTGGACCTGACCCTGGTTTGGTGTAGACGGGTCACAGTACTCAAAAGAGGACTGATTCGAGAGGTTTGATCCATCAGGGAATGCTACAGAGAGAAGTGGAGAAGGAACAAAGCTGTTATTAAGGACGTAAGATAAATGAAAAATTCTGAATTTTATAATTACTCCGGTGGGACGGGCCTCACCTTGGCTTGATGTTCCTGGTGACTCTCTCTTCACATTCACCCCGATGGAAAGGTTGTCGTCACTTGGCTGGACAAGCACTGGCTCCTCTATAGATTTACATCCCACAGAGCTTCTCAGAGTGGGCAAGAGCTGGTTCAAAGTGTCCAGATCGGTACTGGGAAACTGCTACTCATGTAAACACACACAGAGGTGGAGTGGAAATGAGAGCAAAGGTCATCGACATCAGAGCACACCAGAGCACAAGACAGATAAAGTCCAAACGTGACCGCCTCAAAACAACACACGGGTTTGACAGTTTAAGAACACCAGTAACTGAGGGAACCCAGCAAGAATAAGGCTTACAAAATGTATCACTAATATATTCAGTAGGACACTGAAGGGGAGTTCATGGTGCAAATTATTTTCATAAAGGGTATATACAGAAATTCTTAAAATGAATTTAATACCTTTTTTAATACCTTCACAATATTTTTTAATACCAGCACGACTTCAAGGTGCAACTGTAGTGGCGTAAAGGGAAAAGTGAAGTAATGAAATATCTTCGAAAACTTGCATTTCCCCATAATGTCCAGGGTTTTTCCTTGGTCAAAACTGGTCTTCGGTGGTGGCCGACAGACACTGTTATCCTTTCTTGCCCTCTTTTTTTGTTTTAAAGCTTTGATTTTACCACTTGATTTCATAGCTTTGTAACATAAAATCCTTCTTTGCTGGACCTGATAATTGTTTTATTATATAATCATATCAATATCAAAAAGTAGAATAAAAACAAAGCATTAAAAAGTATTTTTTAAAACTATGTCTAATTTTCTACCATATCCTGTAAAATTGAATAGAATAAGCTGCCAGATAAATAAAATAAAAAATTATGTGGTTATCACATCACACAAAACTTGTGTCAACAAATAGTTTTTTTTTAGTATAACGTTAGATTTTTTCGTTTATTGAAAGTGTGGTTATGTCAGCTGAATATGGGGAACGCTTTTCAGAGAAGATAAGGCAACGTTTTTTTAGCACAATTCACACACAGCGGGAAATAAATTTCCAATTGCGCCACGTGAAACTTCGGTCTTCCGACCTTTTTCCATCGTGTTAATTGATTTTGATTAATATGACCGAGGGAGAGAGAGCAAGAGTGAATTGAGTGCGCGCGCGCAGCCGGGACTCTCTCTCTATTCCTTATTTCAGTTAACATGCACCCTGTCACAAGCGCAGCAGTCAGTCGTCTACATTAGGCTACTCACCGATCAAATATGGCTTTGGCGGCCGACTGATGACTGAAATAGAAGCGAACTCGCGAACAGGGTGGGCAGCAAGCCAGCCCGGTACCCAGGTTCTTTCAGCGCGAACGAACGAACACCACGTCACATGATATCACTCAGGTCCTACTCACAACATATAAATAAATCCACGCGAATTTTAGAACAAAATCCTGCACTTAACACAAATTGAAACTCATAGGCCAAGTTGGATGGGGGTTCAAAAATGTAATACCTTGTTAGATGAAGTTTATTACTTTTTAATGCCCTTAATTTTGGCTAATTTCATTTATTACCTTTTAATACTTTTTACAACACGGCGGACACCCTGTCATAAGAAACAGCCGTTTCCTGTGCCAGGGATGATGGAATAAGGGCACATCCAGCAACAAGACAAAGTTGCGAAGAGCTTAACTTTATGCAAATGAAAAGACAACATGATTCTTTTGTCAAAAACTATGACTAACAAAAAAATAAAATCATTAAATATTCCATGACCTTTTCATTTATTTTAGTCAATTTTACTCTGGCTAAAATGGAATCTTATTTGAGCTGATGAAAATGAATTTTTGGTGATGTGAATGAGCAAAATTAAACCAAATATTCAAACATTTCAACATTTGTCAACAACATTCAACAAAAACATGTGAAATCTGACCTTGTTGTGAAAACCTGAGCTTCTGAAATAATTATGAGTAAACATTAATTGTAATAAAATTCTTTCTTCAATATTTTTTAATTAAAATGTTTTATGTATTGTGATGATGTGCATTTTTCACCTCGTTCTCTTATTATCACTTACGAAACAAAAAATTAATTTGGCAAAATGAATTTCTAGCAGCCAAACATCCCATTTGTGATACGATATTTAAAAGAAAATTTAATGCGCAGGAGTAAACGTAGTACTACTTAAAGTTTGGAGTCAAATAGATTTAAAAAATAAAAATAAAAAATTATTACTTTTATTTTGGCCCCATTAAATTGATCAAAAGTGACAGTAAAGATATTTAAAATGTTTCTAAAGTAAATAAATGCTGTTCTTTTAAACTTTGTTCAAAGAAAATTAATGTTTTTCCACAGGGTTTTCAAGATGAATAACAATAAGAAATATTAATTGAGCACCAAATCAGCATATTATATTGATTTCTGAAGGATCACGAGACACTAGAAACTGGAATAATGGCTGCTGAAAATTCAGTTTTACCAAAGGAATAAAATACATTAAAATTGAAGTTATTTTAAAGTGTAATATTTCACAAACAAAACAAAAAAATCTTACCGACCCAAAACCTTTAAACGATAGTGTAAACATAACTTGAGTTGTGAAGTTTATCAATAACTTTAGTCGTTGTGGCATAGTAACATGTAGATGTACTTAGATATTCTTTCATTAAGTACAAATATGGAATAAATCAGGAAGTAAATACCGGACTGGGCTTGCCACTGGATTGAGGTGAGCAAGCGATTGCAGACACGTTGGTGGCTGCAGCAGCGGCACAGGGTACGTTCTCTCTGCTCCCTTTCTTCTCGGCCTTCACCTTGACCGTCTGGAGGCTGAGAGCGGCCGGAGGAGGCAAGTCCTCCAGGTCCTTTTCATCCGTATCCAGCAGGAAACGTAGCAGCTGGTGGTCCTGGGGCTCCTTCCCGAGCCCCCGTGCTACCAAGGCCGCATTGGGACTGGTTGGAGGCTCCTTCTTAATGTCAAGCTCCTTACCTGCATCTGCAGGGCTGTTGTCTTGGAGCAGGCCGTGCAGAATCTTATGGCGCTCGGTCAGGCTGC
Organism: Tiaroga cobitis; assembly: GCA_030578255.1. NCBI lineage: Eukaryota > Metazoa > Chordata > Actinopteri > Cypriniformes > Leuciscidae > Tiaroga > Tiaroga cobitis. The sequence goes on from CM060610.1 coordinate 11,431,224, forward strand.
GGTGAGAGCCCGGGCATTGGGACACGGGTGAGGGACGGGGTTGAGAGTCGTGTTCGGAGGCACCCACATCGGGGTTGCCGTCCAAGAGCTGGTTGAGTTTGGAGTTGCCTACCGTCTTGGGCTCATCGGTGGATGCTTCCGGCGGTTTGGCCGGTGGCTGACGTGCCGGAGAGCTGCTGGGGGTTGGAGTCTGTCTGGGAGGCAGGGGAGAAGGGAGAGAGAAACCGACACCATCGCCACTAGATTGCTGCCTGGTCAGTGCGCCAGCGGGTGAGTGAATGCCAGGCGTGGAGGGGGAAAAAGGATGGCCGGGCACACGTGGGCTGCTGGCCAGGCCCGGGCTACCCCGTGGAGGTCGGGGCGACATGAATGAGGTAGAGGTGGATGTGAGCGGGCTGCCTAGTGGAGAGGGGCTGCTGACCTGCTGGGAGGGCCCAACACGGCTGGGCGTCAGATAGCCTGGTGGAGTGGGTGTGGGGGGTCCAGGAGTGGCACAGGTGCCGTTGCTGTTGTTGAGATGGAGGCTGAGGTCACTGGAGGGCTGCAGGGCAGGTGAACGGGAGGGCGGGGCAGCAGGAGATGGAAGGCTGGGGGTAGTGTTTTCCTGAGAGCTAGCAGTGTTGTGTTCCCTAAAACACACATTCAAATAAAAAAATATGAGGGATCCAATAGTCGTTGTGTGCTGCGTTTCTATAAATTAAAGGGACATTCTCTGTGTTGGTTACTGTGAGAGGATACCTGTCTATAGTGTGAATGCCCATGATGAAGGGCTGTACATCTGGGTTTTGGGGGCAGCAGAATTTGCAGCGCGTCTGCGCACTGAGGGACGTCCCGTTACTGAGTGTGAAATGGTAGAGAGGACTGATGGCCGTGCCGTGGGTCACCACTGTCAACACACACATAGATTAAATCCGTCACAGTTTCTACAAAAATATTAAGCAGCGCAACCATTTTGTAACATTGTTAATAATAAGAGATGTTTATTGAGCACCAAATCAGGATACTAGAAGGATTCAGGATCATGTGACACTGAACACTGGAGTAACGGCCACTGAATTCAGCCTTGTCATCATGAATACATTTTAAAATAGACAGTTATTGTAAATTGTTAATATTCCACTATACTACTGATTACTGAATATTTGGATCAAATAAATGCAGCCCTGGTGAAGATAAGAGACTTTCAAAAACATAAAAAAAAAAATAGACTCCAAACTTATGAATAGTTATGTATACCCTATATTCATACATCCATTTTTCTTTTTATAAACTTATTTTTGCACTTTGATTGGAGGAAAGCATTAGGCATAAATTAAAATAATATATATAATATAATAACATAATAATATCAAAATATTGAATTTTCAATAAAAGAAAGAAAATAATACTGCTTTTTCTGGCAAATAAAAACTGGCTACTCGATTAAATGAAGAAATAATCCACAGATTGATCAATCATCAAATACATCATAAAAAGGTAAAGGTTCTCTAGGTAAAGGTTCTCTAGAAAGACAAGGTCTAATCATCGCTGCTTTAAAATGTCAAGTACTACTCAAAATGGCTAGAACGGAGGTGAACGTGCTCACCCTCATGAAGCAGCTTCTTGGCATGGGAGGGCTCGTTGCCCTGAGGCTGAAAGAAAGCATAGATGCACTTCCTGACCAGATCCTCCCAACCTGGTCGGCCTGTGGCCCTCAGAGCACTCGTCTCAATAGAGATGATTTTCCCTGCACACACACACACCACCACACACACACACACACACACACACAGAGAAAGATCATTCGATCTTGTCAACAGGACTAGAAGTTCAAGAGGAAGCTTTTCACATTGCAGTTTTACAACAAACAGTTTTGCGCTTCCTTGTGCAAGAATAGAAAAAGCATAGTTTCAGTTTCAGTCTGCATGTTTGTTATTCTTCTCCAGCATGTTTCTTTTTCTTCGCCTGCACTAAACTAAGGAAGAGTTTTGAAGAACAAAGCCACATCTCTATTTACACAGGAATGACAATCGCAGGAAACAACGTACAAGCTCAATGTACCTGTCACATATGTGAAGTTTGGAATTTAAAACAAAAAAAAATAGAGCGCATTCAAATGGAAGGTGACGTCTGGAGATGCATTTTAAAGGGGTCTTATGGTGCTTTTTAATGTTTTCCTTTTCCTGTAGTGTGTAATGTATCTGTTTGTGCATGTATATGATATGCATCTAACAGAGGATAGAATAAACCAGACCTGCCTAAAACGCCTCGATTGAAGTCAAGATAATACATCAGCTAGCCAATCAGAGCACTGTGAGCTTTTCGGAAGGAGGAGCTTTTTAGAAATTAGCATGTTTCAGACAGACAGGGGATAGAGGAGCTACAACAACGTACAGTATGTGACATTTTTTTGATTAATCCCAGAAATCGAAATAATTAACTTTTAAAATAGCACCATATGACCCCTTTAAAAGTGTTTAACAAAATCATTATTTAAAAAAACAGATAAAAAAAGAAGAAAAAAAGTGGCTGTGTTCTAAATTGCCCCCTGTACCCACATAGGACTAGCGGTTTGGAAAATGGATTGATGGATGATTGAGCTGAAGGCGCCATCTTCCGGTGAGACGGTGTCACGGTGCATTATGGGTATTCTCTAGCCGCTGAGCGTACAACGGTTATATACTCGTTATTGCGGTGCATTGTGGGATTGAATGAGTGCACTGGATGGTATTGGACACCTCTACAAACAGCTGTCCCTTCAAATAGTGCCCTATTTAAGTAGCCTGGGAAAACCCAGACAACTTCCGGCGAATTTTGATTTGCTCTGCAAGTTAGTCTGGCAAAGAGCTCATTCAAGCCCATTTCTAATCCGTCGAAATCGCGGCACCAATCAGAAACGTTGGGGCGGGCTTTACACGATGACGACAGCACAGCGACGGAACTAGGGGTGTGACGGTTATAGTTGAACACCGTCATTAGAACTCTATAACCGGCAAAACCATGTTATTAAAATATTTTTTTTCACAAACATTTTTTATCATAGAGAATGTTTAAATACTAATATCAGTTTAAGAGGGAAACGGAGGTGGAGTTAGTGGTGCTTCGGAGGCTGCTACTGCTGGAGATGATTCCGGAGAGGTCTGTGCACCCCCTCACAAGAAGAGAAATCTTGGAGATCTCCTTAATTAAACGGAGGTCTGAAAACTCTCCCCCTTTACCGATCAGAGCGCGCGCTGCATTGCAAAAATGATGCATTCGGTGCGCAAGACCGGCAAGACCCCATTTCGCTTGGCTGTGTGCACGGGTTTTTTTGTAACAGCGCGCGCGGCGCCGCGTCCGAGGATGACTGACTACAAGCTGAATCTGCCCGAGCATGTAGGCTACAACGTACCGGCACCCAGTTTGCGCGTCTAAATTGCAAGTTCATTGCAAAGTTTTTTTTGTTATGGTTTTGTTTACTGTGTGATTTATTTCATGGAAAGCAAATTCACTTCTAGTTGTCTTGCTGTTAATTTTAAATAAACGTAAAGCAAGTAGCTGATCTGTAAAGTATGGACTAGTGGTTCTTTTTAGGATGGGAACACTACAGAAAGATTCCGGCCAGAGAATCCTTTATCATCTTTATTTCCAAGATCAGGATGCCAATATACAAGTTCGTATAATTGAGTGTATGTGGTCTAAACAGAGAGAAAGAAAAAGAAATAATACAATGGTAATAATAACCGATTAATAAACAAATAAAGGAATACTATACTATGCTCATTGTCATCATTCACAACAGTACAGTACAGAAATAATCATTATCCAGTGTAACAGAATACGTCACCATATGCCTTTAATATCTGTACTGATGCACCTTTAAGTGGCTATGCAGAATGACACTATATCACTATAACACTCGATTCAGGTAGCACCAAATAAACAGTATAAATACACTGCACTCGAACGCAGAAGCATATTTCTAAATAACTAACACAAATAAGGTCTAAATCGACATATAGAGGGCTAATTATTTCACACAGGAAACATGTCGAATATTACAGCACGCTCTGGTATCATGACTACACTAATTAGTCACGCAGTTCAACAAATAAACTAGTTCGCATGAACATATATAAATTTCACAACATTCCTTACAACGCAGAATAAACATACAACAATAGTAGGAACTTACTTGTTTTTCATAAAACGCACACAAACGTAAAGAAAGGGGTCTCTGAGTCTCCTCTCATCATCACTGAGCGCGAACAACTGAGGCGCGCGCGTTGGATTTTCTGTCCAGGCGCAGTTCACGTGATGGAGCGTTCAAACGCACTTAGGAACCCTCAGCGCTGAACAAATAGGCTTTCAGACAAAGCCGCCCCCAACTGTCCGCATGGCAGTTGAAAGAGTAGGAGAAAGTCTATTTGGTCGTCTCTTCTTCGTCCTTGTCCTCCAGAGCTGGGAGCAAGATGATCCGGGCGACTGGACGAATGTAGGTACGGTCCTTCACTTGAACACTGATAGTCCGTACGCGTCCATCTGCTCCTGGATGAGTCTGGGTAATCCGTCCTACGGGCCATGACGCTCGAGGAAGTTGGGGATCCACGATTAAAACAACATCGCCTATGGAGAGTGGCTTACTGTCTTTCCTCCACTTACTGCGCTCTTGTAGCCCTGGTAGGTAGTGGCTGATGAAGGATGACCAGAAGCGATCGGCAATGACTTGACTGTGCCTCCAACGTCTTCTCCCGAGGTCACTGGGGTGGTAAACTGCTTGAGGAAGCGACGAGTCGTGACGGCCCATGAGGAGGAGGTTAGGCGTGACCGGGTCTGGATCAGAAGCATCTGATGCCAAGTAGCCTAAGGGTTTCGCATTCATTATGCCCTCGACTTCCACTAGAATTGTCATCAGGACAGGTTCAAGAACAGTCTTATCTTTGAGGACAACGCGAAGTGCAGTCTTGATAGACTTCACTTCCCTCTCCCAAGTGCCACCAAAGTGTGGCGCACTTGGAGGATTGAATCGGAAGGATATCTGCTGTTCAGCGAGTTGTTCTTTCCACTGAGGTGCCATGGCAGCAACGGCTTCACGCAACTCTCTCTCTCCACCGACAAAGTTGGTACCATTGTCCATGAGGAGTTCGAACGGTCTGCCACGTCGAGAGATGAATCTTCTCAGTGACAGCAGGAAAGCATCTGTATCGAGGCTTTCTAATAGATCCAGATGCACCGAGCGAGTTGTCATGCATTTGTAAACAATGCCCCACCTTTTTTCGGTGCGGCGCCCGATCCTCACTTGGAAAGGTCCGAAACAATCAACTCCGGTTGAATAGAACGGTGGCTTATGGAGTCGTAACCGAGCTGGTGGATAATCTGCCATCTTCGGTACATCAGGTTTTGCTCTCCATCGTCGGCATTCCAGACATGAATGCTGATACTTTCGAATGGCCTCTCTACCACGGAAAATCCAAAACCTGCGTCTGATCTCGGCAAGAACCCGCTCTGGTCCAGGGTGCAGTAGTGACTCATCAAAATCCTTTATGATAAGCTTTGTCACCTGATGGCTTGGGTCCAGAATAACTGGGTGGATGGTATCCAGGTCTAGTCCTTCAGCATGCCTTAACCTGCCACCAACTTTGAGTAGCTCCGTGGCTCCTTCATATTCGGGTGACAGAGATGCGAGACGACTGTCTGAAGGAAGAGTACGTCCAGCTTTGAGAGCTCTCAATTCTTCAGCAAAGCAGTCCTCTTGAGCCTTTTGTAACATTAGCTTCTCTGCTTGCAGAAAATCGGCAGCGGAAAAGTGTACTGTAGTATTAGCATCAGCCGCCCCGTGAAAGGAGCTGGCAGTTTCCTTAAGAAGCTCTTTCCAGTTGGAGAACTTACTGGGGTCCGGAAGTTGTGTGGCCAAGATGCTGGACACAGTTCCCACGAAGGCAGACTTCCTAAACTCTGTGGTGTCTGGTTCTAGCTCAAATGAGGGCATGTTGGGCCACTCCCTTTCAGACAAATGGAGAAAATGTGGACCTTTTTTCCAGCGATGATCCTGTACCATCTCTTGTAGAGTGAGTCCACGGGTTATATCATCAGCTGGATTACTTAGAGTGTCAACATACCGCCATTGAACAGGGTTGGTCAGGTTCTGGATTTCCGCAATACGTGTTCCCACAAACACTTTGTAACGGCAGGATTCCGATTTGATCCAGTGCAGCACAGTTGTGGAGTCTGACCAAAGAGTGATGTGCTCAGATGGTACTGCAAGCTCTGTCTCGATCACTCTAGCCAACTGTGCGCCTGTAAGTGCGGCACTGAGCTTGAGCCGCGGAATAGACAGCTGCTTACGGGGTGCGACTCTCGATCTAGCAAACACGAAGGAAACATAGACTTGCTGACTGTCATCTGTCGTCTGCATGTAGGCTACTGATCCATAGGCGCGCTCCGAGGCATCACAGAAAATGTGAATGTGACGGGTTGTGTTGGCAGTATCGGCAATCGCTGGTGCATATGGACGAGGCAGCTTGAGATGTTGCAAAGTGGGAATTTCCTGCACCCAACTTGACCATTTCTCCAGAAGGTCAGCGGGTTGGATCTTGTCGTCCCAGCCAATATTGGCCTTCCACATATCCTGAACAAGCACTTTACATCTTGTTGTGAATGGCACAATGTATCCCAATGGGTCGTAAAGCTTGGCAAGGACACTGTAGACGTTACGCAGAGTAGCGTCTGAAGATTCAGCCTGGCGATGTTTGTAACTCAGGGTATCATTCAAACAATCCCAGCAGAGTCCAAGCGTGGGCTCTTGAAGGTTGTCACTGGCCTTGGATAGCCATAGCTCACTGCTAGCTGACTGCGCTTCAGGAGGTAGATGTGCTACAACTTCAGGCATGTTACTAGCCCATTGCCGGATCTCGAAACCTCCCTTGTTCAGAAGCGCTCGCAGATCATCGACTAGAACCTTCGCATACTCAGTTTTACTCACACTGTGGAGGCAATTGTCGACATAGAACGAGTGCTCGATCACATGCATAAGAGGAGAATCTGGTGGTTCGTGATCTCTGACGTGCTGCTGCAGGGCAAAGACTGCACAACAGGGGCTGCACGTTGTTCCGAATGGTAACACCTCCCATTGGAATATGCGTGGTTCAGATGTCCTCTGCATGTCACGCCACAGGAATCGCAGAAGTGGTTTATCACTGGGCAACAAGCGGATCTGATGGAATATCGACTTAATATCTCCGCTGATGGCCACAGCATGACATCGGAACCGCATCAGGACTCCAATCATGGTCGGACCGAGAGTTGGTCCCGGCAAGAGTTGGTCATTCAGGGATAGGCCTTTATAGGAAAAGGAACAGTTAAAGACGACTCTGTCCTTTCCATTGTGGTGCACCATATGGTGAGGTACATACCACGACTCTGTAGACTTTGCTGCTTCTTCTGTTAAGATTTCCGCGACATAGCCGGACTGAACAAGTTTATCCATCTCCTTGCAGTATGAGGCTGCTCGAACGGTGTCCTTAGCCAACCGGCGCTCAGTGCTGCGCAGGCTTTGCATCACTGCATCTTGCTGAGCACAGAGTTGGATGAATGGCTGACGACGCAACAGTGGAGTAGCGTAGCGCTGGGTACCGTCAACCGATACACGCTCGGAGGCTGTCTGTAAGAGGATGAGTGCCTGCTGGTCTTGCTTGGAACGCGTTGCAGTCTTCTCACTGACATAGGGGACTGTGTCAATGTGCCAAAGACGTTCCACATTTCTGAGGAGTTCAGAATACGAAGACTCGGTGGCGATGTGCAGACAGGAAGACTGGTGAGAAGAGACTGGCATAATGTCAAAAGGACCTTGCAAGGACCAGCCTAGCCTTGTGCATATGGCTACAGGACCGCCAGATGGGCCTGCTCTGACTGGCTGTGTAGGAGTAAGAAGCTGAGGCATATCAGAACCAATGGGGAGCAGAGGCTGAGCTCTGTGGATAGGCGTCAAAGGAAGTCCTTTGAGATACTCATAGCGCTTCTGGAGAGCTGCTAATGGGTACGTGTGTTCAGATAAACTCAGACTGCTTGCTGTGAAAGCATGTGGAATCCAAAACTTCTTGTTTGACTTGAAGATGGGGGAAACATGAAAACTAACTGAAAAACCTTTCAGCTCCTTCACTTCTTGCTGTACTGTCCTCAGATGAAGCGTCTCTGGATGCTGAGAGTTGTAGCTGCTCTACAGCTTGTGGAAGGATAATAGTTCTCTCCGAACCATCATCGAGCACTGCAAATACCTCAAGAATGCGATCTCCATGATGCAGAAGCACTTTGACAACCTTCAGCAACACTCTCTGAGGGCTTCTGGGCTGCTCAATGTAGACAATGGGCTTCGGATTACTGACCATCAGCACTTTCTGGGATGACTCTTGGATAACATCATGCAGGACTGTAAGGTGTTTCTCTTTGCAAAGCTTACATGGGCGTTTAAGCGTGCAGGCTGTAGCTTTGTGGCCGCGGCCGCATTTCCAACATCTGTCGCTTTCCTGAATCCACTTCTTAATCTCAGCTGTAGTCAGTTTCTTGAAGTCGGAGCATGAGTTAAGGTAGTGCTCCTTATTATTGCAAAACGGACAATAAGGACTGAGTTTGAAAGCTTGGGACTTCGAATGTAAAGTCTCCTTGTCGGCTGCCTCCCCAGAGCAGAGGAAGACTGACGCGGTTTTATCTTTGGGCTTTGGACTACGTTGATCTCTCTTTGGAAAGGTAGGCCCTGTAGAGTTATAGAGAAGAGTAGCCCGACTGGCGAGACGCTTGGCTTGAGCCTTCATCTGTAGCCACGCAGCGAGATCGGGCAGGGAGTAGGTGAGCTCTGAACCCGGCTGCAGGATTCCGCGAACGAGACAATATTCCACAAATCCATCTCTGTAGGAAGGAGACATTTTGCTTAAGAGACGGTCAACATGGGAACCACACTTGAGCTCGTATCCCACAGGTCCCTCTAAAGTGCGTAGCATACCGACAAGCGACTGGACCGAGAGGGCAAAGGAGTCGAATGCCTCTGCGTCTCCTGACTTAATGGCTGGGGAATTGAGGATTGCCCCTAGTTCACTTTGAACCAGTTGTCTTGGCTGGCCATATTTATCTTGCAGAGCCCCCAATGCAGCTGTATACGGTGTGGGGTCATACATGTATGATTTGGCCAACTGCAGAGCACTCTGAAGCTTGAGCTGACCCAGAAGAACTTGATATTTATAGTGCTCGCTGAGATGAGGGTGACTATTCATCAAGTTGTCAAGCGCCATCTTCAAAAGTGCAAAATCACTTTCTTTGCCACTCTCGAAGAAGGGAAGTGTCGGTTTGGGAATGCCATAAGATGTAGCAATCAAGGTCTCCATACCCGGGTAGGTCCAGGGTGGTGCCGTCTGAACTGGTGATGCAGTTGGTATACTGCGGTGAGGGTACTGCACTGCAGAAGGTGGCGGTGCCACTGTAACTGATCGTGGTGGCATTGTGAAACTTGTACTGGCAGCTGAAGCCCCTAGGTGCTGAGACGGGAGACCAGTTGTGACAGAAGACATTGTCATCGGTAACGCTCCACCTGCCTGAGTAGTTACCGTGGAGAGGCTGGGAACGAATGAGACAGGTCCAGATGGAAGTACAGAGACTGGTACTGCAATCGGTGCTGCGCTGACAGGAACACTGATCTGGGCACTTGTGACAGGATTAGTAGATGGTGCTAATATCTGATTAGGAACAGTGGAGAAGGGTGCTACCTGAACTGGCGCTAGATTTGGCTGTTGCACAGGTGGGTGCTGTATGGGAACCGATGGCACCAGAGGTGGCTGTTGAGTCAGTGGTGATGACGGACGTAACTTGGAGAACGTAGCAGGAGCTGACGACGTAGACAAGGAATCATCGTTCGTCCCTGTCAGGTAGGTCTTTACAAGACTGGCAATGTGTACCTCCTTCTCGAGTTTCTTCAAGCGCCTGCGTCTCCCCATTTCTCTAGCTATTCTCTCTTTAGCCAGATGTGCTTCCTCTTGTAGCCGCTGTCCTTCTCTAGCTTGTGCATCCAATGCTGCAGCTTCTAAGTCAGCTTTCCTTTCTTCTTCTATTTCCTGTTGTAGATCAGCTAGCTCCAATCCTTTGATCTCCTCCTCTAAAGCAGCTTCTTGTATATCAGACGTACTTCGAAACAGATGGAGTCCGTAAGATAACTGAGAGGACCGTCGTGAATGTGTAGCTGACCGGTAACTTGTCAAACTCCTAGCCCTGGTTGACTGAGCCTGGTCTGGTTGTCCTACAGGGGTAGAGGAGGCTTGGACCACAGGCTGTTGAGAGGGCAGCAAAGTGACTTCGTACTGGGCCAAATGTGCAGGTGGACGAGGTTCTCTCTTAGGTCGGTCCGATGACTCCTGCTGCTGACCATCAGTTGATGACTCCATAGTGTCGAGGAAACCCTATATCCGGCTCGAAGGACCAATGTAAAGTATGGACTAGTGGTTCTTTTTAGGATGGGAACACTACAGAAAGATTCCGGCCAGAGAATACTTTATCATCTTTATTTCCAAGATCAGGATGCCAATATACAAGTTCGTATAATTGAGTGTATGTGGTCTAAACAGAGAGAAAGAAAAAGAAATAATACAATGGTAATAATAACCGATTAATAAACAAATAAAGGAATACTATACTATGCTCATTGTCATCATTCACAACAGTACAGTACAGAAATAATCATTATCCAGTGTAACAGAATACGTCACCATATGCCTTTAATATATGTACTGATGCACCTTTAAGTGGCTATGCAGAATGACACTATATCACTATAACACTCGATTCAGGTAGCACCAAATAAACAGTATAAATACACTGCACTCGAACGCAGAAGCATATTTCTAAATAACTAACACAAATAAGGTCTAAATCGACATATAGAGGGCTAATTATTTCACACAGGAAACATGTCGAATATTACAGCACGCTCTGGTATCATGACTACACTAATTAGTCACGCAGTTCAACAAATAAACTAGTTCGCATGAACATATATAAATTTCACAACATTCCTTACAACGCAGTATAAACATACAACAATAGTAGGAACTTACTTGTTTTTCATAAAACGCACACAAACGTAAAGAAAGGGGTCTCTGAGTCTCCTCTCATCATCACTGAGCGCGAACAACTGAGGCGCGCGCGTTGGATTTTCTGTCCAGGCGCAGTTCACGTGATGGAGCGTTCAAACGCACTTAGGAACCCTCAGCGCTGAACAAATAGGCTTTCAGACATGATCAGTGTCTGCTCGTTTATTTAAACTAAGTTGTTCTATAACAGACGAACGTCGCCCTGCATACGTCATCTCGTTCATCGCTCTGATTGGTTTTAGGTCTATCCAATTGCGCCCAGAGGCGTTTGAGCTACGTCCGTTGGTAACGTCCCTTTGGAAATGATTTGTCTATGAAACTTTGCCAAACCAAAGCTCAGTTACAACTGAGAATGGTCTGGTTTTAACCAGGCTACTATTTAAGGGTATAGGGGGCGATTTCGTACACAGCCAGTGAGACATACAGCAAAAGCATGAGATGGCCAAAAGAGTCCATCTAATATGTTTGCATACAAAAACAATTAGGAGTTTGTCCTCCTGTGTGAATATTTGTGTTTATATTTATTATCAGAAACCTTACTAGTATCTCTCGCTAACTACAGTATTTATTTTTAATCAATTTTATTTCGACAACAGCTTTTTCAACTTTTTCAACGTTTTCTGCTTTGCAATAGTTGTTTTATTTTTTATTTTAAATTCTGTTTTATTTTTGATTCACATCTTGAAAATGTGTAAATCAATAGTTTAGTCTTTGGTTTAGCTTATGACAATATTTTATGTAAAGTCTAGTATGTGTTTGTGTGTGTGTGTATAATTAAACACTACCTGTAGGGTCCTGCTTGGTGATGAAGGACTCTGTCCTGACAGGGATCTGAGGTGGACGGGGCATTCGACATGCTATACATATCAAACACCTCTGCAGGTCTGTGGACAACAGAGACATCATGGTTTGAACAAAGTGACCCAGCCATAAAAAAAAAAACACAAAAAAAACTGTTTTCAGATTTGAACACTGGCACTTCAATGACAGCTTCATCAGACTCCCTGCACTAAGCTAAATATTTATATGGGTATGACTTTATGAGTGTGTGTGTGGTCTCACCCTCACCCTCCTCCTGCACCGCTCTGGGCTGAGAGACCGTGAAGCACTGCATGAGCTCATACTGTTGTCGGGCCTCCTGGTTCTCTGTGTCCACCTCATCTGGAGGCCTTTTCAGCAACCTGCAGTTAAACGTGTGGCTGTTCCTCCGGCCTTGCTCCTGAGGCCATGGAACACCGTTTACTGAAAACACACACACAGATGAGCAAGGTAAGAAGAGAAGTGCGAGATAAAGACCATCAGTGGAGTGTAAAGGCGGGCATACACTGTGATTTTTGTCCCATTTTGAGCCGAATTCTGACTCACGCGACTCTTCTTTGGGTCGGGGCGATTTGTCGTGCGTCGTTTGTCGTGCAGTGTACAGGGAGAAACAAGAGGCGATTAACCTCTCCCGATCGGCAATCGGATGGTCGGATGAATTTCTGGCATTAAATTTTGTGCGCTCCTCGTGTTTATATCGCACAGTTGAAGCAGAGCTACGAACTGATTGCACTAAACTCAGTTGCTGCGTCCCAATTCGCATACTATCCGTCCTAAATGGTATTTGAAAATAGAATTAGTACGTCCCAAATCGTAGTATGTTTAAATGGAGGTGGTCCAAAGGTGGTCTACTATTTCCGGTCAGAATCCGAAGTGCAGCTCGATGCAGGATGCACACTCTAAACGGCTGATATTGCCCACAACCCATCGCGCGTCGGACGAGGATTAGGTTAGAACTAACCTGACGAAAATGTATTTATTCAATGTTGGCTACATTATATTGCATCTGCAGCAGCATTGTGAACTTTTGTAAAGCGTTTAGCCATTAACTTTTAAATGCATCATTATTCAAATTGCAAACACATGAGGAGAGTCTCCGCATGAAAGACTCACGACTGGCAGATGAACGTGCTACAACATTTCTCTCCGAAACGGTAAGAAATTTAATTAGATTGAATGGAGGATTTTAACTGTGACAAGATGATTGACAGGGCAGTTTACGGTGACAGGATGCACGCAGCAGATCTGCCCGTTAAAGATGACAACAGTAGTATGTCCCAAAGCTTGCCTACTCTTTTGCTACACACTCAAAAGTATGTACTTTTTCTTCACAAAAAGAGTACATACTTTTAGGGCGTAGTATAAGTAGGCGAATTGGGACGCAGCAAGTGTTTTTTCCCTCACTGCGCGAAAACAGAAGTTGCATCTGCAGCAAAAAACAAAACAAAAAAACGTTTGTTAAGTTCTGTAGTTCAAACTAGCTACAAATTACTGTTGCTTACCTCCAGTTTGTGTTGCAAAATGGATTAACCATATATTACCCACGTCTTCCAAGCCACCTGCGATGCATCTACACCGTGCCTCTTTTATTAATTTTATTTACTTTTTCCAACAACCGGCAAAAAACAGCTTGTACATACATTTAAATCCAAATGTACCCCCAACATGGATAGGTTCTTGGGACTCCAGAAACACCAGCGGCTTCAAATACCTGTCTGCAGCTCAACAGTGGCGTTTTATAGCTGCCCTTTTTATACATTTAATTTGTTTGACAGAAACTTTATCTGACTGAGTTCTTCTGTGCCTAAATCACTCACAAATCTTTTGATAGTTCAATAATCTCTATTCAGTTTTCGTAAAATATTAGTTGTGTTCATGTCTTTTACAAGACATTTGCACCATTTCATGCGTTTCATCTTCAGAAAGATCTTTCTTCATCCCCGTATTGCGTGAGAAATATGACTTGCTTGATAACCCCGAACAACCTCTTTAAGCAGGTTTTCCATTTACCCAAGAACACCTGGCAAACTATTTAACAAACCTGTCTGAGATTGATACCAGTTACCTAAAAATATGTGAGAAATAAAAACAAACAAACTCTTTCTTTTAAAAACTAATCTTTATTTTACTGAAATCCTACTTTTATTTTTGTATACATCAATCAAATCAATTCATAGCCTCAGGCAAATGGTCCTGTGCATGGAGCTCAAGCTTTCTGTCGCATGATAACGTTTGGGCAGTAGCAAAATCAGCCATAGTAATCTTCTTTTTACACCTATGTGATGAACAAAAAAGAACTTCGCCGTGAGTATATTGGGGCCTTTGTCTATCATTCTGCTCTTACTGTTTCCGTCCTCACCGAGAGACTCACCAAGGCTTTTGGGTAGCAGGTTGCGCACAAACTCGTTGTGATCTCCCACATGAAGGATGCTGTAGACGCTGGAGGTCATCAGCTCTTCCTGACTATAACCCAGATAACTGGTGACATTTTCAGACACAAACACAATGCGCCCCTCGCGGTTCGCAACGAAAAAGAAGCCATCCAGGGCCTGGTGGAGCGGGCAGAGAATAGAGATAGAGGACACAAATAAGATGTATGTTGCACTAAAGGGCCATATTCCCAACCATAGGAAATGGGCCAGGCTACGGCAATACTCAGACATCAGTCTTTTCTACAGTTAAACAGTTCGAAAAGTTCAACATACCTCCAAAAGGAGTGGCCCAAGGGCTTCCTTCTCCACCATGTCCTGACTGCTGGACGATATGTCACTCTTTTGCACCTCATCATCTGGAGACATCAGAGCTGCTTTCTCTGTGGGCACACAAAGAAATTTCAAATCCCTGGTAAGTGATACCAAAATTTGAGAGCATGAATATACATTACCATTCAAGAGTTTTTTGTTTTTGAAAGAAATACGCAAACACTTTTATTCCGTTAGGATGCAATAAATAAATCAAAAGTTGCAGTAAAGACATTTATAATTTTACAACAAAAAAAATCATCATGGTCTCCAAAAAAAAAAGTGCATCTAAAAAATATGCATCACAGTTTCCACAAAAATACAATTTGCAGCACAATTGTTTTCAACATTAATAGTAAAAATGTTTCTTGAGCCCCAAATCAGCATATTAGAATGATTTTTGAATGATCATCTGACACTGACTGCTGAAATTTTCGCTTTGACGTCACATGAACAAATGGTCAATTAGTTCAAATAGAAGTTATTTTAAATTTGTAAAAAATAATTCACATTATTACTTTATAACTGGATTTTTGATCAAATAAATGCAGCATTATAGACAAAAAAAAAAAAAAAGATTTAAAAAAAAATCTCACCGACCCTAAACTTTTGAATGGTAGTTTGGATTTATATGCACTTTCTGTTGGTACGGTGAAATGCACATTCAGAGTTTTGTGGCCTCGAATTTTGGTTCCTGGTGTAAGGCCAGCAGGTTTTAGTTTGCGGTGTACATAATCCACACCCTCCAAACAAATCTTATGCATCCCTATCTGTCAGAGCTTTCTCTAATGTGTTAGTGCCTTTTATTCACAGACAAAGAAACGTGCATCATTTCACTATTGTCCTCCTTCCTCTCCTGGACTGGTTGGATGAAAGCTACGCAGCGGAAGCTTCTCTTAGACTAATGCGAGCAAAGTGATACTTTTGGAGGGGAGCCAGCAGCAGTAAGTGCAGAGAGCACTCTTGAGAAACGCTTGAGACCAAAGAGTCACTCACAATTCGGTCACTCCCATCCCAGTTAGACACAAAGAGCTGATAGAAAGTGTCAATAATTATTCTACTGCCAAACTACTTAACCTTCTTTCTCCTCTCGAGATCAAAGCTTCTGAAGGACCGTTTGAGAACTCGACTCGGTCCAGCAGCTGGAGAGAAGAGAGGACGAGTCTGTTTGTTTTGGGCTGCATTCTAAGTGAAGATTTCTTGAAGGAAAAGCTAAATTTAGATCAGAGCTTGAGCGCCGTATTTACACATATAATAGCAATGTAGCTCTCGCCGAGGAACTTCAGCAGAGCGCTCAACTCAACGACGACATCAGTCTGGTTTGTTTCGATCTGAACTCTGCAACGCAAGAGTTTAAAATGAAGTCAGTATGGTGGGAGAGGAACAGGCGTTTTGGGTTGTTAGACAAAAGTTTGGCCAATGCATTGCGACTGAGAAGTGATAACGTAATCTGGTGATTGTCGACGTGGTGTGAATTGGCCTAAAAATGAACGATACTCAAATCTTTCGGGTCTTTAAGAAGAGGCGTGCTACTGATTTTTTAAGCAATCAGACTTCTCATACGGTGGACAATAAAACACAATTGAAAAAAATCCTATAGTTACATTAGTAAAATTTCAGTGAAATTATGCGACAAAAAAGGTCAATTGTTGATTGTCAATAGTTTAGAGATGAAAGAAGCAAAGAACACATTGAAGTCTCTTTCAAACCAAGCAGTTTCCTGTTGGTTTAAATGGCAAATCCTGTCGCAAAATCGGCACGGATTCCTATTGAAACTGATGATTCTGTCTGTGAAAATTCGGAGAACAGCAGTAAATGTGATCGCACCTTTACATTGAGGGACGGATCCGAGCCATATCTAAAAACCTGAAGAACACAGAAACTTAGAGTAGTGCTCTTTTGGCGTGGATCAATGAGCGACCACCTAGAACACACTAGCAGGCACATGCCGCATAGCAACAACACCTCAAGAGGCGGCAGTGGCTCAGTGGTTCATGTAGATTGTCTACAAACCGGAAGGTTGGTGGTTCAATCCCCGGTTCCACCTGACCAAGTGTCGAGGTGTCCATGAGCAAGACACCTAACCCCAGCTGCTCCCGACGAGCTGGATGGCGCCTTGCATGGCTGACACCGCCGTCGGTGTATGAATGAGTGAGTGAATGGGTGAATGTGAGGCAAATTGTAAAGCGCTTTGGTGGCCATTGGGTCTGTGAAAGCGCTATATAAATGCAGTCCATTTACCATTACCATTACCATTCAAGATCATGACACCACTTATAATCTAGTCGAGTATCGCAATTCCTTCTCAAACGATTCTGGATCAATTACAACACATTTTTTTTTTAGAGTTGAGATGCATTTAACAGCAAAGCACAAAAAAGGCCTAAGTTTTATTCTACACCATCTTACAACCAATCAAGGTTCTGCATCATGAAATATATTTAAATGTTTAAACGAGTTAATGTAATAAAAAAAATAACAACAATTGTGAAGGATCGAGAATTATTCTAGAATCGGATCATGACTTCCCGAATTGACACAGATAAAAGTGTGAGGTATGTAAAGATTCTCCTCCATCTAAATACTGTTACGGGTGTGGTGCAGGCAGATGAAGAGGCAGCAGTCAAAAGATCAAATTCAATAATTTTTACTAAATAACTCAGACCAGGAATCCAGAAAACACTAACACACCATATACAAACGTACATACGAACGAGAACCGACCAGGAGTGAGGGAGAACACAGGGTTTACATACACAGAGAACAGATTAGGGAAACAAGGCACAGCTGGGACAAATTAACTAGAAACAGGTGAAGGAACTGAACACAAACGAGGAGCGGGAAAACTGAGATACAGGACTGAACCAAAACACAATGCAGGGGGAAACACAGGACACACATGTAACAAATACATCCTGTGAATTTAAATAAGAATGGCAAAGTGAACAAATTTCATCATGCACAGTCCTTACTTCAAGTAATTTCATCCAGGCATTCAACTAAACTGAGAGCAAACAAAGCTAATGGCTGCTGGTTTTCATGACCTTTGCCATGCGAATTGTGCTCTAACTTAATTTCTCAGGTTTCAAATTGAAACGGATTTTGATTTTTTTTTTTCAAGTGCATTTGTTGAGGGGCTGGAATGTTAATGAAGTGCGCTGTGCTGTATGAGAGCATGGATGAAATGTGAAAAATGTCTTTGATGTACCCTTCATCCAACTAAAAGTGACATTTGATCCTAGTATCCTCATTCATATCATCTGGAAAACACATCAATAGTGTGCAAACTTTTTCATATCCACACACAGACAGAATCGATCTGAAGTAGTTTGTAAGTTAGTTGCAAATATTTCCATGACACATCAGAAGAATTTACTGATGTAGTTCTGAATTGTCTGAATTTAAGCTGAATGCGTAGATGATTAGAATTAAAGGTGGTTGGTTGGTTAAAATATTGGTATGAGTATTTTTATGTCATGGTGACAGACTAAATCATGATATGCTTTTTTTTTTTGCTGGAAAATCAAATGGAAAAATGTCCTCCAATACAAACCCTGCTCCAGCTTTCGTCATCCCCTCCACTTAAAGTTTAGTTAAAGCAGTCCTGTCACAAAAATATATTTACCATGGTATAAACAGACACACTTCTACCATTGCGAGGTATCGTATGTCATACTGCCCAGCCCTAAAAGTGTACCAAGAGACCTTCAGGTGACATTCCAGGTGAACATGTTTTTAAAGGTTGATGATGGAACACATCTGAAAGGTTAAGCTTAAGAGGTGAAAGTGTGTTCTTGTCTGAGAACATTAACACCACCCTAAGCCAGGGATAGGAGGGGCGGTAAGTTCCTGTTTCTCTTTCTCGCAGGAAGAGAGGGGAAGCTGAGGTCTACGAGAGGCCCTCTCTTGCACAAGGTCAGGGGGCAGGGTAGCGTCGCCATTGGCTGTTCTCTCGCACGCCCCTGCGGCCCCCCGAAAAAAGCATATTGATCCCCTCCCTTCAGAGCGTCTACAAAGCCACACTTCCTCCAAAACACATGGAGGCTTACAGAAAGGAGAAAACTAAAGCGTCAGGAGAGATGGCGTTAAACTATCTCATGTCTCAAAGCACATAACATTACAATAATAATGAATATAAACAACTTAAAGAGCAATGACCTGTATCACCTGACGGCTGCAGTTAATTCCGCAGTTGATAGTGTTTCCATTGAAACGCATAAATTTGAGTAACAAACCGCTCGGAGTATAATGTCAAGTCAAGTCAAGTCAAGTCAAATATATTTATATAGCGCTTTTCACAATACAGATTGTATCAAAGCTGCTTCACAGTATCAATCAAAACAACTTAACAATGTTTGTTTATTACTGGAAAAAAAAGACATCCAAGTTTGGTAGAGCTGATCAATGGTATGATTGGTTAATTAATTTGAATATCCCCAACTGAGCAAGCCAAAGGCAACAGTGGCAAGGAACCGAAAAACTCCATCCAGTGACCTAAAGGTGTCCTAACACACCATCAGATGACCCTATGGAGAAAAAAAAACCTTGGGAGAACCCAGGCTCAGTCGGGGGAAAGTTCTCCTCTGGCGTTTATGAACTAGAGGCCGAATTTACAGTAACTGTAAGATAAAAAATTTATATGAATGCCTGGCTAAATAGATGCGTCTTCAGTCTAGATTTAAACTGTGAGAGCGAGTCTGAGCAACGAACAATATCAGGAAGGCTATTCCAGAGCTTCGGAGCTAAATGTGAAAATTCTCTGCCTCCTTTGGTGGATCTGGATATCCTAGGAATGACCAGAAGCCTCGAATTTAGTGATCTTAAAGAGCTCGATGGATTGTAGGGCGATAGAAGATCCGTTAAATAAACTGGAGCTAAACCATTTAGAGCTTTATAAGTCAAAAGCAATACCTTGTAATTAATACGGAACTTTATAGGTAACCAATGAAGTGATGATAAAATCGGTGTTATATGATCATATTTTCTTGATCTAGTAAGAACTCTAGCGGCTGCATTTTGGACTAACTGTAGCTTGTTTATTGAAGATGCAGGACAACCAGCTAATAAAGCATTACAGTAATCTAGTCTCGAGGTCATGAATGCATGAACTAACTTTTCTGCATCAGAGACTGATAGCATGTTACGTAGCTTAGCAATGTTTCTAAGGTGGAAAAAGGCTGTTTTTGTAACATATGAAATATGCTTTTCAAAAGACAGGTTGCAGTCTAATGTAACATCCAGGTCTTTTACTGTAGCGGATAAAGTAACAGGGCATCCTACTATGTTAAAGTCGTGCTGTGAAAGGTTTTGTGGACGGTTTTTACAACCGATAAGTATTACCTCTGTCTTGTCTGGATTTAATAAAAGAAAATTACGCGTCATCCAATCTTTTATATCTTTAACACAATCTGTCAATTTGGATAATTTAGCGTATTCATCTGGCCGTGATGATATATATATTTGAGTGTCATCAGCATAACAATGGAAACTAATTGTTATACTAATTGTTTAACTAATTGCGGCTGAATTATAAGGCGCGAGTACAGATTGAACGTTTACGATTTTGATTCTGATGCTTTCAATTTTCTCGGTGAAGAAGTTCATGAAATCATTACTACTAAACTGTAACGAGGTATTTTGTTCAGACAACGTCTGTTTATTTGTTAGTCTGGCCACGGTATTAAATAAAAACCTTGGATTATTTCGGTTGTTTTCTATTAATTTGCTGAGGTGCTCAGCCCTGGCCGTTTTAAGGGCCTTTTTATAACGTGACATACTGTCTTTCCACGCGATTCTAAAGACCTCTAAATTAGTTTTTTTCCATTTACGCTCTAAATTACGGGTTTCTCTCTTTAAAACATATGTAGTATTATTGTACCATGGTGCTATACTTTTTTCTCTGACCTTTTTTAATTTAATGGGTGCAACAATATCCAATGTTCTAGAGAGAATGGTGCTCATAGTGCTAGTTAGTTCATCTAGTTCATCTGTTTGTTTGGGTTCAGGCAGCAGCTGAGACAGATCAGATAAGCTATTTGAGAAATGATCTATGGTGGATGGAAGAATTGTTCTACCTGGTCAATAACGTGGCGCAGCATGACATATTACAGCAGTACTTAATATGCAAGTTACCATGTAATGGTCAGTGACATCATCACTTTGTGGAATGATATCTATATCGGTTGGATCGGTTCCATATGATATAATTAAATCGAGTGTATGATTAAGACGATGAGTTGGTCCGGTGACGTTTTGCTTGACCCCGAAGGAGTTTAATAAATCTGTAAACGCAGCCCCTAACGCATCATTTAAATTATCTACGTGTATGTTAAAATCTCCAACAATTAATGCTTTATCGACGTTGACCAAAAGATCTGATAGAAAGTCAGCAAACTCTTTTAGGAAATCGGCGTAAGGCCCTGGAGGTCTATATACGGTAGCCAATGCTAGAGATAATAGGGATTTTTTTCTTACATCTAAGAGCGTAACATTTAGCACAAGTACTTCAAACGAATTAAACCTATGACGAGTTTTCTGAGTAACATTAATGTCACGGGTTTCCATGTCTTACAAATTACGGCAGTTATGGCATGAACGCAGCATAATCGCATTGTTTTGATTCAGGAGGAACTGTAAAAGATGGCTGCTGTTTCGGTTGCGGTGCTCGGTAACTGAGGTCTGTTTAACTGTGCAGTGCATAGCATAAAACACGCTGATGACTTTCAACCAACTTACCCTGCCTTTAAGAGTCTGTGACAACAGGTCTACAAATGCTCTCATTAACAAATCTACCTGAAATGCATGAAACATGACATGCTGTAATTATTTGTGCACATCATCTGAGAACAAAACTGTTCGAAATTATGCTAATGTGAAAAAGTGAAAGTGCCTTATTACCCTGCCCTCCCACAGGTGGTCACACATCTGCCTTCATTTACAGTCATAGAAACTGATTACAATTCTTGCTTAAGCAAATCATCTTCCTATGCTCACCTATGCAACACAATTTAACCCATTTCCCACTGATTCAAATGATAATAATGCATTTCCTCTTTCAGCGCCAGATATAGCAGAGCGGTTCCAGCAACTATCTGTCAAGTGCCATTTTAAAGGATTATGGTGTATACATTAAAGTCCTGCAAAGAAACCAGAGACAGCTTAAAATGTTTGTGCTAGCCAGTGCCTGCCCACCTAATATGCAGACCCCACCACCTTCTGACATTGATGAATTTTTAGATCTTCGGATAAACATCCTCTCGTGACCTCGTTGCATAAATGATATTCACTATTCCAGGGGCTCCTTAGTTTGCCATACCAACAAAACCCTTTTTTAAGGCCTGCAAATCATGAGATGACATGTTTACCGCTGTCGAAATGAAGAATGACCGGGTACATGTTCTGAATTACTTCCAAGAGCGTGATAACGGGGTGATTTGGTGCTAGCTGACATGCTTTGATCACACTTAAATTTTTCAAGGTGCCTCTCATTGGGAAATAACAACAATCCAAATCATTTTTTGAAGCAAAATACTGGCAAGTTTCATGTACTGGCTAAGGCAATACAATTAATACTATACTGATTTAAGGTCAACCATAAATAATCTCCAAACAAATGAAACGTTCAATGATAAGGAAATGAGCCTGGGTCACGAAGACTTTACTCAACTTAAGGTCTCATCAGTAGTTCTTAGAAAATATTTAACCATTGACAAGACTTGTCATTAAACAAACCAGATTCTTTCTCTGAAGACTAAGCCAGTTTTGGTAAATTAGTTTGAAACTTATGTCTATTGATAGGCAGACCAACTAGTCCAAGTGTACTATATTTTATATAGCTTTGAAAATCAAGACAATGATTTATTTTTTATAGTTTATGATAGTTTATTAATAAGAAATTAATTGAACCATAACATAAGTTGTGCAATTAGAATAATGCATACAATAACTAAATATGTGCTGAAATATACAGTCAATCGTTCATTTATTCCTTTATGACTGCATGCTTTATGGCATTGACAAATACATATTCCCAGAAAGAATTATTTACATACCAAGTGGACTAATCTTAAGCAACCAGTCTTAAAAGCTAAAATACATCACTGCAGATCTGACTTTAAACATAACCCAGACATCAAGCTTTGACAAGAGCTAACATCCCCTAATGATTGGTCAACACTAGACTGGCCAAAAATCCCAAATGTCTTGCTTATAGGAAGAGTTAAGCCAAAATTTGTTATCCTTTATTCACCCTTGGCATTACAAACCTGTTATTTTCTTTCTTCTGGGATGCTACAAAATTGCCCATGCAAGTTCCCATGACGATGATAATGATTTCATTTGCACTTAATATTCAACAATATCATTGATCTGACTACACTAACTCTATTTGATGAGAACTGGAGCTGGACAATAACATTCAAAATCAGTAACTCGACGTCATCAAAGTGAAGCTTTAGGTCTAATCATCATGATTTGTTTACTATTATCGGGAGATATTCATCCTTGTCCTGGTCCACACCACGCCAAACCAGTGAATTTATTGGATTTTACGTCGGACTCGGCTGTCTCTCAGGTACGCACTCTGGGTCGCGGGACGTTGCTGTCTGGTTATGTAAAACAAATTAACCTCCCTTGCTCTGGTTCGCCGGGTTCTGGTGGCGGCGTCTTGCCCGCGTGGAGTGCTGTGACGAGCGGGGAGGTGGTGGATGCCCAGCGGCTGGGCACTGCCATCATGGACCGGCGTCACACTGGCCCAGTGGATTCCATGTTGGATGTAGCTATCCTTCAGGTACGCACTTTTGGTGGCAGTAAGTCACTGTCTGGCTATGCTCAACACACTAACTTCCCTCGCTCTATCTTGATGGATGCTGGTGGCGGTGTTGATGCGGGGAGCTTCGCGGCAGAGGAAGCCGAGTTGCCGGGTGTTACCTCGGCCGCAGTTGGCGTTCCGCGGCATGTCCATGCGGGATTGTTGGCGTTTGATGCAGGCCTGGGTTCCCGTGCGGCGAGCGGGAGTGACACGGACTTTCAGAAGAGATCGTTTATTTTAAGACCTGGGAATGAAAGGAATTCTGCTCCGTTGGAGTCACCAAACAATTCCATTTCTGCTAACTCTGGTTTAGGTACTTCACAAGTGTCTGCAAAGTCTATGCAAAATGTAAAAAGTAAAGCTGTAAATCAAGGTATTTTAAAAAATAAGAAATGGGGATTCTTTCAGACAGTAAATCAATCTAGAACAATTTGGGATCCTAAAGTCAAGCCAAAGGGTCTCTTAGGTGGGCATCTTAATATACAAAGTATTATATCAAAGAGTGATCGAATCCATCATCTTTTACTAGACTCTAACTTAGATTTTCTTTGTTTATCTGAGACATGGGTTCATGAAAATTCTCCGTTTGCTGCATTAGAGGTACCTGGCTTTAAATTGTATAGGAGAGATAGGGTTGGTTCTAAGGGAGGTGGTGTTATGATTTATGTGAAAACTACCATCCAGTGTAATGAAATTGCCTGGGCAAATTGTACGGACTTGGAATGTATTGGTTTGAACCTAATATTATCACCACAAATGTCTTTTGTATTAATTGTAATTTACCGCCCACCATCTTCTAATATTATTTTTTATGAAAATCTGAAACAATTACTAAAGCAGTGTGATTTTAACAAAGAAGTTATTATAATGGGAGACTTTAATATCAATTGGGAAGACAAAACCGTAAGAAAGAATCTCAAACAGATAACTGATCACTTTGATCTGAAGCAAATGATTAATGGGCCTACAAGAATAACTAACTCAAGTTCTCAAATTGATTTAATTTTTAGTAACCGAGCAGAGAGAATTTTAAAAACTTTTAATATGTTAACAGGCCTTTCTGATCACAATTTGATTCTAGTGGCCAGAAAATTATCTAGCAAGAGATTCATTTCATTTAGAAGGAAATATGACTCTTACGGCATTCCAAAACGTAAACTAGATGATTTCAGAAAGGCAGTTCATCAGATTGAATGGGAGGATTTTTTAATCGGAAAAGATCAGGACGAAGACAGTCAAATATTTTCCAAAAAATTAGAGAGTACTATTAATGATTTCAGTTGTAAACTTAATCCTAAAAACAAAAAATATACTGTCCCTTGGATTAATTCAGATATCTTAAAATTAATGAAAAAAACGGGATCTTGCTTTAAAAACAGCAAACAGATCAAAGTTTAGTCATGATAGACAACATTTCGCTATGTTACGGAACAAGGTAGTAAAGTCGTTGAGAAAAGCAAAGGCTGATTATTTTCTGAGAATAATTAATGAGGCTAGAGGTAATTCAAAAACAATATGGAATAAGTTGAGCTACTTAAAAGGTGACAAAAGAAAGGATAGGTCTTCACTTGAATTGATGGTTAACGGGAAGCTGACTAACAATCCAGCTGATGTAGCCGAAGCACTAAATTATTATTTTGTTGACTCGGTAGTCACAATTACTCAATGTTTTTCCCCTAAGTATACTGAAACTCATACAGTTAATACAGGTGAACAAGCCCTTACTCTAAGGGCAGTCTCTGAATTAGACGTCATAAGAACAATTACATCTCTTAAACCATCTAGAGCAAAGGATATATTTGGTATGGACGTGGTAATGCTTAAAGAGCTTAGTGAGTCGTTAGTTAATCCTATCACTAAAATTATCAATCTTTCCATTTCTCAGGGGATGTTCCCTTGTGCTTGGAAGTCATCTGTTATTGTGCCTATATTCAAAAGCGGTGTTCCTCACTCTGCTAGTAACTACAGACCTATTAGTATTCTACCTATAGTCTCAAAGGTTGCAGAGAAATTGATGGCTGCGCAAATCACTAATTATTTGAATAACAGTTCTTTTGTTTTACATCCAATGCAATTTGGCTTCAGAGCAAACTATTCAACTGAGATGGCAAATTGCTATTTCACTGAGAAAGTTAGGTCTCTATTAGATAAAGGAGGGGTTGTCGGGGCTGTGTTTCGTGATTTCAAAAAGGCCTTTGACACCGTAAACCACAGAATTCTGTTGTCTAAATTATTAAGTTTTAATTTCTCTCCACATACGTTGAGATGGATCGAATCATACTTGTCAGGTCGCACACAGTTTGTTAGTATACAAAATTATAAGTCAGCTCCTCTAAGTATATCCACTGGTGTTCCACAAGGATCTATTTTGGGTCCTTTACTTTTTACGTTGTACATCAATGATCTTCCATCTGTCTGTCCTAATGCTAACATTCAAATGTATGCAGATGACACTGTTATTTATATACACGGAAGTAGTGCGTCACAAGTTGCAAATGAACTTACAGAATCCCTGGTTCATCTTTCGGCGTGGCTAGAACAATGCTGCTTACAGTTAAACATCTCTAAAACAGTGTGCATGTTTATCACCAAAACTAAGAATTTAAGTATAGTGCCAGATGTATTTGTATCAGGGGAAAGATTACAAGTTGTATCTGAATATAAGTACCTTGGTATTCTGATTGATTCCAAACTTTCATTTAAGGCGCAGGTTAAAAAGGTCTGTAACCGGGTCAGATTTAGTTTATCAAATTTTAGATTTATTCGTGATTATATGTCGTCTGAAGCCGCTTTGATGTATATGCATTCCATGATTATTTCTCATATTACCTACTGTTTAACTACTTGGTCGCAAGCTAGTATTACTACTCTGAAACCACTAGAGTCTTTGTATAAACAATCACTAAAAACTCTCGATAAGAAATCAGTTCGGTTTCATCACTGCTCAATATTAAAAAAATACAATTTACTAAGCTGGGATAACTTGATAAAATATGTACATATCTGTTTGTTGTTTAAGACTATACATAGCCTGTCTTCACCATTAAAACAGTTTGTGAACATTAGAACAACTGCTCACCGATCTACAAGGGGTGGGGAAAGAGGGGACTGTATTATCCCTCTCAAAAGAAGTACCTTTAGCCAGTCTGTGTTTTCGGTCAAAGCTGCAAGGGAATGGAACTCCGTCCCATCAACAATTAGACGATTACATGCTTTTGGTTCTTTTCGGTCTCATCTTAAAAAATGGTTACTGACAATTCAGCACTGTCAACATTAGTATTGTATTCTTGACAATAGACTTAGGCTATCTTTACCAATTGTTCTTGGCTTTGTTGCTCTCTTGTGTTGCCATTTTTATTTTTCTCTCTCTCTTTCCTTTCTCTCATGTTTACTTTGTTTTAGATAATATACGTTTATTTATTTATTTATTTTTTATTATTATTGTTATTATTATTATTATTTTTTTTTTATGATGTGTATATGTGTGATGCTCTGTCTCTGTTTTTAGGGTGACTATTTAACATTCTGTCAAGGGTCTACGGATGAAAAATAGCCTTTTGGGCTAATTCTGGCACGTTTACACTTGTTTATTAATGTGCATTGACCCTGTAAATAAATAAATAAATAAAAATAAAAAAACATCACTGTTTTCTGAAGAACTGCTTTATAGCCAAATTGAACTTTAAAAATTGATGATCTTTCTCTTTCTTTACAGCAATGTTTCATTTTATTGAATCATTATTTTGCTGTTTAACCCTGTAATGCTGAATTGAAACAATCTGTATTGTATAAAGTGCTATAAAAATATGCTGATTTGGTGCTCAAGTAACATTCTTATTATCAACGTGGAAACAGCTGTGCTGCTTAATATTTTAAATGTAAAAAAACTGAGACAATTTTAGGATTTTTTTGAGAAATAGAAAGTTCAAAAGAACAGCATTTTGTAGCATTATAAATGTTTTACTGTACTTTCAATCAATTTAATGCATCTTTGCATAAGAAAAGTCATAATTTCTTAATAAACAAACAAACAAACAAACAAACAAACATTACTGAGCTCAAACTTTTGAACAGTATACAGGAAGACAACATCCCAGCAGAACTTCAAAAATTTACTTTACCACTGAGTGTGTCTTGGACATAATATGTGTTCTCTTCATTTTATGTCTTTGTCTGAAAGCTCTGTCCAGTTACTGATTAAAACAAACCAAAAAGGCAAGCAAATAATCACATCCTCTGGGCCTCCCAAAAATAAATCACTAAAAGCCCTGCGCAACCAATTTAGAAGCTCCTAAAAAAGGAGTGACGAGGGAATGATGTCGTTCTCACTATGATTTACAGCCAGTCCAACAACCAGATAAAAACCTTTTGTCGTGTTTCACATTTCAGTTTATTTCCCCTATTAGTCTTTAAGATGACTGAAGGAACACAAATTCTAATCAGATTAGGGATGTCAACAAACCAAACATCAAGGGCTATATGCACTATACAGGGTTTTTCCTGGGTCAAACATGGTCTTCGGTGATGGCCGATGAACACAATCATCCACACATAGTAAAATGGACCCTACACATGTGAACTGTGATCCCAGTACAGACAATAAATACAAATATTTCTTGGTGCGTACCTTAGTGCTCAATTCCGATTTATTGCTCAGATCCAATTTTTTTGTATAGCTGTGCACATTGTTGTTTTAAACGTGGCCAAAATCAGATTCCAGTGCGAACAAATCATAGTCCTAAACTGACCTGCATGTGCAAAAGAACAATAAAAGACGTCACGCAGCACGCTGTCATACGGAAGTAAACACGGAGGACATTAAAGTAAGCGATTATGTGGTTTTTTTTTATTGTGTGATATGCCAGGCCAGCGAATTTAAGCACAGGCAATATAAAAAAATAAAAAAAGAGGATGCGGAAAAAGAGAGAAGTGTTAAATATTTATGACATGAGCCCTCATTGTTGCTTGTACATGGAGCTGTCACTGTAATACTTATGAATTCTGACACATCACTGTCTTGATGACGTCAGGTACTGTATGTAAAATCTTTGAAGCGACTCCCATGAGAGCAGAATTGTGACGAATATTGCTCTAGAGAAAGTTTCACAAATTCCACATATGACTGTTCAGACTGAGGTCGCATTGAAAAACATCTGACCCACATCGGATTTAGTTCCACATAAGGAAGTGGCCTAAATCGGAATTGAAAATATCAGATTTCATGTGGTTTTTGCTGTTCATATTGTTCAAAATAAATAAATAAATGGATTTGGGCCAAATTTCCCCTGCAATCTGAGCATAGCCTTCTTGACAATGGCCCTCATTTATCATTCTTGCGTAGAAACGGGCGTATATGTTGGCGTAAGATTATGCTTACACTCCTCTCACCGCCTGATTTATGAAGCTGTGCGTACCATTGAAATCCAGGTGTACGCAATACCTGCCCTTGATAAATCCCGCGGCTGAAAACGATCGTCATTAGAATAACACGCCCCTATATATTCAAGTCTCCGCTTCCCCCACGCCCTCATTTTACGCCATGGACACACGGAAGACGGCAAAGAAGAGAAACTTCTCTGACGTGGAGCCGAAATGACCACAATCACAATGCAATATTTTACAGCACGTCTTTTGAATTAGCATTCAATTTCGATTCACGTTACATGTATTGGGGTGTACAATAGTGATGATGATGATGTGATGTGGAGTACCATTCATTCACATTAATAATTGCATGACAATTTGTAATATTCTTATTCTTATTATTCTTATTATGTTGATAATAATCATTATTATGATTTGTATTATTAATGACGCTTATTGTTATTTAGAAGAAGAATCTCAGTATTATTATTTATATTATTATTTAAAAGAAGAAGAATGTATTTTTTATTATTTTGTCAGTCTGAATTATTTGTTGGTCATTGAAAGCCTTTCATTACCGAACCCAGTCCGTGCGCACCTGCCGGGTCAAACCCTGAGACGTCAGGGTAAAGCGTAACAGGCTCGCAACTGAAGGAATACATATGCTTACAAATCAAATGCTTTGATAAAGTCACACAAATTTAATACAATTTAATACAATTTTTGCTTGATGCAATGTGCATAAAGTTAAAATATTGAAACTAATAAAACAAGTTTAAAAAAAAGAGTGTTTCATTTGATTAAATTTTAGATGATGGAATATGCAGAAAGAATAGAATTAGGCTGAAAGGTCTATTGCTTTATAGCGTATTCAGGTCGTGCATCATGTTTTTGAAAAGTAACTTACCGGTAGGAAAGTAACTAGTAAAGTAACTAATTACTTTTTAAAATAAGTAATCAGTAAAGTAACTGGATTACTTTCTTGGAGAAGTAATCAGTAATCAGTAACTAATTACTGTTTCCAAGTAACTTGACCAACACTGAAATTATCAAATAAATCTTTGGCGGGACATATTTTTAATGCAGGAAAAACCTTGACGAAAATTGTTCCAGTTAACTGAACTATCAAATCGTCTCCAGTGTCAATTTCCTGTCTGTACTGTGAAGTGAATGGAAAAACTTGTACGCAGCCCACACACAGCCCCAAAGGAAAAGCACGGACATTGGCTACTCACCCTGCTCGCGCCGTTTGATTTGCTGGATCTGGTCCACGGTGCTCTTTAAGATGTGGCATTTGTCTGGCTTCACGTTCAAGCTGGCAATGTCACTCATGTTGGCCGATAGTAACTCAGCCAGTTCGTCAATGTAGCGGCATTCCAGCACCCGCCGTCGCTTCTCCACACTACCATACGTACACAAACATGAAAAAAAAAAGAAAAAAGAATTGTACATTTTTTAGCACTCACTTGAAAGTTTAAAGTCTAAAGCCCTGCCTTGGTGAGCAATGTAAAAAAAAAGAAAAGAAAAGAAATCTTACCAACCCAAAATTTTTAAACAATAGTGTCAATTAGGCATATTTAAGTATATTAAAATGTAAACATCCAATATTTTAATAATATTTTCTATAAAATATTCTATATTAATATGTATTTATAAATTAAATATATAATTAATATGGGGGGAGGGGGGGATAAATATATACAGCAAATAAAAAATAAAATATAATCGGGCTAGTACCTGCATGACTCGTCATAGACATAAACAAAGAGAAGTAGCTCCGGCTACAGAATGTACTTGCGCAAGACACATGTAGTTCTGTTTATTAACCGCTAGACCGCCAAAAGTTACGGACTGCAGCTTTAAAGAGCCTAACAATCAGCTCTCCCTTCCTTGGCTGGCACATGAACAACCAGCAGCACTTAAAGGGGAAAAAATAAACAAAAGGAAAAGCCAACCTGCTGCTGGGCTATGTTATGATGTTTTTAAGACAAAGCCTTGAAGTGGTAAAGTTTGGCACAGAGACTAAGTGGGCATTCTGCAAGGACTTGGGATCTGAATAATTCATGATGCTCAGAGAGCACTATGATTACAAACAGCCCCTGAACCCTGTCTTTAGCGGTCTCAGCGTTCTGCCACCTGATAAAAGCAGAGGATTCTGCAGTTGAAAAGGAAGAATGCTGGGCGAGAGGAGACTATAGGTGCACTCAAGGACAAACTGTGGGTGGCCTGGAACCAGAGTGAGGCTAAAACACACACTTTTACACAGACGTATCATTGTAGAGCTAATAAGGGTCGTGGTGTATACAGTCCTTGCACTAGAAGGCATTCCTCAAAGGCTTATGTTGCACATGGGTTATCAAGCTGAGAAGAGAAAAAAAAAGAGAGAGAGGCTGAATAGGACAGAGAGACAGATGGTCAGGGGGTTATGGTGAAGTAATGTTAGATATCAATGGAATGCAAAGGCTTCAGGTCTGAGGCCATTTATCATCCAGTCAAAAACAAGAGTCCTATAATTGCATGCACTGTTTTAAAAGCAACTGAAATAAATTTCACAAAAATTCACGGATTCTAAAGACGCAGAATTAGGGAGTTTCAGTGACCACTGTTTATTCTTCAACAATCCTTGCTCAACTGGCTAACCCATACAGAGTATAGGAGAGCACAACTGTTTTCAACATTGATGATAATAAGAAATGTTTCTTGAGCACCAAATTAGCATATTAGAAGGATTTCTGTAGGATCATGCGACGCTGAAGACTAGAGTAATGGCTGCTGAAAATTCACCAACACGAATAAATTACATTTTAAAATAAAGCAGTTGTTTTAAATTGTAAAACCATTTCACAATATTAGTTTTTGCTGTATTTTTGATTAAATAAATGGAGCCTTGGCAAGCATACAAGATTTTTTTTAAATATATTTTTAAAGTCTTGCCGTCCCCAAACTTTTGAGCGGTAGTGTATATGTAAATAAAAAATAAATAAATACATAAAAGACCCGATATGCTTTAAGCAGAATCAAAGAACGAACTTGGGTGACATTTTTAAAAAAATAAAAAAAAAAATCAGGCTAAAACGAACGAAGTTAATTTTTTGTTCGTTTCAGGAATTCGAACCAAAGCGAACTTTCCAAAAAAGCTCGCTCTGGCTGATAAACACCTTCGAACTACCATTGGTCCGTGGAGATTACATAATAGGTGGGTGTGCTCTGAGGCTCTGCCTTCTTTGATGTGGAAATCTTCTCCGGTTCATTTCTTTAGTACAGTCCGTCGAAGTCAGAAATTTGCGAGTAAAAACATGAATATGCTGGAGAGTTCTGTTCAATTTAATAGAAATTTATACGGTTTTTCATGTTTAATACTGTAAAGCTGCTTGGTTTTAAACAATCTATTGTAGAGTTTTATCTAAATAAATGTGATGTGACTTGACTGGAGTGCCAAATTGCAGAGCTCGTGAAAACATATCCACATTGCTATGTTCAGACGCTTTCTTAACTGCTTTTTTCTCACCACTGTCATTTTAGTAAGTGTATTTATTTTGTTATCGAGAGGAAAGCGCAGCACACATTTACATATTAATTTAAACGCCGTTAAAATTGTTCCCTAACAGTATACCGCTGCTCACGTATTTCAAACAAAGCGAAGAACGAAAAAGAACAAGTGTGACTATATCGGGGCCTTAACTCTGGGTGCTCGAGGCTCGATTGCTCCTGTCTGCCCTCCTGATCGATTTCTCCTGTCTGTCTGCCTTCCTGCCTGCTGTGAGTCTGTTTGCGTCGAGGCTGTAAGCCTCGTATTAGCTTAGTGTTTTGAACCATCATTTACTTTCATTTCTAGTGGTTTATATTACTAAATACATTTTGCCCACCATCTCAGATTAACCTACCTTACATCGCTAGCTTCCGTTATTGTTAACACAGCACGCTAGTAACTCGCTAGCCTGTTAACGCGCCACCTGTGCGCTCATTTATTTATTTATTTTCTCTCACCCGCGCCTTTTGAGTTCATAAAAGCCCAGGTAAGTAAGAATCAGTCAACAAACACAGTGAGTAATGTCTTGTCCTGTTATTGTCACCTGTGTCACATGTCATATGTTTAGTATAGCCTTCTCCGATGGCAATATAGGATTTATATGTGATAAATGCAAGGAGACAGTCAGGCTGACGGAGAAGATTTCAGAACTAGAGACGTGCATCCAAACTTTAATTGAGGATGGTAAGAATGCTAGATCTTGTTTTGGATGCGCCTAGCATAGTGAACTCTTTACATGATTCGGTTCCGGCTGAAGTAGAGCCCGTGCAGCAGGGCAGATGGGTGACAGTGAGAGATCGTTCTAGTCGCGGATCAAAGAACCACTCTTCCGTTCCGATTCCCATAACAAACCGATTTGCCCCACTCAGTGAAACACCCACTGAGAATTCTGTTGATTGTGCCCTGGTAATTGGTGATTCGATCACACGGAACGTGAAAATAGAGACACCAGCCACCAATGTCACATGTTTGCCGGGAGCCAGAGCGCCTGACATCAAAGCAAATTTAAAAGTGCTGGCTAATGCAAATCGTAAATTCTCTAAGATCATTATTCATGTCGGCACTAATGATGTTCGACTCTGCCAGTCGGAGATCACCAAAATTAATATTAAAGAGGTGTGTGAACTCGCAAGTACGATGTCAGGCACTGTAATTTGCTCTGGCCCCCTTCCTGTACACAGGAGCAGGGATGGAAATTAACTTTTTTGTCCACCGGCCACTGTGGCTGGTGGATTTCAAAATCTACCAGCCACTCAATGTTTTTACCAGCCACTTTCTAGTTTTTAACCGACAATGTGTAACTGCATGTGAAAATTAATACTATAAGATCTACAATACTTAACCAGTTTATTTAATCTCAAGTCTCAATGAAATACTGACATTTTCTCTTTCTCTATTATACACACACAAACCATAAACTGATATACATTTCGTTAAATGAGTAGGGCAGATTAAACAAAAAACTGAACCGATGCTAAACCGCACTCTATGCTGGAGGTTGCTCTCTCTGCGAGAGTACCGTAAAACTTCAAATAATAGCCAAGTCCCAAATAGACGCCTGTCTCTTTTACACGCCTGGTGTGGTGAGTCAGGTTTGGGTAAATAAAGGCTTTTTTAGTTTCGGGTATTTAATCTTCTAAAACCCGTCAGATCGTCCGCTTTTTGGCGCTGCCAAAGCCTTTTTTGATCGGTGAGTGATGTAGAATAGAATGACTGCTGCACTAGACAGGGCGCAAACGAGCAGAGCAGAGCGAGAGAGAGAGAGCCCCGGCCGCGCGCGCGCACTCACGTCTTCAAACAACACGAGCGCTGTCTCTAGGACTCTAGGAACAACATCTTAACACTAAATTATAAAGGCCTGTCTCAAATACAAGCCGGTGCAGTTCGACGATTTGGGAAAATAAAAGCCCGGGCTATTATTTGAAGTTTTACGGTATGCCTGTTCTGTCATATTTACATCATGCGCTCGCGGCTAGCTCCCACCTCTCACGCTCAAGCCTCGACGGAAGAAGCGCGCGGGTAGATGTTCGCGCAGCTAGCTCTTTCCGACACAAGAGAGCTACCCCGCCATAAAAATACACCATGCGCTCACGGCTAGCTCTCCCTTTGGGCGGCAAACCGCCTCTCGCGCTCCCACGTTTTCTTCCCTCGTCGAGCCTCGACGGAAGAAGCGCGCGGGTGTTGAAGGTGTGCCTCCTCTATAATGGTGTGTTCACACCGAACGCGAATAGAGCGTCAAATACGCGTCTATCACGTCTAGTTAGACGCTTGAACATTCGCTCGAGTTCAAATTTTTCAACTTGCACGGAAGACATTCGCGGCAAACGCGTCGCCCAATTCGCGTCATTTGCATTTACTTTGTATGTAATCCCCTCGCGTAAATAATTAAATTCGAGTGTCATAAGTGTCCGCCGTCCGGGTGAAACAGTATGCTATTTTTATTTACCCGCCACGGTGGCCGGTAGATAAAGCGAGTTTACCCGCCACAACACAAAATCACCCGCATTTGGCTGGTGCTAATTTCCATGCCTGCACAGGAGTGATGAGATAGTAAGCAGATTGGCCTCACTGAATCGCTGGCTGTCTGAGTGGTGTCCGCATAATAATGTAGAATTCATAGACAATTGGAAAAGTTTTTGGGGCAAGCCTGACCTGTTGAAAAGAGATGGTATCCATCCCTCCTGGGCTGGTGCTGCTCTTCTCTCTAGTAATTTGGCTCATAGTCTTAGAGATAAAACATGACAATCTGGGGCTCAGGTCAGGAAGCAGACAGACTGGCTAAACCGACCGTCTGCTAGCGGCCTCACGTCACCAAGGTCAGATAAATCCCATCACATAGAGCCTCTTTCACCTAGATATCATCATATAGAGACTGTGTCTGTTCCCCGAATTTGGAAATCCAAAAAGCGTCAGGTTAAAAATGTTATTGATGTTCAACAAATAAAAAACAGATATAATACAGATGAGCAAATGATAAAGCTTGGGTTGCTGAATATTCGATCCCTTACTTCAAAATCTCTCATAGTGTATGATATGATTTTAGATTATAATCTAGATGTGCTGTGTTTAACAGAAACCTGGCTAAAACCAAACGATTACATTACTTTAAATGAGTCAACCCCACAAGATTACAGTTATAAACATGAACCTCGTCTGAAAGGCAAAGGGAGAGGTGTTGCTGTAATTTATAGTAATATTTTCAAAACCACTAAGAAATCTAGTTTTAAATATACTTCTTTTGAAGTATTGGTGCTTAATGTAAAAATACATAGTGTAAACAATAAATCACATTTGAGAATTATGCTGGCTACTGTATACAGGCCACCTTCTATCAGAATTAGTATTGGCTGCCGATAAAGTACTAATTGTTGATGATTTTAATATACATGTAGATAATGAAAAAGATGCATTGGGATTGGCATTTAAAGATATTGTAAATTCAATTGGAGTTAGACAACACATGTCAGGACCTACTTATTGTCGTAATCATACTCTAGATCGAATACTATCACATGGAATAGATGTTGATACCGTTGAAATTCTGCAGCAGAGCGATGACATCTCAGATCATTATCTAGTCTCATGTAAATTACATTTAGCCAAGGCTGCAAAGTCGACTCCGTGTTATAAATACGTTAGACCTATAACTTCTGCCACTAAAGATTGCTTTATCAATAATCTTCCTAATCAGTTTCATCATCTCAGCATCCCGGATAGCTTAGAAGAACTTGATATTGCAACAGAAACTTTTAACTCTCTCTTTTCCAGCACTTTAGACGCAGTTGCTCCGTTGCGCTTAAAGAAGATTAAAGAAAATAGTCCAACGCCGTGGTACAGCGAGCACACCCAGGCCCTTAAGAGAGCAGCCAGAAAAATGGAGCGCAACTGGAAGAAAACTAAACTAGAGGTATTTCGGAATTCATGGAAAGAGAGCTTTGGGTACCCGGCTAACGATAAGCCTAGCTAACGTTACAGGGATATTCCACCATTTGGGGAATTAAGCTCATTTTCCACCTCCCCTCGAGTAAAACAATTGTTCTTTTACCGTTTTGGAAACCATTCAGCCAATCTCCGGGTCTGGCAGTACCACTTTTACCATAGCTTAACATAATTTATAGGTATGACGACAATACTAGGGGTGGAACGGTACACAGAAGTCACGGTTCGGTTCATACCTTGGTTCAGACATCACGGTTGTAAGATGGAGTGAAAAGCAAAACAAAAATAGCATTTTTATAAATGTCTTAAGCCTTGAATTTTTATTAATAAAGGATTAGAACCAGTTCATTTGTAGTGCACTGACAATAGTTGTATACAATTAGTTTATTAATTAAATTAATAAAAAGACAAAAAGACCATGAGATATGTTTGGTAATGGTACCTGAATGAATTTAAAATTAATTTGCTATATTTCAGATCAATATGTTTGTTTTCCTTAAATTTTAATTAACCCTAACTTTATTCTCATCTGAATTATAAATAATTGATTTCCGTATAAAATAATACTACCATCAAAAACATATTTTTTAATCAATGTAGAATGTGCAACTTAAAATAAACAGATTAGAGCTCTGTTTGCGGGCCCCGGAAATAAAAACAAATGCGATATGATGAATGTCCGAAAAATGGAACCCACAGACTGTTCTGAAATGGGGTTGGATAAATATGTTTTGCTTTTAAAACTGTGTGTGTGTCTTTGGTTGGGTGACAGTTGTAGGTTACAGTTTGACAAGAGTTTATAGTTTGACAAAAGCAGGGGCGGAGTGGGACCAAAAAATCTACCGGGAAATTTCGTAGACCACCGGCCCTCGTCGCCGGCAGGGCTGGATTAAGAGGCCCCTGGGCACAATGTCTTGTAGGTCCCCTCTTAGGCAGGCCAAATGTATATTTTGTCCAGGGACATTTTAATATGGCATTTACAGTTTTACTGATTTAAAAGGAACTTTGTTGTACCATGCTGGAGAAAGGTTCATAAATGGTCGTTCTTTCCCATAGGAATTAGTAAAACTATGTTGGGTGGACCTCTGTGCCTCTAGGGGGGTTCGAGGGAAATGCTCCCCCACAAGAAATTGTTTTACATTTTAAGGCTAAATGCATCAATCTGGTTCTCTTTGAGAGATCAAAATTAAGAGCTTCAACCCATGAACTGCTCATTGAACAAAGAAAAAGCATTGACTTGTACCGGGACATTAAAGTAACACCAGGTAACTTTTGATCCGCCATCAAATTAATAAGTTTAATTATATCAAGTGCTGTGAGAAAAGGCTATAAATCTCTACCTCCAACATCCTCACACGCAATATAGCTTATACTAGCCGAGACTCCTTCTTTATGTGTACAGATGTGACGTAATGACGCAAAGACATGCTCAAATTTCCTGCGGAAATCCACCAGTACCACTGGAATTAAAAACGTTATTACAAGCTTACCGTTTTGAATCGAGTTAAGGCAAGCAGATAGTTTTGAACGCTGGCTGATTATGTACTTGCTAAAAAAATTATTTTGGATAATTTTTAACCCCAAAAAGTTATGGACTGGAGCTTTAAGCACAGTAAGCCACTCATTGTGGTACTTGTGACTCGCACTGCTTGAGACTGAGAGGCGGCTTGAGCGCTGGTGTGTGCGCTTTAGGTGTTTGCACCACTGACCTGCGGGAATTAGTCAAATTATTTAACAGGAGCGAATGAGACGACTGGGTGACAGGAAGTGGGTGTGTGTCACTTTGCGGTCAGAGAGAAGAGAGTGAGAACGCGCAGCTGAAGTCATTGCCTGTGCCGCTGGCAACAAAACGGATCGGCTCGGAATCGGAAAGACGTGAGACTGACCGGCCGGTTACCGGTCATGCAGAAAATCGTCCGATTCCGGTCTCTGGCCGGTCGTTCGTTGCATCTCTATATAATTCATTTATTTATTCATCAAGGCTCAGTCATCTAGGGGAATAAATAATTAAGAATAAACAAACAAACATACACTCACCTAAAGGATTATTAGGAACACCATACTAATACTGTGTTTGACCCCCTTTCGCCTTCAGAACTGCCTTAATTATACGTGGCATTGATTCAACAAGGTGCTGAAAGCATTCTTTAGAAATGTTGGCCCATATTGATAGGATAGCATCTTGCAGTTGATGGAGATTTGTGGGATGCACATCCAGGGCACGAAGCTCCCGTTCCACCACATCCCAAAGATGCTCTATTGGGTTGAGATCTGGTGACTGTGGGGGCCATTTTAGTACAGTGAACTCATTTTCATGTTCAAGAAACCAATTTGAAATGATTCGAGCTTTGTGACATGGTGCATTATCCTGCTGGAAGTAGCCATCAGAGGATGGGTACATGGTGGCCATAAAGGGATGGACATGGTCAGAAACAATGCTCAAGTAGGCCGTGGCATTTAAACGATGCCCAATTGGCACTAAGGGGCCTAAAGTGTGCCAAGAAAACATCCCCCACACCATTACACCACCACCACCAGCCTGCACAGTGGTAACAAGGCATGATGGATTCATGTTCTCATTCTGTTTACGCCAAATTCTGAATGTCTCAGAAATCGAGACTCATCAGACCAGGCAACATTTTTCTAGTCTTCAACTGTCCAATTTTGGTGAGCTCTTGCAAATTGTAGCCTCTTTTTCCTATTTGTAGTGGAGATGAGTGGTACCCGGTGGGGTCTTCTGCTGTTGTAGCCCTTCCGCCTCAAGATTGTGCATGTTGTGGCTTCACAAATGCTTTGCTCCATACCTCGGTTGTAACGAGTGGCTATTTCAGTCAAAGTTGCTCTTCTATCAGCTTGAATCAGTCGGCCCATTCTCCTCTGACCTCTAGCATCAACAAGGCATTTTCGCCCACAGGACTGCCGCATACTGGATGTTTTTACCTTTTCACGCCATTCTTTGTAAACCCTAGAAATGGTTGTGCGTGAAAATCCCAGTAACTGAGCAGATTGTGAAATACTCAGACCGGCCCGTCTGGCACCAACAACCATGCCGCGCTCAAAATTGCTTAAATCACCTTTCTTTCCCATTCTGACATTCAGTTTGGAGTTCAGGAGACTGTCTTGACCAGGACAACACCCCTAAAATGCATTGAAGCAACTGCCATGTGATTGGTTGATTAGATAATTGCATTAATGAGAAATTGAACGGGTGTTCCTAATAATCCTTTAGGTGAGTGTACATCTGCCTGGTTCATAATAAATCAAAATAACATGGATCATCTACTTAGTAGAAATTAGGAATTAATTAATGCTCATTTCAATACACAAATCTTAAAGGGACTAACAATCAGCTCTCCCTTGCTCCAGTATGACCAATGGCTGGCATTGGAGTATGAAAGGATGGAGGAAAGTGCTTATCTGTTGAGGTTGTGCTGCTTCTGAGTGAACGTACGTACGAATGACTTGCAAGTGTTAGCGCATGATACCATGTGTGTGTGGGAGAAGACAGCAAAGAAAGTAGGTCAGCGGCTTGCCAAGGTTGTGCGCAGGCGCGCTGCATACACAGGTCAGGCCGCTGTGTGGGGTTGCTGTAGAAACAGGCAGTTAAATCAGCCCCACCAAGGCCCTATGGAGGAGTATCACTCAGCCAGAAAGACCTGTTCTCCTCCAACCAACCCTGACACAAGGAAACCTTAAAAAAAAAAAAACACGCTGGCCAGCTATGTTACACCTAAAAACAACTGTTGGACCTATATCATGCATCGCTCATGACAGAGCTGTTGTGTTTACAGGGACTGGGGTTTGAATCCAGTCTGGACTATGTCCTGATCGCTTTCTCCATCCCACTGCCCTTTATAACACTGGTAAAAGCCAATTAAACTTGAAAAAAAAAAAAAAAAAAATTCTCTATATATATATACATATATATATATACATATATATATATATATAGATAGATAGATATATAGATATATATAGATATATACTGTATATTTGACTAATTAAATTAATTAATTAAAAAAATTATATTATAATGCATTTTTTTAAATATTTTTAATATTAGATATTTTTAAATATCGTATTTATGTTTTTTTTACTTTGTAAACAAACAAAGAAAACTAAAAAGAACATTCAAATAAATATATATTTTTTTTTACACTTTAAACAAGCGCAATTGTTAAAATA
The DNA here is from genome assembly GCA_030578255.1 of Tiaroga cobitis. Classification (NCBI taxonomy): domain Eukaryota; kingdom Metazoa; phylum Chordata; class Actinopteri; order Cypriniformes; family Leuciscidae; genus Tiaroga; species Tiaroga cobitis. Next base: position 11,471,697 of record CM060610.1, read on the forward strand.
GACCCTTTTCCCCTATTCAACATTTGCTGCACTTCCTCTGACACACCTTGACGCCATTGTCATCAGCCTGCATGTATAGCATTGTATTACATAAATAATATAATTGCTAAGATCTTATAAAATACTCACTAGTAATGTGAACTGAAAGAAAGACTAAAATAGGATCTCATACTTCACCTGGGACCAGAGGTATCACATGGAGAGCCCTTCCTCTTCCATGACTCTGGGGTGTTGGGGTCAAGGGCATTTTCTCCTGCAGCACTCATTTTGAGCATATGCACACCTGCAAAACAGGGTAGACACAGGTCAGCCGACAGTCAAGCTTGAAGTAACCATTCTGCTAAATAAACACAAAGCAGGAGTCATCCAGTGGAGTAAACAACAGAAAAAGTTAGTAATGGTAGTTTTTTTCTGATACCCACATGTTGTTGTATTCACCTGATTTTTTGATATCCTCTAGAACTACAAAATAATAGTGGCAAAAGGATGCCAGGCACCACTTCAGACCAACAGGTTCTGGAAAACCAGCAAAAATACAAGTCTGACCAGTTCTGTAATAGGTCCCTTTTTACTGTAAACGCTATGATAGGCAACATATCTCGACCGGATTGAGCGTAACAGTCAGATGACTCCATATCAGGCACAGTCTGAAGTGACAGCTCATTCCTGCTAGCAGTACACATAATCAATGGCTCTTTGCCGGGGAATCGTAAATCTGCTGTGAAAGGGCTTGCTAACTGAAAGCCTTGTTTAATCTGTGGCGCTGTCCACCCAGCACTACGATCTAACTCTTGCTGTTAGAAGGAACTGCTGAAAATCCCCTTTGTGAGGATACTGCATGCATATAACCACTATTATGTGACACTGGGAAGAATCCACAGCCGAAGATGGCCATTCTGCCAATGAAGACCCTTTCAACTGGGTTTTGGGTTTTTCTCCCATCATCTCATGGACGTTTTCTGCGGTTACATTTCTGCTTCAAAATCTGTAGTGCTCTGGTTACTCTACTGTTTGGTATAGTGGTACTCAGAGATGGGCAGTCGAGTTAGAGACTCGGATATCATAAAAAAAGAATGTTTTTTTTTTATGGTTTTATAATATCTGCATCACATATATTTCCCTACTTGTCGCGGTAGTTCGGACCCATATCATAGAATTTTGTTACGCATGTCCGTATATTGCGTGTAAACTTCGAAATGTCATAATGAAAGTCCCATGAGACATGACGGAAGAAACTGTGCCATAGACCTATGTTCTTTCATTTGGGTTTATTAACATGTCAAATCGACTAGATGCAAGGAATGTGGGAAAATAAAGACACCAGAACGACAACATCAAATTTTATGAGACATCGCATCCACAAAAGGATAGTCACATTATTATACTGTGGTGTATGTATCTGCATGGCTCCTTTGGATTTCCATCTTGCGTCCACTAGCGATTATAGAGAAAATAACTACTTGTCTTGTTGGCAGTACGATTGTTTTATAAATTGTAATGGATTATAAAGTAACAAGCTGGATTTACATCATCCCTTAAATCTTAGGACCTTTATCACAAACAAAACAGATGATAGAAAGATCATATATTTGGTCTATATAATACAAATAATAGGATTTTTGAGTATGAGAATTTTTTTTGTGTGTAAGGCATGAAAAGACTCTACTGCTAATATTGTTGGCTTGTGTTTTTCCTCGTTTTTGAAAGATGGTTCGGACAAAAAGAATTACAACATAGAAAAGCATTAAATTATAATGAAAATCAAGCTTTCTGAAGACAATAGCCCCTTTTACACATAGTGTTTACTGGTAAATATAACAGGATAAAAATACTACGGTGGCCGAGAAAGCTCAATGCGCTGCAGATAAAAGAAAACACATGCAGATAAAAGAAAACGCATGCAAATAGAAAAAAACATGTGCAAATAAAAAAAAACGCATGCAAATAGAAAAAACACCGGCAAATTAAGAAAATCATCAGTTTCACAACACACGTGAGCTCCAAATACTCACAACACCACCCAAATACAGAAACGCGCTGCAAAAGCTCACAACACAAATACAGAAACGCGCTGCAAATAACACAGACCACAACGGAAATGTTTCCAGGGGAACCAAATAAGTGACGAACCCGGCTGGGACGTGCTGGTGCTTACAGCTTAAAATTCTACTTTATTTATTTATTATTAAATAAATAAATTATTTATTATTTATTTTGCAAAACATACAGAGATTACATTTTTTATGACATACAACTTGTATAACAATATACAAAATGTATTAACAAATGTATTAACAATATGTCCAATGTCATCAGATTACAAACGAGAAAAGAACAATGAGCTGAAAACTAAAATATATAAATAAAAAAAGATAGAGAAGAAGAACATGAAGGAAAAATATTTATCTTTCTTGTTACACTGTACAAATTGTTTCATGTTATGTTTAAATTTTCATAAAGAAAAGTTTCATAAGAAATGTTAGGTAATGTAGGGTCCAAAATTTTAAAGTTGAGACACACAGGCTGTGCCCGAAATCTCGCATTACTCACTATATAGTGGACTAGTGCTGTCCGAATGTATAGTGATGATTATTTTACCCTATATAGTCCACTCAATGTATCCCAGAATGCATTTTGAAAAGTAGTGTACAACCGATGGTCACTAACCCAAGCCCTACATACCATCATGAATTGCGCTGATCGTAAAAAAGGCGGATGGACGTCAAGGAGAGCAGCGCGACAACAATATGAATTTGTCATACAAATGTAAGTTATGTTCGTTTTCTGTCTAGAAATCCTGTTTCTTTTGCTAATCCGCGAAATCTTCTGAATCACGAGAACAAACAAACAAAAAAGATAAATATTGCGTGGCATCTCCACAGAGTCTAAAAGCTGTTTTATTAAGAATATTATGAGCAAGATATTTGATAACGTAGATCTGTTTTTTTTTTTCTAATGTCGACAGGCAAGTGAAAACGGTGTGGCGTGAAAATGAAAATATATGAAATATGTGTATTAATTTTATTTATGTTTATAAGTTATAATCATGTGTGGAGTAACGCATTATAACAGAAACGGCCAGAAATTACTTTTAATTTTACAATTGGAGAAATAAGCTCAATATGATGTAGTGTATTTATATAAAAAAAATCTATTTAGCCCAGAGCTGGCTCGGCACCAGCTGACAGATGATGGCACGTTTAAATCAACGGCGCCGAGAGACGATCGAGTAGAGTCCGAAAGTGGTGTTTCTATTATGCTGGTAGCTCACTATATAGTGCTCTACTCCCTACCCCCTACATAGGGGTTAGGGAGTAGTGGTTTGAGTGGAGATTTCGGACACAGCCACAGATACACTCACCTAAAGGATTATTAGGAACACCTGTTCAATTTCTCATTAATGCAATTATCTAATCAACCAATCACATGGCAGTTGCTTCAATGCATTTAGGGGTGTGGTCCTGGTCAAGACAATCTCCTGAACTCCAAACTGAATGTCAGAATGGGAAAGAAAGGTGATTTAAGCAATTTTGAGCGTGGCATGGTTGTTGGTGCCAGACCGGCCGGTCTGAGTATTTCACAATCTGCTCATTTACTGGGATTTTCACGCACAACCATTTCTAGGGTTTACAAAGAATGGTGTGAAAAGGGAAAAACATCCAGTATGCGGCAGTCCTGTGGGCAAAAATGCCTTGTTGATGCTAGAGGTCAGAGGAGAATAGGCCGACTGATTCAAGCTGATAGAAGAGCAAATTTGACTGAAATAGCCACTCGTTACAACCGAGGTATGCAGCAAAGCATTTGTGAAGCCACAACACGCACAACCTTGAGGCGGATGGGCTACAACAGCAGAAGACCCCACCGGGTACCACTCATCTCCACTACAAATAGGAAAAAGAGGCTAAAATTGGAAAGAGCTCACCAAAATTGGACAGTTGAAGACTGGAAAAATGTTGCCTGGTCTGATGAGTCTCGATTTCTGTTGAGACATTCAGATGGTAGAGTCAGAATTTGGCGTAAACAGAATGAGAACATGGATCCATCATGGCTGGTGGTGGTGGTGTAATGGTGTGGGGGATGTTTTCTTGGCACACTTTAGGCCTCTTAGTGCCAATTGGGCATCGTTTAAATGCCACGGCCTACCTGAGCATTGTTTCTGACCATGTCCATCCCTTTATGGCCACCATGTATCCATCCTCTGATGGCTACTTCCAGCAGGATAATGCACCATGTCACAAAGCTCGAATCATTTCAAATTGGTTTCTTGAACATGACAATGAGTTCACTGTACTAAAATGGCCCCCACAGTCACCAGATCTCAATCCAATAGAGCATCTTTGGGATGTGGTGGAACGGGAGCTTTGTGCCCTGGATGTGCATCCCACAAATGTCCATCAACTGCAAGATGCTATCCTATCAATATGTGCCAACATTTCTAAAGAATGCTTTCAGCACCTTGTTGAATCAATGCCACAAAGAATTAAGGCAGTTCTGAAGGCGAAAGGGGGTCAAACACAGTATTAGTATGGTGTTCCTAATAATCCTTTAGGTGAGTGTATATACACGCATATTTTAAAAGCTTTTTTGTAAATTAAAATGTATTTGCAACCGTTATGTTAACAGCACTATATTTCTGTGGTATGAACACTCTTCAGCTGATGGACACCCCGTGCTGGGTTGTCATGGGAACATCCCAGGTGAAAATAATGAGGAATTACGTTGTCTTTCGTTGCTCCTTCATCAAGTGCGTTCCACACGGCTACATAATGGCACACTAGCCCTGCTCACTCCAAAGTCCCACTTTAAGGACTCTATCATCTACCCTTCGAAGGGAGTAGGGCAAAGGGAAGCTCACGAGCAATAAGCAGGTCCCAGCCGGGTTCGTCACTTATTTGGTTCCCCTGGAAACATTTCCGTTGTGGTCTGTGTTATTTGCAGCGGGTTTCTGTATTTGGTTGTGTTGTGAACTTTTGCAACGCGTTTCTGTATTTGGAGCACACGTGTTGTGAAACCGATGATGATGTTTTTTATTCATTTGCAGGTGTTTTTTTCTATTTGCATGTGATTTTTTTTATTTGCACGCGTTTTTTTCTATTTGCATGTGTTTTTTTTTCTGTTTACACGTGTTTTTTTCTATTTGCATGTGTTTGCTTCAGTTGCAGCGCGTTGAGCTCTCTCGGCCACCGTAAAATACCAATAAATCAGCTGGCAATTTTTTGCTATAAGTAGTAACATTATCAGTAAATTACCATTACGATGCTATGTGTGAACAAAGCACAAGATTACTATACTGGGAATACTATACTGCCAAAAAGTTCCGGCCTTCGGATGAGACGTTAAAACGAGGTCCTGGCTCTCTGTGGTGATAAAATATCCCAGGATGTCCTTCGAAAAAGAGTAGGGGTGTAAACACTAGCATCCTGGCCAAATTTGCCCATTGGCCACTGTCCATCATGATGGCCTCCTAATCATCCCCATATTTACTGTATGTGTGTGTATATATATATATATATATATATATATATAATGATTAGCTTCATCACTCTGTCTGCTCTCCACCAATAAGCTGGTGTGTGGTGGGAGTTCTGGCGCACTATGGCTGCCGTGGATGCTGCATATTGGTGGTGGTTGAGGAGATTCCCCACTTCCATATGTAAAGCGCTTTGAGTACAGAGAAAAGCACTATATAAATGTAACAAATTATTATTATTATCAATTACAAAGCTCTGTCAGATCAATCTATCAGCTCTGCAGCTTTTAATTGTTTTTCTATGTAAACGTGCTAGATGGACGTCTGACCGTTAACCCGCATCTCGTGCTCACCTTCTTTTCCATTTATCAGCGCTGCAGCTCTTTACTAGTAACCAGGGGCGTAGAATTTAGTAGGGACGCGTCCCTACAAATATCCAGTGACACTGATATATCCGTGGCAATAATTTCGATCAAAACTTAATATATATTTATACATTGATGTCCCCGTCCCCACCAATTTCAAAATCAACCTACGCCACTGCTAGTAACTATTATGCGCCTTGTGCTTTTAAGAGCAAAAACACATTCAGTGTGATTATCCCCTTTAAAAAGAAGCTCCCTTGAAGATGGTTGCTTCCTCCAGCTGCTGCGCTGAATGCTACTAGATGGAACTCCTTGTTCAAGGCAGTGGAAAGACTGCTGTCAATGTGTTTTCCAACCCTTTCTTAGGCACTAACTGTATTCCCAACTTATCATTGGTCAATTTTAGTTAATTACTCATCCAGCAATTTTATGTTGAATAAGATGAATATTTCTATAGTGTTAACAGTGTTGTTATTTTACAGGTTTAATCCAGATGAGCTTGCATTCCTCACAGAGTATGCTGCTGCCATGAGCCCAGTCGCCCAGGCAACCAACATCTTGCAAGCAGAAGCAAATGCCCAGAGGCTACTAGGTGGCTACTTCCAACTGACCGTCAAACGTGACCAGGTCAAGTTGCCATTGAAGTACTGCAAGCCTCTGGTGGATGCTTTACAGGTGGGAATAAAGAATCTTTTTGTTAGCCGATCTTAAGTTAATCGCAGCTGCGATTCTTCCAAAATTTAAAACAACTTGGACAAAGGATGATGCCACAATCTGAATGGGTATGAGACAACATGGAGGGCTATTGAGTACCAACATTTTTGGGGACAGGGACATGTTTACTTACTGGAGTAAGATTTCTGTCGATCTCTGGTAAGATACAATCATGATGATAAGTGTGTTCATTAATTATTAGTTGTTAATAGGGGTGCAACGGATCACAGTTGATCCGTGATCCATACGGACCAGGCCCCACGGTTCGGTACGCATGCGATTCGTGGAGTAACTGCTAAGTTTAACCATAGTGAAAGTTAATCATTTAGATGTGTTTTGTTTGGCCAATTAACACATTAAAATGATTTCAAACGCAAAAGAGGATGCGAACCTGTGAACCTATATTTAATTTCTACAGTGAGCAAATAGTGTTATAGTGAGGAGAGCAGTCAGGAGGAAAGTGATGATGTTGTACTAATCTTATTTGGGAAGAATCACATGGACTACTTTACCTGCCTAGGCGGCCTGTGAAAGGCTATTCAGCATCGCAGCCCAAGAAGTGCTAGACTGCATTATGCAGAGATGCAAGATATTTTGGAAGACAAAGTACCGTTTCCGAATCATTTGTGTGCTTGTTAGCATGTTTACCACACAGCATTTAGCAGAATTGTAATTTTGACTAAATGAACAATCATGGAGTCTTCCCAAATTCACATTAAACAGTATGAAACATTTGAAACTTGATTATAATTTTTTTATTTTTGTTGCTGCTCAAACTGTATATTGTAAACAGTAAAGTATGCCACATAAGACACCTGCACAAAACAAAAACAGCAGACTGTCTGAATGAAGAATCACTCTCTACAGTAGGTGGCGCTTAAGAAACAGCTAGCTTATAAATAATCCTTTATACGGAGAAAAAAGAAAATGCCATCAGCACTTTTCTGAAGAGTCAGTTTCCCTTCAGATATACATTCATATTAACCCCCACCCCCAATTCAATATTTACATTTTTCCATCTATATTTCAAGCATCTTCTACAGTGAGCTTGCTGTGCTTGGTACAGTATTTTCTCTTTTGCCTCTCCTCTTTGCATCCATCTTCAGCGTGTCCCGTTTCTGGCCTGTGTTAACATCCTGTTTACAGACTTCATAATATTTCCACACACGCGTCAATTTGGGAAATGATTGCAATGCAGTTTGTGTGCAAGTCCGTATAAAGATCGCCCAGAATAAAATAAAAAAACGGTCGCTGATTGTGTGTTTGGAGTAAAAACCGTCCGGTTCCGATTTAGGCCAGTCGACCAGTGCCTATTAGTAATACTTGTACTTTTACTTTTAATGAGTACTTAAAAATATATATATACATATATTAGGTCTGTCAGTTAAACGCGTTATTAACGGCGTTAACGCAAACCCATTTTAACGGCGTCAATTTTTTTATCGCGCGATTAGCGGTCTTTTTGTCCTAGCAAACTTTGTAGTTTTTTTCATATGCTTTTGCAACAGGACGCGGCATGCGCGGAGCAACAGGAACACGTTCATTTCAATGGCTTGCGCCGCGCGAGGACGTTTTGTTGCTTCGTTGACCAAAGCGCAAGCGGATCTAGCTAGACCGGAAACAAAACAACAAGCGCGCCGCACACACTCGTTTGGGCTTGCGCGGCGGCCAAATAGTTGGTTAACGTTACGCTTTGAGTGGATGGCGAGCGCGAGACGCCGAAATGGATACCAATAAGATTCTGAATGGAAAGTTTACTTTTAAAAAGTTGCCAAATGGTTCCATTTACAAGACCAAAGTGATCTGTGTGTTTTGTCGTTGTGAACTGAGCTATCATCATCGCAGTGCGTCCAGTCTGAAATACCGCTTGATGATGGCCAAGCACACACACACACACACACACACAGCTGATGCAAATTCTCCGCCCCCTCGTCAATATCAGGACCTCGTCAGTATTTCTTTCGCCCTTTTATTGATGGACAGTGTTACATTGTGTGAGAGATTATTTGCTCCAAGTGAGAATTTTTTTTTGTGAATTTGAACACAGTATATGCCAATGTTGTTTTCAATAAAAACATTTGCACAAAACAAGCCGATTCACTTTTCCATGTTGATGAGCATTAAAATGAGAAAAAATAATGGGACAAAAAGAAATCAAGAGACATTTAGAATAGATAAAAATGTGCGATTAATCGCGAGTTAACTACGACATTAATGCGATTAATCGCGATTAAATATTTTAATCGTTTGACAGCACTAATATATATATATATATATATATATATATATATATATATATATATATATATATATTTTTTTTTTTTTATTTTTTTTTTTTTTACCTAAGTCATTTTCTGGTAAGATATATGTACTTTTACTCAAGTTTGGCTTTTAAGTACTTCATCCACCACAGGCAAATGCACAATGTTCCCTAAAAGACTCAGGTGTCCTCAGTTGCAGAATGTAACCATAGAAACAGGACACATTCAATCTTCACATTTAAAGGAATACCAAAGCATATGCAGCATTTTGTGATAGTGATGCATTGTATACAAGCATACATACTATTGCACAACAAACCACTAAGGGTTTTCAGAACCAACACATTGTTTACTTGTCTACAAACAAACCTTAATAACAAAAGACTACAGTTCCCGTTGCTACAAATATCTGGTATTAGGGCTGGGCGATATGGGCAAAAAAAATTATCACGATAATTTTTTTTTATATCAGTCGATATCGATAATTATCACGATAAATATCAAATCTTTATTTCTTTTAAGTTTAAAGGCAGATTTTTGCTCCTATAAGTGAAAGTTGTAGAAACCAGAGCGTTAATTGTGTTTTTAAACTACTCTTTATTGTCAGAACATATCATGACAAACACTTGCCAAACAGGTAAACATTTCACAAATCTGAGTTAGAACATGCAAACATTTGTCATTTTTCCTTAACAAAATAAACATCTGAATAGAAAAATATTTCTTCAGCACAGTTTGCAATATTCAAATTACATGTTTTGTCTCGAAACGCTTATTTGACAGCGAGTTGACAGTAAATCTGCATCCTAACTCAAGCTAATACTACTATGTTAAATTTATGTTCATTAACAAAAACAGTAACATCTGTTTAAAAAAAGAAATGTAACGACCACATTTTTATTTTGGTAAAATGTAATATTCTGACTGTTTGAGTTTTATTCAAATTAACCATTGGTCATCCAGTATCATGCATTTAACAGTTAGATCATGATAACCACAGATAAAACCAGGCATAGCCTATAACTTAGCACCTCACTATCATGGCAAAATGTAACTTTATGGTTTCTATGGTATTTGTATGAAAAACAGTAGCCTAACAGTTAAATACATTATTAAATACTGTAATTAAATTCCATTAGTCATTTAATACATTGTCTACATTAATAATATAATACAATTCAATATGTAAGTTATATCTCACATTTCATATAGGCTAACGTTACAGTAAATCCATGGTAGGCTAAATGAATTCAGTATCAATTCAGATTCTGACTGTATCGTTCCGCACAGTGTTTCTCCTGTTTGTCAGCGCTGTTTCATCTACCTTTAAACTGGTTTGAACTTGACATTTGTGTTCTTCGCTGAATTCAAGCGCTTCTCACTGGATCGAGTCGTGAGCGAGACAATCAGAGTAAACGCGCATGTGCTCTAGTGAGCTCCCGTTTGGACTTTGAGCCGAGCGGATAAATGGTCCGTGTGGCGCGCGGTTCAAATGAGTTTCGTTCCGCTTTTGACGCATACACATTATCGAACATTTATCGACCTCTTGATATCGTTTTATCGAGGAAAATTATATCGCGATAATTATCGTTATCGTTTTATCGCCCAGCCCTATCTGGTATACAACAAAGTAAGGATAAAAAGCATGTTATTCATTATTCCATGAATAACATAACATATTCATTATTCCAGCTAATAAGACTTCAATGATGATGAAAAGCAAGATCACCACTACAATACAGAGAATGAAAATGCCTGGCTGAGGCTGATCTGAGCCCAGGTTAACAGCACTTAAATGGCAAGACCACACTTGTGACAACACACCAGATAAAACACCAGATGCCAACTCGTGATGTTCGAATAAATGACCCACATTAAAAGAAATGCAAGCTAAAGAAGCTGGGTGGATTAAAATTTTCACATGATGACACCAGATTTTCCCTGGAGCATCTTGAGCTTTAGGGCTTAGCTCAAGTATCTCAATAGCTCAACAAACCTATAACCCTTTTGGTTCTAAGTTCAGATGTTTACCCACTACTAGGTAACACCACCCAATAATTTGGTGCCTCAACAGCATGATTTAACGCTAACCTTGGACAGCAAACTAAGACTGAACTCCAAAGTAATTCCTGCTCTATCAGTAATCTGTAACTTTGTTAATCCCTTCAGTTTGAAGAGGATCATTCGCCATATCTTGTGTTCTGTTTCTCCACTCGGGGAGGCCACCACCCAGACCAGCGCTGGTTCCTCAGGCATAGTGCGCTTTGATCTGCAAGGCCTGAACAGGATGCTATCGTGGGTCTGTTGAAAACCTCCAGCGGCCCCTAATCCCTGGCAGCTCAATTTCCAGCAAATTTGCCTTAAACAGGCCCATTTAAATTGAAAAAAATAAAATAAAAATATAGAAAATCCCAGACATTTAAACACTTGAACCTGAAAATGGCCTTTTTAGTAGAAAGAGACACCAATTTTCTTCCATCACAGGCTTTAGCAAATTTCTCATTTCAAATGTTTATCACTGCTGAAGGATCCACTGAAAATAATAAAACAATCCATACCAATCCGTAATTCACACATTTGAGAATTCTTTAAGAAGGTTTGGAGGAAGTAAAGGCACCTTTGAGTTTACTACCCCATATTTTGAGGCACTCGAGCTTTCACTTCATTGCTCTGGAGAATGTGAAACATGATCATGCATGTAAATGTGCAAAATTGTTCAGAAATTAGGCTAGATCCTTAAGAAAACCCACCAGGACATAATGACTCCCGTGCATGTGCAGCCCTTACTGTTATTATCAACAGCTTGCCCCAATGTGTTCAGTGTTCAGCCCTGCTCAAGTGCTGAGTAAAACCAACCCACATTGGTAATGAAGATACCTGTGCTGCTTAGACTTGAGAATAACCAGTCTCGCTGCTCATGTTGCACGAGTTTACCAGATCAGCTGAAGCTAACATCAAAAGAAATAGATTCGTGACCTGTACAAAAACATTTGCAGAACCATAGTTAGTCTTTCTCTTACCGTCTGCTGTTTGCTGAAGCTCATATTTCTTGCTAGATAAGAAATATTTGGCAAAGTCCAATCAAGATTTCAAATTCCCTCACCAAATGCATTGGATATAATGCTTTAACTGCAAAGCTGTAGGATAGACCTTGACGAAACAGTTATAAATCTTGTCTATAGGTCAGATTGATCCTGTTTATAAACTCTGAGTCATCAGTCTTTGGTTGAGAAAGTTTGCATGTACGCTGATGCTTCCATCTTATATCTGCTAATAAGTTGTGGGGCTATTTAAGGGAGCTATAATTCAATATCTGTGAAAGTAGTGGGTAAAAGCACACTGTAGCCAAGAGGCAAAAATAAATAAAAATCTTAATTTTTAAGCACTGCCATCATGTGACTGTGTCTAAATAAACTTTCTTTTTTTAATTATTCATACACATCTAATTTCCTGTCAGTAGAATATCATGAGTATAATGAGACTTCATCATACGTATGAAGAGATCCATTATCACAAGAGTTTACCCAGATACCTTGATAAACTTGAAGGTCTGTTGATTTATCAACAGAAGCATATACATACAAAACTCAAAAACACACAGAAAACAGGTAACACTATGATACCAGAAATAACCAAAACATGTGTTCGTCCGCCACCACTGAAGACCATTGTTGACCCAGGAAAAACCCAGAAAACGATTTTACCCTAATTTGACATAAATCTCATCCTATTTAACACTGATGAAATATCCTAAAGATCACAATGTGAAGAACAGTTCAAAGTACAGAGACATAACTGTAGGATCTCACCCTTTCTACAAGTAAAAAAACAAACAAAAAAAAACAAAAACATCCTCATAATCAACCTCACTACATCCACAACAACATTTTAATCTGTGCTCACTTTGGTCACTCACTCTTCATGTTAATGTGTAAATTCTCCTCACACTTCCTTGAGCACACAAACAAACTGAAACTCTGGGAGGCCTGCAGTCCTCTCACATGCTCGGCACACACACTCTCCCACGCGTATGTGCACGCACGCACGCGCAAACACACACACACACACACACACACACACACACACAGTATGCCTAAAGGTAAACAACCTGCTTATGGAAGAAAAAACAGTTGGAGGGGGTTTTCTTTTTGCTCTCTCTTTTTCTCACTCACTAAAGCCTGGTTCACACGGGACAATTTTAAAATTGTCGGCCGATTTTCCAAACCTGAGAGACTCCACACACGGCGATAAAAAAAAATCACGGGTCTAACAGTTTTGGTCGTACAGTGTGTGGTGCGCAGCCACACGGCAAAATCAACACATCACACACGAACCGATTTGACTCCAGAGCATTCCCAGGTCAGACGGAAAATCTCGCAAAATCCCTGAGATCAAACGTGACTTCAGAGTAAACAATAATGGCGGACGAAGAGGATGCAGTGGCGATAGTTTGTAGTTTGTTTTTAACCGGAAAAAAACGTTATCAAAAGAAAAGGCGATGGTCAAAGACGACAACGCGAGCATGGACGGCTGTTTTGATTTTGTTTCCCGGTGCTTCCTCTGCGCCTCGTCACCTCGCTTTCTGATTGGCTACACGCCACAGTCCACAGGCTGCATGCTCGTTTGTCCCCGGGGGACACCACACACGAGGCGAAATCGGGCCCAAAAAATCCAACATGTTGGATATCCCCGATTTGAGATCGGAGCAGTCCCGACGTCCTTCCGAACAGATGAGAGCACTCTTAACACACCACACACGGCAGGAATATCTGATCAGATTATTTTACGATAATCGGAGCATACTTAAAATTGTCGGAAGGGGTAAATCGGGGCTAAAATCGGCCTAATTATCCTGCTGTGTGAACCAGGCTTAACGCACCTGAGGCAGGGCTCAGCTGTCACCTATGAAGTTGGCCAACACAGCCTGTCCAGTCAGATAACAGTCCACGACAGTTGCACTAAGCCCTCTGTCAGCACGAACTATGGCCGCGTGTCTCACCATTTCCCAGGATCCAGGGCTCTTTCTCGTCGAGAGCTACGCTAATCACTTCACTTCGCGCGCGGCGTACAGAACAGCAACGTATGTCACAGAGGGAGAGGGACAGACCACCATGCACCGAAATTGAGGGGATTAAAAGCATTGTTTACACACTCTTATCAGCACTCACGCCAGGCTATTGGAGAAAAGGTGTCTCATAAAAGTGAGCTAATGAGGCACAGTTCAACAGTAGAGGGGAGAGGCCCTCGTAGAGAAGACCGACGGCGGAGCGAGCAAGTTTCAAAACAGACAAATCCCACGCCTGACTGCACACACCCGATCCCCTCGATCTGTCAGTGGTTCGCTCCATGAGAAGCCGTGGAGTCACTGTTGCTGTCTACCTCCCCATAGCAATACAGAGGAGAGAGAAAATGTATACGACTCTGCCTGAAAATCTGAACACAGTGTGAGGCTGTAGCAACAGTCGTGACTCATTCTTTGAAGATGTGCCAATTAATCCAATATTTTTTTTTAAATATTTGTGAGCTTCCCACTGCAGAAATATAACCAAAGTTATTTGTACAAATCTGACATGATTCAAGGCATGTACGCAAAATGTGCAAAACTACATTTTTAAAATCTATTATTCAGGAGGTTGGTGAATATACAGTACAGTCAGGACCTATGGGGTGGGAGCATATTGTTTGACACATTCATTGTTTATGCCTTGATTCAGGATGTTTACTTCAACCCTATAAAGCTTAGCCTACTCTATCATATTTGATACATGTATTTCTAAGGCATGTAAAATTATCAATGTTAGCCAAATGTTGCTGAAAAAAACTCTTGTACACAATCTACTACAAGCATTACTTCATCTCATACTTTTTGAGCAAGTAAAATACCTTTTAGTATTCTAAAAACATCCACCTTAGGTCATGGAACATGTCTTTTCACTGTAAAATCTTTACTACCGTTTCAATATGCATTAAGTCTAAGTGACATAACTACAAAAAAAGAGAGAGAATCTGAACAGCTCTAAATTACAGTAGCTAATGTTTCCATCCAAAGTTGTGAATGTATCTTATGCGCAAAATTGGAATATAGCATAAAACCTTTACGCCGTTCCCATCCAGTGAGCCGAAGAGAGCAAAAATCATCCTTCCTGATAAACTGGCACTAAATATCACTAAGAAAAGTGGAAGTTTCTGCAGTAGGAGAAGCCACTGTATATAATGATTTAGTATAGCCTATAATAAATGACCTGTGCCACAGAGCGCACAGACAAAATGCAATAAAGTTATCTTGCTTTCGGAGGTGGATGCCTGCTTTTTGGGAATGCAGTCGTGTAAGACAGTTCTGGTAGATAGTTATACTCAACCACTTAGACAACAGTCTTTCCTTTGGCATTTCAGAACAACCAAAAGAGCAATTTAGATGCTGTGCAACAAGATCGGCCCGCTGGTTAGTCCAGCTATGCTGTTGATGTCCCATCGCAAAGTCACATGACTTTTTTTTTTTTATGCGCAGAGGAATTTATATGGTAAATGTGTTTCCATCGAAGTTTATCCGACTCAATTGAGCGCATACATTTTTTTATGTGCATTTTGCCGTTTCCATCCAGTGTTTTTTATGCAATATCCCAAAAGGCGCATAAAAATAAGTGGATGGAAGCATAGCTTAGTGTTAGCTTCGGTAGCATGAAAACAAGTCTAGCTTCAACTAAGGTCAGTGCATTCTTATGCAGTTTGAGAAATAAAGAATCAATGCATTATTTTATAAATGCATTTACTTTGATAGTGATAGTTAAAAAACATTGATATGGAAATCTACCTCTGTTTGGTGGCTTCATTCATGGACATATTCTGTCATGCACACAAATAAATAACCCATATTCATTTACAAACCACTGTGCTACACATTCTCCACAGTTCACATTTCTATTCAGCGTTATTGCACCCTTGAACATGCAGTGCCCTTGATTCTCCAATAGCCCCCATATTACTTTTTTCACCTCCTATGACCCCAGGCTGCAGTCTAGCAAAGGAACAACCGTTAAATTGAATACAAATGAAATACTGAACGTTAATCATGAAAAGAGAGCATACTGTTTTTGTGTTGTTGACCTTGTTGTTTTTTGTTTCTGAGCCTAACCAGCATTAAATTACACAAAACTTACTGCATAACATTGTACTGTTGACATCAGAAAAAGATCATAGTTTCCATAACACGAAACATGTCAAACAACATCCGATAATTATGGGGAAAATTGCTGGGAGAGTACAACTCAAGTATGCGGAAGCAGTAAAGAAAAGTCTGATGACTACACAGCTAAGAAAGAAGGTGTCAGAGCCCCGTACAATCAGCACAAACCCTTTGAAAGAAAACACAGCCGTGCTCATGCAATAATCATATAAACAAACTGCCTTTTTTTCAAAATTGAATTGAGAAGCCATTAGGGTCTTCGACTAATTCATGCAAGTCAGTGATTACCCTCATATTAAGAGGTCGGTCTGTCAATTCAGCTGGTTTCCAAGCAACTTAGTGATTAGCATGAGCATTTGTCCATACATTAGGAAATGGAGCAAATTACATTTTAGTCGTGGTTTTTTTTTGCATTTGATTACAGCTTGTGTAATATTGATGACTAGTGTGCATTGATGATGACTAGTGTGTATACCATCTGACAGCTTTTACCTACATCTGTGTGCGTATGTTGTAAGCTCTGCATCTTTAAATGCACACAGAGACGCAGTTAAATACTCCTGCAATTTTGTGCTTTACTAATTTATTGCATTTTTAGCTTCTTTAATTCACAGTGTAATTCAAGCAATCACAATGCTCTCCCAGCTGACGAAGACCAAAAAATACATTCCAAAAATGATGATCTGCACTCATAATTAATACATTAAATGCTATTAGGTGAGGTCCAGGAGTTTTTAGGAAAGTTCAAACACAATTATGCAAGACAGGTCGCTAATTTCCTCCAGGAATTATGACTTTCTCTTCTATAAAATAGCAACTGTTTCTTAACTTTCTTAATCAACCTCTATTTGATGATTAATATGCATGAGGATCGGTACTTTAGCCCAATTAGATTTCAGTGTGGGTGGAACTAAAACAAAAAAAACAAGCAAGCCAAGAAGAGGGGTGAAAAGTTCTTCTAAAGTACTACTTCACCCCCATAAATCGATTTTACACTAGTAGTAGTAGTAACACAAAAAAGTTACACTCAGGACCTCATTGAAACGGCAATTTTTAATCCCAGGGCCATTTAACTATAAAATGATGCAGTCTTTGTTAATAGGCTTTCATTCTGCTGGAAAGGCTTCAAAATTGAAAATTTTACTATTTTTTTTACCAGATGGTGCCATTTTCTCAGGTTTGGCCTATAAAGCAAATACTCACTTTATTGCTGTTTTCTGATTCTGCATATTTTAGAGCCAAATGGATAAATTATGCAGCTATAATTGTCAGAGGATGTCAGAGTGTGGTTTGAGTATGTGTGTAATAAAAATAAATTGTGTGTGTGCGTGTAATATTTGAGAGAGAAAATTCTTTCTGTACTGCAAATCACAAATCCAACCACTGTGTGCACCAGTGGAGCTTTGCTGGCATCGAATGGGGAAAATTTTATACAGTGCCCAAACAAAATCTTACTGAAAGCAAATTTTTTGAGATATCAACTTCAAATTTGGAACACAACTTATTTTAATTTATGGCTTTGATTTTTTAGCAGTTTTAGAGTTCAACGTGTTTCATAATATATATAAAATATTGTTCAAATAATTTTCACAAATTTAAACCTTAAAGTCCCTGTAAAGGCAATTCTAAAAAAAAATTCTAAACCCATTATAAATGTTAGAAATGTATTGCTAAAACATATTACAAAGACTGTGAACTGTGAAGTACTGAATTGTGGAGTTAGACCGTTAAACAGCTTTTCACCATTGCTATTTTCCGGATTTTTTTGGGCGGGGCTAAAACGGGGCTCGATGACGCACTGGAGCCCATGAGCTCGTGGACACGCCCCTACTTGATGACGCACTGAGGCCAATGAGGCTGGCTGGCCCCGCCCCTCCCCTAACAATAGAGCACATTCGCATCAGTTTGGCGCTCAATCGCGAGTTACTGTCAGTAGGCTACTATTAGTTACTACAGCGGCAGCCTACAGTTTGCTAGCTAGCTATGCCTTCGACACGGAAATGCGTAGGCTACTACCTGGATGTGATCATGTACAAAACAGATCGGTGTCTTTATTTAAATTTCCTAAAAACGATCACATCAAGAAGAAGAGGTGGATTAATTTTGTGAAGAGCCAACCTTGATGGAGAGCTGAGAATTACCGCCAACACCCACCTCTGTAGGGATCATTTTACACGGGATAGTTATAAACTTTAGTCGGAGACAACTGGGATTCACTGATAATCCGCTGTTACTGGTGAATGGGGCCGAACCGACTATTTCCCGCCTCGGCCTTCATCTCCCTGTCCCGAAAGCAGTATCACCTAATATCAGGTGTCATTTGATACACGTCGGCAGCTTTCCCGCAAGTGGGCGTGGTTTCAGCGCAGCCAGCGGACACGCCCCCAGCGTTTGAGAGCAGAGATTACTGCTCATTTTTTCAAGATTTTGATAGCTTATTTTATCTACTTGCCGGCTTTTTTTATCATTCAAATTTGGCTGGGTGGCTAATAACACATTTTCCTGTGGTGTGACAACCTCAGAACACATACTTAATTTTGACTTTACAGGGACTTTAAATAAAAAAGAATTGTTTCACTATTTAAATTGATTTTACTTCAACAATAATCCGCCAAGGGTCTTCTTTAAAATGAGACAGTTTAGAACAGTTTATGACAGTTTTTGAACATGGACATTTTTGTCCTCTATGGACCTATGTGTAACTTTTTTTAATTAACAAGGGTCAACAAACATACATACATTAAATCTATGTTGTTAATTAAATCACCTAAGTTTGAGTGTGAGAATTAAACTGTAAATTAAAACAGCAACCGATTAAGTGGAGGCACAATCAGGTTACATTACCATGACAACTGTAAAGTCTGTTGATCAACCACAACACATCTATTAGCAGATGCAAAAAAAAAAAAAAAGGACAGTGGGGCCTGAACTATTGTTATACCTGCACCAAATGTCCCTGATTCATATTTGAAACGCCTCGAAGCAGTTGTGCCGTGCTGAATACCTTACATGTTTGAACAGAAACAACTGTCTTATGGACTCTGTTAATTGATTACCTTTGCAGAGATGACATTAGTTGACAGTTGTGACTTCAACATTCAGAGGACTATTTTAACTACTGTTTTAGAAGCTGCTTCTATCTTTAAATTTATTCATTTAATAGAAGCCTTTATCCAAATGAGAATAAAACAAATGGCAGCAAAACTATTGTGTGTGCCCCGATACAAGTTACCAGGCACACAACAGCTTGAAAACAATCAAACAAACAAATGATTTCACTACAAAACAATGCATGAACAAATGGTCTCAATCACTAAAATGAATACCCAATATTATGTTACAAGTATTTTATTTTTGCCTTGGCACACGCGAGGCTGCATGTGATATAATGTGACATAAACAACGGTGATGTAACTTTTAGTCATGCCACCACTAGTTGGAGAAAATAGCTTGTTACTGGAAGAAGTGCTAGACTATTTTGAAAACAGCTGAGCTACTGTCACGCTACTAAGAACGCAGTCCAGTACCATCACAACTTCTGGTTAGTTACTCCACAACACCTGATGATGAAGGCTGGACCCACAGTTTCAGCTGTTGCCAGTTCAGGTTATTTCAATACAGCTTTGAGTTTCTGCATAATCTGCTGACTTACTTGATCTAGGGCTCCAGAGTGATGCTCATTGAGGGGAACACTATGGCTGTGGTCCACTGGGTTTATGAGGTGGGAGAGATCTCAAACAGAGGGGGCTATGGCGCCACACCCTCTCTGTCATGCAGAACCATCCCACCGGGGGGAGGCAGCAGAGAATGGACACCCAATGTAACCTGTGGAAGAAGCAAAGTATTGTTAGATAATACTTGGGGTCACTGAGAGTCTGTGTCTGTAAAGCCCAATGTGGATGACTTACTTGATCTAGGGCTCCAGTGGGATGTTCATTGAGGGGAACACTATGGCTGTGGTCCACTGGGTTTATGGGATGGGGACTGGAGGACAGCGAGGGGATTACAGAACCATACCCTCCCTGTCATGCAGAACCATCCCACTAAGGGAGGCAGGGAGGCACCACTATTGGTGCTGCAACCTGTGGATGAATCACAGAGAGAAAATTAACCGGGGTTGAGGGAGCAAAATCCATTAAAAAAATAAAATAAGTAACAACAAGTTTTGCAAATCGCTGTCATTGCGAACACCTCTTAAGGCACAAATTATGTAACAGTGATAAAGTCTAACACTGTCTCAAGCTTTGCCATGAAGTTTCACAAAAGAGGTTACAAAATGATCTTATCTATTTTCATACCAGCTTCGGGCAAGCAGCTGATCGGCGCTGAGCTGTGATCAAATCTAATGATTTGTATACAGCGAGAAGATGAAAGAGAACATTTCCTGCTGCGTTAATTAACAAACCTTTTACTTCACCTCAACTGATGTGAGACCTAGGGCAGAGATCACAGATGGTTTGATTAAACAAGTGCGTGTATACGTTCTAGATCATAGCAACTAGGACACCATTAAGCTTTTGACTTCAGATGGGCCTTTGTTCTTGTTCCAGGCCAGTATTCTCTACCAACGATATTGATTCTCATGGGGCCCTAAAGGTATTTGAAGTGCAGTAGGCTATCAATTTAAGCACCAGTCGGATCATATCTTTTTATGTTTGAAAGAACAAGGCTTCCAACAGATTTAAAACCAAAAATGTAAGGCTACATTTATTAATAATGAATGCTTTGTTCATTACTTTGAAACACAACCAAGAAATGTACTACAAAACTGTAGTATTAAGCTACACAAGCCAAAAATACGTTTACAATGCATTTGGTATTTAATACAAAAAAACTGCCTGGAGTTAAATCTGCTTAAGATAAAAAAAAATAAGCAATTCATGTTTTACTGACAAGTTTTCCACAACGTAATGGTAGAGTAAATGAGAAAACTGAAACAGGGGAGAAAAAAAGGCTTTTAGGATTCTTGTGAACTATCGATTAGCCCTAATAAGGATGAATAAAAAAAAATCTATTGCAAATGATTGTATTATTTTAAACCACTCACTAGACATACTTTATATTGATCACTGTGGTCTTTATGAGAAAGAAGGGCAGCGCAAGACAACCTCAAAACTTATTTTTTACTTAATTTTCTATTACCTGATATGGTCTTTTTGCTCCAGAACTACAACTCTATGGGCTGCATTTAGCTATTATAGTGAAGCTAAACAAGATTTCCAATAGATTACCTACAAAATGAAGGTCTTGAAAGTCAATGCTGAGAGTTATAACTTGAAAAGAATCAATTACGCGTTTATTCCATGGCTACATACAAGATTACCAAGATGGGTGCAGAGTTCTGTACTTTGTGTAGTTGTATAACTAGCACAGCTATACATGAAATTGTTTGTCTGGGATAATAATAGCCAGTTATAAAATTCAGTAGTTATTAGACTCATCATTATACAAAAATATTTGACCTCAGAATGCCATTATCAATCAATTTGAACTATTTCAGAAAGCCATGTGATAAGTGAACCTAACATACTACTAAATGGATTTCATATGTATTATGTAAAGCAACAGGGGTTTGGTAATTTTTTACATTTATTTTGGTCATTTTTTATGGCTCATCAATCAAATCCAGTGTACACAGTGTGCAGGAAAAGAACATTTCAGCTTTAAAATGTCAGCATGATTAAAGAATACAAAATGCAACTGTGTGTGGCGGTTGTCTCTTCTCTTACTGTTTCTTTTATGAAAATATCAAGACAGAACCAGTGTTGTCAGACTCAGCATTGTCTTGTTTATTTTCAAAACACCAAAATCGTACGCTATCCTATAGGACAGAATCATGAGAAACTCAAGACAATCAAAACAAGTCATCAGTGCACTGCCAATGCATGCAAGCGTACATTTTGATTTGGAAATGATATTAAACCACATAGGTTAACACATGCAAGTAGCTATGATAATGAGTGAAATGCATCAATTTTGCAAACAAATGCAAAACTACCACCACAAATAATGCAGTTTGGTTCCCAACTGTAAACAAATTTGGTCTTTTGCTAATCACAGAATTATTTAATCAATCATGTAGCTACCGTTCAAACCTTTTTTTTTTTTTTTACATTAATATTTTAATTAAGCAAGGATTCATAAAAGTATCAAAAGTTTTCAAATAATCCCTGGTCTTTTCACAAAAAAATATTAAGCAGCACAAACGTTTTCAACATTGATACATTTTAGGAAATGTGTCAGCATCAAATCAGCATGTTATGCCTGCTACAGACTGCGATTTCAACAATCCTAGAAGATCACTACAAATCACACTGTACGACATGGATCTAATAAACTTGGGTCGACATGCATGTAGACTGTAGGATGATAATACCCATTGAATCATAGGCTACGACGCAAGTTAGTATAGAAGAACAAAACGTCATCAGCATGCGCTAGTGGTAAACAAGCAAGATGCATCACACTTTAGTTTGGCAATTGTGGTTTTTATATGCGTTGAAAAAAAGAAGAGTAAGCGAAAGAGGAGAATATGGATGCGGTCATGGCCAGGGAAAAGAGGCCAACTTGGCATGCCAATTTTGCAGATGGAACTTGAGAAAAGTAGTTTTAAGTTGTAGCACCATGTCGCATTGATCAATACGCCATTTCATGTTGCATTTTTAATGGCTAGTCAGTGGATGTAGGTCGCAGCAGCAAACACACTGTGAGATGATCATGCTACATTTATGACACTGCCAGAAAATTATCGCAGGCTGTCTTTGGTTGCAGGACCGTGACAACAGTCATCTTTGAACCTCTCTCACTGTGCGACGTAGGACCACCGTTTAGGAGCCATGACCACAGAAATCACCACGATTGGTCATCTTTCGTAAAACATCGTACAATGTGTAACAGGCATAAGAATGATGACACTAAAGACTGAATTCAGCCATCACAAGAATAAATTACATTTGAAAATATATTAAAATATGCAACAGTAACTTTAAATTGTAATACTATTTCATAATATAGCTGTTTTCCTGCAATTCAATTAAATAAGTGCAGTTAGTGAGCATAAAAGATTTCTTTTATGAAGACATTTTCTTCTTTTATGAAGAAATTGTAAAATAAATCTAACAGACCCTAAACTTTTGAACGTGTATGCTTATATTTGCGCATTTCAAATGACATGAGGGCAAAATAATAAAGCATAAATAGTCTGAGAACTTTTTTATGTTGACCTATGCTGCTACTCAAAGCATTTCAAAGGCACATGACAGTGATGAAGAAAAGAAAAAGTAAAGATAAGAGGGGGGAAAACAGCTAAGTAGAAGCAAATGCTAAAGTTGGAAAGATCTTTAAAATCTGGTAGAAAAGGGTTTACTATAGCCTAAATGCCTATGTTAAGGACGAAGGAATGATGCAGAACAAGTAAATACAGTGTGTAAACGAGGACACACAAATTCCAACAAATCTTTCATTACTTTGTATAATATTATACCATAGTTTGTCTCTTGACACAGCAGAAGAAAGATGGGGTTTTTAAATATTCCAGTAAAGAGCGCCCAAAAACCGAATTGTCATAACTTTTTAATAGTTAATAAAAGGTTAAATGTAATGAATTTATCATAACTAAATTTGACTGGAACACAGAGACATATGAAAAGGAAAATGTCAGGCCTAAACTACATCTCTGGAAAAGCAGGATGCTGCACACCTTGTTTAGAGCATCTAAGCAATTCATTGTGCTGTCCATGAGTGAGGATGATTTGAAGAAATTAAAAAAAGGATAAAGGGAAAGGGTGTGTATTGTCATTCACAAAATCAAGGCAAGCTTTGTTTGAAAAAATAAAGTCAGATGTTCGCTGACAACTAATGCGTCCACAGTTTGTCTAATTACTAACATCTCCAAACAATGAAAGATCTACCTAACATCTGTAGATGAGAACTCTGAACACCATTTCCATTCACTTAACATCTGTGCATAGACTGAAACCACTTTCAGGAAACATTCAAATTCAAAACACTTCAAGAAGCATAATGACAACCTCTGGAGAAACAAAGAATTAGGGCATAGAAGCAGATTTCACTAAATGTTTCCATGTGTAAACTCTGTTGAAAGAGGAAAAGAGACATTGATCTGGACTACGTGAAAAACAAAATCATTCCCTAACTGATTAGTTGTTATAAGAATCTGAAAATAGTCTACTTCCTCATTTCTCATTGTTATAAGAACAAGAACCTCTGAATTTACAAACTGAAAAAATAAACTTAGTGTTAAAATCTTTCATATTCATTAATTTGCTTATAACGGTCACAAACTGTGCATACTGGTGAAGTGGGACATTCATAAAAAAGACCATTGCCTGTTGGAGACAATGCTATTGTCTATACACAAGTTGACCACAACAAATGTTAATTCTTCTTTCTGACTGTAAGTTTGAAAAGTTAGAGAAATGTATGTACATCTAGGAATTGTTACAAGGAAACAAGTTACTGTTGGAAATTTACTGAAAAAAGTTGGCTTATGCTTAAATGTATGCTTATGCTTCACAGGTAGCAAAGTATTTTACAAATAAAATGATGGAAAGGGTAAAATGCTAAATATTTAGAAGGTGTTGACTTTCAACCACTTTCCAGAGTCCTAAAACAGCTGCTCAATGTTGACAAGTTCCCACAGCAGTCAGTCCACCTAGATTTTGCAATCTCAATACATATTCAACCAATCCCTGCATTATTTCCAAAGGCTTGAAAAAAGAAAAAAGAAAAAAGAAAAAAAATTCTGAGTAAAATGTTTTTGTTTTTGTCTGCAATATACATTAGTGAAATGTATCTTTGGACTAATTGAGCAAAAAGTTGTTTCATTATGAATCACAACAACCCTATTACAGATAAAAAAAAATCCTTGATTCTAAAGTAATGATGAGAGTTATTATTTAAGAGAAAACAAGAAAGTTTGCTCATAGTTAATAATATCAAGGGGAATTGCCTTAGAATTCTTTTATTACAAAGGACATTATAATGTAATGATTTTTATGTCATAAATACTGTATATTATCATGTCAAACTTTTTGAGATTATGTTAAGTTGGAGAAAAAGATGTGCATTGATGTTTTATTTTAAAAAGTGACAGCTGAGAAATGTCAAAGTGAGAGAGAGAAAAAGGGGGGTGTAAAAATTTGCAAGGTTAATAACAGCAGAGAGTGTGGCACATGTTCTCCGTGGAGAAAGTGATGTTTCACTCACACTGAGCTTGTTACAACATCCTGTACTTCTGAACTTTAGGGGCGAGACTGTTCCTCCCACCTCTGCTATCTGTAAATACAACTCCTGAGGCAAGAGAAGAAGTTAGCAGATGCTGCACTCGCATACTGTTGCCCCTCGACCAAACTTCCATGCAAAGGGGAAGCGGAGTTTGTCCGTCCCGTGCGATTACGGTCCGCTGAGTTGTTGTTATGCCCGGGCATGATAACAAGCATTGGGTCTCCATCTCCATCTCCTCTCGCCGTTCACGTTTCAGTGTGGGCGTCTGATAGCTGGCTTGAGCAGGCTTGCTTTCCTGTCCTTCACTCGTTCATTTGCTAGTTCACTCTCCCTACCCCCACACATTCTCACAGGCTGCTGCACATTTTTTTTTCGAGAGAGAGAGAGATGTAGGTCAGCACAGCTGAGCGCCCCTCTCCACGCAGCGGCGAAGAGACGCTCGCACCAACACCCAGGGAAGGAAACGACGCACGATATCGTCGTCTTTTGGTCACGCTTGTAATCTGGATTGGA
The DNA here is from genome assembly GCA_030578255.1 of Tiaroga cobitis. Taxonomy (NCBI): domain Eukaryota; kingdom Metazoa; phylum Chordata; class Actinopteri; order Cypriniformes; family Leuciscidae; genus Tiaroga; species Tiaroga cobitis. The sequence goes on from CM060610.1 coordinate 11,497,449, forward strand.
CTACTGATTATTTACTCATTGAGTTGAGAGAAAGAAAGAAAACAAAAACATTAGGGAGCTTTAGAAGACATTAAAGCAACTTATCATCAACAGTTGCATTGTATTAGTTACATCAATTACCTGCCTTGAGATTTAGATAATAAAACTTTTTTTTTTTTTTTTTTTAATTAGCTGGATTTTTCACCAATCAACCCTAAGGGTGTTTTTACACTAGGCATGTTTGGTTCCATTAAAACGACCCCTGGTGAAATTGCTCTGTTAGTGCGATTCATTTGAATAAGTGTGCACGCTTTCCATCCGAACCCTGGTGCACACCAAACAAGTGGACCGAGTCCGCTGCAAAGATGGGTCTCATCCGAGCGTATTTAGCCCAGCACACAGCATTGTTTTGGATGTTCGGTAAGTTCCATCATGAAAAATACACATAATAAAAGCCAACCAATCAGGTTGTGAACATATACCTGTGCATTTAGGTTTGGTGTGAATGCTAAGAGGACCAGGAAAACATTTTTTTTTGGTCCGGACCAAACAAACCAAGCGAACAGAACTACAAGTTTAAACACACCCGAAGTGAAAAACACAAAGAAAAACTGAAAGCCAGGGCAATGCATTCAACTGCTTATAAATATTTACATGGCTACCAAACTATTTGCATGGCTCCTTAAAATCAAAGACCATTCATATCCTCCACTGTAGAGTGCGAGTCGACTGCATTGAAATGCAGCTACAAACTCCTGCTTAGTCAAACTAAAGCAAACAGAATGCAATTTGAAAACAAGTTCACATCTTATGTCCCTCCCCTGGCAGGTTCATGTAAAGGACATGCTTAAATGAATATGTGCTGGAATGTAGAGGAGTGACAGTGAACTGTGAATTCTGACCATGCACAAGCTTTACATATTTTGGGGCCTTCAAAAAGTATTAAAGCATTTTCAAGTGGCAAAAAAAGAAGCACTAGAGCAAGGAAAATCATTTATGGCAGAATAAAAGCATATTTGATGCACTTGATCAATCAAGGATGGTAAAATAATGACAACAAATTATTATAATTATCATTTTGTTCTCAGTTATAATAATATTAAACTTCATAACCATATTACTATTTTTGTTATTATTATTACTATTAATATTGTTATAACCTCTTACTACTTTCATTAAACTCAAATATTTGACAGCTCTATATTTAGTACTAAAGTCTCTCCCTATATTGCATCTAAATCAATGCACTTAAAAAAAGCACTAGAGCAAACAGAATAATGTATGGCAGGATAAAAGCAGATTTGATGCACCTGATTAGACAATAATAACATCAATAATTAGTTTAATTGGTTAGTAAAATAATTAGAACAATTATTATTATTTTGATTATTATTTTACTGTCAATTAACAATTATCATTGTTATCATAATTATTGACAAAAACAACTATTGATAATAGTATTAATAATAACAAAAGCTGAATGTTGTTAGAAAATCTTATATTACTCACAAATTATTGAAACACCTAACTGCAGTATCTCCATTCACCACACAAAAAACAATGGACTTCAAAAAAGCCCTAAAGCACATAGAGTGAAATATGACAAGATCAAAATTATGATCAGAAAAGAACAACTTCAATAATTAGTATAATTTTTATAAAAATAAAAAGATTGTATAAAATGATAAAAACAATAATTGTTATTTTGACAAAAATAAAAATAACATTTAGATATAAATAATGATTATATATAATAATTAATTATTAAACAACAATTTGTTATTATTGACAGCAACAATTATTCGTATATTATTATAGAAATAATAATAACAACAGAAGCTGAATATTGTCAGAAAATCATATTCCTCTAATTAAACTCATCAAATTATTGAACGATCTAACGTTAACTCTGCAGTCTCAACTAAATCAAAGCACTTCAGTTTCAAACGCTGTGAACCCTGAGGTGTCAGAATCCCTTGACATGACATTAGCTTGCTCTTCAAGCACTGAGCAAAATGAGAAACACGTCTAATTCAAAGCCTTTGATCGCGGATCTATATTTCAATGCATGAAAGGTAGAAATGATCATTTGCATTTCTGATCACTCAAAGCTGTCCGTGTAAACGCCACATCTTTCCCACCGGTCTGGTCAACTAGACCATATCTCTGTGCAATTGGTTTATTATGGCTGTTAAGAGCAAGTAACCTCTAGCTGGTTCAGTCCTGCCACATGATCTCTTCGCTCAACATCAACAAATACACAACATGAATGCATTCCAGTTACCTCTTCAGTCCGTTCTCTTACAGATGCTCGTTGAACTTTGAGAAGGTTGGAGGATGATGTTTTCTGGCAAATACTGCCAGATGGAGCGATTAGTTATGCATTCAGTCAAATGCAAATATTTCTACAAGCCCAGCGCCCACAACCGAGGTTGCATTTGAGAGGTAAGTCGAGAAAAGCGGAGCTCATCTTACTCTGACAGAATAATTCCGTTAATGTGGTGCTGTGGTGTCCGTTAAACCTTCCAGTTGAAGGCTAGCTAAGCTAACGAGGTTAGCGGGCTAATTTCAGGAGCTATTTTAAATCCAGAACGCAGTTTTTTCTTCGTTGAATTCTGGATGTTTGTTGTTGCAAATGCACTTGGTTGACGATAAGCTACTTCTTTATTTCGCCGCGAAGCTGCAGTGCTGCTGTCATCCAAGTCAAGTGGTCATTTGTGTGTTTAATTCTCGCGTTCATCTCTCCCCACCGCCATTTTCATCCTCAAGCTACACAAACAAACAGGAGGATAGCTCACGTCACGCAGAAGGTACGCGACTGCGCTGATCTCTATGGCATAGTTTGAGGCGGTTGCATAGCGACGCATGCTTTGGAGATCTGATTGGCTAGCCAGGTTTGTGTGTGATTCTGTGATTGAGGAATCGCTGGGTTGTGTAACTTGCGTAGTGCATGAACGTACAATGACGGGAGGCCCATCATGCTCCAAGTTTTCGTTGAATTTGCCGTGAACTTCACCTGACTGTTGTGTTTTTTTCTATTGTTTCATTTTCCGATGTATAAAAACTACATCTGAAACTATTATGATTATGTTTGATAACGCTGGGTTTATAGGGTGGCAGGCAGTGTTTTTATTTTGTCTTCCCACGTGGTAAATTTCAGCGAGTTGCGCACAGGGGAAAAGGGAATAAAAGTCACCATGAAATCAAGATTGACAGTTTAAAAAAAAAAATGAAATACTGCAGTATTTATTATGATTTATCTTTGCACATTTTTTAATTTATGTAGTTTTGAAGTTTATTCAAAATAACTTCCCCTCCCCCTTAAAGGGATAGTTTACCCCAAAATGAAAGTGTTGTCATCATTTACTCTCACTCACAACTCATGTTGTTCCAAACCTGTATGAGTTTCTTTCTTCTTTTAAACACAAACAAAGATATTTTAAAGAATGTCAGTAACCAAACAGTTGACGGCACCCATTGACTTCAAAAGTATTTTTTTCCTACTATGGAAGTCTACCATCAACTGTTTGATTGCCAACATTCCAATATGTTCAATAGAAGAAAGAAACTCATACAGGTTTAGAACAATTTGAGGGTGAGTAAATTATGATAACATTTTCATTTTTGGGTGAACTATCCCTTTAAAACATTATATCTTCTCTGGTTATGTGTTTACTGGCGTGTTTACTGGTGTCAGGACAACCTGACCCTCACTAGAGATCACAGCAATAACAATCCAACCATCCAATCAATTCCAGATGGACAAAATCAAGTCATTTTTTCTTGTTCAAGAAACCTTTTCGCTCTGATATATTTCACAATAGGAAGACAGTTTTACTGCATGTCCCATTTTATATTTATCACTCAATATCTATTGAAAGCATCAGTAATTTAAAAATGCATATGCATGATTTTTATTTTTAGCAACGATTTTATTCCACATAAATCCCCAAAATAGGTAATTATTTAACAAATCTACACAGACTCTGTAGGCTATAATTAATTTAATTTTCTAAAGAATGCAGAGAAGATCATTAGATTATTTTCTTAGCTATTTTTGGCCACATGCTGGGGAGATTTAAAAAAATAGCCACAAATAGATGCTGAAAGGTATGAATGTAATATTTTAGTTAAACACATGTTTGATTAACAGACTGCAGAAGGTATGCTGAAGCATTTGAAGCATCTGAAGATTATTGCTGCTGAATTTATTATTATTACTACATAAAACAGGCACCAAGTCACTCCAAGCAAAGATTTTTTTTTTAAAAGACGCCAAATACAGATTCATTTTCTTTTCTCAAACGATGTACCTTTTACATTTTTCACAGCTTTAAGTGACTGCTGAAGAAGAAAAAAAAGATAGCCTATTTTTTTTAGTATGATATTAACGTAAATTAATGTTTTTGTTAAAATTCACAGCATGTGTGCAAATTTTAATTTTATATCGGTGGAGTAATCACATGGTGGTGAAGTGGTAAACGTGAGTGTGAGAAACGGATCCTCCTAGTGAGTGAAATGTGTAATAGTCACTCCAAAGCGAAAGGCGGCAGTATTACAAAGAATACTAGCGAAAACAAACGTCATCTGCGTGCGACGGGTCACAGCAAACGCGATGGCAGAACCTGGGTGCGTATTTAAGTTGACAGAAAAATCTTAAACAATCTGAGATGAACTTTTAAAATATCCTTTCATAATTTAGCTTTTTAGTATTCATATAATGTCACTATTTTTGTGGTACAAATATTTTTTTACGGGTAACACGATATAAACCGAAGAATAGGGGGTTAAGTGGAACATGTTTTCACATGGAGCATCTGAGCTGATAGCAGCTTATCAGCAGGTCGCTGATTTAGTTATGTTCATACATGACTATTCTGTTGTGTTTAGGACTGATTGTCCGTACTCTAATGTTGTAGATACTTATTTTGGATGTTTTTAAGGGAATTGGTTACTGTAGTCGATGGAGAAAAGTACTAGCTTTAGCTTTATTATTTGCACTAGAGTTATAGTATGCAGCATTGGTTTCATTTGTACTGACAGCATTTTCTCTCAGCTGAAAACCCATGAAATTGCATTTATTGACCACGTGATCTTATGTTCAGTTGAAGCACTGAAAGCATAAGCTTTTATTTACCACTTCATGTCTTATCAAGATGACAGACATAAAGTTAGTGTTATTTGCTTGTGTACAACCTGACGTTTGTTCACCTTGCTGACTTCCCGAGGAGTTTGAATAATAATTTAACTTTGTGTACTTAAAATTATTTATTTATATTTTGTCTTGTTCAGAACTGAGAGGGTAATCAAGCTTGTTCCTGAGAATCTTCTCAAGAAACGCAAGGCGTACCAGGCTATCAAAGCCACTCAAGCTAAACTTGCGTTACAGCAGAAGAGAAAAGTGAGAATTCCTCCCTTGTAACCAGTTTTGTTTATAGTTCAATAATGGTTTCAGAACAGAACTGAAATTGTCAAATTTTCACAGGACAAAAAAGGAATTCCCTTGAAGTTTAAGCGCTTGGAGGAGTTTTTGAAAAACAGCAAGAGGAAGCATCGAGATGACACACGACTCGCCAGACTCAAACAAAGACCTCCGGCGACCATGCCGCCAGCGAAGAACGGTCTGGTGTTCGCTGCCCGCATCAGAGAGTAATTTCTACTTATGCATCGTTCACATTGACATTAAAAGTATAGTTCACCGAAAAATAAAAATTGAAATCATTGACTCATTCTCATGCCATTTCAAACCTGACCAAAAAAAACAAAACCCTACAACAAATATATTTTGTGTTCTACAGAAGATAGAAACTCATACAGGTTTGAAACATCATGTGGGTGAGTAAATGATGACAGAATTTTTGTTTTGGGGTCCATTATGTAGTGTTCCACATCTGCTTGGTGGTTTAATTGTATAATTTTCCCGTATGATTGCTTGTAGGATCAAAGGTGTGAGCCCCAAAGTGATGAAGGTCGTTCAGATGCTGAGGCTGAGAAAGATCTTCAGTGGCACCTTTGTGAAAGTCAACAAGACTTCTGTAAAAATGCTTAAGACTGTGGAACCTTATGTTGCCTGGGGGTGAGTAATTATAATGTTCCTTTTTTTGCACATAACGACTAAAGGCTGGAAAGCACTACATGACTTAAAGTCGGCATGAAACAGAAGTTACGGCGGTGTTTTATTCCCTATTTTGATGTATATCCAAGTGAAGCAGGAAAAAAATTTAGGGTGGGACTTGATTTTGTCCATCTGGAATGGAATAAAACAAACTTGCACAGAAAACAAGCATTTTGTTGCTAGGAAATGCATGACGATTGAAAACGTGTATTAAAACAAGCTCAACATATCAAACGTGTATTTATTTCCTCTGACTGAATGGATTCATAGTCTGAAGGTAAAAAATCTGAGTTTGTTCCCATCATACACTATGCAATTTTCTGTGGAATAGTTAAAACTCAGATTGGCTCTGACTTTCCGCAACTAGCGTAGACTCTAGGGGTGTCGAAATTAATCGTTTTTACGATGCATCGCGATGCAGACGAGGATGATTCGGTATCGGTTCAGTAATAGACCATAACCGATTATAATACTTATGCTTTTCTGACGTCATTTGTCGCATGCGTGCTTTGTTGTGGTAGCATACAATGGCAGAGGGAGGCGAGGTGCGAGTAATTAAAAATATTATGTTACGCTCTCCGGCTCCTGCCCGCAACATCATGTTTTGTCCCGCTTCCGCCCGCAAAAAAAGTATACTTTTTTTTCTGTATGCTTTCAAGTTAGCTTACGTGTCGCCACCACGTACACATCAGCATAAATGCTCCTGATAAATTATTTGTTATTTAAGCATTAACATTCACAAACGTTCATTTAACATAACAGCAAGCAGGCTACTGCATGCATGGTTTGGCAAACTAGTCCTGCACCGCACTTTTTTGCTTTAGGTCCCGTGGGTGCAGGTCTCTACTTTAAAACTACTTTAAAAGCCGACATCTGGGCACCGTGCGGCTTTTATGAACAACCTGGTAAGCACGACCTGGAGAATACACACGCTGTGTGTAAATCATGTCAATCACAAATAAAATATGCAGGGGGTAAAGTAAAATTCAAAATTGAGGATACAGTGCATTGTCAATGCAGTGAACCAGTGTAGGTTCACACCCCTTGTAGACTCCTCAAGACTGTAAGTCGGTGCAAAAATCTGGAACAAGTTGTCAGGGTTCGTACGGTCTTGAAAAACCAGGAAAAGTCATGGAATTTAAAAAGGCAATTTCCAGGCCTTAATCTTGCTAGACACGCAAGTTATGGACAGCTTCACGATCTTTCACTTTCTCTGCTCCCTTTCTGTATACACTTTATTCCAGTTAATATAATTTGTTCATCATGCTGCTAATGCGTAAGAAGCATTAAATTAATTCATAAATGGTTATTTTTTTGATTGCTTTATCTGTGTAGTCAGAATATGCAGTTTTACCAAACACAAAAAAAAAATATGTACCTATTCTATTTATCGATAATAATTAATAATCATTGTTATCAAGAGCATCGATTGACAATAATGACCCTGTAATGAGTTCCTGTTAAATGTATAATTTATGAGTAACATTAAAATCTTTTTAGTTGCCAAAGCTCTGGCACTTCCACCTTGTAAAGTTGCTGTCAGTGTTACTGGACACTTTTATTTACTTATTATAACATTGTTGCCTCCCATTGATGTATGTTAATCTGTTGCTACAGAGTGGAGTTGTGAGGGTCAGACACAGTATTTTATCTAACCGTCTTACTGGTGTGTCAGTGTTATTTAAAGGAACGTGTATTTTGTATTAAACCACATAGCTTGTTATTAATTAGTTAACATATGATGTGATTTTGACATTTTAACATGGATTTTCATTTTTATTCACATGCATACACCGACATTTCATGCAACATTAAGGGTTAGTTCGCCCATTTAAGACATGAAGTTGTATGCAATCCTTACCAGCACTATAGTGCATACACACTGACCCACTCTGTAGTCACCTCCCTGAGCAGAGTTTTGGCCGCTGGAAGTTTTTCAAGAAAGTACTCCCGGTTAGTTTCCGGGGCCTCAAAACTGCGTTTTTACGTGAAAAAATGATTTGCGTTTCAAATTTTGATTAATTTACCACACAAAAAACACGCCAGACAAAATTCATACCTCAGTTTTAATCGGCACTATTTTCTTTCCATTTCTATCAATCCGCGCTGCTGTCAACATCAACAGTGCACACGTTCCGATCAGCTGTTCAATAGTGTTTACACAATCGATTGACAACGACGTAAAAACTAGAAAATGAAAAATGGTGCGAACTTGTAAATTCCCAGGCTGTGACCACAAGAATGTGCCGGGATCACCGTTCAGATTCCATCGTTTTCCTGTTTCGGATATAGCTACGAGACAGCTTTGGCTGGTTGCCATCGGCTACTCTGTGGGAGCTAAAATCTCCAGAATCAAGGATTATCGTGTGTGCAGTGCTCACTTCAGACGATTACATCCCCAACCAAGGAGGAAAAAGAAAAAAAGAGATTTTGACATGATACTCGATAGTATCTAGGCAATTCGGTCGGTACCTAAAAAGTATTGAACTCGATACCCAACCCTACTTATAACAAAAATCTTTTATTTAAACTGATAAAGCAGATCGTGTGGTAAATCATAGTGAAATGAATGACTTTATTACTGTTGTTTTATTATTACCCCTTAGCAGTTTTTGACTAATTTTCTCGGATTTAAACAGGTGTATTTCTTTAATTGATTTTTACTGGTTTGATTTATTGTTGTGATCTCTTTAACAGGTATCCCAACTTGAAATCAGTCCGTGAGCTCATATTAAAAAGAGGTCAGACAAAGATTGCCAAGAGAAAGATTCCTCTGACCGACAATGCACTTATAGAGAAGCATCTCGGTAAGTAATTGATGTGGTATATACATCTCATTCAGTGGGATGCTGAGCATTTTGGGCTACATAACAAAACTTTAAGGAGCTTAAACAAGGAAAAGGAAATATGTAATCACCATTAGCAAAGAATTTTTTTTTTTTTTAAAGATGGTGCAAACTATATTGGACTTCAAAATCCCTTTTACTCACTTGTGAATTTAGTCTTTACTTAAGTTTGAAAGACACAGTGGCAGAATACATTCTTAGATATTCTGTAATGACATGATTGTCTAATAGTGTTCATATTCTTAATAGCAATTAAAAATGTAAATACAATGAATACTCTGAATATGTTTTTTTCTTTGTTTCTCAAGGACAATATGGGATCATCTGTTTGGAGGACCTCATACATGAGATCTATTCTGCTGGTAAGAACTTCAGGGTGGCAAACAACTTCCTGTTGCCATTCCATTTGTCAGTACCAAGACATGCTGCTAGAGACAAAGTTGGACTACTGAAAGATGTTGGAGACCCTGGACCCAGAGCTGAGGATATAAATACAGTCATCAGAAAACTCAACTGAGCTAATGGACTCTCATGGACTGTTGTTTTGTTGCCTTTATCCAGATTGCACCATCAAAAAGGAGAGAAACAGAGCCTGTTTCTCAATTCTGTTAAAATTGAACATGCAGTTTAAATGGACGTTTCCTTTGAATAATTCAGTGTTCAATATTGACACCTGAATAGTTGAAATAACGTGGGGAAGCATACAGCTGTATTTCAGTTTCTATGTAAACAATCTTTGTTTCTCATTGTAAAATTTGTTGTGCATTATTTTTATTAAACAATGCAAAGTTTCAGTCTACCTTTGCTCCATTCCATTTTTAGGCTTCAGACTCCACAATGAGCTGATGAGGGTTAAAGACATCACATTAGTAACAACAAATAACAGAAAATATTATATAAATTGAAAAATTTATCAATTTGAAATCAATTTCTTTGACATTATTTATAAAAAAAGATGTGACTTTTTTTTCATGTATTTTTTGTACACAAATCCTTACCAGTTTTTTCAAAACCTTGCCTTAAATGTATTTCCAAGACAAATAACCACATAAATGTTGTGGAAAAAGTGTATGTGTATATATATATATATACACATACATACACACACACATATATATATATATATATATATATACATACATGTATATACACACACACATATATATATATATATACACACATACATACATACACACACTCACTGGCCACTTTATTAGGTACACCTGTTCAGCTACACTTTTAACACAAATATCTAATCAGTCAATCACATGGCAGCAACTCAGTGTTTTTAAGCATATAGACATGGTCAAGATGATCTGCTGAAGTTCAAACTGAGCATCAGAATGGGAAAGAAAGGTGATTTAAGTGCCTTTGAATGTGGCATGGTTGTTGGTGCCAGATGGGTTGGTCTGAGTATTTCAGAAACTGCTGAACTACCTGGATTTTCACATACCACCATCTCTAGGGTTTACAGAGAATGTTCAGAAAAAAAGAGAAAATATCCAAAGAGCAGCAGCTCTGTGGGGTGGAGAATGGCCAGACTGGTTAGAGCTGATAGAAAGGCAACAGTAACTCAAATAACCATGCGTTACAAACGAGGTCTGCAGAAGAGCATCTCTGAACACACAACACGTCGAACCTTGAAGCAGAAGGGCTACAGCAGCAGAAGACACGCCGGGTGACACTCCTGTCAGATAAGGACAGGAAACTGAGGCTACAATTCACACAGGCTCACCAAAATTGGGCATTAGAGGATTGGATAAATGTTGCCTGCTGCTCTGATGAGTCTCAAGTTGCTGTGACATTCAGATGGTGGGGTTAGAATTTGGGGCAAACATAAAAGCATGGATCCATCCTGCCTTGAATCAATGGTTCAGACTGGTGGTGGTGGAGGTGTAATGGTGTGGGGAATATTTTCTTGGCACAATTAGTACCAATTGATCATCGTTTAAATGCCACGGCCTACCTGTGTTGTTAGTATTGTTGCTGATCATGTCCATCTGCTTATGACCACAGTGTATCCATCTTCTGATGGCTACTTCCAGCAGGATAACACACCATGTCACAAAGCTCAAATCATCTCAAACTGGTTTCTTCAACATGACAATGTTGACACTATAGTCAAATGGCCTCCACAGTCACCAGATCTCAATCCAATAGAGCACCTTTGGGATGTGGTGGAATTGGAGATTCACATTATGGATGTGCAGCCGACATATGCAGCAACTCCAACTCGGCACTAGGTGTGCCTATAAAAAGTGACTGGTGGTGACTGGTGTCCACACAAGAGGAAATAACAATGTTATACTTGCTTACAGTAGTGGTGGTGCTAATCGCACTTGTATAAAACATTACAATAAAGCTTGAAATCATTTTGTAAATGAAAAATGTTTGGCTTGGTGGGACCATTTCAACTTCTTGTCTAAGATCTTGGACAATTGTAATGCAGGCCTTCCAGCATGTAATCCTACTATCAAAACGCAAAGTTAAGATGTTGTTGCCCAGAGAGAAAAACAATATGTGGTGTCGGAGGAAAAGATGCACGAGAGATGGCGTATTTTCCCCGGGTTTAATCAAATGACTTAAACGTCACACTCGTCCGCATACATAGGGACTGAGTGAAAAAAAGTATACAAATAAACATTCAACTCTGGTCACAAATATAAAGGGAAATAAAAGAAACAGTACAAAAGTCGGTAGAGTTATCTCTTCTCCTCACCTGTCAAATCTATTAGTACTAACACTCTACGCACATGCGCAGTTCTCATTTTACCTCAAATTACCATAAATGCAAAGTGACCGTTAACCTCTGCAACTGACCCAGAAGAATGCGGCAGTGATTGACTGGTCTTTATACCATAGACAGAAAAAAAAAACACTTACAGAAGAGAGCACGTCACTCTCTTCTTCATTTTCTGTCAAATTCAAGGCACTGATGTTTGATTGATTGATTAATACTTTATTTATCCCGAGGAAATTTAGGTATCCAGTAGCATACAAAGACAAAAACATACATAGAAATATACATACATTAAAACCTATAAAATAGAATTAAAATGCAATATAATATAATATAATTACCTTATAACACAGTAGCAGTAAGCAGTGCAAAAACAGTAAATAGTGCTAATGGAGTGGAGATGTAGGTAAATCATACAGATACAGATGGAAGTACAAGAAGTACAGCACGAGGTAGAAAAATTGTCCAATTATCTATTATCCTCCCTGTTGTACAGTCTGATGGCCAGTGGGACAAAAGAGTTTTTAAGTCTGTTGGTGGAGCTGGGCTGAGACAGCAGTCTGCCACTGAACACACTCCTCTGCCTGGCGAAGGTATTGTACATAGGGTGGTTGGCATTGTCCAGTATGGACAGCAGTTTGTCCAGGGTTTGCCTACAGAACCACCACTGGCTCCCTACTACCTAAACTCACTACTTCAGACTTATGTGCCCTCCAGAAGCTTACAAGTGACGTTTTTTATTATTCAGAAATGCACAGTTGGAAAGAAAATATATTTATACATTTCAGCAGGTTGAAGATCATTTTGGTTAATGCAGAGAACACGATTCAATGTTTTAATTAATTGACAGGCATAAAACGTAGTAATAACAGACGGGGTCTGGTAATACCGTAATCTGCATTCTTCGGATGAGTAACTCTGCATGTAGAGATGCGCTCGGGTGCGCTGATGAACCCCTTTCTTTTACTGTCTATGTGATGAACGCTGTTACCGGAAATTGCAGTGTAGTAACCATAGTAACAAGTAGAACGCGGAAGTAGTTGTGCAAGTTTCTCGCTTTGGAAAAAAGCGTCCGCTAAATGATTCAATGTAAAAATGTAAATGTAATTTTATGCAAATAAATATTAATATTGCAAGAGAAATTACAATAGTGAAAACAGTACATCTTTTAGAGGATTTTGAACATTTTCAAGCATATCAAACATATTGCACAATGTAACACCCTCATGTAGGAAAAACAAGAATTTACGGTACATGAAAGATCTCGTCATATCTCTTCAAAAAATAAGGTCACATTTTTTATTATGGGTTCAATGTTTTCTAAGCGTGAGTGAGGTAGTGACGTTTCAGTGTGACGTCAGAAGCACATGTGCATCAATGGAAAGCAACCTTGTCAAGGAGAGTAGGGGTGGTCTGAACCGAGACTGGTTTAAACCTTTCTCCATTCATCACTCATTATTCATCGCATGAACTCTGACCAAGGTAAGATAATACATGATAGCTGAGCAGAATGAATAACAAGATCGCTAAAACACTCTAAAAACTCCAAGCGGACATTGCGCACTGCAGCGTAGGCAGCTTCGTTTATTATAATTGGATATTTCTATTTATATACGTTGCAGTGTACACTTATTATCACTGTATATATGTTTTACTTGGCTGCGCTGCGCACATTGCGTTTTTTCGTGACGAAATGGTGTCACCCTTTTACATCAGCGTAATTTACTTTAGTCAGAGTGGCATTTTCCGATTGCACACAAGACTGTCATTCACAGCACGTTGTGGCAACCAGCAACACAGCGTTTCTTAGCTTTACGCAACATCGGGTTAAACCTTTAACTTATGAAATCAAATATCCCTACCCGTTACCAGTTCACGCGCGCAATCTATTCCTTCTCGAGCTCGTGGCTCTGTTGCTCGCGTTGGTTGAGAGAGACCATGGTTGAGACATTGACCGCCCGAAAATCGTTCACGTAACAGTGAACGATTTTCTTTTTAAACGCCATTTTCTTTGATGATACGTACATCAAATGTCGTTTTTGATTAGATTATAATTTGAAAAAAGTGTCGTATCCCGCCATTAAAACGCATATGGAAAATGTCATGGTCTCACTGACTGATAACACGCGCGACATGTCAGTGTTTGCGGAACTGTTTTCATGAAATATTTATAATAGGCTACTTTATCTGTAAGATGATTCATTTTAAATAACTTATCAAGAATCCAGGTTGTATTTTATTTTTCAATAAAATGAAAAAAACTATTATGCCTTTTAATATAATTTTAAAAAGTGTCCAGGAAATTAGTTTGTCATTATGAATCAATGTGCTAGTAAATGGCTGTCATTATGGCGAAGTGCTTGGATTTATCAGATGTCAGTTGGACTGATCTTGATCTTTAAACAGATAACGTTTGCATAGTATTGCAACCAAATCAGCCACATTGCTTTGGAACGTCGGGTAGCTGTTGTAAAAAGATGTACAGCCCCAATAAATATTTTGTTGGCTGGAGAAGTTAAAAGGTATAGTTCACCCAAAAATGAAAATCCAGTCATTAGAGTGTCAGAGTTGCTATATTGTGATTTTCAGCTCAATACAGCCTGTTCACAGCTAAACATAACATGTTTCTCCACTACCATGGTGCTACACAAGACAGAATGCAGGACCACAAAAACTAAACTGTACATACATAAATTATGTTAAATGGGCTAAACATAGCAGTTAAATAAGAACTAAAAAAGAGCTAAAATAAGAGTTGAACATTATACGCAGACTACGCATGACTATAAAGTGCATACCTGAGCAAACTGCAATATTTACTCACCCTGGTGTTGTTCTAATGCCACATGACCTTGTTTCTTTTTCAGACCTTATAATGAGAAACTTAAAAAAAAAGGTCCTGTTCATGTTTATCGATATAATGGCAATGAATACACAAAAAGATGCAAAAGAATAATCCCATCAGCTAGTGCTGTATTTTCCAAGTGTTCTGATGGAATATGTTAGGATTTGGTTAAAAACAAACCAAAATCTAACTAATTTATTATTTAGTGAAACAACTGTGATTAACTGTGTTTGGTTCATTCTCTTCACTCATTATTTGGGGGCTGGAAAAAAATGTTTGCAATTTCTTTTAACCAGCTGGCCATTTTAGTGGACATAGTGAGTTCCCCTTAAGTTCACACAGCTGGCCAGAAAATGTAGATCCCAGAAAATATAGTTTATTACATTAACTCTGGATATAGTCCACTAATGTTTGGCGATCAGAAACCAATAGTCTTTGTCTGAACACTATGTCAAGACTTGGAAGAGCTTTTGTTCTATCAAAAAAAAAAAAAAAAAGCATACATGCACTACAGGCACAGCATTGGGTTTCAGGGTTTAAGTCTTTGGGTTTTCATCAACACAAGGATGAGTAAATGATGACAGAATGTTCCCTTTCATTGCTTTGGCAGTTTACATACAGCCCATTTCTCTCAAGTTGCTAATCCTGATGGTGGCGAAACAATGACTTTTCAGGCATTGTTAATCATGTTGGTTGGCCCTCTGGCATGCTGTGAGCTTGGCATTTTAAGTAGCGTGACAGCTTTTCACTTACTTCATTTCACCAGTGCTATAATTCATGTCAGAAATTGTTCTATTAAAATCACAGTCCTATTTTATTTTCTGATTGCTGATGTCCAAAAGTGTCTTGAGTTTTTAAATGTAGTTTTTCTTAATTGTAAAGCTGTGTCTATCAGTGATACGTCTGATTAGCTGATCCTTATATTATTCGTTTTTCAATTTTAATTGGTTTAATTAGGTCCTTATTGATGTCATTTTTATGTACTTGAATGACGCGTACCTTCAGGTGGCAGTTTTAGAATTCATTTCTGAGATATGTAATATTAGAAGATCAGAAATTAGAACCTGTTATGAAAATCAAAATCAAAAATTATAATGTTATTATAATATAAAAGGTTCCTGAATGACAGCCTGGCCATGTAACTAGAGCTACAAATTGAAAGCTGTACTTCAAGCCTGATTTACTCTTTTGGTACTAGAATTTAATTAGTTAATCCCACTCAATAAAACCGCTTTTTTAAAAGTTAAGCCTAAATTTTAGAGGAACACATGCTGAACTTGCACAAATAATGGGACAGTTGGATTGTTAGTTGATTGGATGGTTAGAACAGCTGATGTTTACTATTTGATCATCTTAATCAAGGCATGCTGTGTTGCACAGTGAGTTCTGATGCTGTTCATGAGTCATAAACTGTGTTTAATAAACAGGAGCAGAGCTTGATCATAGAGGCTAAAGAAAATCAGACAGACACTTTGCTGCGCATTTATCCCACTGTTTGATCATCAAAAGCCTTGTGACCGTAGAAAGGATTCAGGCTTGTCTCTTTTTTGCCCTGGATACATATCCATAATAGGTTTAGTTTTTTTTTTTTAACTAAAAAACAATGGTTTTCCACCATGACAAGAAAGAAAGGTCGACAAATCTTGGCTTGTGTGTCCTTGCATTTTCTTCACTGTTCTGCAGATAAGAACAGGTTTGTCCTTTCTTTTCTTTCAAATAAGAAATTAGAAAGATTAAATTGGTGTGAAACTCTCCATCCCAGCCCAAACATCTCTTGTGTGGTGTTGTTATCGGAGTTGCCACAGAGCTTCTAGGTCAGAGTCTTATCGTGCCGTATGTGAGACTTATCTTTTAGCAAACCAGCCAACGCAACAGCTTTGATCACACAAAATGAATCTTGAATTGAGCTTTTGCTTGAGTTTTATGCTTGATATACTGTAAACGTCTGACTATCAAATCCAATAAAATGATAAAATAATGCTGTTATCTTTTTTTATTATTATTATTTGCTCAGATTACAGAGAACTGGTTGTTCAAAGTACTCACCTGATGGCTGCTGTCAGAGTACCAATTCATTCACTTTGTGTGTGTGTGTGTGTGTGTGTGAGATTCATTCAAAAATGCTGATTCATCCAGTAATGAAACAAGTTAAGTATAAATGAGCGAGTCATGGAATTATTCATTCAAATAGATTTGTTTTGTATTCAAACCTAAATAATTAAACATTTTTAAATAGACTGTCACTGCAGCAATTCATATTTTGTCAGAACCTCTAGTAAATTACATGTTATGATGCCATATGCCATATTTGCCAAAAATGCCATATTTGCGGTGGCTTACTAGAATCACATGGTTTTTCACTAGGACATATTGTTCCACTGGGAATGACAGGATTGCGGCTCTATTGTATGCAACTAATTTACAGATTTTTGCACTTGTAATCAGTAAATGAGTTAGCAAACTTACACAGTTGCAAGAAAGTTTAGTATCGTGTTTGACCTTTAACCATTTTACGGGATCGTATGTAACTTTCCTGCTACTAAATGTCTGCTGATGAATTTAAACAGTGGAAACGTTCAATAAAACGAAATATTTCTCCCTTCTGATCATTATTGAGGTTTACTCTGCTGTTAGGAGTTGATAAGATTTTTGAAAGTTTTTGAAAGAAGTCTCTTAATCTCATATGTCATCCGCATGACCGCATCATCCTCTCAGCATCACCTATTACAAATTTTTTTTTCATTCCTCATGATTCATTTCTGACTTGAATTATGGACTGAATACACTAAACCACATTGCTTTTTGCATTCAGCACATGTTTGTGTGAATAAGCTTGAACCTTACAGAATGTCAGAATTTGTTAGACTAGTTGTTGTAAGCTGGTTTGAATAGACAGGAAGCCGTAGAGGCACGAGAGTCTATTCAATTAAAAAGAAAAAAGTCACATGATGACTCATAATGTGCCTCACAAGACCAGTAGGTTGTGTGATTGATAAACTGGTGGGTTTTGTTTTTTTTTCATTTTATTTTAAAAATGTTTTAATAAGACAATGAGTCTGGAACTTCAGAATAGCGATAACGAGATTGCATAGCAAATGATTTTTATGCACTTGCATAAGTTTTGAGTGGATCAGATTCAATCAGAATCAGATTAATCTTTAGCATAGATTAGGTGTCTTCTGTTTTTTTATTATTAAGCCTTTGATGGTTTTCATGTCAAATACTAAAGGACTGCTAAAATTATGCTGCGTCCTAAGGCCACCTACCAGCAGCTCGGAAACATAATGTAGAGCTTTCATCAAATGGAGGCAAGCCAACGGTGCTTCAGCTTTAACTCTAGTGATATTTCTGTCTTTGCAGCAGCAATTCTATTAATTCTACTGATACTATAAAATAAATTGGCAGCTGTAGCAACAGTGTATTTCACATACTTCTCCAATCATTTAGTCCCTTAAATCCCAGCCTTCCACAAACGACTGCAAGCTTGCATTGATTTTTGAGGGCAACAAAATAGTGATTAAAAATATGTTGTGTGTGTTTTGAGCCATTTTGTGTAATGCATTAGTGTAAATGTTTCTTTTTGCCTGCAAAGTATAACTTGGATATTCTGTTTGCATTTTGGCCTAAACAGTCTTTTAATTTTTTACAGCACGTCACCTGCAATCTTTCACGATGACCCAATGTGTAACTATCCACTGACCCTTCACTGATCATCCAGGGGCCACATCACTCTGTGTGCTCCACCTCACGGCATCATGGGGGACGTAGTTCAAATGCACTTCAGCACGGTGGATTACTTGATTTTCGTCTTGCTGCTAGTGGCCTCCACTGGAATCGGCCTTTACTACGCCTTCTCGGGGGGTCGCCAGAGTACCACGCAGGAGTTCCTGCTGGCCGACCGCAGCATGCGCTGCCTTCCGGTGTCTCTTTCACTACTGGCCACTTTTCAATCAGCGGTGGCCATCCTGGGTGCCCCGTCGGAGATTTACACACATGGCACGCAGTACTGGTTCCTGGGCTGCTCCTACTTCCTGGGCCTGCTCATCCCTGCACACATTTTCATTCCGGTTTTCTATCGGCTCCGCCTCAGCAGCGCCTATGAGGTAACACTATAGAAATTCACTTCATTAGATTGTTTGAAAGACTGGAGTCACAATCAAACCGGTTCAGAAATCAGTCAGTGAATGATTCATTAGTGATGTAGTCTTTTTTAAAGGGGACCTATTATGCCCCTTTTCACAAGATGTAAAACAAATATTTGATGTCCCCAGAGTGTGTATGTGAAGTCTTAGCTCAAAATACCCCACAGATATTTTTTTAGAGCATTTTAAAATTGCCAAATTTGGGCTTGTGCAAAAACGCACCGTTTTAGTGTGTTTCCCTTTAAATGCTAATAAGCTGCTGCTCCCGCCCCACTTTTCCAACGAGAGAGGTAGTAAGCAGTATCATGTAATACATACACATACCTGAACTCCTGTAGCGAACATGAAACGTCTTCATTGATAACTGAGTACCAAGAGACTTGGTCAGCGGTTTTGAGTCTGTCTGACAAGCAATATCTCTTGTTTGGCTGCTCTGTTCTGATGTGCTGTCCTTTACAAATATAGATTCCACTATCAGCGCGATAAAAAAATAACATAGCTGGACGGACTCATGGTACTATCATATGCAATCACAAACTTTATAAGTCTCACATGGGTACTTTCCTGTTACCTGGACCCCACCATATACCATTTCTGAACTATAGTCATCCCTGATTGGTCTTAACCCTAGTGACGGGTAGGTTTAGGGGTAGGGTTAGGGGTAGGCCATCGTCCCTGATTGGTCTTAACCCCAGTGACGGGTAGGTTTAGGGGCGGGGTTAGGGGTAGGCCATCGTCCCTGATTGGTCTTAACCCCAGTGACGGGTAGGTTTAGGGGCGGGGTTAGGGGTAGGCCATCGTCCCTGATTGGTCTTAACCCCAGTGACGGGTAGGTTTAGGGGCGGGGTTAGGGGTAGGCCATCGTCCCTGATTGGTCTTAACCCCAGTGACGGGTAGGTTTAGGGGCGGGGTTAGGGGTAGGCCATCGTGGGGTCCGGATAACAGGAAAGTACCCTAACGGGTTATTATGATCGACAAATTCAAAGGCAATTTGGAAAACAAACGTGTAATACTTACTTCTAGATGTGTAGCTGGATCACGAACAGTTGGCACTGCTACATCCTTCGGGAGCAACTTTTTAGTAAATAGATAGAGCTATGTGGATGAATACATCCAGCTACACAACACCGACAACGCTTGGGAGACATTCTCGTCAGTGCTAGCAATGGCGGATGTGTACAACTCTCAACTCGCTGTGAACTCGATCAGGGCGGTTCTATGTTAAAACGCCAGTGTCTGTCAACACTCGTGGGCGGGGCCTGTGGCTGTAGTGACGTCACTAAAGCCGCATTCTGAAAACAGGTCGTTAGGAGACACTGCTTATAATTTATGGGGATTTAAAAAAAAGGAGTGGGTGGATTTTTATCACTGTAGGGTGGTTGTGTACACACACTGCCAACACACATTTATGTCCAAACACCATTCAAAAGTGAAATTTGCATAATAGGTCCCCTTTAAAAATCCTTATCCAGTAATCATCAAACAACTGGAAAGCTCATGGAAAAGCTATTGATATTTATTAAAAAGGGTGAGATCCCTATAAACTGTCTTGCAGCGTTTCATGAAAGAGTGCAAAATGGAAGCATTCTCTCACTAGTGGTCTCAGACTGTTTTAAAATGAATCATTGCCATCAGTCATCATAGCAAAATAAACCCCAACATTATAAAAAATATATTTGACAGCATGATTCTGACCAGTCAAAATCAAGCATTCCAGAGATCAAATATACTGTTTTATGACAGTAAATAAGGTGTACACTACCTTTCCAAAGTTTGGGGTGGGCAAGATTTTTTAATGTTTCTAAAATAAGTCTCTCACCAAGGATGCATCTATTTGATAAAAAAAATACAATAAAAATAGCAATATGGTCAGGTGAAATATAATTGCAATTTAATAATATTTTCTATTTTATCATTGTAAAATGTAATTTATTCCTGTGATGGCAAAGCTGAATTTCCAGCAGACATTGCTCTAGTCTTAAGTGTCACATGATCCTTCAGAAATCATTCTAATATGCTGATTTAGTGCTAAAGAAACATTTCTTATTATTATCATTGTTGATTGAATATAATTTTGTCATTTTTGTAAATTGCAGTAATCAAACTGAACCTAGAACTACTCTATGGTGTTTCTATTTGTAATAAATTGCATTATTTTTCCTCTTCATAGTATCTGGAGCTTCGTTTTTGTAAAAGTGTTCGGATATGTGGCACTGCGACCTTCATCTTTCAGATGGTGAGTTATGAGCAGCGCCTGGGTGTTTGCAACAAGTTATTAAAACCTGAAGGAGTAATAATCTAATAATCTAAAGTAATATTGTCTTGTACTCCAGTTTTGCTAGGCACAAAGACGCCCTGTTGTCAGTATAAAAACTTGAACTTACACCTACAAATCTATTCTGACACCCCCCATTGATATGGAGAATATTTTACTCAGGGTTATGGATCTAAAGTGTAATGATTCTCAAAACTATCAGTTACTAGATGTGGAAATTCAGAGAAAAAGTTATGTCCCAAAGCAATCTAGTGTTTCTGGAGAAAAGCATCCGTTACATCTGTCTATTTATGTATTTTCCTGCAGGTTATCTATATGGGAGTCGTTCTGTATGCTCCCGCACTTGCACTAAATGCAGGTAAATGAGACTATTTATGCATTACTAGAAATGCATGTCGCTGTATATCAGATCTGTAGTTTATTTCATGTTTTGTTTCTCTGGTAAATGTTTCTTTGAATTTGTTTGTGATCGCAGTAACAGGTTTAGACCTTTGGGGGGCAGTGCTAGCCATGGGATTGGTGAGCACGCTTTATACAGCATTGGTAAGTTGGAGAGGCAATTAATCAGAAGAGACATTTATAATGTTAAAACCCTACTATTCTAAACCGACCCATCACAGAAAAAATTCTGCATTTTTACATAAATCACTTGTTTTTCTCTGGACTGTAGTAATTGATGCTGAAAATTCAGCTTTGCCATCACAGGAATAATTTTTACATTTGAAAAACCTTTGAATGGTAGTCTACATTCTAAGTCACCTGTTCCTCTCTTCTCTGTGCCAGGGGGGTCTGAAAGCAGTGATCTGGACAGACGTGTTCCAGACAATCGTGATGTTTGCGGGGCAGCTGGCAGTGATCGTGGTGGGTACCCACCAGGCAGGGGGCATCGCCGAAGTATGGAGGAAAGCACAAAACGGCAGCCGTATCTCAGGCCTTGAGTGAGTGTTGCGATTTTATATCATTTTGTTTCAGATATGAGTTGACTTGAAGGAACGGTTTACCCAAAAACTATTTTGTCATAATTAACTCAGCCTAATGTGTCATTCATTTTGGGTGAACTGTTCCTTTAAGGTTATCTAACAAACACTGATCCACATACCAGAATTGTAATGGAAGCCTACATTCATTGTTTTGTGGTCCCCTGTGGCAGCCTGAACCCCGACCCGTTAGAGAGGCACACGTTTTGGACTCTAGGAGTGGGGGGCGTTTTCCTCATGCTGGCCCTGTATGGAGTGAATCAGGCTCAGGTCCAGAGATATCTCAGCTCCCGCACAGAGAAAGAGGCCATCATGTAAGAAAACACCTCACTCTGGTCAAGTCAATAGAACTTGAAACTGTAAACTTGTTTTATGCACCATTTGCACATTTGTTATATTAAATTACTGCAACAAAACTCTATGATTTCAGAGCACCACAGTGACATGCTTTATTATTATTGTATTTTGGTGGTTAATGTTTGTTTTCATAAAGTGGCCAGTACATTCTGAAAGGTTTTTGGGGTGTCTTGTTCTCCAGGTCCTGCTATGTGGTGTTTCCATGCCAACAGGTTGTGCTCACATTGGGCTGTCTAATGGGTCTTGTTATGTACGCTCGATATGGGGAGGAGAGCCCCCTGGATAAGGGCTACGTCAAAACCAATGACCAGGTCTGAAAAAAGAGAATAATATACATATATATATATATATATATATATATATATATATATATATATATATATATATATATATATATACGTATATATATATACACGTATATATATATATATATATATATATATATTTTTTTTTTTAATCTTATTGTTGGTTTGTTTTCTCTTAAGTGTTATACCATTTACCATTCTCTTGTGTGTGTGTGGGTGTGTGTGTTTATAATTTCCTTTTATTCAGCACACTATTGTTGAATTTACACTACCGTTCAAGCTTGGAGTCAGTAAGATTTGACAATTTTTTTTAAAGAAGTCTCTTATGCTCACCAAGGCTGCATTTATTTGACCAAAAATACAGTAATATTATCAAATATTATTGCAATGTAAAATAACTGTTTTCTAGTTTAACATATTTTTAAAACGGAATTTATTCCTATGATGGAAAAGCT
Organism: Tiaroga cobitis; assembly: GCA_030578255.1. Classification (NCBI taxonomy): domain Eukaryota; kingdom Metazoa; phylum Chordata; class Actinopteri; order Cypriniformes; family Leuciscidae; genus Tiaroga; species Tiaroga cobitis. The sequence goes on from CM060610.1 coordinate 11,520,485, forward strand.
CAATTTTCAGCATCATTACCCCAGTCTTCAGTGTCACACGATCCTTCAAAAATAATTCAAATAGCCTATGCTGATTTGGTGCATTAAAATCTTTTATATATATATATATATATATAACAAATAAGAATTCAGGATTCTTATTTGAAACTGATATTTTTTGTAACATTATAAATGTCTTTACTGTCACTTTTAATCAATTTAATGCATCCTTGGTGAATAAAAGTATTAACTTTTTTTTTTTTAAATCTTACTGAGCTCAAACTTTTGATTAGTAATGTATGTTAATTTGATCAATGGGATCATGAGAAAGTCAATCGCCACCTCTCTCTCTCTCTCTCTCTCTCTCTAGATGGTACTGTACTTTGTAATGGATGTGTTGAGAGATCTTCCTGGTTTACCAGGACTGTTTGTTGCCTGCCTGTTTAGTGGAGCTCTCAGGTATCAACCAGAGTTTGTGATAACAATTCATCTTCCATAATCTTATTGTAATTTTTTACATTTTTAAAATGTTGTTCTTTAAATGGTGTTTACTTTATCTTCTAGCACAATCTCATCTGCCTTCAACTCTCTGGCAACAGTTACCATGGAGGACTTGATCAAACCACATGTCCCAGCCATGACGGAGGCTCGTGCCACCCTGTTATCAAAAATGTTGGGTAAGTGAATTTTCAATAACTGTCTGAAAGGCAGATCTTTTTTGATTTTTCTATGAGTGGTCCATCTCCTCCCCTTATGTTCCTAGTTATAGTACATTGATATTAAAAAAATATATTGTCCATACTAAACTGAAAGCCCATTCTGGGATCATAGTATTTTTTTTGTCATTATATTCCCCCACAGCGATTGGCTATGGGCTTGTGTGTCTAGCTATGGCGTACCTCGCATCCCTAATGGGCTCTGTGCTGCAGGTGAGGTCCATGGTTATCATAACATGATACAATAATAAGATAAATACAAGTAAATTTGAGGTGTCATTTAATTAAATGTAATCGTACAGTTAACAATCTTTCTGTCTATCTCTGTCTAATCCTTAAGGCGGCACTCAGTATATTTGGTATGGTGGGAGGACCTCTTCTTGGCCTTTTCTGTCTTGGGATGTTTTTTCCTTGGGCCAATTCCACTGTAAGTCAAAAAGCAAAGTATTCAAACAAAGCACAAAGCTGTTCAAAAGTTTGGGGTCGATACGATTTTTCAAATGTTTTTGAAAGACGTTTCTTATATTCAAGGCTGCATTTATTTGATCAAAAATACAGCAAAACAGTACTATTATGAAATATTATTATATAATTTAAAATAACTTTACTATAGTAATATATTTTAAAATAATTAATTCATGTGATGGCAATGGTAAATTTTCAGCAGCAATTACTCTGGTCTTCAGCAGTGTTTAGAATAACGCCGCTTAAAATAACGGCGTTAGGTAACGACGTTATTTTTCAGTAACGGGGTAATCTAACTAATTACTTTTCCCGTAGTTACAACGCTGTTAACGTTACTGGACGTTAAATGCGGTGCGTTACCACGGGCGTCAGTTTGGTTTGAAATGTGCTGGGGACAGAGACGCATTCAGAAGTGCTTTTTCAGAAATGCTGGGTACACACTTGTCAAACTGTGCAGTCTCTCTGCTCAACCCGTAAATAAATCCATCGATCCGCCAATACTGTTTGAGTTCTTAAATGGTCTAGTGGTAGAACTTTTGCCAATCAAGTCAGAGTTCTAATCCACGCTAGTATAGTTTTTTTTTCTCTCATCAAAACCGAATATGTTCATCAGTGGTTACAGTCTATATCAAGCAGGGAAACGTTTGTGTGCATTTTATTTCGTGATTTCACCGGAATGAATAGAGTCTCCACAATGGCGATAGATTGAAGAGCGCGTCCGAGTGAAGACTGCGCGCGCGAGCCACAAGAGCAACTGTATGCAACTGATAGCAGCGGCAACGAGCGCTCAGCTTGAGTTCAAAACCAAAACAATTTAACGCTAGATCTCTTATTTAATAGCAAGCTAAATGAATGCTCTGCTAGTTAACTGGAGATGTTTTATTTATTTGTTTCAAAAAGTGGTGGGTACAAACTGACTCATGACAAAATCGACGCCTATGTGCGTTATGTATTGATTGAATAAACTGTGTAATCTGAACGCACCCGTGGCTCACACAGCTTGTGGGAGGTGGGTTAATAAGTGGAGTGAAGTGAAGTGCAGGATAAACCTCTTGCTGTCTGTCGACGTGCAATAAATATAGAAAGTTATGTACAAACACCTGTCTGTTCTACTCATTTCAACTGACTTGTGAAAACTGCAAAAAAAAAATCTAAATTATTTGACATATAGCAACTTTTTTTAACAGTAACGCAAATAGTTACTTTCCCTGGTAACAAGTTACTTTTATCATAGAGTAATTACTAACTCTGTTACTTTTTGGAACAAGTAGTGAGTAACTATAACTAATTACTTTTTTAAAGTAACGTTCCCAACACTGGTCTTCAGTGTCACATGATCCTTCAGAAATCATTTTAAATGATGATTTAGTGTTTAGTGTTCATTTGTTCATTTGATTTAACAAAACATTTTCATGATTCTTTGATGAATAGATAGTTCAAAAGAACAGCGTTTATAGAAAAAGAAAACTTTTGTAACATTATAAATATCTTTACTATCACTGTTGATCAATTTAATGCATCCTTGCTGACAGTAATTTATGTTTAAAATAAATCTTACTGACCCAAAAGAGTTTTGTAAATATCTTTTTTACTAAGTATCTTGTCACTAATGCACTGAAATTTAGTAGATTTCATGGTATGATTTCATTTCATGGACTGAGTGTGTTTTCAGGGTGCTCTGGTTGGACTGGCATCAGGGCTGGTCATGGCTTTCTGGATCGGTATCGGCAGTTTTGTTGCACGTATGTCTCCACCTGGGATAAATGCCACCATGATGCCTGATGTAGGAAACATGACAACAGCTGTCATGACGACGCTCATCACAACTAAACCCAGGTGTGTATTTATAAGAAATTAATAGTGCTCAAGAATCCATTTTCTGCTCTGAAACGCTTGATTACTTTAGACCAATCAGAAATTGATTATTTTAGTGTCTGTGGCCAGTTGCATCTTGTTTCTGTAAGACTGGTCATAACTTTTTTTTTTAAAGTCTGTTGCATTAAAACATAGACTGGTCTATGTTGAGACCGAAAACTGGTGCGAGTGCAGGACAACCTGTCACTCACATGAGATCACAGTAACAGCAAACCACAATGATACAACCATGATCCAGTTAATTCTCAATGGACAAAATCAAGTCCCACCCAGCCACCCTACTTTAATTTTTATTTTTTTGAAAAGCCATTTATAGTTGTACGTCACAATAGGGAAGAAAAGACTATCACAACGTTTCATGCCGACTGAATGGCATTGTGCAGCTGGTCCCTGATTACAGTTCATAAAGCCTTTTCAAAATGATAGCTATATTACAGACTAAACCGGCCCATTTATTGTGTCTTTTTGTCTTTTCAGGCCCTCTGGAGTTCAGGCTCTGTACTCTTTATCATACATGTGGTACAGTGCTCATAATTCTACCACGGTTGTGGTGGTGGGACTACTGGTCAGCTTTCTCACAGGTAAAGTGTGTTTCTAAACACTTCAACTTTGGGACAACTTAAATTGTTACTCTTAAATTATATAAATGTGGGTAGATACACTGGTAATTTGCTTTAGTTCAATGACATATTAAAGCTAATTATTTATTTTTGGAAACATGTTGTTCTAATAATATAAAGTTTCCTGTTTTTGCGCATAAAAAAAAGGTAAAATGACCACATAAAAATATATAAATGCCTTTATATTTTAGTAAAGGGGACCCTCACAACGGTATCATCATATAAGGGGGTCCTTAGCGCTAAAATGTTTGAAAACCTCTGGTCTACAATGACATTTTTAGCAGGTGTATATTGGTATTATTTATATAATATTTTAGTGTTTATAAATTTTTTTTAATTAGCTTTTATTTTAATATTTTCAGTTTTTATTGTAGTTTAAGTTTGAATAGCTTTTGTCATTTTTATTAGTTTTTATTGAGGTTTTATATATTATATATATATCTTTAATTTATTTTTGTTTCAGTTTTAGTTGGTCATTTTAGAATTTAAACTTTTTTCCCCCAGTTTCTTTAGCAAGGCAACGTTTTTTTGTTTGAGTTTTTCATCTAATATTTTATTTTATTTTATTTCAGCTTTATTTCAGTTACTGAACACAATCTTTAATAGTTTAGTTTTTGTTAACAATAACACTGTTTATTATGCTGCAAAAAATAAATAAAACATATTGTGGTTTGTGTCCACTCAGGGCCATGGAAGGAGAAGGACTTAAACCCAGGTACCATTTACCCTGTGCTTGGCACTTTGCTGTTCTTTCTGCCAGAACGGTACAGGGAGAAGCTCTGCTGTGTAACCCCACTGGAAGACAAGGTAACTCAATAGAATGCTCGGTTGACATCACTTCCAAAATCTAGTTTCATTTACAACATTCCTACTTTCATTATGGGCTAAAGCCCAAAGGTCTGGACCTCCAGCCTTACCTGATGGCCCAGATAAAGAGCAACGGTGTTGCCTGCACTAATGAAGAAGACAAGATCAGGGAAGAGGAGGGAGAACAGATAACCGCCCAGCCAACTTGTAACCTGGCCCATACGGTGCAGGAAACAGCCTTGTGAAATCTCCTACACTATGACAGACCTAAAGGACACTTAGTTTCCCACAGGCTCAAGGAGAAAAACATCTGTTAGAATGTCAACAGATGCCAGCGATGGAGGTGAGGGGTTGTCTTGTTTATATGTGATACTTTATGATGTCAGTGGTCTGTCATAAAAATCGTATTGTGTTTGAGATCCTGTTGAACAAATTGAGATGTGTTGAGCTGCTGTGATCACCTAAATCTTTTAGTTTACATGTCCTAAATTTAATCTTAAGATTACTTGGTTGAATATTGCTGGGTCGTGATATACGCGTCGCACACGCACAAATCAAAGAAACCATGCTGAACGGCGGGTTTAAGATGGAGGGTTTATTACAAGAAAGACCACAGTTTGCACAAATCTTTAGTCGTTTAATGTCACTGCCATTCAAGTTTCGGGGTTTCTCTCTCCCAAAGATTTTGTTTCGTCCAAAGTTCACTACCATTAGCCTTTCCATTCTGTTTGCCTTTGAAAGCACTACAGATGAGTTCACTAAACCGAGTTAAGTTTACAGCAAATGAAGAATGACTAGTATCGAAAAATGTAAATGTAGTGAACTTTCAGCGTGTCATCTGCAGTGAAGATGTGCCATATTGTGATCGATCCAATGAATCTAATGCATGTTTAATCTGTAGTTACCTCATTGAAGCCCATTGTTTGTGACAAGTGCCTCCTCATATGAATGTATGATGTAGTTTTGTGACTGGATTGTTTCTTTAGTTTGTCGTTTCGTAGTCTACCCCAAATGGAGCATGGCCCTGACCATGATAAGATGTTTTTTAAGCATCTGGATGCCCCTCTATTGAATTCCCATGATGCTTTGCATTGTGAGAGCCTGGCTAACTATACTTTAACATCTTAAAAAATATATATTTATGTTTTCCTAGATTGCATTTTATTTTGATATACATCAAACCATCCTGAATTATGACCCTGATAAGATGTTTTTTAAGCATCTGGATGGCCCTCTATTGAATTCCAATGATGCTTTGCATTGTTAGAGCCTGGCTAACTTTACTTTAACATCTTAAAAAAAATATATATATGTTTGCCTAGATTGCATATTATTTTGGTATAGATGATTATTTAGGAAACGGTCATGTTTAGAAATGTTCTTTAGAGGAACACGTTGACCTTTTGGGACTTCAGCTTATTCACCAGAGTTAGATAAGTCCATACATACCCTTTTCATCTCCGTGCGTGCTGTAACTCTGTCTGACGCACCCACCGCTAGCCTAGCTTAGCACAAAGACTGGAAGTAAATGGCTCCAGCTAGCATTCTGTTCCCAATAAGTGACAAAATAACGCCAACATTTTCCTATTTATATGTTGTGATTTGTATAGTCACAGTGTGTACAAATAACAAGGTCATATTAGACACAGCCATCTCCGCCCAAGTAGCAGTGCTTCGCCTTCTAAGAATACAGTTCCCAGTATGTATACGGTGGACTTATCTAACTCTGGGGGATACGTTGAATAAGCTAAAGTCCCAAAAAGTCGGCGTGTTCCTTTAAAGTTACAATAGCCTATGATTCACATATTTGATCTTAGATTTAGTAGTAAAGATGCTTGTTATAGTATCAAGAGTACTATTATGAAGACTGCATAACTGCATAGAATTGAAACCTCAGTGCTGGTTACTGACCATAATTATCAGTATTAGCATATGAATTGATATGGTTGCACTTGGGTTCTTGTAATTTGATTCGTTTTTGATGTTATAGTGGCATTTTCTGTGCTTTGCTGTCTAATCCAAATTCAAACCTCAGTCTAAGCCATACCATTTGTAGTTGCTATAGGATTCCTAGGTCCTTGTATTGTGCCTATGACTGGAACGAGAACTTTCTCTGAACTGTCACAATCACACAAACACAGATATTCTATTATAGTCTATTATATTTTCAGGTTATGTGCGCTCTGGGTCAACAGTTTGTGGAAGTCTTGCCGTTTTTGTTTGTTTGTTTATTGTGGGTGTCTCATCTTGGTCTGGTGACAGTTTTACATTTGTCTTTAAAGAATCATCCTATGTGGAATCATGATCGTTTCATGGTGACTTTAAAATTAATTTCTTAAGCAAACATGCTGTTACACCACGTCTTGCTGTTTTTTCAATATCCTGCTTATGGGCGCTGCATTTTTAAAATGGCATGCCGTGATAAAAAAACAACATTTTGTTAAAGGGTCTCGAGAACAGTATTGGGGACATTTATTTTTAAAAGTAATGCATTACAGTATTGTGTTACTCCCTAAAAAGTAACTAATTGTGTTGCTTTTTATTCTATTTCTTACCTAGGCTGGGCTTGTTTGTTTTTAATAACAAAAAGTTCTATTTTTGGCACATGTAAAGGCTCTTTTTAGACAAAAAAATGAAATAAATAAGACTCAGGTTGAAGGGAATGTAAATTCACACCTGTACTTTAGAGGGCGCAGCTCAAACAAACATTTCAGTTGTGCTGCCACTCTGAAATGCAGAAGAATAGGATGCAGGAGAAGAAAGTTCAACACTCTTAAACAATAAAAACTAAAAAGTTAAACATAAATGTGATGTTCATCTAAAGCCATTTTAGTTTATTAGTATGGTTGAATTGGATAATCAAAGGTCAGAAGCATAGACATTTGGTTATTAAAGTGAGATTAAATACATAAAGTATATTTGTATTATTTAAGATATTTAATTATTGCAGGTTTGCAAAGTATTCTGGGTTTGCAATTCAGTTTTTATTAATTAAGGAATACTGAATCTGGTTTTGTGCAAGTGAGATGAGTAAATGCCTGCTCACATTTAGTCTAGAACTACAATAACCAGTATGTTTACACAGCGCACACAACACCTCTGCACTTACTCCTGGTTTCTCTCAACTTGGGGACAGACAAGAGAGCTATTCAGTAAATGGGAAAACAAAGTGATTTGCATCATTTATTTGAAAAAGTAACTTAGATATTTTGTTATTTTGTTAATGTGTTATTCATTACTTGAAAAGTAATCTAATTATGTAACTCACATAATTTTTTGTCACATTTTAACTCGTATACATTACCCCCCAACACTGCTCGAGATCCTGCGTTCTTTTCATTTCGTAGCGCTGTCTCAGACGTCTCTTTTGCTGCTGTGCTTCTTGTTCGTCCTGTATTCAGTTTGATTCCGTTATGATGATCCATCTTGCTGTGTTTTGAAAGTTACTTTGTGTCTAGCCTTTACTTCATATTGCTCGATGAACGCCATATTTTTAAGACACTATTTCAAGTTATACTATTTCTAACTTTTTAAACACATCCTTACATTCCATTGCAATCCTTTGTTTCTGAATGCAAGTACGCGTCCTGTGTGAATTAAAGGCCCCAAGGGTTGGTTGAGTGATGATGACACTCTACATTTCATAAGATCTTCACTCCTTTAGAAATACGACACATTTTTTAGCCTAGTCTAGTTTTCAAACGTCTGCTACGGAGCCGATGTGTGTTCAATGTTCAGTCATTCTTGACACTATTTTTAATCCATCCAGTTCAAGCTTTTAGATTAATAATGATATTTATTTCAGGTATGGAAATAAAGAAATTTGTTTGGGATTTAGAAACTTGAGCATTACACTCACATGGTCCGATAGAGATTATCCCTTTAATGCAAAATGTAAACATTGATTTCTCATGTTCTCCTATTACATTCATCATGTAAAAGACATTGTTCTTAACATTATTAGTGTCATAATGTAGTACGTGCAAGACTGGATCAATTGCGTGTTGAGTTGCCATCCGTCATACCTGAAATTACTTGAATTATGTGTTTAAAATGCTTTAAAACACCTGAACTTTTACAAGTATAGAGCTCTTGATTTTACAGACTGAATATTGCATCTAAATTGTTCCTCTGATGATTTTTTCTCTCTCCTAAGAGTGTCTTAATTCAGAATGCATTTCCCTTTTGAGCGATGAAAGAAGGAATAAATCACCACAGACACATTTTAAATCTACCTACAACATTGTTAAGGCACAGGCAGGGACTGAACTATTATAAGCTATGCTGTCCTACAATCTAAAACTGTGTAACCCTAAGAGAATCAACCTTGGGGGGCCTATGTGGAGAAAAGACACTGAGCTCTACTGTGAGAATCGTTTTTTTATGACATTTTTTATATACATTTTATATGGGAAGCACAACACTCGTTAGTACAAAATAAATATTTAAATGCGTAATATTTATGTTTGTATAAATATTATGAGAATATTTATTTTTATGGAAGTTTTCCTATTTTATTTTCCCAAATATGCATTCCAAAAAAACCATAAGCAATGGAGTCTGACCAGCTTGATTGCTTTGGGCGTGCCTTCACCTAGTGTCTCTTGATTTGATTGGTCGTGAAAGTTCCCACAGAGAACTTTCCTTTATGTGAAAAAGAGGCAGTTGCATTGGCCTGCAGAGCGTCTATAGCGATGATCATTTTCTTTAAATAGATGAATGCAGAATAAAGGAACCGATAGCCACTCTAGTGGGCATTACTTTGAACCATGAATACTAATTTTTTTCCTCTTGATGAATTGTTTGTAATGAGAATGTGATATAAAATTCGTCTTGATAAAAATAAAAATGTCTTCCCGACTGTCTTCTGTGATTTCTGTCATTGCCACATATCACTAGGATTCAGTAACTGTGCTTAGAAAGTACTTCAATAAAAAATAGGCTAAAGTAAAATATTTTCATACGGTTTCATATCATAATTATATTGATCTTGTGGTCCCATTCAAAAACTGTTAAAACACCTCAGCATCTTCATAAATAATCACATCAAAATCAAGCTCCTTTCAATATATTATTTAATTACAATAAAACAAAGGCACATTCCGTCATAGACATCATATAGAGACTAGATGCCCTATTGGCCGCTGTGGCGCAAGAAATGCGGCCGGCATCTTAAACCGGTCATACTCCTATTTGCGTTGCATAGCAGCAGTAAATGCCAGAGCACTGTGCAGCATATTCCTGCTCAAATCGGCGGACCATCACTCGGGGATTACTTTTCACAAGTAAGATTTAACATTTAACATTACTGTACTATTGTTTGTATTTTGTGAGTAAAATATTCAATGTGTCCTGTATCGTAGCTACGTGTATGACCTTTGCAGCAAAAAAACCTGCGTGAAAATCAGTTCGGTATTCAGTGAGATATGATTAATTAAATGCGCTGACAGCTCATTGCACCTGCCAAACAGATTACACTGAGCGGAGCGGCTGACCGGTTTAAGATGGCGGCCCCACGGCTCGTCCGCGCCAATAGGCAGTAGCGGTCGATAGGCAAGGCAAGGCAAGTTTATTTATATAGCACATTTCATACACAATGGTAATTCAAAGTGCTTTACATAGGAGGAAATAATTAAAACAGTTTAGAATAAAAAATAAAATAAAGTACAGTAAAAACAGTCGGACGAACATTGACACAGTGCTCATTCACTAAATGCATAGCTAAACAGATGTGTTTTGAGTCTGGATTTGAATGTGACTACTGTAGGAGCACATCTGATCTCCTCTGGAAGCTGGTTCCAGCTGCGGCTGGCATAATAGCTAAAAGCAGACTCTCCGTGCTTAGAGTGAACCCTTGGTATTTCTAACTGATGTGATCCTAATGATCTGAGTGATCTGTTGGGTTTATATTCAGTGAGCATATCTGCAATATATTGAGGTCCTAGCCCATTGAATGATTTATATACCAGTAATAATACTTTAAAATCAATCCTAAATGTAACTGGGAGCCAGTGTAAAGACCTGAGGACTGGTGTGATATGTTCATATTTTCTGGTTCTGCTCAGGATCCTGGCAGCTGCGTTCTGTATGAGCTGCAACTGTCTTATGGTCTTTTTAGGAAGGCCAGTGAGGAGTCCATTACAATAATCCACCCTGCTGGTGATAAAAGCATGCACAAGTTTCTCTAAGTCTTGACTGGAAACAAAGCATCTAATTCTTGCAATATTTTTCAAATGATAGTATGCTGATTTAGTTATTGCTTTGACATGACTACTGAAACTAAGGTCTGACTCTAGAGACACACCAAGATTCCTGACTTGATTTTTAGTTGTTAGACCCCTAGCGTCAAGGTATGCATTTACCTTGAGAACTTCATCTTTGTTTCCAAACGCAATGACTTCAGTTTTGTCTTTGTTTAACTGAAGAAAGTTTTGGCACATCCAACCGTTTACTTCATCAATGCATTGGCACAGGGAGTCAATGGGGCTGTAGTCGTTAGGCGATAGGGCTAAGTAGAGCTGTGTGTCGTCTGCATAGCTGTGGTAAGAGATGCGGTTCTTTCTCATTATTTGGCTCATTGGGAGCATGTACAGGTTGAATAGGAGTGGTGCAAGAATTGAGCCTTGAGGGACTCCGCATGTCATGGGAGTCCACTCAGACTTATGGTCTCCTATACTCACATAATAACCTCTCCCTTCTAAGTATGACCTGAACCATTTTAGGACTATCCCAGAAAGCCCCACCCAGTTTTCCAGCCTGTCAAGAAGTATGTTGTGATCGACAGTGTCAAATGCAGCACTGAGGTCGAGTAGTACCAGCACTGATAATTTGCCTGTATCAGTATTTAAGCGAATATCGTTTATTATCTTTATGAGAGCTGTCTCTGTGCTGTGATGCGATCGGAAACCAGATTGAAAATTGTCAAAGTATCCATTCAAGCTTAGGAATTTGTTCAGCTGATTGAAGACAACTTTTTCAATGATCTTGCCTATGAAAGGAAGATTTGAGATCGGTCTATAATTGCTTAAGATGGTCTTATCCAGATTGCTCTTTTTCAGGAGGGGCTTGACAACTGCAGATAGGGCGTCTATCTATGTGATGTCTATGCATTCCGTAGTGTTACTAGCATTAAACAGCGCTATTACCGTACCTAAAAATAAATGTAATGCATTTGTTCAAGGGTTGTTTTTTTTACTTCATGGTCATCACTGTTTAGATGCATTTATGAGAGTCCCATGGATATGAATAAGATGACATGGAATTACTCATTTCCTCTTTCTCTTCTCTACAATCTTGACAAAGTTCTGAACATCCTCTGCCAGTAACTGTGGCTCCTCCATAGCAGCAAAATGGCCCCCACGGGCCATGGGAGTGTAAGTCTTGAGCCTACGGTATTTCTGTGTCACCCACAATTTAGGGGTGTGCATCAACTCATTGGGGAAAGAGGCCACACCAGTTGGAACGTAAACTGGAAGCCTATGGGGTGAAAGAGAAATAGCACATTAAGTGATCTTGCATTATGCACTACCATTCAAAACTTTAAGACATTTTTTATTAAATCAATTCAGCAAGGGGACAATACATTTATTTACTGAGTGATGGCAAAAAAGTACATTTCAAATAAATGGCGTTATTTTGAAATTTCTATCCATCACAAAATCCACAAAAAAAGTACCATGATATCCAAAAAAACATTAAGCAGCTCAACTGTTTCAAACAGCAAATCAGTGTATTAGAATGATTTCTGAAGGATCGTGTGACACTGATGAATTGAGTAATGATGCTGAAAATTCAGCTTTGCCATCACAGGAATAAATGACTTTTTAAAATATATTAAAATAGAAAAGTTATTTTAATTTGCTATAATAATTCACAATATTACTGTTTTACCTTATTTTTAATAAAATAAATGCAGCCTTGGTAAGAAAGAAACTTTAAAAACATTAACATCCCAGATGGTAGTGTACATATTTACATACAGTTCCTGTGTCTATCTCCAAATACTTTTGGGAACACTATATTGAATAAACAATTAAGCTTCATGTTAATCAAAGCCTGTATTTCTCTTACTTTGCATGGGGCTGGTCTAAGCCTTTACCAAAGTTCTCTTTGTAGAAGCGCATGGAGGATATAATGCACCTAGAGGTCCAGTAGATCATCACATTCGTCAGTAGATCATCAAGAGAAAACTTCCTGTTGGGGAATCAACAGATTATTTCACTGATTTTTAATGAAGCTAAACAATTTTTTTTTTTTTAAAGTACTACCTCTCCAGTCCACCATCCTCAAGTTTCTTAAATTCAGGATCAGTCCAGGTTGAAAATTTCTCCAAAATGTAGGCAGCCAAACCAACAGGAGAATCATTCAATCCACGGCCTGTGCAAAACAGTCAAGCGTCAAATTAAATGTCAAATTCTATGTTACATAAAACCAAATATATAATCCAATGGACCAATGTCACAACAGATTCATATGTGGAGTCTATAGAGTGCAACAGTGCCCGCCCCTTTTTCAGTGGCACTGGTTCCGGTATTTTTTCCATTCATTTTTCCTATTGGGATTTTTTTTTAAAGTCTTCATTAAAGAGTTATAAGCCATGAACCAAACCAATCTGCTACAAGGTGAATCATAACACTACAAACTTTGATTTGAAGCAATTTTTTTTTTAGAAAAGTACACAAAAAGACAAAGGTACAAGAAAGGTTTAGTGAGAAAAAAGAAAAGCTACAATCCCATGAAGCATTGCGAACAGCATAATCAAATTAAAATGACAGAGAAATGTAAAACTATTCATTTTCAAATGTAGAAAATATATATATATATATATATATATATATATAAATAAAAAAACTAGGGATGGGCATTTTTCAAAACTATTGTATTTGAATATGGTGGAGAGTTCCTGCCTCAAGTGGAGGAGTTCAAGTATCTTGGGGTTTTGTTCACGAGTGAGGGAAGGATGGAACTGGAGATTGACAGACGGATCGGTGCAGCTTCTGCAGTAATGCGGGCGATGTACCAGTCTGTCGTAGTGATTTACCGGTCAATCTACGTTCCTACTCTCACCTATGGTCATGAGCTGTGGGTCATGACCGAAAGGACAAGATCCCGGATACAGGCGTCCGAAATGAGCTTTCTCCGCAGGGTGGCTGGGCGATCCCTTAGAGATAGGGTGAGAAGCTCGGTCACTCGGGATGAGCTCAGTGTAGAGCCGCTGCTCCTCCACATCGAGAGGGGTCAGCTGAGGTGGCTCGGGCAACTGTTCCGGATGCCTCCTGGACGCCTTCCCGGGAAGCTGTTCCGAGCACGTCCCACTGGGAGGAGACCCCGGGGAAGACCTAGGACATGCTGGAGGGACTATGTCTCCCGGCTGGCCCGGGAACGCCTCTGTGTCCCCCCAGAAGAGCTGAAGGAAGTGTCTAGGGAGAGGGAAGTCTGGGCATCTCTGCTTAGACTGCTGCCCCCGCGACCCGGCCCCGGATAAGCGGAAGATGATGGATGGATGGATGATTGTAATTGAATAATTGGGCTCATAAAAATCGAATATTCTAATATGTGTTTATTTAAATGACATTTAACGAAAAATATGTTATTTTTTATTAGTTAGTTTTTCACCAGGAATTCCACTGTTAAACAATTATTTAAAAAATAACCTGAAATAATGTAGGCTGACGGCTTCAGCAGAAGCACATATCATGGATTAACAACCTCGTAGCTCATTGTAGTTCTAAGTTATTGATCAATTTCACTATGTAGAAAATGAATGTTTTTACTTCCACAGCCGGACAGTTCTGCACTCTATTCAAAGATGCACATTTTTATCCATTTAAAGGTGCTATGTATTTTTTAGCGGCCTCTATCAGTGATGTTTCAGATTGCAACCAATTTTTCGAACACACTGGAGAAAGCATCACACAACATGCTGGAAACTCATGTAAACTCCCACTGCAACGTTACAATAATAGGCTACTTTTATCAGCTTGACGTTGAACTAATGCTCCATGCTCGTACCATGATAACGTTACATTTGTGGTGTTATAGAATAAGGCATTTCACTAACTATTCGTGTATCTTTCACAATCAGCAATGTCAACATAGGTGAATGTATAATATGATAACAAAAACGGTTAGTGAACTAGACTGAACAATTTCAGTGTAACAGTAAGATCGTAGGAAGTAACATTACTGTACTGAACGTGTCTGGAAATGTGTATTATAAACAATTTAATAGTAGTAGGATGAGTGACGTTAGACAGTAGATCTTGTACATAAAAAAGTTACATCCTAAAGCACCTACTTTTTGTTATCCTGGAACAGTCTTTTGTATTCTTTTCATGTCTCATAGATGTTGTAGTTTTTCTTGCTATTTCATTACAGTTTACCATTATTTATTTCAGCATATCTGAAAACTTGTAATTTATCACAATAAAAATAACGGAGGTCTCTCCGTAATTCAAACGCTCTGCCGATGTTGATCCGTGTTTTCGTCCTAAGTCGATCCGATTGACGTTTGGCCTGACGAGCTTCAGCAGATAAAACTTTTTTTAGTTTTTTATATTTATGTGGAGTTTGTGTTGGAGTGTGTGTTGTGCTGGAGGTAGGTCGTTTTTGGGTGTTATCAGACTCCATGTTGTTAGATGCAGTGCCGTCGCATAGACTGTATATAAAAAGAAGAGAGGCTCGGGAGCGTGCATGCACGTCACATCCGACAGATTTCGCAGAAAATCCGACCCGGAGACTTCACATAGAAACAGGAATACTGGCCTTCAGAGGTAATAGCAAAATCCGACAAGTGGATCATTGTAATGTGTGATTACAACCCCTTCACACACAGGCAATAAAAAAAGGATTCATTTTAGAAGAAAAGTTACATAAAGCACCTTTAATTGAGTTTGAATATGTCTCTCACCTGCAGTGTCAGGTTTAGTGGATTGTATGTGCATGTATCCAGTCTCCTTCATGCCATTCACTACAAGCTTTTCCATGCAAGGGAAAATGCGTTTCACATCATGTTCAGTGAAGCCAAAGAGTTTGGGGAATCGTCGACCAAAAAGTATAGACAACACCATGAGAAGGCCTGGTTTTGCAGGTGGAGCAAAGTTAACGTGGAGGCCTTTCACAGCACTAAAAAGAAAGGTGAACAACAAAAGTAATTATTGAAATCTTTTTATTTCTATAAACATTGTCTTCCTTTAATATATCTGACTTTAATGTACTGCATTCTATCTGATGATTTCAATGAAATTAAATACTTTAATACAGTGTTTCTCAACCATCAGGGGGCCTCAGCAAACCTCCAGACGGCCCCAACAAGTCTTAAAATCAATGTTGTTATTTTAACATAATCTTAAATAAATGTTCATTTAAGTACCAAAGGTATGTATCAGTTAAAATAGGAGGGCCTTTGAATATTGTCTTGGACAAAGTTGGAGTCAAAAAAGGTCATATTAGCCTTGAAGTCAAAAAAGTTGAGAACCAATGCTTTTATACATACTTGGGCTCCAGCTGGGTCATATTAGTGGTAATAAGCCAACCCCAGTCTCCTCCCTGAACGTAGTACTGGTTAAAACCAAGACGCTTCATCAGTTTATTAAATATGTGCGCTGCACATACAGAGTCGAACCCTGTGCAAAACACGTTATGATCATAAAAAATGGAATTGTATGGAAAAACAGACCAATTTACATGTTTTTAAACAATTAAATATCTGTTGGGTTGGGTTGTTTGCCATTTACCTTTCTTATGTGGGGCCTCTGAGAAACCATAACCAGGTATTGAGGGACAGATGACTTCGAAGGCTATGTCATCAGGGCTGGCTGGCTCTGTAAGCAGGGGGATGATACCATAAAACTCATAGAAGGAGCCTGGCCATCCATGGACCATCATCAGAGGTACAGCGCGGGTTCCCTCTGGCAGGTTCTTCGGTTTCACGTGAACATAGTGAATATCAATACCTTTTTTAATAGAGGATACAACACAGAACAACAATGAAATCCGTTGTAGTGTACTATAATAGTGTACACTTACTATGCAAAATGTAAGTGTCTATCTGTGAAAAATAATAGGTCTGCCCTGGATGATATTTACTGAATAAAAACATATTTGTTTCTTACTAATTTTGTGGTGATGATTCCAAAAATAGTGCCAATTTTCTCACTAAAACATGATGTGCATTTCATAGCATTTTTGCTTTCAACAACCATTTGTACGGTGAGAAAGTCATCATAAAAACTGCCAAAAAGACATGATTCCTATCTTTCTCTGAACCATGTTAGAATTATTTGTTTAATTGCTGATTGCTGATTTTCACATGTATAACATTATTTTAGGCCTAATCCTGATACATCAGAGGTGAATGTACAGTGAAATTTTGAAGTTTATATTTTAATTTAATTTTGTTTTACTACTTCCAAACAGCGTTTGGTAAAAATTGTGGGGAAAAAAGGTTTTGCGTTTATGTAAAGTTCTTCGACACCATTTGAACACTCCTTTGCAAATTGTTTTTTAAAAAAAGTTAAAATATACATTTTATATACTTATTTTTGTCATTAAAATGAAACCTTTGACATTTGACTGCTTTTGCTATTTTGATTAGTCCATTCAAAAAAATCATCTTCTTTTCACGTTTGTAAAAAATAATGTATTATGTACATGATTGAATGTTTTTTTGAAAATTTTGAATTCAGCATCATCAAATTATATATATATATATATATATATATATATATAAATATATATATATTTAATAGCTTTTTTTTTTTTTTTTTTATCAGCAGAATTGTTTCCAAGATGCAGAGATGTGTATTTCTCTCTATAGTTGTGTACTAGTTCTCACCTTCGATTTTGGTTTTGAAATGAGGATATTTGTTCAGTTTATCCACTTGTTTGCTCCAACTAAAATCATTCCTCCAATAAGACACAACCTTATCAAGGTATTTGGAGTTGAAACCATAATTAAACTGACTATCTTCAAGAGAAGGAAAGGAGCGGGTCTGATCCAGCCTGCGGTGCAAATCCTAAGGAATATAAAGGAGCTTTT
The DNA here is from genome assembly GCA_030578255.1 of Tiaroga cobitis. Classification (NCBI taxonomy): domain Eukaryota; kingdom Metazoa; phylum Chordata; class Actinopteri; order Cypriniformes; family Leuciscidae; genus Tiaroga; species Tiaroga cobitis. The sequence goes on from CM060610.1 coordinate 11,537,986, forward strand.
TCTAAAGACAAATCCAAAAAGTATATCTCCACTGAAATAATTATTCAACATTTTATTCTGATGATGACATCAGGAGGATTTACCTCAATCTCTTCTGGAGTTGTCTCAAGTTTAAACGGGCGGACACTATCGTCCTCAGCTCCTTGGGGACAAGCTCCCACACCCCACCACCCATCCTGAGCTTTCAGGACATTCTTTCTCTTCTTCAGGAATACCAGAGCAATCAATGCTCCGAGCCCCAATGCCACTGCCAACTCTATGTACATGGTTTAAGGGTCTGGAATAAAGCAAATAATAGTTATCATCAACTAGCTTTAACCTGACATGTCTTGTTCAAGGGTTAATTGATGATAGCTAACTCATGGATCACCCTTTGCAGAATATGAACCAGCAACCTTTCATTCCTCTAGGCAACAATTTTTTTAATGCATGCATGCAAGAAAATGGAGCAAAGGTTTATTGTTGCACAACATTCCCAGCACTGGGATTAGGGTGGACAAAGCTCAGCGGTAACAACATGTGGGTCACAATGCAAGACAAAGCTTTTCTCTGTCTAACTCCTAATGCACAGTAAATACTTTGTGAATAGCAATCTGTTGATTTGATCTATGCTGTGCTAATTATGAATTATTCACAGAAATATTATAAGACATAACCTCACCTGACAATTTTTTTTTCTGCAGTTAAATGATATAAAAACTATCTGAATAATAATTTAATCTAACAGGCTAGATGATTAGAGTGGAATTATAGCAATAGACTAAGCTAAATTCTTCTCAATCTTTATCTTGAAAGAAAATAAACGATGAGTCGCTGACAGAACCTGCACAGAAGTTACTTGCAAATCCATTTACCCTAATAAAGCTATTATTAAAAGCTGTATAACAATGAAGTTGTTGCATAATGAGTTTTATTTCATGAAATAAGTAAAAAAAAAGAAAAAGAAAAAAAGAACTGAGCTACATCAACATCAGGGATAGCAACACACTAACAGTATGTTGTTGCAAATGAACATTAGTTAACAACGTAACTAGGTAAAACATGCAAAAACGCCATGATTAATAACACCAGACATAAATGCCCACTCACCTCAATGTAGCAAAGTTGCTGTGTGATCGTTTAGCACCAAGACGCAGTAACATAAGCACAATGCACTATGGGAAATGTAGTCACAAAGGCGCTGTGCTCACTTCCTTTGGAAAACACGTCATTCTGTTTTGTGAAAATTGTTTACGTCCTTCATTCAGATAATAGTGGTGGTTTTATTTTAGTAAAGCTAACTGCACACCAATCAAACGTTTTCACATTCCACGATATTGTATTTTGATTGTAGTTATGACCCTGTAATTAAGTTAGATAGGCCTAATTGTTTCGTTCTCTTTTTAAAATCAAAACATTAAAAAAGTAAAAATGAAACTTTTTTTAAACTGCCCAACATTTAACTTACGCAAATTATGATTGTTCGTGAAGCACCTTTTTTCAACGGCTTTTATAAATAACAGTAACCGTTTTTTTCAACGGCTCTGGTGTGTGGGAAAGACTGAAAGGGCGAAGTTTCTAACTCGCGGGAAAAAAAAAAACGTTACTGAAAAACTGACTGGACTGAAGGAGTTCGCGCACAAAGAGTCTGACTGGAAGACAAGCAAACTAATGCTTGGGAAGGGTACACGGGCTTTCTGAGGTAAAACACGTTTGTCTGACAACAAATTATTTCAGAACCTCATTTACACAAACATATTAGTGTTACAATAATATTTTAGGTGAAGGTTACCTGCAGTTGCGGAACTACAACGGTGAAAATCTACCTGCGTATTTTAGTATTTTGAAAAGTATTTTGTGGCCTACTCACAAAATAATTTCTCCATTGTGGTACGGAAGGAACACATAAACGGTAGATTCAATGTGACAATATGTGCTAGACAAGTTTAGTACATTTATAGCTGTGGTAGTACATCCTTAATGTGTTTGTTTTTTTCATGAGGAAATATGAAGAAAAAAAAAAGACTACATTTTAAACATGACGGGTAATACTTGTTGGTCATCCTGAACGGGTAACTTTAAGCCAGATGTTGAGAAGAGTATTGTATCCATCTACCAACACTGAAGTCCTAGCAAATATAAAAACAAAGGTTAACATTGTTTAAAAGATACATAGATTAAAATGATGTTACTGTGCACAAACGTTGGGTGTCAATAATTACTTTTTAATTTAAATGTAAAAGCATTGTTACATGTTTGTAGACTGTAATGCTGTTAGAAAGTAAGAGTAAAATTAAATAGGATGAAAAAAAAAAAGAGAAATTTATTTAGGTTCAATGTACATCATGCATAGACATACAAACTAGATTACAATGAAATCCTAAGAAATGAAGAAGGTCCTGTTTCGAAATGTATTCCCTTGATGTTGGTGCAGTTAAAACCCACTTTTTCCAAACATTAAATAATAGGCAGACCAACTGAAACAACTGTATAACCATAACAACGTTGTCCGACCTCCAGAATAAGAACACAAATATCAGCATCTTGTATAGGATGTTTCCTCTTGTCTTGCTGCTTGCTCTCCAAACGAGCATAATCTTGAACATTCTCAGTATACAGTCAATACACATCAACCAAACTTCATCTCCATCCTCCTGTAGATCCGTCTCTCTTCATTGTCAGTCAGATTGAGTAACAAACAACTGTCCAATCTCAACAGGTCCTTTGATTCATTCAGTCCGTTTCCATAGAACCACTGTGGGTCTCTTTGGAGACCATTAATCTCATCAACTTCCCATGCAGTTTCTCGATCTTCTTTACATCTTGGGCCTGGTCAGTCTTGTACTGTAAACACTAAGAAGAAACGTACAGTGAATCTAACATGATCTACATAAGACCACACAAAAAACGGTCTTCTTGCCAGGGCTAAAAACATACATACCACAGCATCATCTGTGACCTTCATACAGAGATTTCCATCACAGTGTCGATATTTCAGAACCACTCTGACCTGAATGGACAACATTAACAAGACAGTTACAGTGCATCAGAACATGTAAAGTTTGAATACTGCAGTCTTTCTCTGGCTGACAGTTTCATTTTCAGGCATTCATATACACGATAGTGTTTGTACTTACAGACAACAGTTCGAATTCGCTCGACAATACATCTGACCCAATTTAAGTTTCTTTTTGACTGTAAAATATGTGCTTGTAGCCAGTAGCCTAAAAATAAAAGGTTGTTTATCAATTACCTTCATCGGGTCCGTCAAATAAAGTTTTTCTGCTGCTCGCGCAAATTCTTCCCACGTCTGGTAATAAGGCATGATGTGATAAACACTAAATATAGGGTATTCTGGTAAATACTTTAAAGGCGTAGCAATATACAGCTGTTAGAAGTAAAACCCAGGTGGCATAAAATATGGCCACTTTGAGACGTAGAAAAACGCACTCTGATTGGTCAGCAACTGAACTGGCCAATATAAAACGTGTACACTGACGAGTAATCACTACGTAGTGTACGTGGTCTGATTTGAGGATTGTGATTGGTTCATTGAAATAGAATGAGCGGTAGAATGAAAAGAAAGGCGGGGCTTAGGAGCCGCGTTGTCACGTGGTACCTGTGGTACCTGTGACGTTTAAATCACTAAGTCAGGGCGGATCAATCATAATTATTTGTTCATAATTATTCTAGTTACAAATGCATTTAGTAAGACACAACACGTCATATGATTTGAATGCGGCTTAGAGGAGGATTCGGTATTTTTGAGCCACTATGCGCTTCCTGCTGGTAAACAACCGTCTCATCGTATCCAAGACAAGCACTAACTTCAAATATTTCCCGAAAAGGACCAGTGAAGGACAGCTACACTGACGTGTGTTTAGTCAGAGGAATATAAAGAACTGTCATTTTGAACTGTTAATTCATTAATTCAGAATAATTGGGACATTTTTTCCCAATAATCTCAATGGCAAAAAGTGTCCCAGTTTACCGAAATACATGAAATACAGTGTCATTTTCAAATCTCGAAAAGCAGTATATAAGCAAATTAAATTTTTTTGTTAATGGTTTTCTGTTTGTTGTTCTACTGCTTTGGAAATACATGCATTTGTGACATTCATGGCTCAAGCACGATAATGTTTTAGCATGTGTATCAAATTGTATAAGAGTACACCAGTAGATGGCAGTGTAGACCTTTTTTTTTTAAAGCCTGGATATTTAAACCAAAAATTCAAATTGTATCCCAAATGCTTTCCCTTTCATTCTCCCTTCAGTCATAGACCCTATCCACATATACCCAAATATTCATATAGTTCATTATTGTCAGAGATGCATGAGTGACAGTGGTAGTTGATCTGGTAAACTGAGATGTGGGGCCCAAGTCGCAAGGTTTGAACACTTGTGATGAACCATCAGATTCTTCACTTCTGCCATCAAAGCAAGCACACCATTGGCTCTTTTTATAAACAGCTGACAGCACACCGATTTTAGTCAGATAACATACACTTATCAATTGTAAAGCATCTCAATATACCGAAGGCTTGAATGAATGTGATAAAATGCACTATCAATTATAATCTTTAATAACATTTTCTGCCCCCATTTTTTTTAAATCGATAATACTATAACACACACACACACACACACACACACACATATATATACCGGTATATATATATAGCCTATATATAAACAGAGAGAAGTAAAAAGGAATATATATATATATATATATATATATATATATATGTGTGTGTGTGTGTGTGTGTGTGTGTGTGTGTGTATGTGTGTGTGTGTGTATATATATATATATATATATATATATATAGAGAGAGAGAGAGAGAGAGAGAGATAAAAATAAATAAATAAATAAATATATATATATATATATATATATATATATATATAAATATATATATATATATATATATATATATATATATATATATATATATAAAATCAGTTTTACCTTTATCTTAATATTTGACAGTATGTAAAATACTTGTAAGTCTAAATCATAAATGCCTGACAAACTATTACATGGGGGCGTGACCTGTGCGTCCCTTGCGTGGTGACGTAGGCCAGTAAAGCTATGCGTCTGTGCTGTGGCTGTGGAAGGGGATCCCAGCGGCACGTTGCCGCTATTAGAAGATCAGACGTTTGCAAGAGCAAACAGAAAATTACATTCTCACTTACATTGTTTGTGCTGCAGCATCCACATACAGCTGCAATGCGGTAGATCATGTAGATCTAGTTATTTTTTTTTATTTACTTTGATTTTTATTTTTTACTTTTCGCGATACAAACTCTCGGGTACTGCCGCGTTTCATTCATACCTTTTGTGATCAAGTGCGAACTTTGCAAACTCTCTGAAATTATATAACACCGAATAAATATCGCGGAAATCACCATGAGGTAAGTAAAATCTAGATTAATCTCAACCCAAAGGCATATGCGCTGCTCTTCTTGTTTGGGGAACAATTTATGCGTGGCTATTTGCGCACTGCCTATAAATAATTCATAAACAAACAGTTGATTAAATAAATGCTGTTTATGATATAGATTGTCCTAGCATTTGTACTACAATTAATTGTTAGTAGGCTACTGTTAAAAGTATTCCATTTAAATTATTACAGCTAAATTGATGAATTAGTAAAATCAATTTTAGCGCCTGTATATTGCATAACGTTACTTGATATGGGTGTGAGGAAAAGACGCACATATGTATAGGCCTATCTGCATATGAAGTATCATGTAAATATGCAGTTCAATGCAGCATGGCTCTGAACTTGAGAGATCTTGTTTGTTTAGGATGCATCATGTAAGCTGAGCTTATGTGACTCTTCTCTTCATGTTATAAAGTAAATGAGCATAACAATGTGGCTTCATTTTAGAGGATGATGCCAATTCAAATCAGTAATTTCCCTGCCTTTATTATTAGATTGAAATATTGCTGTGTTTTTTTTAAAAGTTAGTGACGTTTGACACTGATTGACTAAGGATTGGATCCATTACATTACATTGTGATGTAGGCATGTTCCCAGTGTCTGGTGAGAGCATGTGTTAAAATGTTCAAGCCTTGCTTTGATTATCAGAATAACTAAGTATTTCCTCCCACACTCCCACTGAAGACATACGAAGAAAGAGCCAGCTGTTGGGAGCCTTCAGCAGAAACAAGCTGCCCTTAAAGCAAAGTTTGAATGATATGACATAACCTTCCCCTTAGGTTTAGATTAATCTCTTCTGTATTTGTATTATTTGGCCTGTCTTCCCACGAACCATGGTGTTACATAGTAAAGCACCTCAGATGTACGTGGGTTGCCTCTTGTGTCAAAAACAGGATTGTCTCTCGCTCGGGAGTGATTGAGCGGAGGCGAATGTTCATGTTTGTTAGCCATAACAGGTGTGGTTTGTGTGATTTTAAGACCCAGACGGTTCCCTCTTACTCATCACGAGCATGTGTTGGGAAGTGTCAAGCTTTTAACTGTGACACGACTGTAGGTTTATAATGTGTATGAGGAATTAACCTAATTGTATTAACAACCTTTTTGTAAAATCAAATTAATTAATTTAGGACAAAAGTTTGGATAAACTTGGATATATTTGTTTCTCGTGATCTTGAAAAGTGCATGGGCATGAATTTCTGTACACAGCTAAATTTATAAATTATTTAGTTAATTTTTATAAATGATAAATCTTTTTAAATGGTCTAATTAGTGAATGAAAATTATCCAGTGTCCAGCATGCAAATTTTAATTTTTAAATTTGTTTTTATTTTTTTATTGAATGTGGAAAAAGTAGCTGTGAAGAATGAGTAGTGTCAACTTGTGACTGGTAGACTATACTTTAGGTTAGTAAGTAAATTTAATCAACCCCCTGAAAGGCTTGTTTCATGATTTCCACAATTCCAGGAAGGCCAGGTCAGTAACACTGCTGTCTGGTTCATAGATCATGAAAGTGTCTTTCAAGATAGAGATAGAGATAGCCTAACTGAATGGACACGAATAAGTCATGTCATTTTTGTTTTTCATTAGTGCATGTTAACTGAACTCTTGAGCACTTTTGCTTTTTTTCCAGAAAATTCAAATCAGGCTGCTCTGATCTTTAGGCCTAATCAAGGCTTTCTGAGTTTTGTAGATAGAAAAGTGCCCATATGAATTCATCAGTATGCTCTCGCTTTATCTTTCTGCCATTAGAAAAGAGAAATCCCCTCAGAATATTCATGCCTAATCAGAACAGAATTATATGCGAGCGCAATTGTATTGAAGGGGCCATTTAAACTTTTCCTTTTCTTCTTATGTAATTACTCTCTTTCGTAGAGATACTGTGTCTACCTAATCTGCCCCCCACCCCACCCCACCACCACCACCCTCACCCTTCTCTCTCTATTACACCCTGTCACCCATTATATTTTCCATTTCATCTCTCATTTAGATACAGAGCCCTCTGTGAAAGTTCTTTATCTTTGACGTCAATGGCTCAGACTCATCCTGTTGCACTCCTCTCTTACCACCATATTGTTTCGGAAACTCTGTTTGCACCTATAGAGGCTAGCTTGGGTGGGCAGTGTGAACTCTCTAACCTATTAATATGAATAGGATACCAAAATAAATATGAGCTGCTTTTGCGTGTGGTATGTAACCAGCCTAAGTTCCTCTGAGCACCTGGCTGACTCTACAACATGTGGGTCTCTGAAGTGTTGAGAGGTAGCAGGAACTATCTATCTGCCATATGGGTTTACTTGGGTTTCTTTATTTTCCTTATTTTGTTTCCTTTACCCATTCTATAGTGCTCACAGTAAGCACCTGTTCAGAGTCTGTGAAAGCGGCGACCAGTGAGCTTTTTTGGGATTTTTCATTGGAAATGTTTTATTTTTGCCCATAGCTTTTTGTCTAAAGTACCCTTGTGTTTGGCCATGAAACTTATGTTCTCTGTTTCCTTCTCAATCAATGAATGTCATCAAGTGATTGAGTGATGGTCTACCCTCAGTAGTCAGTCCAAATATGCTTATTTATGGATCTGAGAAAGGCTAATAGTGATCCATCTTTGTACTAAATGGGACGTCTTTCTGTCCTGAAGTGAATGCATTGTCTAACTATTGCATGATTTCTTAATTTAAACAACTGCATATGCTGTATCCTTTGAGGACTGTTCATGAATGTGACATTTTTGTTCCATGCACCCTTTTACCTTTTTTTGGAGGAACTTAATGTTATGAGTTAGCACTAGACTAGATGAATTACATTTAAAGTGATTCTCTCTTCTTCTTTTTTTTGCATCGCTTTTGTTTGATTCATTTCAATTGACGTCATAATTCCTAGTTCTAAAAATCCTACTTTGGAAAACCACTTTGGAACTGTCACGTGACCAGAGCTCATGTCTCAAGAGTATGAATATAGGATTAGCTGGCAGTGATCTGTTTTTGAAATGCTAAGTCTGTTGGATTGATTTAAAAATGAAAAAAAAAAAAAAACCCCGCAGTAGAGTGCTGGGGAGGTGTAACCAGTTGGTTAGTTTTGCTTATTCGTGATCTTTCTCTCCAAACATTATGCAGTATGCATTAAAGCCTTGGGGCTCATCTGTACTTCCTATGAAAGGAACAATGCTACAGTTTTCCAGCTCTTGTTGGTTAAATTGCAGTCAATCAGCAGCCGTTAATCAACAGCTCTAAGTGGAAAAATTATGCTGGGCCTTTTTAGCTCTTTGACTCCAGGCAATGAAATGATGTGTGAAAAAAAAAAATGGAGCTAAAAAAGCTACCCAACTCTAAGGGTGTACTCACACTAGCCAGTTTGAACCGTGCCCGAGTGCGTTTGACCACCAAAGCGCGGTTCGTTTGACTAGTGTGAGTGCTCCGAAACGTGCCCGGGCGCGGCTCGATTAGCCGGCCCTGGCCCGCTTGGAAGAGGTGGGCCAGAGCACGGTTCAGTTGGACTCTGGCGCGGTTCACATGCAGTGTGAGCGCTAACCGTGCTGGAGCACGGAACAGGACGCGTGACGTCATGGTTCTGCACTTCAGCTGGTACCTTGCAAACCTCCTCATACAAGCACGAGCAGCACGATTACGTGAAAATTTTCACGCCACTAAGGCGACACATCTGTTTAACAACAGGCTGTGAGAGGGCTGTGGACCACCGTGGACCAAACGACACAAAATTATCCACAAAGAAAACAGAGCGATGGCTCTCCTTCAGAAAGCGCCGTTCTTCTTGTTTATCCCGAAACCGTCGCACCATAATGACGTAAGCGTGCTCCGGCACGAATGCTGAAACCCTATGTGAGTGCAGGCCAGAGGGGGAGTGGGGAGGGGGGACAATCGTACTCGGGCCCGGTTCATGGCAACCGTGCCTAGTGTGAGTACACCCTAAATCATTAGCTGCTTTTCCACCGTTGGGCCAAACCATTCGCGTTGCTTAACCATTTCATTCCATGCCAAACCGGCCCAGCCGATACCAATATGGTTTCATTTTCCACTGTGGGGCTGATAACAGAGGTTTTTGGAATGCAAATGCGTAAGTTTACAGACGATATAAGATGTAAATGGTGACCACGTCATGAAGGATAATCAGATGTTTCTTTTAATTTAATAATTAATTTGTGTTTACGTCGCTTAAATAGTGTGCTTAGTCAGCTAGAGAGAAACTGCCACTATAGCCAGGCAACAGACAATTGACTAGTTTTTTGAAAGTTTTTTTTTTTTTTTTTGGTGTTTTTGCCTTTTATTGGATAGGACAGCTAGACAGGAAGCGAGGTGAGAGAGGGGGGATGGGATCAGGAAAGGTCCACGAGCCGGGACTCGAACTCAGGTCGCCCGAAGCACAACGGCGCTACATGTCGGAGCACTTGCCCACAAGGTTATCGGCACCGACAAGTGACCAATCCTGAATGGTGACGTCACTACACGCATTCTACCAGCACGGTTAGCTAACCATGCTGAGAATTCCGAGCTGAGAACGGTTTGTAATCGTTAGAGTTGTCAAAAAGTACCGACTTTGGTGCCAAGTCGGTACTGAAATTTAAATATTGTGACGCTTTGAGCGCTGTTGAGCGGAATCGTAAACACCTCTGATTGTCCATTGTGTTAACGTGCTCATCGGATAATTCTGTTATTGGCTACAATGTTCAACGCATGGGAGCGTTTGAGAGCACACAGAAGTGTTTAAAAGTGTTTTTAAAAACGGGATCAACAACAATCAACAAGAATCCCCAATATCTGCATTCTGTTCAGAATCTCTGCATCAAAATTAAGGCCTTTTCACTTCGAACAGATACAGCATCTGCATTAAAGATGAAATGTTTGTGTATCGGTGTGTGGGTGCATTTGGTTTAGAAATCTGGCCAGCTTCCCTCATCTTGTTTTCAAGATGGCTTGCTACACAGCACAACAGCAAGCGACGGATTCGTTACTGTTGTCCAACAGCATCCTTTCTACCACCGTCCCTCTGTGAAGCTGTTTCTGTAGCTGGAACGACTGTTCAGCAGGCACTTTCCCTTTAGGCTGCTGTGAAAGGACACTTTTTCGATGTGAAGTTTGGGTTTGTAAGAAGCTTAAGGGGCAGCGCGTGGTGCTTGCATTTCGCCTCTGCGGAGGAGGACACGGATAATTACTCTAATGTGTAGAGTGTTGAAACAGCTGTGAATGTTATCACAACACAGAATTCTGATGAGTTTGCACAGTTGTACAGCCATCTCAAAGACGACTTGGATAAGGACTTTTCTTTATCAGCAAATGCATTTCTTGCTATGGCAAGGTTTTCAAAATCCTTCAGTATTAAAAATCTGCAGTTTTTAAAAGTACTTGATTCTGATTGGTCAATTCAATTGCGGCATTCAACAGTCAGATGTTTCCTAGTACTCCCTGTCGTCCATGGCAATGGCGTATATCCGTGTGAGTAACTGAAACTGGCGCTACTTTCACATTTTGCATATCACACCACAACCCTCTACGCTCACCTTAGCAATTAGAAGAATATCTGAACGTACACTTAACATCAGTCGATCAAGCATTATATTATGATAATCAAGCACTATTTAATGATAGAACTTCAGTAATTATAACTAAAACTTGGTAACCATTAGGGCTGTGAATCTTTGGGTAGGCAGCGATTCGATTCGATTCACGATTCATCGGTTTTCGATTCAAGAACGATTTTTGCAAATTCAGAAAGATTCGATTCAATGCGATTCACATTAAAATTCGATGCAATTCGATTAATTCGATTCAATTCTTCATTTTTTTATATGCATTCATAGGATTATTTAAATGCTTCTCCCAATGGGTCTTAGTCAGGGTGTGAATTATACAGCTGCCTTCGGGGGTCAGAGAGTTGGAACAAAACAAAAAAAACAACGACATTTTGTCTATTGTTAACGTTTAGGGATGTCAATTTTCACAAATTCCCATGATCGATCGTCATTTAAATTAACGATCAATTAATCGATTAATCGTTAGCATTAATGGCAAACAGCATTACAGGGTCTGCAAATGCTGCTCAAAAAGCTATGTTACTCACCAAATTAATAAGAATGTTTTTTTAATCTAAATAAAGGCTTAGTAGGATTGTAAAATGTTTTGATGTGATTGATAAATTAAATTAACTATTTAATATATAAATATAACGACAAATACAATGTCACCAACGCCGCCTCATATGCGTGCTTGTCAGAATGTGTGACTGTTGTGGAAGTGCTGGAACAACGCACTAAAAACGGCAACTAAACCCAATGAATTCACAACCATTTAATAAAATAGTGTTCTCATGTTATGTAATATGAAAGTCCCAAATTAACCATCGTTATTATTAGTTGTGCATTCTGCTTGAGCGGTGCGCGCTGAATGAATAACCGTTGAGCACTTTAGCGTTTATTTAACTCAAAGAAACGCATCCTATTTGATGTTAATCAGATATATACAAAATAAGCAGAATATTACAAAATTATATCTGCACAAAATGACGTGAATGCACAAGTTAACTTAAACTGAGTTACGTGCCATTCAGAATGACTCATATGTTGTGGTGGACGCGCTCAAAGTCTCTGACGAGCTCTTCCTGGAACAACGCGACATGGCATCTAAACTCAAATAATTCACAATGTTTTATTACAATTGTGTTCTCTTTATAATCTTGTGTAATATGACAGTCCCAATAGTCATTATTAGTCGTGCATTGACATTTGAGCTGAGCGCGCTAAAGATCACGTCGATTCTTAACCAAATGCATCCAATATGAGACCAATCAGATATAGATAAGCGTACACAAAATAAACTATTACAACTTAAATTTGCACAAAACAAAAGGCTGCGAATGCACACGCAAACTTATAGTCATGATGAAGGTGTAAAATAGTCCCAAACAACTCCGGGGTGTGTCATTCAGTGGGACTCAACACTTCACCACACCGGCGCGCTCGCTTACATGTTTCGCGGTTGAGCAGCACGTACGCGCATGATCCTGCTTAATCGATGATCGATAAGTTTATCGATTAAATGTATTATCGACAATTAATCGATCGTCGATTAATCGTTGACATCCCTATTAACGTTAGTTCATGAGTTTTTAATGTATAAAAAATATTTCCAACGCCTATAAATTAGCATTTGTAGAAATGTAAACCAAGATTTAAAAAGGCTTTAAAAGTATTGTTAGTTCATCATGCTAACTATTTTGTAGGATAATGTTAATGGAGACACAACCTTAAAGTGTTCCTGGTACATTAAACATCCTTCCATTGTGAGACTAAAAATACCATGAAGTTTCCCAACTAAACCTTAACTAACTTTTCCTCATGGAATAGCTACTCTTTGTTCTCTTTATACTGAACATTTTCCTTGTGATTCTGAAAGAAAACGCGGCGGGTGTCTAAGCTTGTGCCAGATTAACGATTACGAATGCAACTTTAATGCGCATCTGATTGATGGATAAACCACGCGCTCTTATTTCAGTGTAATTTAATGTTGTAGTTATGTCATTAGTTTTCTTCGTACATTCAGTTTAACGACATTAAATTACATTTCATTCATCATTCATGATTAATCGGAAGCGTGTGCATTTTAGACACCTACGTTTTCTCTTTTCATGTAGGCTAATAAATGCGCACCCTTGAATATGTGGGGTTTTACTTTAACTGCTCAGGACGGGAATGACCCATTTCCGTTAAACTTCAGTATCTTATCTTAAAGAAAATAACGGCGACGTTTCCACGCAACGAACGCGGTATTTCATAGTGCCCGCGCAATGATATGGCAGCTTTATCAATGGCTTGCTTTCTCGATAGAGATCTGTCATCTGCTCATGTGAACACCAGTGGCAGTCCTGAGGAGAGCTTAATGGACTGCTCAAAAATCAGTAGATGAGAGCTATATGGGACCGAGTGCAAGCGAAATCCAGTGAAAGATTATAAAGAGTGCAGCGAGTATGTGAAGGAGAGCTGTGAGGACGCGAAATGACGCCGCACAACGCCTCATTAATTCGCGCATGTAGTCATTTAATGTATGTTTTAAAGCACTGAATCGCTATAGAATCGCAAATTATTCGATTCTTAGAATTTTAAATCGAATATTGACCAAAATAAACGATTCACGATTCAAAATACATGTTTCAAGATCGATGCATATGCATCGTCAGGATTTGTAACCGATGCATCGAAAAAACGAATGAGTCGTTACACCCCTAGTAACCATGTATGAATGCATCTTTGTAATTTGAACTGAAATTAGGACTGGTGGTGGTGCTTAAGATATTGTTGGTCATTCAGCATTTCTATAAAAAAAAAGTTTATTAAATACTATATATAACGCACTGATTGATGAGGTGCAGGGTTCATGAATATTAATCACGTTATCAGCATTCCACAGATTTGCTGAAATCAAAACGGGATGATTATAGGTGAGGGCTAGCCAATGAGATTGCCGTTTGCACATTAGTTCCGCCCACTGCCGGAGAATATCTTCTGCTTGTTCTTAAAAGCTGAATAATTCTAAGTGAACCGTTATTTGGACAGGAAAATACAACAAAGAATATAGTTTACATGTATTGTGTCGATTCTGCGTGGTATGCAAGACTCTGACTCTTTGCGTCGGTAGGAGAAACACAACGCTCTCAGCAAAGCGATGGTGCTTCGTGCGCCTTCACACTAGAGTTTGTTACATTGAATACAAGTACACTGCGCATCCATTGAGCTGATTTGAAATAGTACAGATCGCTTGACGGAGAGCGAAACTCAAGCGCTCAGCAAGTGGAAATATATCAATTTAGAGGCTAAGTATATATCAATACTTAGCCTCTAACACACACACTGGCGAGTAAAATCTAAGAATTTATTAGCCAATGGCTAATGATAGACATTATTTAGTCGCCCAGAGTGAAGATTTAGTAGCATATGCGAGTGATTTGTAGAGGGTTGCACCACTCGTTTAAAAAAGAAAAGAAAATCCAACTGGCGCCATCTTGCATTTCAATTATTAGCTGTAGTAAAGATGACCTTAAAATGTAAAAATGTAGTTATCACACAATATCCAACTAGGATGCTTTGGTGGCATTGAATGAAATTAGAATTTGTTGATGCACTGATGCCCATTTAAAACAAAAGCAACTAAAGCTGCACAATCGATAGAAGCTTTGAAGGTTGAGAGGCAATCGGTCCGCATTCCTTGTCGCCAGGCCCCCGATTCCCTACATAATATAGTGCCCTGCTATTGTGAATAAAACATCTCCCCTTTGTGAGTGCAACAATAGAGCTGGACCCTGAAACTGGATTGTTGGACACTGGCTGTAAAACCTTCTCTTGCTTTTGTGGCCGATTAACAAAACAGTCCCGATGATAGAGGAACCATCAAATTGAACTTCTGGATTCTAAAGACTTTTAATCAAAAACAGCCTTGAAAGATCAAATCGCATTATTGGAGATTGAGATACTGTTACATCCCACTTTGCCATTTGGTAAAAATGGCCTACTTGAACAAGCACAAGAGTTTATTTATCTGATATTTTTCCCCTCATTCTTTATGGTTAGTCGGCTCTTGCCCCCCCTATGCACTGTTTTCTTTCTCACATACGTTTCATTAATGTGAGCTTGTCTCTAAGTCTTTTTTAATCTCTCTTTTTGCTCTTTTATCAATATCGGATTGAATGTAAAGGATACATCTGCATTCCCGATTTAATATGCCACCGCTAAGAAGCTTCACGTGATCCTTCAGCCTGTATGCCATGCAGCAGCTCCGTGTCATCCCATGTGCTTCTGAAAGATCTGAGCACAGCCTAATCCAGCTGCACGATTGAACCCAGCAGCCCATCTGCCTTCTGCCCACCTCAAGCTGTGCCATTCAGAGCACACAAGCCAAGAGAACATCCCTGAAAAAAACATAACATGAAAACAGCATCACAAATGACTTAATCAGACTCATAATGGCACTGCCTGCTTATGTACGCAATCATTCAGAGTTGGATCTTCACAATGCCACAAGTTCATAAATACAACCAAGTCATTCTCATTTTAGAGAACTGACTTCGTATAGTTGTTGCTGGTGTTAGTTTTTTCTGTGACATTTTTGAATTTGAAAAGCAACATCGAGTCACACAATTAATGTGATTTCTCATGTCCATCCTTTGCCAGAAGCATAGTTTTCTGTTGTCTGAGATGATGTGCCATGAGATTGTGAGATAAATCATCTTTGGAACGACTATCTTTATTACAGGTGTGTCTCGTTGTATCATATCGGTGAAATTGTTGAAGGGTTGACTAGAGGATTTGACCTTTTAGGAGTTTATGGTGTGATATCTCTCTTTCCATGATATTTATCTTAGGAATTACTTGTTTTTGCTGTGCTCCAGTACTGTAATTTGAGATTGGCCATTTCAGCACTTTTCAGTTGAAGGTTGATGATGCCTTTTAATCATAGCTGTGTGTGTGTGTGTGTGTGTGTGTTTTAACCATTACCTGCTTGTCAGCTCTGTTAAAATCCAAACATCCTTAAAATGAGAGATTTACTTGAATCTTGGTTGAGGATATGAATTGAATTAAGTATGTTTTTCTTGGTACTTTTTTTCTTGTTTGAAGCATAAATAATGTAGTAGGGTAGGTAAACAAAAAGAAAAACAATTGGCTGGTTGTGTAAGAAAAATGCTTAATATATATTGTCTGATAAGTTTAGTTTTAACTTCTTAGATTAGTTTTCTTCAAGTAAATGTTTCTTATTTCATGGATTTTTACAGGAAAACAGGACTAAAAATAATGATTAAGGAAATTAACATTAACATTTTTGAGTGCATTGTTCATCCTGTCTACAGCAAACTCTCCCCCTCCCCAATTTTCTTTTCTTCTACAGTGGAAATGTGCCCTTGTTTACTAGTTCCATGTCCTTTTCTCCCATCAGTCCTCCCTTTTGTGCACGCTGGTTATCTTTATAGCTAGTACTTTTAGTACATCAGGTAATTTAAATGAGTATCGTTCTTGGTAATTTTCTAAGTTGAAACATGAATGAATATAACAACCAGAAACTTTTGCTCTTTCTTTCAATAGAGTATATTTAGTGTTGATCTTGTGGAGAATTTCAGACAATCATGATTTAATGCACTATTTAATGCTCTACATGAAAAAACACACATTGTCCTGAGGTTGATCAGTGGGCAGAAACAAGCATATGTCAGCCCAGGGCTTAAAGACACTTATTACAACAGATGTTGTGACTGAGAAATGTAAGGCTTTTGTGTTGTAGCATTTGTCTTTTCTGCACAGTAAAGAATACTTGACTGCTCTGCACCATGTTTTTCCCTGTCGCATTCTCTTTGGGGTTCAATAAAACATCCATTCTTCCATCCATGCTGCAATTTGCATCTCTTCATGAGCACATTTCTTATTCAGAGTTTCACGAAATCTTCACCATTTTCCAGCCCCTTTTGTCTGTAGTTTGGGATCTCTCAGGGTTTATGTACTGAACAGGTGGTCTTTATGTTGACCCATCTGTCCGAAAGAGAGGGCAGCTGTCCTGCAGACTTCGTTTTTATTACCCCTGAGTGTTTTTCTTGCTGTTTTCCTAGTCTGAGAGTTATGTTACGTTTCTGCTGGTACTAGGATTTCTGACCTCTTTCCTTATTATTGTTCCAGGGTTTGGGTGTGTGCCGAGGTTAGTGGGACATGCTCTGCACCTGTCTTATCTACTAAGAAAGTGGCATGTTCATGTAAACTCCACACCTTCAAGGTGCACTTCTTTCTCTTTGACCTTTCAGAGGAAGCCCAGTTTACATGATGTTTCATAAATTAGGTGAATCTTATGAAAGCTGTCAAGAAAGAAAAATATTTTTTTCTGCCAATTTTTTTTTAAATGTTTCAAAAACAATGTCAGTTAAGCACAATAATAGCCACAATTCTCATAACCATAATACAATTTTTGAATACATTACATTGCATACATTACAAATTATTAAAAGACATGTACAAAATTATTCTAGTAGATTGTTTATATAGCTACAAATTAGGCTTGGCGCGATAGACGGTGTTGACGGTGTTACCGGTTTTAAGCCCCATCACCGGTGACATCACTTTCCCACCGTGACACCGCGATGTCTTGATTTTTTAAAAGTATTCGTTTTTGCTAAAATATTTATTTGAATTAATTAAAAATAATAATTATCAATTATTTAGTTCAGAAGAGAGCATACATTATAATTAAAAACTGAACTGCGCAGTGCGTGCCAAGAGCCAGTCACGTCACAGATCAGCAAGCATCGGATTCCATTTAGCACGTGTGGAGATGAGAACGAGTCAAATTACAGAAAAGCTTATTTCAAAAGTGAAAGTATAAAGCGCACGCATTTAAAAGCCAGAGCTGCCAACTTTTGAGTTTAGGGGGGGTTTGAAGCACAACGCGGTTTGAAGCACAATCTCTGTCTCGCGTGCGCGCTCGCTCTAGATTCCAGGAGATTTTAAACTATTTTGCAGCATAACTAGTCGATCACGAGTGGCTCAACAGGTAGATATATAGATAGATACACTCATCTTCCAGGCATTTGACCGGCCAGGTTGACACTTCATGCGTGAGAAATCGGGGGTGTGGCGTGAGAGCGTGTGAAAGCAATCAAATGCGTGTGTCTCACGGCCAATGCGTGAGAGTTGGCAGCTCTGTAAAAGCTATTTAACGGCGCCCGCCCCGCCCCCCACGGTGACACCGGGATTACCGGTGTTGTCACACGTCGATTAACCGGTGGGAAATTTTCCTCACCGCCGCAACCCTACTACAAATTGAGCATCAGGGCTGAATATAAAAATGAGCAAATGTAATTAATTTGAGTTATTATTATAAAATTTGTTTGATGTATTAAAGCCGATAAATAATGTATTATTTCTTTCAGCTGATACACTTCAGATGCGCACTGTTCGCCATGATGGTTTTGAATTGCTTGAAATATGTTTGAAATCTCTTCAAAAAAGTAAAAAATACAGTTAAGTGCATCATGTGCAGCGCAAGTCTGTCATATATAGGCTACATGGTTATAATGAGAACATCATTATAATTGTGTGATTGGGACATGATGAGTTTTTGTAATCAGGCTCTTAAAAATTTGGATTTAGATTTATCGGCCAAGATATCAGTTATTGGGTTTCAAATATAAAGCATTATCGGTTATCTGTATCGTTCAAAATGTTAATATCGGTGCATCCCTAATTGACATACCAGCATTGAAGGTTTTAAAACAGCTGAACATACATCGGTAATCCGTTGTCATTTTTCTGCCTGTGCTTGTCAATCCCAAACACACTCGCACCAGTGGGAGAAACAGGTGAGCCTCAGTCAACATCAGACAACATTAGGTCATCAACAGCAGAATGTTCTCACACCTGTCAGCCCTCCCAGAGAGGGTTAATGAAGACTAACAGGGTTTCATGGACCGATGCATAGAATCATCCAGACTATTTACCAGTACATGCTAGTTGTTATTTGTCAGGTGGCCAGTATTCTGTATTCACGATGCATTTTCTTGCACATGATTCGATTACCATTGGTTCAATTAAGATGGTCATTACAACTACCATCCGTCACACATCTATATGTGCTGCTGGTCCTCTGGAGGACAGTGCAGTTTCCCTGCTCCTACTGGCCAGTGGGAGCACATTAGGAATTTGGTGTAGTTTCATTGCGGCATCCAGTCTGACTGTGTTGTGCTGTCAGAATATTAACCAGCCCTCCCACTTCTCCTTCCCTTCTCTTCTTCACCCCCCCATCCTCCCACTGGTCCTCTGGAGTGTTTTCATGGCACGTGGCCAGCCCCGGAGTGAATGTGAAGAATTTCTCCTCTTCTTTCCCTTTTCTCATTTGATCAATGCTCTCTCCGCTGTCCGCGAGGGAATACGGTGCTCGGCGCAGAGCAAAGGAAGAGTGTTAGACCCAGAGCAAAGCAGCGCGTAATTAATAGGAAGAAATTATGATTTAAGAGGAATAAGACGCTGAAGGGGTTCCTCACATGGTCTCGACACGTTCTGCTAATCACGAGCCAAGTACTAAAGCGGTTTTTGCTCAAGAAAGATTTCCCAATATGCTTTATTCTCAATGAAAAGGAGTTGCACAAATGTATGAATGGTCCTCCTGATCATTTTCAGTGTTTGAATTATGTGAAATTTTATGACTAGAGGTGGACTTTTTTTTTTATATCTTTTTTTCACCTTTTGATTACTGTTTGCTTTTGTTTCTTCAATATCTAGACATTAACTACAGTAGATTTAAAAAAAAAAAAACATTTTTAAAGGCCCCGTTCTTTGTGTTTTTTTTGAACCTATGATTGTGTTTACAGTGTGCAAAATAACATGTTCATGTTTCGCGTGTAAAAAAAAACAGTATTTTTCTCACAATTTACTTATCTGTATACCGCTGCTTTTACTGTCCGAAAAACGTCCCGATGACTTCCTTGTTCTATGAAGTCCCTCCTTCAGAAATACGTAACGTGTTCTGATTGTGCCAGCGGTTCCTGTGTTGTGATTCGACAGCAGCTTAACGCACGTTGCCCGGAAAGGTCACGCCTCTTACCTTAATTTGGAGATGCATGCGCTGATTGTTATTGTAAAAAATGTCCAACATATTACCTTATCAATTTGAGCCTGAATCTGACCCGGAGAACGTAGATGATCAATTAGAACCTGTTCAAACACGACTTTTGCAGGATGTTTCACAGTGGTAAGCTGTTTATTTAGTAGTTGTCATACTTTTAATTGGTTGAATTTTAATGTTAAATGTTACTAACTGTTTTAAAATCTTGTGGTATATGTTTTTTTTTCCGTCTGTCGAATTATGGTGATGTTGAATTTTTAAAATAAGTTCATTGTTTATTCCTACCTTAGTTACAAGTGTGCACAAGTTTTGATTAGTAATATATGTTTTATAGGTGTACATGTGATAACTGTGAAAAAAGATACTCTTCCTCTTCTCCTTGGGAGCGCAACAAGACCACGCCCCCCTTTTTTGTGTATTCCAGTGGGCGTAGATTAGTCAAAAAACTGTTCTAAAGACGTCATTAAAAACGGAAGTAGAGGGATATAGTCCAAACCGGATGTTCGCTGTAGGCTTTGAAAGGGGACTTATGTTAAATAAAATATCTCGCTAGAAATTGAACTTTGAGCTTTATAATTTTACAGGTATTATTTATGCACTAACAGCAACATTACACACTAACTAAAGTTTGAAAAATGGAATCGCGAAGAAGAACGGGACCTTTAAACAATCAAGGACTGTTTTCCATACTACTTCTCTGAATGAATATTGATATAACTAATTTATTTGTTGGTCTATTGTTTGGTACGGTAAATGAGCGCTTACTATAGCATTGATTAAGTAGTTAACATTTGTTGAGTCTGATGAATGTGTTTCCGTCTTGAAGGGGGCATATTTCTATTTCCAGCCACATGTAAGAATAAAACCCTTTAAGAAGCGGGTGAGATGGTATAATTTTAAAGTCAATTAATATCTAAATCAATTACATACTCCATAGGGTCTGAGAACAAATTGCAAAATGTGAATATGGTTGTGTTCCACTGAGGAATTTTTCCTTTCAGATGGCTTAAAAATGCTCAGGCTGCAGTCTTGCTGAAAACCCTCGAAGCGGACTCTTTGGCTGACTTGAGAGTCTGGGCTGACTTAAGAGCCGTGCAGCGCACAGCGTGATTAACTACAGCTTGCCCGTTAAAGCCATAGAGTTGTTGAATGACTGGATACACTACTTTTTTCTCTTTAAAACACCCTACAAAGAACACTTTATATAACGGCTAAACCTTGAATGTGAAGAAGTACACTTCATAATGCTTTTTTTATGATGATCAAATTCCACATATTACTGAATATTCATCAAATAGACAATGAATGGATCAGTTGCGTCTTTAATGTAAATGACAAAGAAAAGTCTTCATGCTGACCTTATACTCTCATCCCTAGAGATGGATGATTGATGGTATAATGAACTTATAGCATTAAACCGAGGGAGGCAGTATGGTCTTGAGTGAATGCAGTTTGCAGTGGGTGTTAGCACAGGGCCAGGCTGGGGTCACATGGCCGTGGTTGGCTTCTGCTTCGTAATTAAGGTCCTGCAGCCAGTTGGGATTTAATTAAGACAACTGCTGCCAGATCAGTTAGCATTATTGTCAAATGTGCCTTGGATCACACTCTATCTTGTCTTATATAATCTTTGTTACACATGAGGGTATTTGTTCATCCTCTATTTGAGACACTTGAGTGTGCTCAGGACACGTCAACTAGTTTTAAAGGGTCTATATTCTACACTTTTAGATCATTTTGTTTTTCCCACTGAAATCGCTTATAATGTTTGCCAAGGTTTCTTGCACCAGAGTTTAGCTTTACATGACCGTTCCCTTCCTCTCTCTAACCATTAGAATTAAATTGGCTGTTGTACCTCAAACATTTTTTTTTGTTGTTGTACTTCAAAAATGTTTTTTTTATTTTTTTTAAAGAAGTTAATATTTTTATTCAGCAAGGATGCACTAAATTGATCAAAAGTGACAGTAAAGATTAGGGCTGCACGATTAATCGCAACTATTATGGAAATCGTGCTTAAACCGATTTGGATTATTGCGATTATGAAATCGCAAATGCTGCTTTTAAAAAAAAAAAAAAAGATTTTTTTTTAAATGTGCAGCTTGTCAGTGACGTACGGCTCTGTGATCCGTGATAAATGTTGCGCCATCTGAAAGCACTGCGAGTTTGAGTTGCTCATAACTTGCATTTGAAAAAGCAACACGCATCCAAACATGAGAAGGATTTAAATGAACCTCTTGTCCAACAAAATACAACATTTAATCAATCAAAGCGTTTCAATCTTCTGTTTATTTAGCTACAAAAGATAGTATGATGCCCAAAGGGATTTCCTGGAATGACGTGCGTGTCTACTTCTGCAGCGGAGCATATTTGGCGTGTCTATGTGAGCGCTCTCTGGCGTTCAGATGGAGCAGCATTTACTACTGATCAGCCGTGCTGCACTGACAAGCTGCGCAAAAAATAATCGCTGCCTTTGCCAAAGTGTGCGATTTCATTCCAATTAATCGTGCAGCCCTAGTAAAGATTTTGCATTGTTTTATGCTGTTCTTTTCAACTTTTTATTTATCATAGAATCCTGAAAATACTGTATATATCACAGTTACCACACAAATATTGAGCAGAACAACTGTTTTCAACATCAATAATAAGAAATGTTTCTTGAGCACCAAATCAGCATATTAGAATGATTTATTAAGGATCATATAATATTGATCCTGAGTTTTGAAATATTAAAATGGAAAACGGCTATTTTCATTTATATCATATTTCACACTGTTACTGTTTTTACTGTATTTTTGGAAAAACAAATGTAGCTTTGAGTATAAGAGACTTCTTTCAAAAACATAAAGTTACTTTTAAATGGTAGTGTATGTGTAAATGACCTCTGTTAGGATTGGCTAACCACAACAATCTGGGACGGTTCACATTGTCTTTCATCACTGAGTCAAGTTTACCTATCATGGAGATTTTTCTTTGAACTTTCTTTGTGGTTTTCTGCATGGTTGAAGTGTACTGTGCTGCTTTGGTGCTCAGTATCAGTTTGGTGCCCCCGTGACTGATAGCCTGAAGAAGTGGAAAGTATGCAGTGATTTTCTATTTTTTTGGGGGTCCTCTTTGGAGTAGCCTCCGCTTACTATGAGCTCAACACTCGAGATCACTTAAAGTTCCAGCTTTGAGTGGAATGTGGAGACCCGCACGCATCCAGATCTCTGACTCCTGAGTTATTCTCCGTGAGTGAAAAATGGAGAGCAGGGAGGTTAAGGCAGCTTAAAGGGGAGCATGACTCATCACACTCTGATTGCCATGTTTGGTACCGGAGCGGCTCGCTCTCACCTCCATGTGGACTTGATTACCTCAGTGAAAGCAGGAGAGAAAGACTTGGACAGTGGGACTCTGGAGTCGGAGGGGTATTAATGAAAACATTATTTCAGTTTGCTTCAGAGTTTATTTTGGGGGAGATGACTGCTCTGCTTTTGTTTTTGTTGTAACTTGCACATATATTTTATATTTAGTGATTTATTATTATTATTATTGTTGTTATTTGATTTATCGATTTAGGGAATCCAAAAAAAGAAGAAATTATGTTCTGGCTCATCATCAAAATGACATATCATGCAATCTGCTGCCTAGTCTCATTATATTGTTCATTTTATTTATTTACACAAGTCATGTTGTTTAAAATGATTTTGGAATAGATTGCCTGTTTCTCCTAAAAGCTTAAACCATCAGTTGATGTTTACTGGTTTGTACTCATGTACACAATTTATTTCAAAATAATAGTATTTTTTCTGTGTCATATGTAGTCTTTATGCTGGACGATGTGTTAAAGAAGGATAGATGATCATGACCTTGTAGATTTAAGTGTGGATTCCTGTGTATCTTTTTGTGTCAGATGTTTCCTACGAGCAAATGTAATTCTGGAGATTCTTTTTATGTTCAGTCCCAAAGAATTGACTACCCACAATCAATTTTTTTTATGATCTGAGAAACAGACCTAAACTGACCTTGAAGTGCACCAAAGACTTTGTGAGTACTCACCACCATTGAGATGGTGGGTCTCCAAGTGATAATCATTTATAAATATAATTATCTTTCAAGTTCCAATTTTCTGCACATTTAATCTCTTATTTACATAATTGTTATAATGATAAGATTTGTGAGTGTGCAGAACTTAGAAACCACTCGCTGCTCAAAATTCCTGAGTTTTTGTTCAGTGCTATTGTGCTAACTTGTACACCTCTGATTAGCCATTGCGCTCCAAAAATCAACTGATATGTTTGAGATTGGCTGCATTGCTCAACGCAGCAAAAAAACATGTTGAAAATAGAAACCTTTGATGTTCTCCTGAGCGCAAGCCCATACGCACAGGATTGTTTGACTGATGTTTTGCCAATATGCAATTATTACAGAGTTAACTGATCCTAGACCAGCAGCTACGGCCAGCTTTTCCCTCTGAAAGCAATCAGAAGCAGCAGCAGTTATAGGTTTGAGTGAGAAAAGTATATTCTAGTCTCAAGTCTGTGGCCTTTTGTTATCAAAGTTTTGTTATCGAATACACAAATGGCCAAATCCACAAATGATTATGTTTTGCCCTCAGTAGTAAGTTTGACTCCACCAAAGTATACTATTGACAAAATACATTTGTTTATTCTGTATTTAGTTTACTGAATACTCCAAAAATAGACAGTGCCACATTATGTAAATGAAGCAAATTTTTCTTGTTGCATTTCCAGCAAGAATAGATGTATATGATACATACTGTTACTCTGATGTAAAATTACTTATGCCATGATATGATTTTGTCATACCTCCTACCATCTATTACTGACCCAGCTGTTAGACTTCATCTTTGTCCATCTTTGTCCTCTGTCTGAAAATTTTCTACATGATATTAAAAGATTTAGGGATTATGGTCTCAGCATCACTGAAGCGCTAGATCCAGCTTGTGCCTGTTGAAATCTGCTGGTAAGCTGAGTGACAGAGCACCGAGGGTGACCTGGGGTTTTTTAGTTGACCCAGTCAGGAGCCGAGGCTTTTACAGCCTAGACGAAATGTGTTTTGTTCCCTGTGCTTTGTAAGGGTGTCCTCTTTGATCCAGATGTGTTTTCTTGATTTCAACCTTGGTTGCATTAGGTATCATGAACTAACTTTTTACAGCATAAATTTATCTCGGTTCATTTCAAAATAACATTTGTTCATTGTTAAAGGGAAAGTCACCCTAAAATGAAAATTATCACTTACTCACCGTCATATTGTTCCAAAACTAACTAACTTAATTCATAGTTCATAATACATTAGCTTGCATTAATTTATAAAACTTCAAATGTTAATAACATGCGCTGTAAATGTATTACCTAATGCGTTAACTGATGTTACCAAATTAAACCTCACTTGTAAAGCGTTACCAAAGAAGTTATTGGATTATCTAATGCAAATGGCTCCGATGTAAGTTTGTGGACCTGGAGAATGTGCTTTATTTTCCTTTTGAATATTTAACTGATTCCATGTAACAGCAGCTCTCTGTGCTTCGATATAGAAAGGAAAGTGCATCTGAAAGCAGTGTCTAGCGGCTACTTTGGTTGTATAGAGATCAGAATGCTGATGGCCAGAGGCTGATGTAGTATTTCCTGAGAAACTGGGTGTAGAGCTGTATAGTCAGCGCTTTGTCAACAACTAGACACAAGTTTGGCAGCTGCTACAAGAAGGCCACTGCCTGAAGTGTATGTTTCTGCTCAGCTGATCAAAATTACCCTCGATTTGTTTTCTGTCATACTGAATAGTTTATGTTCAGTAATAGTGATTTTTTTTTTTTCAAAGCAGTGCCAGTAAAAACCCAGTGTTGTCACCTGCGGTTGGTTGATTGTCACATTATTGTGGGCATTGGTTGCACTTTGTGACATTTTTGTCTCACAATACCTTCACGTTGTTGTAGCAGAACCCTGCCGCTAGCAAACACTCCTTGCCACAGATGTTTTTATTTGAGAATTCAGATCAAATCCTTCCAGACTACATGCTTGAATTATTGTATTGCTCCTCAGTTCCTCAATAACAACATGCAGGCCCTCACTGTGGTTGCTATATGGGATTTCACCCATGCTTTACTTGCTATGTGAAACACCACAAAAACTCTCAACTGTTCCAAACCAGAGGTGGAGAAAATGATTTTGGCTGTCCTTCTGAATGTTGCGACCAAGTTCCTGATAGTCTGAGAACAGCAAAAGTTTTGTTCTCTTTTCTTTCCAATCCCCTCCAAGTCTATCGGTCCCATCTCCTCAGATGGACGGACGAGGCCAAGTCACCATAGAGACAAGTTCAACAAATGGCCTGGATTGAAAGGTTAGCTTGGAGAAAGATACAGGGTTGTCTGCATTTTAAGGGATCTATTTAATAGTGGCCCTCTGTTCGGATCCCAGCTCATTCAGATTTGCAGTTTGGTTTCGGTGGCCTGTGCGTTCTCTTTCGAGGATAGGATTTCACCGCAGAGCTCCTCACTATGGTAACTTTAGAAAAGCCTCTACGGACTGAAGGACTAACCCCTTGTCTGCCGGTTACATCACTACGGCATGTACTGAAGTTGCTTGCTTGAGTGGAAATAGACCTTAAGGGTTGAGTTCAGAGTGTTTAGCCTCATGTTCCTTGCCACTTGGAACATTTGTAGAAGTGAATACTGTGCGCTAAAGAATGCCGTTTAAATACCGAATCAATTCCTGAATCTGAATTGCGATTAGCAAATTTGCAATTTGAATGTAGGCTTATGTTTATGATGAATTACAAGTCATTTTGATTTTCATTAAAATTAATAATTCATACAATAAAAAAAAAATGCTGGGTTGTTTCAACCAATGTTTGGGTCAAATATGGATAAACCCTACACAACCATTGGTTTAAATTTTGAAACGGTTGGGTTTGTCCATATTTGACCCAAACACGGGTTGAAACAACCCAATATTATTTTTGTGTGTGGGTAATTCATAATAATTCAAAATAACTTTAGAAATGTGTAAAACTTAAACAAACTAAAAAATTAACCAGAAAAGTGATTGAAAAGAGAAAAGAGTTGAATGTGGGCTTGACAAAACTTAGTTTCAAAGATTTAAAACCTTTAAATTTTGAATAAATGAATGAATGAATAAACGAACACTTTATGCATTACTTGCAGTTTCTTTGTATTACAATAGACCTTAATCAGTGTAGCGCCATATTTAATTTGTTACAGGAATGAAAACAAGGCTGTGAGGGATAGAAATACAGTGTTCAAGCCATTTGACCGTTCGCAAAGACCCGCCTCCTTTAGTTACTGTTGCTAAGTCCGACAAGCTACACCGCTCTCACGCCACACCATGTTCTCACACCAGGACTCTGACAACGCGCTGATAGACAGGACAGACCAGGTTACTTTTGATAAACGTAAAGTCTCAACTTTAAAATGTATCCATTTTTTTTAAGAAATTTAAACCATAAATACCGTTTTGTGGCTCTTTAATGTGTCGTGACAGATCGGTGTAGAGCCTCAGTTAAAGCTGAACCGATGATCTCTTCCTTCTAGTTAATTTATTGCATCAAATAAACATGAATGAACAACAACGGTTGAATGAACAAGTAATGTTTCAACCGTGGAGAGACGTCAGCCGTTGTTCAAATCCACCGTTTACTAACTCTCCTGACTGCTTTATCGGACAAAAATGGCGGATGGCGGATTATGATTGGCTGTCAATCTCCTGTCAATCAAACTCCCTGCGAAGGGTGAATTGTAAACACTGGGCAGGAGCATGTTGATGTGAAATACGAATCCTGAAAGTTGACCTAGACCTATTAAAGTTGAATTCATCGTAATACTGCATTTATTTCAAAGCCTGTGGTTTGTAGCCCTCTTGTGACCTTCATGGAAGCAGAGCTTTTTAACTACCAGTCATCATTCATGCTTGTTAGACTTCTATCATCCCATCTGGGTTTGATTTTAATGGACAGTAAATTAACTGTCACTGCTCCACTGCCCCAGTTGGGAAACGAATGAGAGACGTAGGGCGAAAGAGGGAAAAAAAAGTCAGTGAGCTCATGACACCCTTCAGTCAGCAGGTTTATTTTGGGGAGAAGGGGACATTCTTGAGGGGACTGCCCAGCCGGACCGATTTAACCCTGAGGGAGGGGTCCTAACGGCAAAGCTTGTCCCGGCTTCGTATTGGAGTCCCACAGACCCTTCAGGAGGCTGACCGCTTCGTGGACACCTCGGGCTCAGAGGAATCTGGAAACATTAGAGAAGGACAGTAGTAGGCAGACTCCTTGCGGGTGGAGAATTGGAACACGCAGCGATGACACGTGACGTGTAAGTCTTCTAGAAAGTGGTCAGTTGAGGCCTGTAAGATCTAGTGGACATGTAGAGGATTTATTGTAAATGAATTCTGGATATTTCTGTATCATGAACATGTGGAAAAGTAATCATACTTGATGGCTTTCCTGATAGCTAATCTTGGTGTTCTCTGGTGTCCGAGTAAAAATAGAGACTATAAACCGTACCCTTTGGCTTTTGCTGATAAGGTTTTAACTTGAAGTAAAAGTGGATTGAGGTTATCACAACATAAAGTGAATATTAACTCAACCACCTTATGTTAAATTTAGGATGAACACAGTGACCAACCGAATTATTTTGAGCTTGGAGAAGGGCGTAAAGCACCGAAATAGAGAGCGCTTATCAAAGTGTGACATGGTTAGAGTAGCTTGTTCAGTAAAGACAATAAAATACTTGATCAATGCATTTTTAATTATTTTTAATATTAATTAGATATCATAAATTAACTGAATTTAAGTTAATGTTAAGTAACAAATACTATATATACTGAACCTGTTTTTAGCTTCTGAATTGCGTAATTTTTATGATGTTTGTTGTTGCATTTAAAGTATAAAGTGTAACTTTATACTTTTTGTAAAAATAAAAAAAAATCCTTAAAGGGATACTCCACTTTGTTTGGAAATAGGCTCATTTTACAACTCCCCCAGAGTTAAACTGTTGAGTTTTACCGTTTTTGAATCCATTCAGCCGATCTCCGGTTTTGGCGGTACCACTTTTAGCATAGCTTAGCATACATCATTGAAGTGGACAAGACCATTAGCATTTCTAAAAAAAAAATGACTAAAGAGTTTCGATATTTTTCCTATTTAAAGTTTGACTCTTCTGTAGTTACATCGTGCACTAAGACCGACGAAAAATGTAAAGTTGCGATTTTCTAGGCTGATATGGCTAGGAACTATACTCTCATTCCTGCGTAATAATCAAGAAACTTTACTGCCGTATCATGAGTGCAGCAGGCGCAATGATATGACGCAGTGCCTGAAAATAGTCCCCAGCTCGGTAACGGATGTATTCAAAAACGGTAAAACTCAACACTTTAATTCTGGGGGAGTTGTAAAATGAAAAAAGTGGAGTATCCCTTTAAGCAGTGATGCAGTTTTGTTTTGAAATATTATTCATGTTTTGCCAAATGAAAGTAGTGTTGGTGTATCCAGGCATGTTCTATTTTTGTAGAAATTAATTTATACCTTTCTCACTAGCTATTGTGGGTAATGTTAGTCCTCACAGGTATCATGAATCAATGGATTCTAATAGTCATTGTGGTTTGCTTTCTCCCCACGCAGTGAGCTGGGTCTTGATGTTTTTGCTGAACTATACTCCTGTGTTAAACAATAAATTTGCAACTCATCAGCATGTGCATATATCCTTAGCAGATGGGGAATGTTTGTTTTTTCTTCTTCTCAGTTTCTATGTAAATTAGCTCAGCAGTGTAGTTAGGGACAGGTTGTATACAGTACAAAACAGTTTATTCAGAATCACAATATTGTGGGTTTTTTTTTTTTTTTTTTTTTTTTTTTTTGCTTTTTTTCTTGTCACTTGCCTTTTAGGTACTAAGACACTATTTTCTGTAAAGCTGCTTTGAAGCAATGTGCATTGTGAAAAGCACTGTACAAATATACTTGACTTGTTTCAATATATTTGACAGTCACCTCTGTCAAAGTGGTTTCTGTAAGACAAGTCTCACAGGTCTGATATTTACAAGTGTTTACAATTCCCCTGATGTTTTTTGTTTGTTGGTGTGTACTGTAGGTGCACCTGCAGAATAAAAAAAAAAAAGTTGATTGAGTATTTTTCCACTTTTTTGATTTCCTTGTTTTACCTACAGATGAGCACCATGTGTGTCCATTTATAAAATCTGTTAAAGTACTGACTTGTCATTTATTGATTTCAGAATTTGTAGTGGATTGTGCGTGAGAAATATATATAAACACACATGCATACACTTTTTTTCATACTTCCTGTATTTGCAAGTGGATGGGAAATCCTGCTATTAATCCTGCTTTTATCTGTGTGTTTGAATGTTGACACGATGCGTGCTATTTCGGGAGATTCTTTCTTGGCTTTGTGATTATTATATAATGGAATTCAGCTGCATTTTTTTATACATGCAAATGAGGGTCTAAATATAAAATCTGTTGGTTTATAATGCACTCTGTCATGACGCAGCAGGCGTCTGGCATGTACAGTCATTATAGTTTGCTGAGCTGATTAAAGTGATTACTGAATAAGTCACCTGGAATCGCCGTATGTGTTTGTTTGGGATATTGACGCTCTGTATGGGTCTTTGTGTCTGTGCTGCAGTAGATCATTAGCATTGCCTTGCTTGTCCTGCTTGGTGTAATCCAGTCTCTTTCTACCCCTCTGCATAGCTGGCGTCCTGGTGAAATCATCTGTAATGCTTCCTCAGTTAACATCTCAACACATAACCTGTCATTATTATTATCATAAGGTTGTAGATGTCATGAATCTTTACACAAGGTAAAACGTGTATTTCAGGAAGAACGGTTGAATATGTACAGTGCCGCATTACATCCCTCCATTTGTTATTCTGAGGGTGATGTGTGGTACTGATCTGGGGATTTTTCTGTCTGTCTGCTTCCGAGGGTGCAGAGAACACAAGAGCCCTGTGGCCTTCTGCTGTTCTTTTTGCACATTTAAAAGGCACAGTCATCTTTTTGAAGTGAAAGTTTAAATTTTATCAGTGGAGTCAAGAACTGGTTCTTTTTCAGAACCAGTTCTACTGTTCTTTTTAAGTTAAAGAATGTGAGCTAAAATCGAAACCAGATTTGTTAAAAACCTTGTGATTATCATCGATAGTGAAATTACGTGTATACAAACCAAAAATAACAATGAATCCATACTATATCTTGACTTTCTACCATGCTGGGGTGTGTTTTCCAAAGCCATGGTCGCAAGTTCCGTTGTTACCAATAGAGTTCAATGGAACTTGCGACCATAGTTGCATAACGATGCTTTTGAGAAACGTAAACCAGGTCAGTAGTGACCTCCTTAACCTTTTGTAAGGTTTTGCCTGTAAGTGTTGGTATGAAGAAACTCTGCTGTCAGCACTATTCAGAAGACTGTTTAGTCTAAGGGCGGATGAGTCGTATCATCACCACTTCAGATGATTCATGGTCTTTTTACTGTAAGGGGTTATACTGTTGTATTGAGTTCATTTGAAAATAAAGTTATAACTCAAGTCCAAAAAGTATCATGTAAAGCAATAGTACACAGTGATTCTTGATGGGTTTTAGTGTCATTTAATGCTTGATGCCTATTGTAGCATTTAGTTTTTCATTTGACATTGAGATGGTTTGAGTTTTGTTTGGGATCCTGCTTGGAGCCAGACCTTAGCAGTCTGTCTGTCTGTCTGTCTGTCTGTCTGTCTTTCTGTCTGTCTGCTGTCACATGTATTAGAATATAGCAGCATGCTGGGAGGTTGTTGCTAGGGGCAGGATAGAGCGCTTGCATGTGTAAAGGTAAAGTCATTCGCATGGTTTTTCATTTCAGCTTTGAGCAGCTCAATATTTGGATCACAATTAGAGGTGTAAAAATAAATCGATTCATACTGAATCTGCTAAAAATTAAATAAGATTTAATATTCAATTATAATTAATACCCAAACTATTTACATTAATTATCTTTATTATAGGTTTGATTGTAAATTTTTCCAATTTAATTTTTTATTGGTCACAATATTATGAATTTTACTAAAACTATTGATTTGGAACAAAACAAGTTGACCAAGTTTCATATTTTATAGTGCATTGTAATTTAGTAAGTGCTAATAATAGAATTCAGTAGGGCTACACGATAATCATTAAATCGTTCACTTAATAGGCCTGTAGGTGGCGTATGGACTTTATTTAACCAACAATGATGGTTTTATCAAACGGAAAATCAATACAAAAACAGTGGCTCCTGCTCTTAATTCCAATAATTCCAAATGTTACATTTTTTTTACTTTCTATTGTAGCACAGAGGTTGCATAAGTGCATTTATTCACCAACCATGATCGCAAACAATACGGTCGAGATTCATGTTTGGATTTATTACAATTCACTCGCAGATTTAGTTGCAGCAAATCACAGATGCAGCCTCGTGAAGGAACACAAACTGGCTGTATGACACTTTCATTTGAGCAGAATTTCACAATAGACATCAATAAATTTCAACATACACTGTGTGACGCTTAATATTCAACAATATTATGGATCTGACTGTACTGATGCTGTTGTATGAGAGCTGAATTGAGCTGGACGATGACATCATTTTTTGCAGAACTGCTTTATAGATGAAATGAACTTGTAAATGGTCTTTACAACAGAACTGAACACTGAACTAACCTCAGTTGAACAGCTGCCGAAATGCATCATTTTCCTGCTATCACTTAGCCTAGAAATCTAGACGCACCCTAGCGGCAGTAAAAATTATTTTGCTGCAAAGTGTGGTCTAGCAACTCTCCGTTGGCATTCGAGCTGGAAAAAACAAACTCTGGTCAGGCCAATCACATCGTGTATAGAGTTGGTGGGCGGGGTTAACACAATGACGGCAGAGTTGTGACGGTTCCGCGTGATTTCCATAGGTGATTTCCCTGCTACTTGAAAACAAAGAAGATGCAGCTGGCGAACAGCGGTCTTTCGAATCGGCTTTGGCCGCGACT
This sequence comes from Tiaroga cobitis, assembly GCA_030578255.1. Classification (NCBI taxonomy): domain Eukaryota; kingdom Metazoa; phylum Chordata; class Actinopteri; order Cypriniformes; family Leuciscidae; genus Tiaroga; species Tiaroga cobitis. The sequence continues at coordinate 11,571,004 of CM060610.1, forward strand.
GGATGATTTGGAGTTAAGAGAACGTCACTTAAGTCATTCTTAAAAAGGAAGATGTGTTCGGAGTTTTGACGACCGGATACGGCAAAAGTTTAATATATCAACTAGCTCCGCTGGTGGGAAAACGCATGGGACTCACTCAGCCACAGCCGTTCGTTGCTCTGGTTGGTTGTAGCGCTATCCTATTGCGTGCAGAGGGATATTGAAAGACAACCGTTTATCCCGCCCCTCGGATTGAGGTATGTCAATTGTGAGTTCCCAGACCTAACATTTGGATGTAGGTCTGGCTTGCCAGGCTAGCTATCACTGTAAAGCTGCTTTGAAACAATCAGATTTGTATAAAATGCTATATAAATAAAGGTGACTTGACTTGACTTGTCAGATTATAAGTGCTTTTTTGCAGCTCAGAGAGAAGAGTGCGTGCGTATGGTTGCCTGGTTGGGGAAGATAAAGTAAAACACTGGACAGAAAACGTACCCTTTTAAGAGAGAAGCTCTGTTTGGAGGATTTATGCTCTTGACATCTGGCAACCCCGATCAGGAAAGATAGTGGCTCGTTACCAATGCAAGATAATGGAAATGTCAAATTGTCAAATTTTTTCAGGACAAATGACCACCGGGCCCATATCACGACCATTATTTGTAATTAATCGAGAGAAGCAGACATTGTTATCACGATTAAAATATGAATAATCATGCAGCCCTAGAATCTAGTCATTTGTCAGAGCAAAATTTACCCCAAATCACAATATAGTAGTATCTAATTTATAGACATGACTGTGGGTTCTCATGTTTTCAGATAAAAGAAACATTATTTTGGAGCTTTTTTTTTATGGCCATAGTTAGGTTAACCAATACAGTTATGATTAACCACTGTGACTTTCTATAGAGAATTGAAGACACTCATTTCTTGTGGAATATGGGTATAACAGAAAGGGACAAGCCCAGACTGGTTCTATGGTGGTGTTGTCAGTGCCTGCAGAAGCATAAAGCTCCAAGCGGCTGTGCCAGGCCTCCTGTGGACATGTGGTTTATAAGCAGAGGTGTTGCATGCATCCTCCCATGCACCATGTGTTCTGCCGATGGCGGCTCAAGGTTTCACACTCTCAGCCTGACCCGACTGCGCCACCCACTCACGGGAACCTGGTGCTTCCAGGTGGCTCTCATCGCCTGACAAGTCTGGGATGTTGCATGCCAACTACAGTCTATGTGAGATTCGAAAGGTCAGGTCTACGTTTGCTGTTGAAGTAGTTCATAGCGTATTAGCATACTGCCCTCAGGTCCAGAGTAGCTAATTGATTCCTGCGTTGATTTTAAAACGGGAGAGTCTGTTGTGACTGTGCTTTACTTGCACGTTTGCTGGAGTGTGATAACACTCAATGGTCTGAAAACAGTTGTGGCTTTTCCATTAATGAAATGGAAAATAAGAGTGAACATTTTCTGCTTTCAGCAAGTGTTAAATCCAACCCTACATTTTGTAAAATTTGCCAGCATGGAGCTCAGGCAGTATACTCCCAATTTTTTTATTCTAGCGAGACTGCGGCCTGGCCACATACACACTGTAAAGTTTCAGGAGTCACAACGGCATTTAAATATGGCAGTGAATCCCTTAAATGAAAGCCGCGTCTGACAGCACGCAAATACTGAATCGAGCTCTCTTTCACGTTAACTTCTGCTTGAACGGACAATTTCACACAAAATTATGTCAAAATGACCGACTTGGCGAGTATCCTAGTAAACATAGTCGGTTTTTTGTTAAGTGAAAATAAACCGTCGAGAGATAAAACGCATGTGTACAGTATCAGGATTGGATCCCCGCATTATACCTTAAAGTGACAGCAGCCCAATATTCCTGCTACTGTCTGTGTATTTAATGTTAATCAAACAACAGACTCACTGCAAAAATACCACTTCACAGAATAACTTTAATAAGGATTCATCTATATTTCATTTATACAGTGCAGACTATGCAGTGACTGTTTTTTTTAGTTGTTTTTTTACATTTGATTACTTAATTCAATTTCTGTACATAATCACCTAATATGTATCTAACTTCTGTTAGATCTACCTGAAAAACCAGTTTACCGGTATTTCATTTGTATCTTATTCTATTGTGTTTATTTGCGCTATTGCTTGTAGTTTGATTGATCTTAATTTGTTAGACTGTTTACTTTAATAGTTTTTGAAATTTATATTTTATATTTGATATTATATTTATGTAGTTTTTTTTTCATTTGCATTGTTCTGGCATTTCATGAAAAAGTCTTGAGTAAGATACATTTACTAGCCAATGGCGACTTGAGCTTCAGTGCATCCGTGGAGGGTTGTTCATTGAGCACTCTGTTGCAGTGTTGCCATGTCTACTAATTATAAGCATTTTGGCCTTGTTGTTTGGACTTGGTGCGGGTCACAATATTTTGGTTTTATTGACAAAATAAAGCATTTAGATTTATTTTGGTTTTATTCTGGGTTGGTTTTTAATCACTGTTTGCAAGATCTGGCAATCAAAGCTTGTTCCTCTTTCCCTGTGATTTTCTTGCAATCACTCTGTATACACACCACATAGAAATTTAGTAAATGCTGTGACACTACCTGAATTTTAGTTAATTCGGTTGTAGAATGCAGTTGTCACTAATTACTGAACTGTGTGTTAGAGTGCGGATCGGGCCGATTTTTTTTGTCCGAGCCCGACCCGAGCCCGACAGGCATAAAGATATTTATGTCCGAGGCCGACAGTTAAAATAAATAAAAAATTCTCATACTAATGACACATGTGCGTTTGTGTGGAAAGCCTGCTTTTATTAAGCAACTGTTGGAAGCCATTCGGAAATGTCAGCAGGATGAGTGCATCAGCGCGCACGGAGAAACAAGCGCACTTAACGCAGGCGTTAATGCACGTGTTTCGTTGTCACGGCTACATAAACAAATTTCCGCACACAGGAAGACAGATGTTATGGTAATATTTTACATGTATTTTAATCACAAAAACGAATGTTTGGATCACGTGAAAGCATCAGGCACATTGGCTACCAATATAATAAGCTGTTTTAAATTTTGTTCAATGTTCAATGCCATATGCGTCGCGCTGATGTGACCGAGCCCGACCCGAACCCGAACCCAGGTCCCGTCGGGCTCGGGTCGGGTATCCATCCTCTACTGTGTGTGGCCTGTGGACAAAACTTATTATTAAACTTATAAATTATTATTATTAATAAATATTGCATTAGTGTTTTATTAGCATATTGGCTATAGTGTTGAAATAATGATGATGATGAAAATTATAATACAATTCAATAATAATAAATTCTTTTTATTATATCATTAGCATATTTGCTGTGGCAATTAGTTTGAAATTTCACTGGTTTTGACAACTAAAAGTTTGGTATCTTGACAGCCCTATTGAGAAGCGCCAAAGTCATATTGATTGCTCTTGCTGTCAACCCGTCCCTGTCAGTGATTGTTGATTTGGGTGGGTCCTTGACCGGTGCTGCCCTCGTCAGCGCCCGAGTGATTAATTGCCAAGTTTACAGACTGGACGCTCGGAGCGTGACTGTGCATTATGATCAGGCGTCTGCGCGCTGAACCCCACCCTCAAAAATGACAAAGCCCTTCTTTTGCACCTGACCTGTCACTCACACCCATCTGTTCCTGTGGAGACAAGCCAGACAATCGCAAACAACAGGATCTGTGCCATGCACCAAACCACATGATCCCAGAGTGCATCTGTCACATGTTTCCCTGTTTTACTGCTCGGAGATCATGCTTCCAAATACGTAAATAATTGAATTGATTTGACTTTATTGCTCTCTTCAGCTCGGTGGCACTTTTGTAAGTATCATGTTGAGCTTTTCCCATTTGAGAACAGGGTAGCGCACAGCAATTTTGTGTAGATTGATTACTCATTTTTTGGCCTCCAGCAGTTGGAACAAAGCTGAATCCAGTGTGCTGGTCAAATCTGTTTTTGAAGGTGCAGTACCTTACAAAATGTTAAATTTAAAGGGATTATATTATATTGTGCCACTGTAGTCTGTAAATGTTTTAAACAATAGTGCGTATCGATGTATTGTCTTTCTCTACTGAGTGTCTAAGGCCCAGACTCTATGCAAGTATGTGAATACAAACGTTACTATCTACACAAGCTTGGTTTTGTGTGTGTTGCGTTAAAAAGGGTATCAGATCAGGGTTGTTATATTTCATATATTAGCATAAACCTTTTTCTTCGTTCAGTTTTTTTTTTTAAGGTGCACTACTGTAATGGCAGGATGAAGGGTTGAGCAATTAAATCTATATTTATGAAAAAGAAATCCACAATACCAATAATAAACAGAGTAATTTTTTATATTTGACCTACATTAAAACTATCAGATGCGTGTTGCTAAAAACTCAAAGGTCTTTGTGACGTAGTAGTCGTAGTCGTCAAAAAACGACTTTTATCACTAAACAACTTTATATCTTTTGTCAAATCAACTTGGATAATGTGGTTCAGACAACATAATATTTTAAGTTTCTGTTGATTAAACCAATATCCTTCATTGCTACTACTACTACTTCTAACTACTTCTTCTAATTTCATTAGACAGCATTTTTGATAATAAATTTGTATTAAATCAGAATCGCGAAAAAATAAAATGGATTTTATAGTGCCTTACATTAAAAGGTAGCTCTCTTTGTAGAGTTAACTTCTTAACAAATATGTTGAATGCTTCGCCATCTGAATATTGTGATTGTGAATTTTTGTGATAATATTTTTGGCCATATCGCCCAGCCCTGGGCAGTTTTGAAGAAAATCTTTCATCAATTTTAAGTCAATATATCAACTTACCTGAATACTAACATATCTGGTTTGATGACACCAACATCTAATGGCAACTCTAGCAACCCCTTGGCCTTGAGTACTGGCAGGCCAACGTAAGCGCTTAACACTCACATTTACGTATACACTTAAAGTATGTTTGTGACCTGGGAGGTCACTTAAGGCCAAAATTAAGTGTTTCCTTCTTTTTGATGGCAAAGCTACCTCTCAATCATTAAATATTTAGGCTAGCGTTTTGCATATCATGCGTTTGAAATAATGTTTACCTCATCCTGCACAGATCACTGCATGCACATGCTGCTTCAAAACAAAGCTTAGCCAGTAAATATAAAGCACTATTGAATCCGAGCAGCACAGAATAAAGAGAGGAGGGTGGGGGTAGGAAAGACCAGAGCGAGGGAGAGAGAAAGGGAGAGAGGCAGGGCGGGAAAAAGCCTGCTCAGTTGAGCAGTATTAACACAGCGTAGCAATTTCATCTTCCCAAACGTGATCTCCTTTAACAACTGTGAGCACTCAAATGCCTGTTGCCAGGTTACCGTCCAGCACTGTGAAAAGCGGGATTGTGTACGCGAGCAGCATGGAGAAGCGCCGCTGACTTGCGCCCATCTCTAAATAATGAATCACCGATGCATTCTGAATAGAGGGAACGCGATGAATAGGCGTGTGTGATCGGGATCGAATCCGCAGCGTCGGAGCCGGGGGATGCCATGCAGCTCCAGTCTGCAGCACAATGCAAGGTGTCCGGCTTCATACTGAATGAAAGATGCGCCCAGTCTCCGAAAATGGAAGTCCACCGGTACGTACACACACAGGCTTCATGGGTTTGTTTTCCTTTGCAACTGTTGCATCATTAATGTTGCTCAAAGACATTGTTGAAATGCATGTTTAGGTTCACGTCGGTTTACTTTCTACTTCAATTTTGCACTCTGGGATTATGGGTTTAATAAAGCAGTGCTCTATTGTAATAATGGAGGATGTGAGTTGCTTTAGGAAGTGTGGTGTAAAATGTTTTCAGTAAGATTACAGTTTCATTTGCACTAACAGCTCCCTGTGGAATGGATGGGAGATGCACAAATCGGCCTATAAAACCAGTGGCAGGCTACCAACATTTGTGCACTGCAAATTCACTCATCAAACATTCATGGCTAGTTTATCCTCCATCGCACAAATATGGCCCTGCAGACAAAATCAAAGTTCATTTTTTGTCTTAATTTTTCTGAAAAAGGGGTCTCAACCAAGTGAAATTGTTTTCTCACTGCTAATAAGTGCTTATAATTCTTTGAAGGAAAGGTGTTTCCCCATGTAGCCACAATGAATGGGGTGTTTTTATAAACTTTGCTGCCATGACCAAGTATCACTTATGACGTTCTTAAGGGGAGCCTCCATGCAGGCAAAAGGTTTGGTGTGAGAAGTCGCTGTGCATTCTTTGTGTGTAAATGGGCAGCTCAGTGGAGGCAAAACAGGTCGCTGTCAGCACTCACCTGCTACTTTGTTAAAAAAGTAAATTGCATTGGTGTTTGCACAGCATACACAGTAAACACAGTATGGACCTGCTTTTCGGAGAGCCTCGACTCATTCTGGAGGTGAGGTGTTGGTGGTAGCTTTTTCTGGAATGAGAAGATTCTTTGAAATTCTTTGTTTTGCTTATGTTTATGTTTTGTAATACAGTGCTGAGGAAAACCAGTGGGGCTGGTCCCGTTTTATGAGTTGGGACTACTCTCATTCTTAAGATTTTTTTGTTTGTTTGTTTTGGGGTGAACACTATTGCTTTGTAAACATTTACTCCACTTTAAATGCAAAAAAACCCAATATGTATTTATATATAGATTATATTTTTCACATACAAAATATTTAATATAAATATTACATGTTTATTTATATAAATGATGAATGCTAAATGTTAGTTTTGGTTAACACCTTTGTTTTGGCAACACATTCAGTCCATTTTAAATTCCAACATGTATATACACACATTTCAGGTTTCCATGATCCTGTCAAAGGTCATATTAATTGATGTCAGCTTGAGTTCCAGTTGTAATTGAAAAGCTATTGTAAAAGTTCCTCATGATTAAAAAGAGGGTATCTCTTAGACTTCATAATGCCATCCGTCTGGCTTTACTACACAACCACGAACCTCTTGAATTTCCTACATGTCAAACTGTGTGGATTATACCCGACGCACTGCTTAGATGGAGATGACAGATGGCAGCTGTCAAAGAGAAAATGTGTTTAGGATAGACGTATTTTGCTGATGTTTTTCAGTGACCAGTCAAACAAGGAAAAAATAAAGGAAGGCATAAATTTGTGCTGCAATGGATATTGGCATGTTGTAAATTGGGTAGAACAGACATTCTCTGAAGTGTTTTGGGGTCTAAAAAGTATTACAACCAGTTCACCAACACGTCCTCTGACTGAAAACATTCCAAACTCGAATTTTCCAAAATGACAAGGTTTTGTTTTACCTATTTTTAATTTTAGGAAAGTGCTTTGTGGTTTCCACAATGTGTCTTAAAGGAAAATGTGTCTCTAAATTGAAATTAGAGATGATCACTATTTTCTTAAAACAAATGTACCATTTCAAAAGATTTTTCTCAGTCTTTATCTTTACATTTAATGTTTAAAGTTAAATAAATATACATGCTATACATGTTATGTTGTATATATTATATTACCATTTCATCTAATTATTCTCAGAATCATTATCTTTATATTAATGTTTAAATTATAAATTTAAATGTATAAATGTATTATATATTTTATATACATAACAAATATGATATGATATGTTTTTATTCATTTAATATATTATGTATTGTGTTGTTATAATTGTGTATAATATAAATAAATCATTACTATGATGTAGGTGTGGCCGTATACCTGTAGACACGATTAAAACTGCATTCCGTAACTTTTTTGGGTTAATAAATAAATTTGAGCACGTACATAACCAGCCAGTGTTCAAAACTATCTGCTTGCCTTAGCTCGATTCAAAATGATAAGCTTGTAATTGTTTTTAATGGATTTCCACGGGAGATTCGAGCATGTCTTTGCGTCATTACGTCACATCTGCACACATAAAGGAGGAGTCTCGGCTAGTATAAGCTATATTGTGTGTGAGGATGTTGGAGGTGGAGATTTATAGCCTTTTCTCACAGCACTTGATATAATTAAACTGATCAATTTGATGGCGGATCCAGAAAGGTTCAAACGACAATCACCAGTGACAACTAGAGATTCACCCGCTGTAAAATGCAAAAGACTTCGAAGTGGCTACAGAAAAAAAGAGACTGCAACCGGGCCCATGCGAAAACAAGGATAATATCAGAAGGGCATTAAATGTAGTCACGCAATGCTGACGTTGTTATTTGTTATCATTAACAATTTGAGAACAAAATATAATTTGCACGTTTTGACGTGATATGATAAGCGATTGTAAGATTTAATCAGCGCGATTTACTGCAATGCTTTTTTCCCCTTAGTTGGTCAGAACAAAAGTGGATGTTACTTGTTCAGATAACATTTTCCAGTGAAAATTATTATGTTGGTCATACTTCCAAAGAGTAGAATCTGTGATTCCGATTGACAGTATCCACACCGCGCGGCGACTGACAGCCGGACATTCTCCTCAAAACATTGAATTCATCCGCGCTGTGCCGAGGCACAACCCACGTAAAGTTGATAATTCCACGAATAACTACAATTGCAGATTTCTAACAGAGATGCCGACAAAGAGGAAAAACTACGGACTGCAGCTTTAACCAGTAGAAATTTTTCCACGGAAGAGATTTTGGACTATCGTCTCTTATTGCGGTAACGCTTGCGTGACGCTGCTGCTCTGCATGGTCACGAAAGCTTATCGTTCAAATGCATTTTTAAAGGTCCCCTGACATGGGGTTATTTTATTATTTTATAATGTTTCCTGGGTTGCCCTTATAATGTTAGTATGTTTTTTAGATACAAAATAGTCATAATTTAGAAATAAAAGGCATTTTTCCTAGCCTGATTTTAGCCTCTGATTTGAACGCTCTGTTTGAAGGGGCGTGTCTGCTGATTCAGTGTAGCCAGCCACTGCTGTGATTGGCTGACATGCTTGCATATGAAATAGCTACATATTACATGTGAAACTCTCTCGAATACTTTTACTACAGCTATTATACGTTTTTACTATTACAGCTATCGAGATTAACGAATCGTGAGAACTTTTAAAAGTATTTAGATCTATTCCCTTCACATAAAATGTTGCCGTGATGAGCATTGAGCAAGCAGATGACAGTCTGTTGATGGCGAGAATGAAGATCTTCTTATCATTGCAACGCAGTTTCTGCACTCTCTCTAATGCTTTCCCCAATGCACACAAGATGATGTACATACAGTAAGAGCTTCGTTGTGCAGTGTAACGTGCGTCATTGATTTCACAACGAGTCAAGATAAACTCGCGCTGTGTGGAAAGATTGTTCTTTGATCGCTTTCTGTATATAATTTGTTCACAATTTAAATAAGATTATTTTTATCCTACTAAAAGAAACGATGTGAAGTTGATATTTTAGTCACTGGCTTGACTTACTGATAAGTCATAAACAGTATTGAACGGTTTTGAGAGAAAGAATAACTTACCTGTCTGAACTTAAACAATTAGGCTACACATCAGAAATTGTTGCTTGGTAGCTCGATTGATTTATTTTCAGACGTTCATCGAGGCCAGCTCTGTATTGGCCCAAGTTGAGGAAACAGTCGTCGGTCAAATGTTTGGACCATACAAAACTTTGGGAAGTTGTGTCGCCGCATTTCCAGAGAAAATAAAATGAACCCATTGTTCCTTCATGAAGGAACTAAAAAATACCTTTTTGTGTTCATTTGTACATCCGAACACTGATCAACTGCCTTGCTTCACTCGTTTGCAAGCCAAGATATCTCTTGAGGAAAAACTCTAATCGCTCCCGCGCGTTCGTACTTCCTAGCTCCTTTTCTCATGGGCGAGCCAAATTCTCCAGGCGGACAAAGCAGAGAAAGGGGAGGTAACCTTTCCTCCTTATGACGTCATTAGGAGGAGATTCAAGATCAGCCCGTCTGAGCTGCAGAGAAGAGAAAAATAGCCAAAGCTCGGTTTACACCGATTGAAAATTCTAGACAGGAGGGGACCAAATACAGGCTAGGGGAACTAATATTAATGTTAAAAAACCTCAGAAAGTGAAAATTTCATGTCAGGGGACCTTTAAACTTCCCCTATTATGCTATTATGTCTCCTAGGTTTGCAAAAAAACAATTTCATTTTCTCATAATATACTTTGCACATCAACACATTTTTCAATGATTCTTAAGCTACTCGATGGATGAGAGCTACTCTGCTCTGACTGGCCAGATGGCCCAGTCTGTTGTGATTGGTCTACCGCGTACAGCGCTTGTCGAAAGCTTCACACTCATTACTATAACTGAACATCAGCTCTGTCCGGAGGCTTCAAGACAGTAACACTGACGTAGATTTTACCAAATTGATCTGAGCGCGAGTCTGATGATAAAACATTGGAAGAACTAGTTATTCAACCCGAACCTCCATCACAAGGACGATTTGAGCAGGACGTTTCTCTGTGACATGCTACTGAGTTTGAGGTACATTATGAGAACCAAAACGCAGCTTAATACCAGGTGTAAACAGGGCCTGACGGGCGCACACATAAAGCTGCTGCTCACAGCATGTGAGTACTGAACTGAGTTTTTTTTTTGCCACATTATTGGGCTTGAACGGTTAAACCTATATACTTGTGTAAAAATGCCGTCTTTCCAAGTATCCTCATAAACAGTCATTTATGTCTTAAGTGAACGTAAAAGCATGTGTAACAGTATATCAGATCGGGCATTTGCTCTTAAAGTGACAGGAGCCTAATAAATCTGCCGTCTGTATCGTTACTGTTAATTAAACAATAACAGCGAGAAAATCTCTCATTGCTCTTGACTGAATCACTTTTGTAACTTTAATAAGGATTAATATATATTTAAATTACACATTGAATTAGCAGTGTTTCTTATAAATTTTATTACTTTACACAATTTATGTAGTATTTATTATTTATAGTGCTTGGAGTTTTTTAGATAGGTCGGTTTCATTTGTGTCTTTGTTCTATTGTAGTTTAGTATTGTTGTAGTATAGTTGTAGACTATTTACTTGACTTTGTAAGCTTGAGGTTTTTATTTTTTTATTTTTACTTGTGCTAGTATAAGGTTTTTTTTGTGATATTGAAATTGGTGATACGAATTATACAATTTCAATAGTATACATTTTTTTGATAATATAAATTCTTATTTAAAGCAAAAATAACTAATTGTCATATATCGTTATCATTAAATAAAATTACTTAATGCAGATAATTACCATCCCTACCCTACTATGATGTCCAGACAAAAAGATCAAGTCTCAGTTGATTCACTAAAGTTAATGCTACATTTGTCTGTATTTAATACATATTTGGCACATTTTTGTTTCTGATGGTGCTGACCTTTTTTTTTTTTTTTTTTTTCTTCCAGATTTCATATAGCCCGTTTTGTGTTCGTACTCAAAAATGAGTGAATTAAAACTGTATTAGCACTCTGCTCGCATTTATTTCTGTCCTTTTTTAAGTGTGTTCTTGTCCCCTTGCCAGTGGCTTAAAAGCAAACTCCTCTCACAAATAGCTGCCCATGCAGAGAATGTCACCAGGGCTGTTTATACAGTGATGATGTCTCCCATTGTCCTGCAAAGCATGGCATGAATGAATCTGCACCGGCATCGACCGAAACGGGTGTTCTGCGTGACTCATGGTTTGTGAGTGGAGTGTATTTTTAAGCCAGTTTTTGCAGTTTCTGTGGAGGAGGTGAGGTGTTGGCAGCTCAGGGACTCTCCATCTCGACTGTGGAAGGAAGCAGTCACTGTCATTAGCTGCAAAGAATCATAGTAAGGGTGAACAATGAACACCAGGCTGAGAGTATTAACGTTCATTTCTTTCATATTTTCATATAACTTGAGATAGACTCGGGGATAGACCAGTTTACTGTCTATTTAGCGCTGATCATTCACTCAAGGCTTGTGCTATAGAGGAAAACAAAAGGCAAGTGAAAAGCCTGAATGGCTCCGTAACCCCCCCTTTCATACAGATTTATTTTTCACAGTAATATGTAGGAGCTACACATAAAACCCACCCACGTACACAGTGTTGCTAAGGTGATGGCTTTAATTCCTCAGTCTATAAAAAGACCAAAAGAGAGCAAAAACACCAACGAGGGATTGTGACTTATGAGGATGTCTCTCTCGACACCAGTGTGTGATCACTACGGAGTCTGAAATCTTTTGAGTTGGCATGAAGATTGTGTCACGGATAGTATCCTCCTCAAAATGGAGGAAATTAAATGCACAGGAAAACAGATACAAGTGCTGAATTGGTTGACGTGCTGCTTCATATAGTGAGTTCGACATCCTCCTCTTCCAAATGCCTCCTATACAGTCCTATAGGAAGAGCAAATTTCAGATTTCCTCACCTAGCCTGAGTACTCCTCAAAAGTGTTGGCTCATGCTTGTATTTATTTGAATGGGGTTCACTTGTAAACTAAAATAGTTATTTAAAGTAAAAAGGAGATTTCTCAAAGAGTCTGAAAACGACTGGTTTCAAGATTCAGTCTCTCTAAGCCCCGCTTTTCCAAGAACTACTGTCTGTTGTGGTTGGTCGATCGCTTACAGCCCGTGTCCGAAATGTCCATCATCCTATCTGAATTTCAGTTACAGAGGCTTCCTAAATCCTCAGCGATTGTACACAGTGTAACGATGGCGTTGATTTTACCACATCAATTTGAGCATGAGTCCGATGATGAAACATTTGAAGAGATAGTTATTCAACCTGATCCTCCATTAATTGACACAAAATGTAGGTAATAGTGGGCCCACAGATGATTTGCAGAACGATTTCAGTAAGTGAGTAATAAGATGAGATGGGTGGTTAGTCGGAGACCTACATCTGCACTGGGTGTACAAAACAAAACTATGTATTTTGAACACTCGGTAGAAAATATTTACATGAATAATTAATCGTACAGAGTATGATTCAGAGGAGCAAGTTGGTACAGATAAAGTGGGGTACTGTCCCATCTTTTAATGGATCGTTTTGCAAATCCCGTGTTGACCCCGCCAAGATTTAAGAAGCAATCGTCAGTAAAATGACCGGAAGAAGATAAATGTGCATTTGTATCGCTGTGGTAATTTTAACCACTGACTTAAAACTGGAAGTGTATACAAAGAGGATTTGCTTCGGCAGTGCAGAAAACAGCGTCTTCTCAACATGTACACAACACGAACCATGTGTTTTTGAGGGCAGGTCAAAGTAGATAACGTTTGTGGGCAGCCAATAAAAACCATAGACTGGCATAATGCAAATTTGTTACGCATGAATGATATGCAAGTAAGACTGGAATTACTGATGACTAGTTTCGGCAGGTCAGAATCGATTCTTTCTTTTGGGAGAAAATAACTTTATTTGTCGTGCACTTTGATCTTTAAATCTTTGCAGACCTTTTACATTCCCAAACAGCTATATTACACACTGCATGAAAGGGAATATCTGAAAAAGCATAATAGGGGCACTTTAATCAATTGTTTCAAACCTGTATGTTATTTTTTTATAACACAATATTTTATATTTTTAACACAAAAGGAGATTTTTGAAGGATATTCATCGTTTTTCCATACCGTGCCAGTTCTTAGTGGAGTATCACTGAGGACTGCTGAAAATTCAGCTTTCCCATTAAAGGAATAAATACATTTTTTAAATGATTTTGTATGTAGTGTATGTTTTATATAATATGTTATTTATATATGTATATATGTATGTATTTTAGTTATATCCTGTCGGGTTAATCATGATCTTATTTTGCAGACGGTGATCAGGGTTTCAGTTATTTGTCACTGTATGCCGATCTTACCTTGTGGCTGTGAGACGGTATGAATCTCACAGTGGGAGTTGGAGCCTATTTCCAGCTCCCTGCTACGCCTACACCATGCCGTGGACCCTCGAGCTCCCTGTGAGCAGTCAGCTCTCAGCCTGAGCCATCTCTGTTACAGGAGTATGGTTTAAAATAGCTCCTGTCTGTTCTTTCTCACGCACCTGTGGCTAGTTGAGTAGGTAAAACACAGCAGAAGTGTTATTTTAGGAGTCCATGCCATGGCCCTCTTAGGGATTTGTAGAATCGCTCAAATGAGATATTCATGTTGCCATTGATTATTTGGTCCATTTTGCTATTAAACTTGATGTGTAATTTTTTGTTCTCGTGTTAAAGTGCTTTCTCGTATCCCAGCTTTAATATACTGAGATAAGTAAACAAGTAAACCATGTTATGATAATATCCTTGAACATGATTACGGTATATTGGCTCAACCAAAGGCATGAGTTTGGAGTGGGACTACCCGTTTAACTGACCAATACAGATGAGGTGATTTGTTCAGGAAACATGTTTTAAAATAAGGCATGGCATCTATACAGATTTCTCAAATTGATCAATTCTGACTCGCAAACTCTTGATTAAATTTCAGATTCCATTTTGATTCATTTGAGTTTATTTCAGTGTTTCAGGTTGATTGATTCAAAACTTTAAAGTAATTTTGAAAAGAACTTGTAATCTGTTAAAAGAACCAGCTCATAAGAGTCAATTGTTTCTGGAATCAGACAGTAGGGTATGGTGTATCCCTTTTGATTTATTAAAGGGGTCATCGGATGCAAAATTCACTTTTATATGGCGGTTGCATATAAATGTGTCTTTGCAGTGTGTGGACACAACCATCATACAATAATGAAAATCCATTCTCTCCTTTTTTTTTTTTAATCCTTAAAAAGCCTAAACACTCTCAATAATCAAGCCGTTTGGATTTTCTGAGCAATATTGATGTCATATTGCTCATGCTCCGCCCACGACCACTGACGGACTGTCCCATATTAGCATATTTCTGCCCTCAGCCATTTGTATACTGTCTGCCAAGGCATCACTTTACGTGTCTTGTGTCGACACGCCCCATGGAAAAGAGGGGTGGGGTGAGGAGTTGCTCATTATCATTTAAAGAGACATGCACCCAAACGGTCGCTGTGAACAGAGCTGTTTTTGAGGAGGTTTGTTTTACACTACCATTGAGGAATTTTAACCAAAGTATGTTACAAACTTTACATGAAGACCCTAAAGAATAGGGGTGTAACGATACACAAAACTGACGGTTCGGTTTTCCCACGGTTTTGACGTCTCGGTTCGGTTCGGTTTAGAAAGCTAACATTGCTTTTTTGTTTGTATTTAAATGAATTAAATTACAATTAAACGTTTCGCAAGGATTAAAAAAAAATCTGCTAATGTAAACTATATAGGGAGCCACACATTACTATAACATTAAAGGTTAACAACAGAGCCTAGACTTTTAGCCTAAATTCAGATGCTATTTATTTTTTAGATATAATAATCAACACATTGTATGAAAACATGTAAACTGAACATAAGGCAGTTTTTGCATTAACTTGTGTTTTTACTCTAACCCCTTCAGACCTGAATTATGTTTCAAGTTTCTGAAAAATATGAAAGTACATTTTCCCAGCTCATGAGGGTTCTATAAATGAGACCAAATTAAAATAATAATAAAAAATATTGGCTTTCATTGTAATTTTTTTTGTCCATTCCAATGGACGTCAGGTCAAAACAGGTGCACTTCCCAAAAATGTACCAACATGAAATAAATTAATAAACATAAAATTTGTTGGTCTATACTTTAAGCTTCTTCTCAAGGTCAAAAAATCTTCAGCAGTAAACCATTTCAACTTTAATTTTGAGGTTTTTGTTTTACAGATTGCACATTGTTTGTAACAAACTAAATATCTTCGAATCAATCAATATGGTCATATTAAAGTCATTTTCTGTGTGCATCTTTCTTTTTTTAGATCAAAAACTTGAACATTATAACATTGCAACTTTAATTGTAAGGTTTTTGCTTTATAGATCGCACATTTGTTTATTCAGAACAAAATAAACCTAAGAATCAATCAATGCATTCACGTTAGAGTCATTTCCTGTGTGCATCTTTGAAACCATTTCTCTGTTAACGGTTTTCTTGTATTTTTACAGTACATTACTGGCAGCACGGTTGCCAGCAAGTTACTGTATTTCGATTTCCAGTAACTGTAGTGTAATTCACTTTACAGTGCACAAGATCAGTACTGTAAAACTTTACTGTATTTGTACTGTATTTCGTAATTTGGGCTGCTTCTGCTGTAATTAATTATACGGCATTGTACGGTAATATCTATATTGATACATTACTGCTAAATATTATTGTAATTTTCAAAATAGTTACTAATAATGATAATATTATATTATAATAATATAATATAGTTATTAGGAAAATATATAGTAGGAAAAAAATACTATGGAAGTCAATGGCTACTGTCAACTGTCTTGTTACCGACATTCTTTAAAATATCTTATTTTGTGTTCAGCAGAATAATGAAACTCATACAGGTTTGGAACAACATGAGGGTGAGTAAGTGATGATGACAAATCTAATTTTTGGGTGAACTATACCTTTAAAGGGATAGTTCATCCAACAATTTAAATTAGCCCATGATTTACTCACCCTCTAGCCATCCTAGGTGTATATGACATTCTTCTTTCGAATACAATCAGAGTTATATTAAAAAATGTCCTGGCTCTTCCAAGCTTTATAATGGCTGTGAATGGTTGTTTCTGTTTTGAAAGTCCATAAAAGTGAATCTATCCATCATAAAAGTGCATCTATCCATAAAAAAAAATTAATATAAAATATGAAAAATATTAATATTCAAGGTGCGCTTTAGATTTAAGTCAAATCCGTATGTTCGTTTGGCCGGAAGCTAGTTATTTTACTTTATAAAGTTTTAAATACGGATATTTTTCTTACATCTCCATCTTTCCTCGTCACTCCACATAAAGTCAGCATCTGAGATTTTTTCATCAGCTATATGTTCAAGCACTTCAAGAACTGTATATTCTGCATATGAAAAAGTAAAAAAAATGTATCGGTACTGTGATATAGATTTTTTTTTTATATAAGAAATTTCAACCCGCATTACTGAAAATGTGATTTCATTAACAGGCTTTCGAACCCACTGTCCATTCTAATGGACAGACACATTTGAAAAAATCCTGATTTAAAACGTGCAATTCTACAATCGATTTTTAACTTTAATAAGTTCAATCTTTCTATTTTACATACAAACTATGAAATACTGGCAAAATATATAAAAAATGTAAATATAACCATATTAAATGTTGCTTGCTTCTGTGTTTGGAGTGAAATGATGGCATGCTTCTCTTCAATGTAGTGTTTTTTTATATAATTACTACATGCAGAGCTTTACTGCCATTTGATTGGATGACAAACGTCCAATCTCATGGACTGCAGGCTTTAAACTAGGTGAAATGCTCCAGAAGTAAAAAAAAAAAAGAAAAAAAAAAAGGGGGCTGACATGTCCATTGTGATGGATGCAGGGTCTGAATTGGGCTAATTTGTTATTGAAATATAATAATTGACACAGTTGCTGTCATTTTCATGAAAGATATTTTAAACATACATTAATTAATCAAGATTAACAGGTTAAGTAAAATATAATATAATATATAGGCTAATAGTGCATTTATTTAGTGCAAGAGTTAATTTCTCTAGGAACCAGTTGAGGACACTGAATGACTTCTGCTGAGGTAAATATAATGCTAGTCACAAGCTATGGTGTTTTATTGACGTCTTTCCGCTGCCGAAACACTAATTGAGCGATTACACGAGTTATAATGCCTTTCAGTAAGTTTACTGTATCTTTCAACATACCTTCAGGTGTCCATGTTTATTCTGTAACTGAGGAAGAGATGATCGTGTTTACTCGCGCTGCCGCTTGAAATGAGGAGCTAGTACAGTGATCTGTCACGCCACATCAAAGAACGCCAAAACGGCATTTATTGTTTGAATTTCATGATCAAATAGTCAGAATTTGAAAGATTACACCTTGCTTATTGTTATTGGTGTTAATGGTGGTTAGGCTACAAAACTGAATTCGTTGTGTACACATAAGACATGAGGTCCAATGAGCCGGGCTGGGCGGGGCCGGGGTAGCAGAGGGGCGTGTTCGGTACGCTGTGAGTATCACGATTCAAATCATGAGTTTTGTATCGCGTTTTTTTGGTTCGGTTAAAATATCGTTACACCCCTGACCATACCAACTTGTGGAAAACGGGCATCCGATGATCAGTTCATTAGAGTCCTTTTTTGAATCGGACTGCTTGCCTTTTGTAACAGGGCCCAGGATGTTCTAGTTATCCCCCGAACCTGATGACGACCCAATGTTTCTCTTGCTTTCCCAGCCCTTACTCAGAAATACCACCTGTCAGCCATGAAAATACCCTTCTTTCTCACTGAATTGACTCGCTGACCCAAATGTGTGTGCTGTTCAATAACTTAGCAAATCTAAATTGTATCCATTCTTTGCTGGCTTTTGTTTCTCTTGCAGCATTGTCTGTGACATCTTAGAGGGAACATTTCCTAGCCATTCAATCTGGAAGATTTACCACATGATCTCTGTGTCTCGCTGTGTCCTTCAAGATCTCTATTCCTTCATTGTGTGAAACACATTGTGTTTTTCTCTGTTGGTGTTGCATGAAGTTTGAGGAGTTGTGGAGCCATCACACAAGAACAGGGTGATATTGTGATATTACGGTGGTAACCTTGACTGAGACTTTGTCTAACTGTTTGTCTGTATTTCATTTTTTTTCTTTTTTGATATTCTTTGTTGTGAGAGAATTCAACAAAAGCTCAGAAATCCCTTGGCCTCTGAGCAGGATTGCTCTGTATAAATCTGGACCAGAGGTCAGTGGTTCCACTTGACTCGTGATGTGGTTTGAATCCTTTTGCTTGCTTGAGTCTCAGTGGATTTGTGATGTGGCTTAGAGATGGCAGCTTGAGTTATAGTGTTAGACAATTTGTGCTGTGTAAACAAACTAAGTGTTAAAGTGTGAACGTGTCTGAGTTGGCCTTCGTGACATGCATGATTCATATCAAACCTTCAGGGCTATTCATCATACATTGACACATATCTAGATCTATGTTTAATTCAGTTTTGTGACTTGTGAATTATAGAACATAAATGGATGATTTGAAATTCCCAAATGGATGTTTTATTTTATTTTATTTTATTTTTTGCATAAAAATAAAAGCAGTGACACTATCATTTCAACCATTGTTGCCAGATACATTTTAAATGTTTAATGTCATGTTTTAATAAATTAATAGAACACGTACTTTATTTTCTAGTCTTCAAGCAACAGATTATACAACATTTACCTGAGATGCATTTTTAATGCATAAAAATTGCTTCTGCAAACTTTCCTGAGTGATGCAAGCATATTGTTGAGTCAGAGCTGATTTATTGATTAAGGTTAGTAAAACTTGTCTGATGACATAACGACTGAATAAAAAGCACATTAAAATAATTATGATTTTCACAATGTTGCTTTTTTTTGTTTGGTGTTGTCGGCTTGCAGAATCCGCTTCCTTGTTTATAGGTTCAATGCCATTCTCACACATGCTGCGACAAGCATGCCTTCATCTTAAGTTGTGTAGTTTATTTGTGAATGAGTGTGTTACACAGACAGAGACAATGGAGCTGTCATTGAGGACGTTACTTTGAGCTGTGTAGAAGGTTGATGATTATTTCTCCTGATGTTGTGGGCGCGGGGTTGCATAATCGGATCTTGGTTTACCATGCTCTTCCCCAGAGCATTTTGCAGGCAGTGCTTGCTCTCGCGTCACTGCAGCCTCAGCACGAAGCCCTCTGATGTCGTATTTTTTAGCTGTTGAGACTTCAAGGCGATGAAGGAATGAAAATGTTGCTTTGGATGTTTTTTTTTTCTTTTTCATATCATAGGGTTTGCTCACACTTTGTCATAGTGCTTGTTTGTAGCCAAATGAATTCCTTTAAGCTTTAAACAAACAGTTTTTCATTTCGTCTTTGATCCAAATGTCAGACACTTGACATGCAACAGAGATTCAGAGAATTATTTGCCAATTAACGTTAATTTAATTATTTATATAATTACCATTGTTCACTTGAAGAAAGACAAACAATATAAGGTTTTAAAATTGTCAGCTTTATTTTATACTTGAAGCCCTGCATACTTGCACACTGCTAGTTTAACTTATTTATATTAAATTTATTTTTTATTTGCATCCACTTCCAGGACACAGCGGATCTTGTTATTTTGACAATTCCCTAAATGGCTTATTAATCCTATGATAGATAATAAAAAAATAAAAAAATGTGAGCATAGAATTGCATAGCTGTCATAATTTTGGCTGTGTGCTTTATTCCATCATGTTGTTTTCCTTTCATCAGAGAACCCTGTGTGCTTGCCTCTGTCTGTCCTTGGGATTTATTTGCACCTCTGAAATGAGATTGAAGGGAAACATTATCTGTTTAAATGTTTTTTTTTGCCAAATCAGAAAAACTATATAAACAGGAATGGTGGACTGACACTGTTCTTTGTGTAGTCGTACTGTGTGTTTTGAAATCCACTGTTCTCCAGGCCTGCTGAAGTCACAGATTGAATTTAGGCTCTGTTTACACCTGTATTAAGATTGCGTTTTGGTCGATCGGATCACAATTAGACGAGGGAGACACATACACATTTACAGCTCTTTTGTCCATGGCCTGATTTCTTTGAGGGGAGGGACTTTTTCAGATCTTTCGATCTAATGGACGAAATAAGCTCGCGCAATTTACATATGACCACGACTGGAGAAAACCGAAAAACACAAGGAGAGCAGCAGCTTTAGTTTCTGCTTTGATAGCCGCAAGACCACGCCGAAATTGGCGAGTTTGTGTTAGAAATCAGGAATGGTTGAGAGTACATTGTGCTTGGTAGGTTTTTCATCTTCAAACCAAACTTGGGTCTCCAGCCAAAGTTTAAATCCCATCAGGCTAGCGTGCTTCCCATAATGTTTATGCATTATGTCAGTAGGCGGAGAGTAGGCGGTCTTTTGTGGCTGTTCGACCACGTGAGCGTTTACACTACAAAAGCGTTTTCGACTACCTCTGGAAGGTCGAAAGTGGACAAGCTCAAAATGTTTTAGACCCGGTTTACACCTGTATTTAGCATCGTGATCCAAACGACCAAAACGCATCTTAAAGTCCCCATGAATTCAAAATTGACCATACTTACTTTGTTTGCCTAAATTGATCGTTTTGTGGTGAACAATTCATCCATGCAAGTCAATCCACACAAAAAAAATGTTTGGCTTCGTAATCTTTCATCAAAATCTGAAATTTCCCCTCCCCTCTGCATTGGAGGACCTTCCCTGATGACGTAGGTTTGACTGTTTGGGTGTCTGCTTAACATCCGTAACCATGCCCCTCCAACTGACAGTAGACAGGGGGAATGAAAACACCTACTTTTCTAGATCCAACCAGGTGCTAGTTGGAAAAAAAAGCCACGCCCACTATTTTGCCTCATTTAGTATTCCGTTTCTCTCGTAAATACGTCACAACACTGGAGAAAAGTCGTTTGCAACTTCCGGTTCACGGGGACTTTAATACCAGGTGTAAACACGGCCTTCCTTACAGTAGCAAGATTTGGGTGAAACGATCATTCCCAGGTATCATAAGATCAGCAAATTCCAGCAGTGTGGCCTGCTTCGTCCTTGTAGCTGTTGTCCTGACTCTCATTGATGCTCTTAATGTTGAGGTCTATGATCTATAGATGAAGCTGGATGATCAGCTGCTGAGTGGAGTTTTGCTTATTACATATAAAATGTATAAATAGGTTAAAAAATAGGTAATTTATCACAATGAAAAATTATCACAAAAGTGGCCGATACAGCACAAGCACTATATTCTAAGACTTAAACCAAAACCAAACATGTTTTATATGATCTCAGTAATAAAATAAAATAGAATTTTGGGTTGAGTCATTCCTTTGTTTATATGCAAAAACTGCTTGGGCTAATGATGCAGGATGTGAATGCTTTCTATTAGTCATAGGTTTTTGTTGAAAGAGTTTTATTTTTATTTTTATGTGTGTCATGGCTCCCTCCCATTGACCTGTTATCCTGTAATAAGTATTTGCTCCCTGACTGTCTGCCATCAATTACACCGTAATATGACATAGAGCACCGCAGAGCCTGCTCGGCCCACTCCGGCATGCTTCTTCCTTAATTAAAGTGTAGGGATTGGTCTCGGAGGACAATCCTGTTAGATTAGCCCTTATCTGCTAGGCGGATGATCCCGGGATCTCATCTCAGTCCCTAGATTGATTTCAGGGAAAAGCAAAACAAAACACTCAACAGTCTGTCGATGTATATTCTGGAGTGCTTTGTCATGATTATTTATTTGACCAGATTAACTTGATTTATGTTAGGCATCTGATCTTGAAGTCTTTCCATCTCCCCAGCAGTCCAAATTGTTTTGTATGTGATTTTTATGTGACATCAATGCTTGTGAGGACTAGGTTAGTGTAATCAAGTAGCATGGACATCAGGTTATTGTTGTTAGTTTTACACCGTGTTCTAACCAGGCTGACTAGAGCTACTTGGTGCCGAAAAAACCAAGCAACCAAAAGAATGCAAGTGCTTAGGACATGAACATTCCCATAAAATCTAGCTTTCATTTCCTAAGGTTTGTTTTGCAACAAAGTGACAAAGAAAAATATACATTTAAGATGCATTGTCAAGGTTTCTAGAGTAGGGGGATGTAAGCAACCAGAAGTTTTTTTTTTTTTTTTTTTTTTTTTTTTTTTTTTTTTTACAAGTTCAGAGCAGTTTTTCTCTTGCTTTCTCGCTCTCTCCTTTTGCCACCTGCATTAAGTGTGTTTCTTCAATGTGATCACATGACAAGGGAAGGCTTTCAGTGGCTCTTTTGCTTTTCTATTAACGCAGTGGGAGTTTGGAAGTCATTGTAAATAATTTAGTGTTATATGCAAGGTAGAGTTGTTCTATAGTGCAAAGTGAGCAGAGAGACGGGAAATTGATTTCCAGTGTTTACATTTAATGGTGACTGCTTAATGAAAGGGTGACCTATAAAGGTGTACTGCACTTGAGTGCCAATGCAGGATCACATGACAGATGGTTACTTCACTGTGGTTCAAAGCGTTCTGTGAAGAGCGTTTAACTACTCCAGTCTGCATAGATATAAGGAATTATTCAATTCTGTTTTTATTAAATTATTAAAGTCTTTTCATTGAATTTAATGACCTGGATCCCATATTTATTGCCACTTTAGACCAGAGGCAGTTAATTTGAGTGAATTTTAACCCTTTTAAAAACATTGTGAATAGTTTTCCATCATCCAATCATGCGTCTCTTTTTTTTCTTCTTCTTTTTCAGTGAGCAGAGTATCTGTCAGGCGCGGGCTGCTGTCATGGTATATGACGACGCCAATAAGAAGTGGGTTCCGGCTGGTGGATCCACAGGCTTTAGTCGAGTCCACATCTATCACCACACTGGCAACAACGCCTTCAGAGTAGTGGGCCGTAAAATTCAGGACCACCAGGTAAGAGAAAGGGGGAGCTGTGGTCTCCAATGAGTTGACAATTATTAAAAAGCATGATGGATTGACAAATAAATGCTCTTTTCACAGGTAGAGTAGGTCTGGGTATTGACACAAATTTCACAATTCGATTCGATTTCAATTCACAAGCTTGCAATTTGATTTCGATTTAATATTGATTATTTTGGATATCAGGTACAATACATGCCAAATTTTCTCAAGGAAAACAAATCTCTTAACTAATGCTGTAATTTATGGGAGTCAGTTGCCTACTAGACTTCATTAGCCTACTATAATATTGAAGGTAAAAATGAACTGATTTGTTTACAAACACTTAAATTACACTTATTTATTTTTATAATAAAGTTATATGAAATATAAACATGGTGGCTGTCATAAAAACTTGCCAGATTTATTCAAACATGCACTAAATATTGAAGAACATAAAAAATTATAATGAATATATACATACATATATGTCATTTGGGGCATATATTTAGCAAAATGCTCCTCTCTAGAATTCTTTTTTCTAGCTTACTAATGAGTTTATGGTCACTGGAAATGGTTTTTCTGAGGTAAATGTTTTTTAAGGGATGCAATTATTACCTATAGGGGGACTTTAACAATAAAGTAGGTATTGCTGCAAATTTATTGTGAATATTGTCACAGCTGAAGGGTGTTTTTAGAATCTAGTCTGATATGAACGTCGTAAAGGCAATCCACATCCAGTGGGTTTAACTTTGAGTCGTCTGCTTGGCCTTGTTGGCTTCCCCTGCAGAGAGGGCTCTGGTTTCACTGCAGTGCTTTGATAACCCATGACACCGAACACGGGAGGTTTGAGTGGCTCACAGATCAGCGCAGCGTGGTTTAAAGAGAATAACATCTCATGAGAAATGCTCCTGTTCTTGTTGTGATTACAAGAACGTTATGCTTTTTGAAAATGCTGTTCATTTTTCCTTTTAGTGATTCATTGTTGTATTTCAAGGAAGAGTTCACACAAAGATCAAAATTCTGTCGTCATTTACTCGCCCTCAATTTGTTCCAAACAAATACGAGTTCGACTGTCTTTTTTCTGTGAAACATAAAAGGAAGAAATGATAAATGATCAAGAATGTACTGGCTATTTTTTTTCCTCATATGATGAAAGTGAATAAGATGAATAATGTCCAAAATGATCAAACAAGTGATCCAGATGTTAAAGGCTCTATCTATATTAATCTTTCTGTTGCTACATGGCGCCATCAACTTCAGAAGACTTAATATAGTGCACAAGTCATATGGACTACTTTTGTGGTGCTTTTTTGTTGTTGTTGTTGTCAGTTTGTAGTGTAGTAGCCCAGGTCACTTTCACTTTATTTTATGTGAATGGCCTGTTCTCTTTTTGTGTTCCATGGAAGAAAGAAAGTCATGATGGAGAGTAAATGATACATTTTTTTTATCACTATTCCTTAAGGAAAAAGGCTACATGCACTGAACAATACTTTTCTCTTATTCAAGATTTGGGAGTGTTGTTTTACTCGATTTGAATTGCAGAAATTGCCTCTTTTTTTTCTTCTTCTTCTTTTTTTCTTCTAGCTATTAATTGACCAAGCACTCAATTTCTTTCCTGACCTGAGACTGAATATTTAAAGATTTATGGGTCAAACAGAACTTAAAAAAGGTCACCAAAACATTAAAAATCCCATTTATTTCTAAAGCGTTAATAATACTGGATTAGTTATGCCCTATAGCTACTGTATTAAATGGAAATGGTAGAAAAATTCAGGATTTTTAGGTTCTGTACCCTTTCTGTGGTTAGGAAGCCATTTGTCTCTGGGTTTAAGGTGGCATTTGCTGAGATTAACTGTAGCCCTGGTCCCATTATGAATGCTATTATCATGTCTTATATAAAACTACCATGTTCGCATTCAGGAAACATGGTGTGGCAGTAAAAACTCGGTTCTGAATGCTTCTAGGTTGAGGGCATATTACTGAAAAATGGCAGTGCTTTTTATTGGCGGTATTTAAAAGATCATGACATTGCTAAACATCTACACACATTTGAGTGGTATGTGCTGCTTTAGCAACCGTTTAACCTGTCATCTTTTTGTGCATTTTGTGAACTCCAGTATGTAGTGGGAGAGATATTTTCCACCTATGCTCTTTCCTTTAGAATGAATAGGTTTTTTTTTACTTTTTTTTTATTTTATTTTTTTACTAAACAACCTTTCCATTTGAAATGAGTACCAATGCTTGCTTATGTTTTGTAATTTTGATTATACATTCTTTTCTTTTTAGGCCCAATATAGTTGCTGCTGTCCCATCCTTCAAAACAGCCTTTTTGTAAAGTCTGCATTATATATTACCTGACATCAAGGTCTTATTTGTATGCTGTATCCTGATATAACCAAGTCCATTATATCATTGTTAATAGGCAGCCAAAGCCAATCATTTTCTCTATGAAGGTTACTCCGTGAAGGCTGTGTAAGATTGTGTCTTTAAATAGCATAAGTCTTCAGCAATGTTGTCACTGTGTTGAACCATTTTTTTAGTCTGGAGTGTCCAGCTGTTTTCTTTTTATCTATTACGGACTAATTTAAGTGAATTCTGTTTCTAAGGCCTTTTATTATTATTAATAAAGTAGTGGAGCCGATTATTAATTGAAGAAAGTGTAAAAAGGTGTTTTTTTTTTCTATCCCACCAAATAAGTCTCTTAGGAAATACCTGTACTTTGTAGGAAAAAAGTCATTTGTAGGTTCATTTCCATTAAAAGTATTGACCGTGTTTAACATTGCTGTTTATCCTAACCAGCTCTCCATAGCAACAATGGTCCAACCAATGATGTGAATTTTAGGCGGAGCTATCTGTTTTTTTTTTCAACCAATGGCTGATGGGGAGTGTTTTGAAAACCTTTTTGGTACTTTATTATAATTTTTTTTTTTATTTTATTGTTGCACAGAAACTACACTTCACCTCTGCATACTAAATTTAGAGCGTTTCATATCACGTAATTCACTGCTGGCTACATATTGCATATGTATTTAATTAGTGTCTGGCCCGTTCTTTCTTTAGCTGTTCTTTTCCTGTGAAGAAATTAACCGTTAAATAAGCCTTTTTCTTTTCCTTTGTTTGGATGAGGACACTTTTAAGTGAAGTGCAAGGTAATGTGCACTTACAGGTAACCTTTATTCAGCACTGACTGTGGTTGTTGCTCCCTGCTACACAAAAGGCAGAAATGCTGAGGGGGTGATGACACTGTACATGACTCATTGCTATTTTAATGGCTATTCAGTGTTTCGTGAAAAGCCTATTTCTGCCTCTGAGAGTAGCTAGGCCTTTTTAGTCCTGGTTACGTTAATAATTCATGACCGGCACAATCATCACAGTGATATCTGAGGATGGAGTGTATCAGATTACTTCAGGAAACTTACTGACATTTGTTGATGAGCTATTCATGGTGGTTTAATGACCGAAATGAGTAAAGCGTTGAAGTGCCGCTCACAAGGCAAATGTAAACACATATTTTACGTTTGACCTACGATAATAGCCTTGTCATCTATATATAACTGACTGTCTTCAGATCTATACCTGCAAGTGTGCCAGTAACTAGTCATTTAGTAGACACTTCTTAGCACAGATTGAACACTCCATAGCAAGCTGAGCAGGGCTCATCAAAAATGAAAACAAAATGTATATTACCAGTGGTTAAATTAAATCATATATATATTAGGGGTGTAACGATACACGTATTCATATTGAATTTCCTACTTTCCAACTCTGCAGATAAAGCGTTGTGAATTTCGGTGATAAAATAAAACAAAATTCTGTATCAAAATTTATAGGCAAGACAAGTAGTTTGTTTAGGCATGGGTTGTAAGGAATTACAAACCTGCGCACATATTTTCAAAAGCACATAGCCTACTATAGAATCAATTCTGAATGAGCATGTGAACGCCGTCAGCGTTAATCACAGGTTCGCGTTTAAAGTCTGATCATTTCGACGGAGGTGAATCAATCAAAATTAACTTTAGCTGGAAACTACATTATTCAAGAACCACTATAAAGCCAAAACAATCTCTGTTACCTTAAATTATTTTTTATCTCTGTAAAGCTGCTTTGAAACAATCTACACTGTTAAAAGCGCTATATAAATGAAGATGACTTGACTTGAACCGTTCGGTACGAGACTTTCGGTTCGGTTTTCGCTACGCATTTTTAAACCGAACGGTTCGTTGGACCATTTTTCCTGCCGACCAACATTTTAAAACAGTGAGAGATCGTGTGGCTGGCCCGACGCTTAGTAAGAGCCACGAGACGCGCTCCAATACGGGCAAAGGAGCGAATAAAATATACGATAAGATGAAAAAATGGTAAATAAGAGATGGATTGCACTTTATGTGCTCTCATTGGAGTGTCTGGTTCATGTAAACAGTGAGAGATCTTGTGGCAGGCGCGACGCTAATAGGTGACGTGACGCGCGCTCCAAATGGACAAAAAGATATAAAATAAGATGACAAATACCCCTACTGTACGCAGCCCTGGATAATAGCGGAGACAATTCACGTTATAACACAGAGATGACCAGATATCATGGTAGAGATGTAATTTTTAATTGCTGAATTTAATTTATAATTGTAATTGGGTTGTATTTAATGATGCTATATTTAAATAAAATTGCCTTTGCCATCATGTAAAACCCAGCCATCAATTTAGTATTCCGTCATAGTGACTAAAACAAACAATAGAGGGTATGCGCATGACGTCACCGTCGGCCGGAGTGAATGCGGTCACGCCCACAAGTGGCAAAAAGACTGAGCGGCAGCATTTGTTTTCAGCGTGAATGCTGTGAAAATCACACAAAACACATCTAAAACGGGAAAGAGCTTTGCGATTGACTGTACAACTAGATTTGACCAGAAATCTGAGGTACTGTATATTTTTACAGACTGCAAAAAGCTACAGAACAGACTATATTCTGCATAATTGGATGTTTTTAAATAAACACTGACAAAAAACTATACAAGTTTTAGGGCTGGACGATATGATGATATACAGTATAACATTAATGTAAGTGATCACTCGGATTTAGACCTATCTATATTGTATTTATATAAAACGTTTACAGGCAAATTTTCTTAATTTATTTCCCCGGCGTCAAAATCAGGCACATATAAATGTCAGGAAACACGATTCCTGGCTGCATGTCAATATCCATGGATCACTGGATCTTTGATAAGTTGTAAGGAACACTATATCGAGTCCAACTTTTAGTTTAAACTGATAATAGTTTGTTTTACTCGCGTTAACGCAGTTTCCCCTATTAACTCCAGTCACGCAGCAGCTCTTTTGCCACTCAGTCCGGCTGAGGGGGGCGTGTTCCGGCGGGGAAGTGACGTTAATGCATTCCCTCTATTCACTCTGTCTCAGTGTATTACAGTTGTTTTACTAAAACTTAATATCAATGCCAACGGCGAGAGAATTTAGTTTTGCAGTGGACAAATCACCTTACTTTGCACGGGGGTAAAAATAAGTCTCATAAGACACTTGAGTAAACGCTCGTGTGTTTTGTGTCTTAATCAACCTTTTCCACACACATAAATTATAACTCGTACTCATCGCTCTGTCCATTTCAGCAAATGACGTTTTGTGAAGGCCTCTCCTGTTGCTTTGGTGCTTGTCAACACGCGCGTGCACCCCCTGCTGGTAAAGCCGACTACAGCAGATGGAGATTATGATCGGTAATCTACTGCTTTTCCTGCAGTTCCTGGATGTCGACGTTGAATTTACTGTCGAATTTGAACCACTGAATTTGTGGAAGCAAATTTTCAAGGCGAAATAAAATGGACCGAAATTTGCCTGTTGAATATTATAGGTTGTATTTTTAAACAGTTTGAAAATATTGGAAGTGAAATATGAAAGGTGAATATGGATTATTGAATTTTTAATATTGAAATTGTGTTTGAAATGTTTTTAATTGAAATATTCACAGCTTAAATATTCAACCATGTTGAATTTCAGCCCATAAAAATCCAAGCCTTAAAAATACAATGGATTAAAATGCAAGCATGGTTAACGCAATGCATATTTTTTTCAATTGGTGCAATTCAACATGCTTTTTAAAAACATTTGACATTATTTTACTTCCATAAGCAACATTCGCCATGGATTTACTGTAGTAACACTACTAACTGTAACCATGGAAGTTTGGCAGGAATGGTAGGCTATAATGCTTTCAAGTAACATTACATCGGTTTTATTTTGACAATATGAATACAATTGCTGCCCTCAAATGTTAATCTGAACTAAAA
This sequence comes from Tiaroga cobitis, assembly GCA_030578255.1. Lineage (NCBI taxonomy): Eukaryota > Metazoa > Chordata > Actinopteri > Cypriniformes > Leuciscidae > Tiaroga > Tiaroga cobitis. Next base: position 11,600,651 of record CM060610.1, read on the forward strand.
TAAACCTTTGTTTATAACTACTACAATATTACATTTCATTTTGTCCAAGAAGCTGTTTTTTTATATGCTCCTAAGAAAAGTCAAGTATAGCTCAATGATCAAAGTAAAAAATATCATACTTTATGATTTTAGTTTTAATAAAAATATAATAAAAAAAATTAAATCAAGGACATTTCTCTGGTATTTCTTTCTTTTTGCTGTATCGAAAACGTACCGAACCGTGACACAAGTGTATCGTTTCGAACCGACCCGAATTTTGTGAACCGTTAACCCCCTAATATATATATATATATATATATATATATATATATATGTACATGTGTATATATATATATATATGTGTGTGTGTGTGTGTGTATGTATACAAATATATAATATATTACATGTATTTACAAATTTAAAAATATATAAAAAAAATATATACACCATTTCCCACATTAAATGCGGTTATATACGTATCAGTGTCTTAAATGCACATTTTCACTTTGTATGATACTGTTTAGCAAGAAACAATTACACACTTAAAGATTTTTTGATGTTGGAGTAAAAACAATGGAAAACTGTCCAAAAAACTTGACTAAGTTACATATATAGAACCATGGCCCAGTTTTTCATTCCTGTTGCTCAGTTTCATTAATGTGTTGAGAAAACTGAGAAGTTTTCTGCACTTGTCAGTTGTGACAGGGTGGCTTACAGTTCACAGTTCCTTTTATAACACTTGCCAATTAGTTGCACTTCTTATGATAATTACATTGATGTCAAAAGGATGAGAAATTGAAATGACTGGGTAAACAGCCAGTTACCACAGAAGCTTCGAGAAAGATTCACCCTGTTGAGGACATGCTTTTGGGAGAGTTTAAGAAGTCAGTCAAGTGTTTGATATTTAAGTATCTCCCAGCCATTTGCAGTTACCATATTTACCAATTAGTGTTAATGCTGTAAAACCTGTCTGGAGCCGAGCTGGCCTCAGCAACCTTTGTGAAACTTATAAAGAAATGCTTTTACTTTTTAGTTATCTACAAGAATAGAGGTGCTGCGTGCAGCAGTTTTTCAATCTCTAGTTTGTCCTTGTGAATCTTTTAGAGAACGAGTCTGAGTCTTTTATTTTTCGCTGAAGAACAGTGTTATCTGTCATCTTTCAGTAATGCCGATGTTTCTGCTTTGTGGTGGTTTATTGAGAGGTTTTAGAAATTTTTACTTGAAACTTTTGAAGCCTTGAGTTTTAGCGACTTGATCTCATGAGTAAAACGTGACTTTGCATAATGTTTTTGCAAAACACGGAATATGTTGGGCATGCTAAACATGAGTTTTATTAACATGAGCAATTCCAGTACAGATGATTCTTTAAAAGGGATAGTTCACCCAAAAATAAAAAATCTGTCATCATTTACTCATCCTCAAGTTGTTCCAAACTAGTATGAATGTCTTTCTTTTGCAATAGTCAACTGTTTGGCTTCCCATATTCTTCAAAAAAATCTTCTTTTGTGTTCAGAAGAAGAAAGAAATTCATACAGGTTTGGTCCGGAACAACTTGAGGGTGAGATGATGACAGAGTTTTCATTTTATGGGTGAAATATCCCTTTAATATGCTTGAAAACATTGATTTTAACGTGTGTGAACTTTGTTTAGTGCCATATTTTACCTGTGAAATTTTATAGACTGCTCCCTTTTGGCGTATTAGTGGAAATGCAGTGCTTCACAGTTCTCTGAGATTTCAAGTTCAGTTTGGACTTGAATTTCAAAACAAATGGTATTAAAGCATTGATTTGAATTTATATGTGCTGTTCTCTTCTGTCAACAGGTGGTAATAAACTGTGCCATTCCCAAGGGGCTGAAATACAACCAGGCCACGCAAACGTTTCACCAGTGGCGAGATGCACGGCAGGTGTACGGCCTTAACTTTGGCAGCAAAGAAGATGCCAATGTATTTGCCAGTGCCATGATGCATGCCCTGGAGGTGCTGAACTCTCAGGATGCAGGTGAGAATGCTGTTTTCACACCAGCTTGCAAAGCTTAATGATGTGTGAATTGTGTGAACTGGCTTCTGTGTTACGGCACTATTACGCTGCATTCCAAAAGTGATACTCGGACACTTCGGAAAAATCATATAAAGAATATTCTTGTAACTACTATAAGCAATTCTGCAGAATCATCTGTTTAAAGTTTTTTTTTTTTTTTTAAATTAAAATGAAGATAAATAAAAAATGATTAATAAAAGTGCTACGTTTCTTGAATCCATTAAAATGGCTAAACAAATATACACTGATACAAATAATTATGCGGTGAAGTAAATACTACATGAAAAAGTTAGTTCGGGCAAGAATAAAAACAAAACAAAGGAAATTCTAAATTTGTACTCAATTAAATCTTGTAGATATTAAAGTGTAAATATAAATTATATAAAATTAAGTAAAACCTATTTAACTTTTCTAATACTGGTATTCCCACCATGCACTGGAGCATGAATAATTAATAAGGTTGATTTTTCACTGTTTTTCAGCTGCATTTACACCATTTTATCATTGTTTTTGTTGTTAGGTTTGGTTACTTGCCATTTTGTGACATCTGGATTCATTTTCTACTCAAAATAACTCATTCACACTCAAAAACGATCTATCGAATGTCACCGTCATTGTGTATTCTGGTCTACTGTGGTCTTGGATGCCATGTTACTTTTATTACGTAAATACAGTATGGAATCTATACAATTTCTATTGTATTATTTACTCAGATGTTTCTTAGTAAAATTCAGTTAAATTCAGCAAATTTACTTAACTTAGCTTTTTTTAATTTGACCTAATTCTATATGTGAAATTAAATAAATGAATTATAATTTAGTATAATTGACTTAATTACTTCAATTAAATGTTAAGTGTCAGTCAACTGAATGTTAAGTTCAGTAGTAAGTAGGTTTAACTTGGGGATGTTTCTAGGATTTTTATTTTAAGGGGGCTCAGCCCCCAATGTAACACTTAAAAGTAACACTTTAATTTAGGATCTAATGCTCACTATTAACTAGTTTTATTACCATGCATATGGCAGGGTTTTATAATCATTGGTCCCGATTCGAATGTGAGGTAGGCTAGTTCTAAAATAAACATTTTGATTTCTCTGATCTACATATGTGCATTTTAAGATGTTTTGAAGGCCAAAAAATTTGGATAACAGCTTTAAAACCATGTCATTGAGCAGTCTGTCAGTGGAGAAAGTAAACATGATGATGAATAATTTTCTAAGACGCATTCATTTACCGAAAGCTACTAGGAAAGTTAGGTAACTAACTTTATTAAATTAATTCATAATATGTATTTTAAACATTCATTATTAGTCTTGTGCCTAGCATTATGAAAACGGCTTTGTTAATGTGTCGTCTTGTCTGCTCACAATGACAGTAAACTATGAGTCACGTTACATTTTCAGTTCAAAATGGCAAAATTAGATAATTAGTTTGCCTGATTATTTTTGTCTTCGTTTAACATGTATGAACTAAAAAACTGTCAAATATGAAATGTTTAGTTCAGCTACTTGCATCTTATCTCGCACTTGACCGTACACTGAAGCGTCGAGTCGCTCTGCTAAAATTTGCGCTCGGCAGCTTCTGTGAACATAAAGCCCGCCTACTTTGATTTGATTGGTCATCTCAAGTATTCTGAGATTGACTAGCAGTGACAGACCAATGTGGCTCAGATATGAACACACACACACACACACAGTCCTCTGTTTCTGACGTGCTTGGCGCCGCTGCGGACTGAAGATGAAGAACGCGCTGAATTTGATTATAACAAGACTGAAGCGAATACTAATTTGTGTAGCCTACACTTAATCACAAATTTTTAGGGGGGCTACGCAGAAGTTTAGGGGGGCTGAAGCTCTGTACAATATAACAGATAAGTTGTACAGAGCAGTAGCAGTAAAAATTACTTAAAATGTGTTAGTGCAAGTTGTTACGAGGATTTTATCAAGTAAATCCTACAAGTTATTTTTTCAGTGTATAATAATAATAATAGTTATTATTATTATTATTATTATTATTATTGTTGTTGTAGAAGTAGTAGCAGTAGTATTTATTTTAGTGTTTATTACATTACTGTTGCCACCATTGGAAAAGGGATTTTTGCCACAGTAACATCAGCCCTTAATCCTGGTAAAATCACTGTAATGCACTGTAACGCATAAGATTGCTAATCATTTAATTTAATATTCAACAATATTTTTGATTGCCTGCATTGACACCATTATATGAGAACTGAGTTGGATGATGACATCACGGTTTTCTTCAGAGCGGCTATATATAAATGAACTAAATTAATATATTTTTTTAACCACAAAAATGAAACATCACTGAACTTACTTAAGTTGGACTGTGATGGTATTTTCTTTTGGAAACATTATTTTCCTGTTATCTCTGTAAAGCTGCTTTGAAACGATCTGTATTGTAAAAAGCGCTATATAAATAAATGTGACTTGACTTGATGCTACAGATTACAAAATCTTCAAAATCTTTGTTTTTATTTTATGTCAGACACCAAATCTATCAAAAACAGTCTAATTAAATGTTCTATTACTGTTTTGTGTTTGGTGCTGGTGATCCCTGCAGAATTTAATTTTGTTCTGGTCTTTGCCAAGTTAGTGAGGTCACATTTGGAGCCAGACTCAATCCATTGTGCTCAATTAATTGTAATTTAGCAAACGGGGCCTGCTCACAGGGGGGGTTTGTTTTGTATGCGTGTTGTTTAAGACAGAGAGAGTCTAGGTTACCTCTGTTTGTGCTGATTGGGTTTAGGGGGAGGTGCCTCGGCTTGTGAATAACAGTCTGCTTGAAATCCATTCATCTGCAGTGGTTGCGTCTACATGTGCTCAGACACGTGTCGTTTTCTGCCCTTTTTCCTCTGCTGTCTGAGACCCTGGCCCGGTCACAGCAGGGGGTCATCCACATACCGAGCTCAATGTTCTCAGCGTGGCAGGGCAGTTCATTGCTGAGGTTGTTTGCCTTTAGAAACAGATGATGCTTTGTTTTGTGGACTGGACTCGGCTTGTTTCTGAGATATGGCTGGTCAGTCAGTTCTTAACTGTTGCATATTGAGCTGCTCTCTGTTCTACAGTGTATCACAATAGTAAGGTCATTCTGTTAACCCCATACTGTGTTTGAGGCAAGGATGCTTTTTAAAGGATCGTTTGTATTGATTTCAGCAAAAGTTGGATTTCATTATTGGAAAACAATGTTTCAGTGATGCATAGAGCAAATGTCAATGTCACAGTTTGATTTTTGGCTTGTAGACTCATGCTATAAATTACAGACATGGCATCTGAGTAGGGATGGGAATCGAGAACCGGTTCTTCTTCAGAACCGGTTCCCAGAGAACCAATTCCTTGGAACTGTTAGTATGCCTGCTTAACGATTCCACTTATCGGTTCCGCTCGTTGCAAATGTGTCATGACGTCACACACGCGCTGCGTTATTTTGATTCAGAACGCACTCAACGCAGCAAACATGGCATCGAGGCAGAAGCGCTCGTTTGGTTATATTTCACGCTAAAAGACGACAATATATGAGGTGCTGTCTAGGGCTTAAATCAAACTTCATTCACGCACACATATATGAAACACTTGCATACACGTATACTAAGTAGTCAAACATACATGTATACTGCTGAATGCTCAAACAAATACACATGAAATGCACAACGACATCAATGCACAAGCATCAAAGTAGTTGCATAGCTGTCAATGGAGGGACAGAAATCTCTCAGATTTCATTCAAATATCTTCATTTGTGTTCCAAAAATGAATGAAAGTCTTATGGGTTTGGAACGAGATGAGGGCGAGTAATTAAAGGGTTAGTTCACCCAAAAATGAAAATTAAGTCATTAATTACTCACCCCCATGCTGTACCAACCCCGTAAGACCTTAGTTCGTCTTCGGAACACAAATGAAGATATTTATGATTAAATCTGAGAGGTTGATCACTCCTCCATAGGCTTCGAGACTTCAAGAGATTTCCACGACGCATGCGCGAGAATTGCGATCTCCTTCAACTACTTCAGTTAAGTTCTCGTGGAAATCTCTTGAAGTCTCGTTTCAGGCCTACAAGGAAGAAAAAGAATAGTCGAATAAAGTCGTTATTTTTGTTTGTTTTTTCGCACAAAAAGTATTCTCGTCGCTTGATAAACTTATAGTTGAGCCACTGTTGCGACATGGAATATTTAAACATTTTCTTTAATGACTTTCTGGGCCGTCAAGTTTCATTCCCTTAGGCAGCCTATGGAGGAGTGATCAGCCTCTCAGATTTAATCATAAATATCTTCATTTGTGTTCCGAAGACGAACTAAGGTCTTACGGGGTTGGTACAGCATGGGGGCGAGTAATTAATTACTTAATTTTCATTTTTGGGTGAACTAACCCTTTAATTACTCGCCCTCATCTCGTTCCAAACCCATACGCTTTTCGTTCATTTTTGGAACACAAATGAAGATATTTGAATGAAATCTGAGAGATTTCTGTCCCTCCATTGACAGCTATGCAACTACTTTGATGCTTCATAAAGAGATTGTAAAACTAATCCATTTGAATTGACTGGTTTAGTCCAAATTTTCCGAAGATGAATAAAAAGTCTTACGGTGTTGGAATGACATGAGGTTGAGTTATTAATGACAGAATTTTCATTTTTGGGTCAACTAGCCCTTTAAGTTCACATGTCATGCAAACAAGAAACTATGCTTCAAACCACAGGTCGAGAGCTGTCGTTCCAACCACACAACTTTGTGATGCTGTTTGCGAATGTTTGTTGGAACTATTGATTTTAGGAAACACAGTCCTGAGTTTGTTTGACAAGGTTCTGAGGAGTTATTACATTATTCTTTTTTTACTACTATAGTATTTGTTAGTATTTTGAATTAGTAGATTTCATTTGAGTAATTTATGTGTATTTGTCTTTTTTAATAATAATACCGTTACAGTTAATACAGTTTATTACAGGTTTTTATTTCAGTTAGTTGCCAAGGCAACATTTCTCATTTTCTTGAACTTTTTTCATCTAATATTTATATTTTATTTCAGATTTATTTCAGACTATAGTTTAAGTTAACAATAACACTGGTTCTAAGCAGCGTTAGAGAGTTAAACTAACTAACTTATTTTCTCAGTAGCATGACACCTCTTTTCAAAATAATTGATCCTGTCCAGTAACAAACAATTTTTTACCCTGAGTAGTGATGCACAGTAGTAAGACAATCAAATCTAATACAATTAGAATGTCTCTTTTTCAAATAGTTAGCAATTCGTTCAGTGAGTCAATTTGTTCGGATAATTATTCACTGATTCATTTGATCCACTCGGTTGTGTTCCTTGAATTTGCTGAACAGCATATATTTTTTGTGTAAAAGTAGCCTACATCTATAAGAATTTTCTGTGTTTTCTTTTTCTTTGTATCTGAGAAGGGAGAAAGGGAATTTGTGAGACCATATTCATTCAAGCAATGCAGAAACTGTGACTGTTGCCATTTTCCATGACCTTCAGTTCTTTGTCTCACTAATCTCGCTATGGAAAGTTATCTAGTCACTGCGCTTGGCTCCTGTTATCGCCACAGGAAGCTTCAGAGTCTGTGGCCTTATTACTGTCTATTAATTACCTGATAGCACGGCAGTTAATTATGCAAAGCGATGTTAATTATGCATACTTTGCTGATGTGCGGATGGTCCAAGTCCTCTGACTGTTGCGATCCAAAAAACAGTGAATTAACTATGTAAAATGCTGTTTACTGTGAAATTGTAATTTGAATCTGACTCTCAGACCCCACAGACATGGAGAAATGTCTGCTCATCTCCTGTTGCCTTGGGGGGAGACGAGTCTTCAACGTAGAAGTTTTGCCTTCGGGATTTTTTGTTCATCTGCCTTGCAGCTTTCTTCTCACATCTGATCCCTCTCGTCCTCTCCTCCTTCGTTATTCGTCTACTTTCTCCCTTAATAGAAGATAGGTTTACATTTAGTTGTACTTCATGCCAGTGTTGGGGACACTACTGGCTATTCATAATTTGAGGTGTAGTTCAACAAGCTGCACTTTTGTAAATTAATTAGCTACACTACAAGCTAATAACAGAACACAGCAGTTACCGACACTATTTTTATTCCCTTATGTCCAAAGCTGCAATTATTTGACCAAAGATGCAGTAAAAAACAGTAATGTTGTGAAATAATATTACAATAAAAATCTTGTTCTATTGTATTTTAATCATGTGATGGCAAAGCTGAATTTTTAACCATTATAAATGTAATGCATCCCTGCTGAATTAAAGTATTAATTTCTTACAAAAAATAATAATAACCTGACCCCGAACTTTTTAGTAGTTGTGTGTCTGTCTCTGTTTATGTATAATCCAAAAAAATAAAAAAACACAATAATTCATATTACTGAATTGAAATTTTATAGTGCTGAACAGCGGGAAATGATGCTGTAAATAATTTTTGAACCGTTTCACTTATGAATTGCTTTAAGGAACTTTTCACTAAAATTGAATCTGATTTCCCAATGTTACATAAAAATGAGCAAGGGGTAATTATAGGACAACGTGTTTTATTATTGACTATTTGGTTGGGCTAAAAGTGTGAAATGCGGTATAAGACAAGATAAACAGTGATGCTGTGATTTTAGAAAATGCAGCTTGCAACTGGAAAAGATGTACTATTTTGAAAACCACTGAGCTACTGTCATGCTATCTAACAAATGTAGTTACGTTAGTAGCATCCCTCCCTAGCACTGTTGTGTGCGCTACACTATCTCTGCTGAATTTGCTAATGCCTGTAGGTACCTGGCATGGAGACAGTATTTTCGGGGAGTGTGTTAAACTGCACTAACCAGCCAGCAGTAGGATCCCATATGACTGAGCCAAAACCGAAAGGTGTAATTGGCTCCCCCTTTAATTCACTCCATTGTCAACATTAACCTGTGTACAGCTGCGGTAGGGCTAAATGGCTGCGCTCAGTTCTGTTAGAACCATCTAACTAACTGCAGTTTGTATCCAGGTCTCTAAGTGAACTTGTTTGCAGTATGTGTACTGAAGTACTGAATAAAGTTCAGTCAAGATGCAATTAACATTTGGTGCATGTTTGATTGCTTTGAGATTTGTAGATGTTTGTTTGGCAACAGACTGTGTCAAATTACAGTATTTATGTGTTTTTGACCTTGAAATCCTTCATGACTGTTTTTCACTCACAATTATTTACATGCTTTGAATAAATCACCAGCCAAGTAATTTAGAAAATTAAGGCATTGGCAGGCAATTAATAAATAAATAAACAATTGATTTGTTTTTAAACAATTTGGCTCTTAGCTATTGGGTGTTATTTATTAACACACTTGGCATAATCGCACTGAAGAGAAAAAAAGAGACTCATAAAATTAAAATGTGCACCCTGTTGATCGCATAGGGTATTGCAGTGTTACTAGGCAGACTTGTTAATAAATCATGTCAGCCGGTGTTTCCTTAGCATATTCATGACCTCAGGTGGGCTAATACTTGTCAAGTACCACATGCCACAGAATGTGATCCACTGTCTTTTACACTGTGTCTAATCACAGACATAACAATGTAGTCATCTCTTTTTTTAGAGACTCTTAGTTGCTGTATTTGTATTTTTGGAGTGGCACATCAGGTAGTATGTTTACATGGACTGATCGGAATGTTTGTGACCCGTTTGTGCCTTGTTGTGTGTCATCCCGTTACATATGTTTAGGTACCGGGGATCTACTTTGAAGAAGTTTGTGTATATATTTTGTGTAGTTTTATGTGCAGCATGTCATCCGGACGTGTATATGCTGGTTGAGGGGTCCAGGAGAATCAAAAGCCCTTTTTTCCAAACCCCTAGAATGTGTCTGCTATTTTTAGTTGGGTGTAATGTGCAACACAGTGTCACATGCCTGGGTGATGTTACCCTGACATTGGAGCCATGGACTTCGTGAGATTTTGAGTTTTTATATAAATGCTGTTGCCAGCATGACTGAGGAGCTCTTGTAGGGCAGACAGCCATAGAGCTCTTGGCAACATGGACTATATATATACATGCAGGCGTGATGGATGTGCTGATTGATGTATTGGTGAGGTAAATGTATGAACGTGTTTGTCATTTGGAAATCAACCTGTCCAAACCAGACAATCCGCCTGAGGAGTGTACATGAGAAATGTGACCTTTTATTTTTCCCATGGGTAAATTGAGTTTAATTATTGTAAACTTTACACTTTCTTCACTTTTGTTTTTTTGTTCATCTCTCACCTTGACATGACTGCTTGGAATGTGTGAACAAAGGAATGATTGCTTACTGGCACAGACATGCAGGTGTTTGTGGTTTAGGACTCAGATGTGAAGTTTGTTGTATTGCTGACGGGCCGGCAGGAGTTGTGTAATTTAGTTGCTGTTGGTTAAGCTCCTCCAAAACCCTGGCTTAGCTGAAGCAGTGTGATTTCTCACGCCGTGACATCTCCGTGAGGAATAAGACCTTGTCTTCTGTATATCACTTTGGCAATGTGGACTGCTATTGAACTTTTCATTCAAGATATTTTAATCGAGTTGCACAAATAACATTTTTTTGGCTGATACAATAAGACGATAGTTATGTTCATCCTATGGCCGATAACCGTTAAATGACAAAAAAATAAATCTATGCAAAAATCTAATGGAAATGAAATTACTATGCACAATATGAAATATTGACTGATACCAACCAATTAAAAAAAAAAAAAGTCTAATATCAGCTGATAACTGACGTGGTACCAATGTATTGTGCAATTCTTAATGAGTATTTTTGTCTCCTTTTTTCCCAGTAAAAAATAGTAAGTAAACAAGATTTTAAAACCAGATGAATGTGCCTAATGAGCAAGACTATGTAATATGTGTATAGTAATTTAATAAGGATTTCGGCTGTACAGATTCTTTAAGGGATAGTTTAATCAAAAATGAAAAACCCCAAAACCACTTTGACGCTTCAAAACGGTCATAGAGATTGTTAAACTAATCCATATATGAATTGAGTGGTTTAGTAAAAATTTTTGGAAGACTTAATTGCTTTATATGATGAACAGATTGAATTTAGGCTTTTATTCACATTAAACATTAATCAACTCGCACATCAGTTGACGTGCGAGAACCAGTGATGTCCATTCTCGTGTTACGCAGCACGTTTGAGCTTCCACAAGAACCAATGAGGTTCATTCTCGTGTTACGCAGCACGTTTGAGCTTCCACAAGAACCAATGAGGTCGCAGCACGTTTGAGCGTCCGCAAGAGGTTTGTTCTTCCGCTTAAGGAAGGTTCGGGTTGAGCCTCTGTTTATGTTCACTGATCAATGTTTATATGTGAATAAAAGCCTAAATTCAAAATAAAACACGATTGTGTCTCTTCAGAAAACTTGGACTACACCGCTGATTCAAATGGATTTGTTTTATGGTCCCTTTATGAACTTTTTGAAGCTTCAAAGTGGTAGTTGCGTAGCTGGCAATGGAGGTACAGAAAGCCCACAGATTTCATTTAAAATATCTTAATTAGTGTTCCGAAGATGAACGAAAGTCTTGTGGGTTTGAAATGACGTAAGGGTGAGTAATTGACAGAATTTTCATTTTTGGGTGAACTATCCCTTTAAGCCACATGTTCCCTCTTATGTAGTTTTCAGATTAATACACTGAGTTTATTTTTATTTATTTTTTACCTAAAATGGGAAAAATCTGATCTTTATAAGTCCAGATGGCTCACATGGCTCTTGTGCCCTGAACTTCATTTAATCGCTTCTGAAATAGAAAGATGGAGGAAGGAAAATTCTGATTGGAAAACTAGAAGCACAAGGAAAATAACTTTGTATAGTCAGAAAAGTTGTTCTATTTCACAGAAACTGTGCCTGGTAACTGTTATAACTTACATGTGATCATTTATTTTCAAATGGAGCTCTAAATTTAGGAATCGGTCCCTAGCTTCCAAATATCAGCCTGCCTAGACCAGTAGCTTAACCACAACATGTAAGAAGGTCATGAGTTAAGGTTTTGTGCCACCTTTCAGTGTATAAATACTGTCTTATGATGACCTGTTGACAGTCGTTAAATATTTGGGATTGCATGAGCTCATCCATGTCAGAACAAAGCAGGCTTTGCACCCCGTCCAGGCGTAGACCCCCAGGATCCTGCTGCGTCTGCGTCTCGAGGTCTAAATGAAGGTCGCCCTGTTTTCATACTTCACAGTTTGGCAGGACAGGTGTTTATGTTTTGAGACCTGGTTCCTCTGTGGGGAAATAGCAGGACAGAACATTCCTGAGCCAAAAAGAGTTTGTTTTTCTGTCTGTGGAGGCTCAATATGGCTTGAAAGGGGTGGGGTGGACCCCGTGTCTGGTATGTGTTTGTTTTCTGACTTGACACCACATGACCACCCAATTGCTCCAACAGCTAAGGTGGGAAAGATGACGTTGGCGGCCCCAAACACATTTTATCAATGAGATCATTCTCTTGCCCCAGACTCTTAATAGTCCGTGTTGCAGAAGGGTTTCCTCTACATCTTTCTCAATAGCTGCAGAGCTCGTCTTGCCGCTTCTTAAGTTCTTCCAGGCTGCAGGTTAGCTTTGTTGCTTTGGAACTATAGCTTCATTTCGAGTTCTGAGCTTAGTTATATATATTTATTCTTCAATTTTTCTTGTTGGAATCCGACTCAGTTAATACAACATTAGAGCTCAGTATCTCTACCACAACTCTCCCAGAGGGACTCGGTCTGGGTTCAGAGCGTCAGAGCAGAAAGGCAGGCCTGCAGTGCACCTGTCCATCATGCCAGCCCCCAGAGTGTACCGCTTCCCGCAGAAGATCAGCCGCACTGAGATCATCTTGAGGAGTGAGTTTGCTGGGGAGGGAAGGGGCTTTAACCATGAGAGACTCCCAGGGGCAGTCAGGGACATGGTGTGGTACAACTCTTTTCCAGGACTAAATTATGTCAGACAAACCGTATTGTGCTTATGGTATGTAGTAAAATGGTTATGAATAAAGCTAAATATACCTTTTTCTTTTTCTTTTTATATAGACACATTTAATCTTTTTAAAAATCTGATCTTTGCAAAGGTCTGGATCAGTAGTTGTTATGCTAATGCTTGCTTGTCATATTCTGTCTTAGAAACAAGCATTTTCTGCATGAGCACCACAGCGTGTAATATGATGTTTGTTTATCATAATTATGGTTTGACTATTTGGCTTCATCAACACTCTAGCTACAAAATGTAAAGGTGCTTAAATTAAAGTGCACCGTTCGTAGACTTAACCAATTGCATAAGTTTGAGGGCAGGAATGATCAGTTTGTCTGACCAATAACATTTGGCAATCATTATTTTTTTGGACTTCCGTTTTTTGCCACTAGTGGCAGAGAATTACATTCAAGTCTTGTCGGAAAGATCTTATTTATGAGTTGAACACATAAATGACAAAAAAAAAATATATGAGTGGGGAAACTCATAAGCCCAGAGATTTTGCGTTTTGGCGTATGAGCAAACATGTCAGATGCAATGGATACAGGATCTGTATTAATGGTAAATGTGTTAAAATGAATGAAATGCTTTTTTAAAAATAAAACTAAGTTGCATGTACAAAATACCACAGTATTGTGCACTTATGATAAAATATATAATGATTCATTTTACAGCACCTTCAGCAATCGAATAGAGGGAATGCATTAACGTCACTTCCCCGCCGGAACACGCCCCCCTCAGCCGGACTGAGTGGCAAAAGAGCTGCTGCGTGGCTGGAGTTAATAGGGGAAACTGCAAAAACGCGAGTAAAACAAACTATTATCAGTTTAAACTAAAAGTTGGACTCGATATAGTGTTCCTTACAACTTATCAAAGATCCAGTGATCCATGGATATTGACATGCAGCCAGGAATCGTGTTTCCTGACATTTATATGTGCCTGATTTCGACGCTGGGGAAATAAATGAAGAAAATTTGCCTGTAAACGTTTTATATAAATACAATATAGATAGGTCTAAATCCGAGTGATCACTTACATTAATGTTATACTGTATATCATCATATCGTCCAGCCCTAAAACTTGTATAGTTTTTTGTCAGTGTTTATTTAAAAACATCCAATTATGCAGAATATAGTCTGTTCTGTAGCTTTTTGCAGTCTGTAAAAATATACAGTACCTCAGATTTCTGGTCAAATCTAGTTGTACAGTCAATCGCAAAGCTCTTTCCAGTTTTAGATGTGTTTTGTGTTTTTTTCACGGCATTCGCACTGAAAACAAATGCCGCCGCTCAGTCTTTTTGCCACTTGTGGGCGTGACCGCATTCACTCCGGCCGACGGTGACGTCATGCGCATACCCTCTATAGCATAAAGCAAAAACGCACCATTCTTTGCTCATTATTTGTTTATAATTTTGTAGATGTAGAGTTCTTGTTGAATTTCGTGCAAAAAAGGTACATCGCCATCTACCATAAGTTCATAGCAATTTGCAAGTTTCCTCGAGCCATGACAGGAATTGAATTTGTTGAATGGCAAACCAAAATAGTTGTCAAGGTATGTTTATTGTGAAATCTGGCGGATTTCATCCAATCAAACCACTTAACCTCTCCACACTTCTTTGCTGAGGTTAACAGCACAGCCATGCCAAATTTATCACGGAAAACCATTAAATGTCTGAAACGGATTGTCCATAACGATCCAAGAGCTGTTCTGTTTTTCTCAGGGAAATGTGTGCTTGTTTTAGCTCTGTGTGCTGAGTCCGTCTTTTCACTCTATTACCACCAGCAATTCTCACATTCTCAATCTTGCTTATCCTGTAGGTTTTTCTCCATTTGATTTGCCTTTAATACAGTTTTCCAATGTCATTTAATTTTCATTTCAAGTGTAAATGACGTTTCTACACAATATAACGAAGCTAGTTTGACGATAGCCGTTATCTCAGCAAAAGTTGTATTGTATGGAGTGCGATTTAACAGCATGTCTTTGGATAAAAGTCTTGTTAGCTCATTTCAGAAGTACTAAATATAATTGTTTAATGTTTACACTCTCCACATGTTCAGTGGTGGGTTTGTTCTCATTTCATTTGGACTTGTAATGGCAGAACTGTTTCCAAGCTGAGTTTCTTTTATTAGGAAACATTGCATCAAAAAGCCTCCCAGTGGTTTTGCAGCCCATTCCTGCCACTGCATTCATTTACCCTCCCCGGAGCTGAAGTGGGATAAGGTGATGCTATTTAGTATCTCTGGGGTAATGCAGAACACTGAAAACATCAACACCTTGTGCCCGAAACAGCTGATCTAGGGCCAGTAGCATTACTAGTTAAAACAAATCAAAACACATAAAGACAAACTCTTATTTTAGTTGTTTATTTTATTTTAAAATGGGAGGTTATCATATCTCTGTGGACATGATATACTATAAATATTTTGAGCAAGTTGTAATATGTAGAACCCAGTAACTTGTAGTATTTTGTTTTGTGTTTTGTTTTTGTTTAGTTTTGTATGGTTTGGTTTTTGTTTGATTTTTACATTGGAGGTTATCATATCTATGTGGGCATGATAGAATGTGTTGCTAGATGGACAAAGATTTTAAGCAAGTTGTAGTAAGTAGAACCTGGTAACTACTTCTACTATTTTTAGGTCCCATATCTTACCAGACTTTCGGTCTCAGACATGGAGCCCTGAGCAGAGGTGTCAAAAGTATTCACATTCGTTTACTTAAGTAGAAGTATAGATACTAGGTTTTAAAAAGACTTCTGTAGAAGTTGAAGTATCAACTCAAGCTTTTTACTCAAGTAAAAGTGTAAAAGTAACTGGTTTCAAAACTTCTTAAAGTATAAAAGTAAAAGTAATGCAAGGAAAAAAAATGCCATTAAGGACAAAAGCTTAGGCCGCGCCACAGGGGCCTATAGTGCACTACCACCTCCTTAAAAAACATGTTTCTAAATGCCATCACTATAATGTTATAATAATGTGAATGTTGAAAAATTTGGGATGCACTACCCGTTTCAGCCGCATATATGCCCATAGAAAATGAATTTCAGCCAAATTTTCATTTCAGTAAAATGCATTAAAGAACCATATGTGTGTACTACTGAGCATTAACATGTGTTTCATGGAGCAGAAGATATGATGACTAGTTGCCTATAAGCATTGCAATGGTGCAAAAAGTCAAACTTCAGAAGCATGTTATCTCGGAATGGTATATGTTTATACTTCTCTTTAAAGGCGTAGGTTTGATTTTGAGATTGGTGGGTCCTGGGGACATTCACAGAAGCGGAGGAATCAGGAAATTAATAGGATAGTGTATTAAGGTTTTTAGTCTATTGACCTTAACAATACGTTAATTCATTAATTCTGTAATGTTACAGGTAACTAATAAAGACAAGAGGCAGTTTAACAGAGACTTAACCTTACTCCGTTCATAGTGCAATGCAATAGTGCAATTCTGTCTTGTTCCTTGCTTTTTGAAGAAGCCAAACACGTCTGCATCTTTCATTAAAAGGATATAGTTCACCCAAAAACGAAAATCATTTAAATCAAACCAGTTTATTTCTTCTGCTAAACACAAAAGAAGATATTTTGAAGAATGTCGATAACCAAAACAGCTGATTGTAGCCATTGACTTCCATTATAGGGAAAAAAAAAATACTATGGAAGTCAATGGCTACCATCAACTGTATGGTTATCGACATTCTTCAAAATATCTTCTTTTGTGTTCAGCAGAAGAAAGAATCTGGTTTGAAACAACTTGAGAGTGAGTAAATTCTGTCATTTACTCACTCTCTTCATTTTTAAATAAGTGAACTATCCCTTTAACAGAAATTAACTGTTGGTATATATGTTTTGCATCAATACTGTCAAGTTTGTCCTGTTGGATACGACACAGCAATTCTGTCAGGTGTCACTTGTGGCCATTACATTGAGACATGTTTTCAGGGTCCTAAGTGCACTGAAACTTCTTTCAGTCCAGCGGATGAGACTGGGATGACAAGGTTTCAACTTTATCAAACAGGCCTCTCATTTCAACAGACCAAGCAATGTTATTTTTTTCATGTTTTATGGGGACTTTCCATAGACAATGATTTTTATACTGTACAAACTGTGTATTCTACGTCCCCCTACACTAACCATATCACAGATAACTCTCTGCATTTTCAAAAAACATAATTTAGTCTGATTTATAAGCTATTTAAAAAAAATATTGGATATTGCCATCTTTATGGGGATATTTTGATTCTATAATTACACACACACTCTCTCTCTCTCTCTCTCTCTCTCTCTCTCTCTCTCTCTCACACACACACACTCTCTCTCTCTCTCTCTCACACACACACACACACACACACTCTCGATTATGTTTGCCACTTATACCGCGATTGTCTTACAGTACTATATTGTAAAAACGGCTGTCCCCAAATCAATATTTGACGCGATTTGCCCCGTATTCTTGAGCAGAAAACTGTTGATTTCTCCCTCACTTACCGCATCTAGGTTTCCTAATTCCTTCGGATGAGTTTTGCCGCTTCGCACAACCAAATGTAACAGCCTCTCACAAGTTAGAAAGAAAACACAAAGCCAATCAGTTTAGCGATGTTCAGGAGACGGGACTCGGATCCATTAAACGTTTGTGTAATTGGTATTTATTTGAACGATGACAAGCCGAAATGAAAACATTAACAAGCCGAAATGAAATAGGAGTAACGAGGCTATTTTTAAAATGTAAGGAGTAGAAAGTACAGATAATTGCGTGGAAATGTAAGGAGTAGAAGTAAAAAGTCGTCTGAAAAATAATTACTCAAGTAAAGTATAAATACCCAAAATTTCTACTTAAGTAAGGTAACAAAGTATTTGTACTTCGTTACTTGACACCTCTGGCCCTGAGTAAAGCCCTGAGGCTGAGGCCAAAACCACAGCACTATATACGTTATATCTCAGGATGACTGCAAACACACAGATAGTCTTGTTTGACGTCTTGAGCTTTCTACCACTGAGACCGAAACCCTGATTCTGTATCCGTTGACATTTCTTTTGACTCATGTAAATTGCTTTAATAACATCACATTTAACCGGTTCACTGACCTGCTCAATATACAATCAGAATCGTTTTAGAGCTAGAGGACTTATCGTTTGCTTCCTCATCTTAAAATGCAGTCCTTGACTCTAATTTCCCATTTGCGGAACCACAACTGTGGAATTAATTGGAAGGCTTGCGCCCGTGTTGTGCGACTCATATGAGTGATAAGGGGATTTGTGTGTTGTATTTACAAGGTGACTGGGGCTGTGTGTCAGATGATGTATATTTTCCCCAAATGTTGCTGTAAAACAACGGAAGAGGAAAAGTTGTCTTGTCTTTCAAGAACAGGGGGTGTATCAATCCTGGACTGATTGTCAAGCCTTTGGGCACAATTAATGGTGCTTGCTCAGGGAAATATCCCAATTATTATTGCTCATATGTTTAAGGATTTGAACGATCACTTCATGTAAATCTGTTGGTTCACTGTTACTTCATGTCAATTAATTTTTGGCCAGACCAACCGCTGTGGGACATTTGTCAATCAGCTGCTTTCTGTTTCTGTTACTTTGTCACACCTTGGGCATTTATGGGTTAATGTGACTGTTTAATGTGGCTGTTTGAATGTTAAAGAGATCTTAAGAGTTCACCCAAAAATTAATGTTCTGTCACATATTTTTTTAGTCAATACAACGAAAGTCAATGGGCCAGTGTTGTTTTGCATTTATTCATTTTTATTGTATGGACCAAAATAAGCTAAAAAATATCTTGTGTTTTGTTCCACAGAAGAAAGTAATACAGGTTTGGAACAACACGATGACTAAACTATTCCTTTCACTGTAAGCTCTGAAAAAATCAATGCAGTTATATGACTAATGTTTCCCTTAGATACATACTAGCAAAAACCAAGATTCTTGCAGGTTACAGCAGTGTCATTTTCACTGATGAGATAATAGAGGTAGTGTCACATTAAAACATGTGGGTTAGAACATAATAAATAGTGCAAAACATAAACTAAAATAAATATTAGAAAATGAGAGCCTATTTGTTATAGTAACACTGTCTAACTGCAACACCATCAAGTTTCAGAGGGAAGCAGTGTTTATCTTTCCACTCTTGAACTCATTGTGGTCCTAATGTGTGGTGTGAAATTTTTAGCGATGATCATCCAACTCTGAGAATTAAAGCTGCCCAGTGTATTTGTTGCTATTAGTAGTTGATGACATCATCTGATAACTTAGTTTCATGCCCATTATTTGATCCTGTGGCTTTTGAGACAAGCTATGTATCTCCCTGTCAGTGCTTAAAAAGACTTCCTGAGACATCTTTGATCCGTCGTGTGGAAAACAGGTTTTTTTTTGTCCTGAAATGTTTCTCTTAAATTGTCCTTTGCTCACTATAGGTTTCAGTCTCAGTCCCTCTGTATCTGTGTCTCTTGCTGTCTTTTTTTCTCGAAAGGGTTAAGTCTACAAATACATCCATGTTTTTCTCCACCCACCTGATCGTAATAGTTGTGATGTGATTGTAACATTGACCGCTTTACCCTTCGCCCATCCAGGCATGAATAATTGATCCGGTCCGGAAAGTGCAATAAGTGAACCACATCCTGCTCTGTGAACATTGTGGCAGAGCGTCTAACTGCCAAGCCTATTGGTCCGGTCTTATTTTACCACAGCAGTGTTTGCTTGGGAATAGCCAGAACAACATGCTGCTCTCTCTGAGATCTCATGGAGTCATTGATGGGAGTTTGGGAGTTGATGCGAACGGCTCTAGCGCACTTGTTACAAGTGCACCTAAAGACCAGGATGGACTTCTACAGTACATCTGCTGTCAGAAGAGGCTCGGTGGTTCCCTCCTCTCATGTAGGTGCTATTCGGACTCTTTAGCTTCATGTTGGTCCGTAAATGGTCCATTTAATAAGTAGAAACTTAAACTGAGCTGATGTTTGAGTATGATTTTATTTTCACTGTCTATTTTTTTATACTTTTTTGAAATTTCCTAAAACTTGAAATGAACATAAACTGTAAAGCTGCTTTGAAACAATATGTATTGTGAAAAGCGCTATACAAATAAATTTGAATTGAATTGAATAGTGTTAAATAGTTGAATAACAGCTCATTTTTATTTGTAAGCTAAATGGTGCAAAATGCAAATACACTGATGCAATGTTATTATGCATCCAGTAATGATAAAACATTTTTAAATTGTTTTATAATTAACATTATAAAATGAAAAATAACATAATTATTACAAATTACATACATTATGTAAAATGTTGTATTTTAATTGTATTATTTTATTTGTGCATGTTTGTAGAGTAGGAAGTACATTGGAGGTTATGCTATCAGTGTGTGATCTAATAGCAGTACATTACCAAACTGGCTTGAAGGAGGATCAGTTCATATTAAGGCTGACACTGAGTGCTTTTGGACCGGAGCCAGCCTTTAAAGTGCTCAGATGGGCCGGGTTAAATGGGCCAAGTATGCTTGCCTTTGTGTCAGTGTTTCAAATGGCAGTCATTGCACTTGGAAATCTCCATAAAGTGGCCATAATAACCAATCAAGTTAATATTTGTACAATTTGACCTTAGTCTCTGGAGTGTCTAAATCTGCTGGCTCATTAGATTCTTTTTGGCTTTGATAATTTGTGATTAGCTCAACACATTTTAATAGTAACGTTTGTTTCTGTTTCAAGGAAGGAAGAGAAATGGAGGGTGCTTGCTTATATAACAGGGCCTTTTCATACACATTAAGGCTGGCGTAGGTGTGTTTTATATGTGTTGAAGACGAAGGGAATTTGTAGAGTGGGCTACACAAACATGGACAATCAGGAACGTTTGGCTTTCTTAAAGGGGGGCACAAAACTGTAATGTTAGATTAGATTTGACAGTTGACTTGATTACTGCTTGGCTTGTCCAGATGGCTCAGCTCTAATGTCATGTTTTTATCATGGAGTCTTGTTTTGTAAGGAGAATTCTACATTCAGACTTGTTTAATCCAATTAACATGTTCTGCAAGCCATTTCTTTTTGTTTATGGTGAAGTTGAACTTTGTTACTCGATGTGCATTGCATGCCATGATCTGCTTTGCTCCAACTTTAATATTGATAAAAAAATAGGACTTTATCCCAAGACAATGTTGTTTTATGTTATGTTAAATGTTGTTTTGTTTTTTACTGTTTTGGTTTTATTTCTAATGTTATGTTTTGTAAATGTTGTGTTTTAATGTTATGGTTTTATGTTATGTTGTTGTTTTTTTTCATATAAAATGTTTTTTTTTTTATGTTTTTGATGTTTGAAGTTTTATGTTTTGTTATAAAATCTAAAAAATAATAAAACAAAATATGTTATGTTGAGTTTTGTTATTTTTTTTTGTTTGTTAAATGTTATGTTTGATGTGTTTTATGTTTGTTTTCTTTAATGTTAGTGTGCTTTTTTTATTTTTTTTATTGTGGTATAAGCCCTTTCAGATATTCCATGCAAAACGTGTGAAAACGAAACAAATCGTTAACTGTTCTTCCTTTGTCGGACAGAAGGTTTCAAACCTGATATATGGACCAGACCTTTTGCTATGCAGTCAATAGTTTGACACTGTGGCTATTAAGACTACCTTCCCCCACTAAAATGATCAAACTGCAGGAAAAAAAACACAGGTTAAACAGGTGAAAGGATAAAAAAGGTTTTGTTTTTGCAATGCCATGCTGTGAGAAGCAAATAAACAGGAAATGGTTGAGGGCACATGTAGTCTGGTAATGAGCAGCGAGAGCCTTACCTCCAGACTCGATAAACAGACCTCTCTTACCTGCACAATGCTGCATTGATCGATCACTCAATCGTGTCACGGCAGAGACCTGTCCTGTGTTTGTGCTAAGCTTTTATTCCAACCTCTGCCTCCCTGCGTTCTCAAATCCAACCTGGCAAAAGTAACAGGGCCTCTTTACCCAAGACAATATCAAGGCTTGGTTTTCCATCTGCATGATATATTCCCGGCATGCGCTCATCATTCAGTCTTTCTTTCTGGGGCTGCCACTAATACAGTTATACATGTTAGTCAAAACACAAAATAAAACCATACATCTTCTAATGTAAAGTTGCTATTTTAATCGCTCATTAGCTTTGTCTGTAGCCTTTTTTGATTTTTACATTTTAGTTGGGTAAATGTCTTTTTAAATATTAGTTTTATTTTAGATTTTCTTGTAAGAAACGTATAAATATATTTTTAACAATAATAATTATATTAAAATAATAATAGTGACAATAATAATAATAATAATAATTAATTTTAATATTAATATAAATAACATACTATAATAATTTGTTAATATGATTGTATTTAATTTATTTATTTAAAATGTATTTTATTATTTGGTATGGTTTTACATTTATGCATTTGCTTGTATTTCTAACAAAGTTGAAATCTTCAGACAAGGATGATATAGTGTTACATTTTGTTTAGTTAAAGTGACAAATATGTCACTTCAACTACATTTTCAGCATTTCGAATGCCCCCTTATGTAATTCGTCCGAGCTCTGACTCTGTGTTGGAGCTTAGCCATCTTTTTAATGCACAGTGGCTTGAACTACTGCTGATGGTTCTTTTTACAGATAATCTTTTCCCCTTTCCCTGATATATAATGTCCTAATTGACTCTTGCTGTCCAACACACCTGATCAATGTGCCAGCGCTCCATGTTACTCTCTCTCGCTCTAAAACCTGGTCTTCTGTTACTCTTTTGCATTATTGATCAATTTAAATGTCCTTAGTGCTTTACCATAAGTTTTCAAAACTGATGCTTAATTCTGATTTTTCCTCTCTTTCCACAGGCCCCCCGTTGCCAAGACAGACCCCTCAGGTGCAGAATGGCCCTTCGCCAGAGGAGCTGGAGGTGCAGAGAAGGTAAATACCAATGTTAAAGACACTGACTGCAGTTAACGGTACAAAAAGGTCTTGATGAGAAGTCACCCAAAGGGTTCCATTCAGCTTAAATCAATCAAAAAGCCTGCAGATGAGATTTGTTCATCATTTAAAGGTGTGATAAGGAAATTATGTTTCAAGGTTCTCTTATGTTTTCCCAATACCAATAGAACCATAATCTTGCTCTTATTTTTGGCTTTAGTGTATTTGCCAAAATGTTCTTTAAAGGTGTGAAATTAGTTTTAGTGGGGGAAAATGGATTAGTACACATTTAAAGAGCTTTTAAAGTCTTAAACACAAACCAACTTCCACCTTATGGGCGAACATGTGCACTCATAGATTCCGAGTTGACATCTGCATGTGTGAAGGTGAGAATATGAACCAGGTGAACCCTCACACTACAGAATCAAACACAGATAGTGTTGCAATGTAATGTTAATGTCTGTTGGACTAAGTTCAGTTAAATCCCCACTTTGAAGCTCTGAATTTGCTTTTTCATGAGCGTGTTTTTATCAAGAATTCTGTGGACTTCAAAGGATGATGGAGGCTGTTACTCACCCAGGTCTTGTTAATGAAAAGCTTTTCTGCAATGAGTTCCCAAAGGAAGCAGCAGTCAAGGTTGAGGCTGCTTGACTGGAATATACATGCTCAAAGCTCACAGCCTCCTTGACAGATTTTTTCTTTCTACGTTTTCTTCAATAATACCATACTATAGATGCAACTTTTGCATCCTTATCAGATTTTATTGCAGTAAGGCTTAAAATGTTACCATATAGCACAAGAGGCTGTGCTATATGATGTGTAGTCATGTTTACTCTTTACCTGACACTGTTTTTGAAAAAAGTTGCCAGCCACCGCCAGAATTTTTTATCATTTTCACAAAAAGTTTCATGACCCCTAGAATAATTTGTTGTATGAATATTTGAAAATGCAATATATCAAAAGAACAAACCCTCTGCTTTTAAACAACAAAAAAAGTTTTATTCTAGCTTCATGCATTCCGGTTTATCAACACTTGAATATGGGTAAGTTTCATAAAAATAAATAAGAAAAACCCGTTTTTGTCAAAGACTACATTCAGATCGGATTCAGAATGATGATTAAAACATAGATGGAGTAGATCGAGCCCATCAATACCCCCCCCCCCCCCCCAATACCTCATCCTGGGTCAACCTTTCATTCAATAACATTAGGCAGTTTTTATTTATATGCTGTATAATATTGATGATCACGTTATTTTACATATTTATCTGTTTACATATGATATCGTTTATTTCTGCTTCTTTTTCACCTGTGTTTAGATCGGGAGATTCAGTACTCTTTCAGAAGTTGCGTAGTAGCGCCCCATACCGTATAACAGTGTAAACACGGAAAGCCAGAAATTCCCGTTAATGGCTGGCATAAATTATGGAAATTTCTATCAATGGCGGTGAAAGAGTTAAGTGCTGTTGTTAGACATGGCATTTTATATATATTATTATATAATGAAAAAGGGTCATATGAATTAAGAGGGTAAGTAGCAGTCAGGCACTGCTAATTAAATGCCTTTGATTAACTGATCAGCAAGCATGACCACCTCTATAAAAGCAGACATTTTGGCAGTTTGCTGTTCTAAAGCATTCAGGTGTGTAACACAATGCCAAGGAGGAAAGGCATCAGCACTAATCTTAGAGAAGCAATTGTTGCTGCCCCCAACCTGGGAAGTATTATACGGCCATTTCCAAACAATTAAAGACCATCATTCTACAGTGAGGAAGATTATTTACAAGTGGAAAACATTTAAGACAGTTGCCAATCTTCCCAGGAGTGGACGTCCCAGCAAATTCATTCCAAGGTCAGACGGTGCAGTGCTAAGAGAAATTGCAAAAAACCCAAGTACTAGACTTCAGACTCTACAGACTCTATATATATATATATATATAATGAATATATATATATATATATATATATATATATATATATATATATATATATATATATATATATATAATGAATATATATATATAATGTATATGTGTGTGTGTGTGTATATTTGTATATATTTCATATACACATTTTAGATGACCAACAACACCTGACATATTACACTGTGTCGTTATTTATGTAACAAAAATAAAGCCACAATGGAGAAGCCATGGGTGACAAACTAAGTGCATTTAGTGTGATTTAATTTTTATTAATAATGTGTGCCTCTGTGGCTTTTGTGGGTGCGTTAGCAGAAAATCATTACAAAGGGGCAGAAAGATTATGAAAACCATCCTTCTGCCCAATTTTTTCTTTAGATTAATGTACGTGACGCATCATTCACAGTAAGGACAGCGACATTTATTATGTAAAAAGGCCATCTTTTGAATTTGTGTTGTCCTTAATGACTTAATGAAAGTTATTATCCTGTTTTGATGGAGAGTAGGGAAAGATCTTCTTTAGCTCTGTATCATGAGTGTTTCTCCATCAGTGATGTGTCATTCCCTGAGACGTACCCAGAGGAGTCTGAGGCGCTCTGTAGAATACTGAACATGATCTCAGTCTTTTGATGGTGACTCAGCATTGGTCATGTCCTACTTCTTTGCTACAGAAGAGATGTCAAATCTTCACAGGCTTTATCTGCAGAGCCCCTGCAGCCTGTGAAAACATTAACTATTGGTGTGTTCCCTGCGTGTTGTAAGCCAGGCGAGGACACTGTTAGACACCGTTGCGCGTCCTGCATAACAAACATTGTTTGGCTGCCTTTTTCGCTCCAGACAAACGTGCTCCACAGCATAGTGAAGAGCCTGAGGAGTTTACATGGATTCAGTACACTGCACACACAATACTGATTTGTAATCATTTGTGTCAAGTGTTCACATCATGGCTGTGTTTGTGAGTTTATTAAAATAGTGTGGGACGGACAGTGCCTGCACTCTTAAATAGATGCTGTGGAGGGTTTAATAGCTCTGGTCTTTACTTCAAAACTGGCTATTTTTCAAAAAATCATGTTCCGTGAAGTGATTTTTCTCTGTTTTGTAGTCTAGTTGTAGTCAAGGTCACAGTCTTGGTAAACTGTGTGAATTTATATTGCGAAGAAAATGAACCGATTTCTGTCATAAAATGTTCTATAATGTATTCCAAGTTTTACCATAGGGTGCCCCAAGACCCCAATTTCAGCGTAAGCTGTGATAGAACATCAACTTAGGGTGTACTCACACTAGCCAGTTTGAACTGGCCCGAGTGCGTTTGACCACCAAAGCGCGGTTCGTTTGACTAGTGTGAGTGCTCCGAACCGTGCCCGGGCGCGGCTCGATTAGCCGGCCCTGGCCCGCTTGGAAGAGGTGGGCCAGAGCACGGTTCAGTTGGACTCTGGCGTGTTTCACATGCAGTGTGAGCGCTAACCGTGCTGGAGCACGGAACAGGACGCGTGACGTCATGGTTTTGCGACGCTCCAAAACCAACATGGCGAGGAAAGGGTCGCTTTGGTCTACGGCAAAGGTGCAATGCTTGTTGGAAATTTGGGCAGGTGAGAGCATACAAGAACAGCTGGACAAAACGCATACATTTTTTTGAAAATTTTCGCGCCACTAAGGCGACACATCTGTTTAACAACAGGCTGTGAGAGGGCTGTGGACCAAACAACACAAAATAATCCACAAAGAAAAGAGAGCGCCGCTCTTCTTGTTTATCCCGAAACCGTCGCACCATAATGACGTAAGCATGCTCCGGCACGAATGCTGAAACCCTATGTGAGTGCAGGCCAGAGGGGGAGTGGGGAGGGGGGACAATCGTACTCGGGCCCGGTTCATGGCAACCGTGCCTAGTGTGAGTACACCTTTAGACCCCAGTTTAAGCATAAATATGCTTTCATGCTAGAGAAAGTGTTGGGGCAGATTAAAATAAGCTGGAAATATTGTGAGTTGGACTGCTAAAAAGCATGATGGGACCCAGTGTTTAGTATTATTTGTATGTTATAATACATATTTGTTTATATAAGATTTACTAATATTTTCCACTTGACTTTTTTATTTTAGTAAAAGTTTTGTTTTGTTTTTTAAATATTTCTATTTAGCTTTTGAAAAAAAATTTTTTGCAGCATTTAAATTAATGAAGATGATTTTAATAGTTTTAGTTAACAATAACAATACTGGATCCATCTCTTTGAAATTCCCAATGTTCAAGGAAAGCTAGTACAATACCAACGCTTTTTTTATTATAATTGTTTTTATTTATAATTTTAATGCCACTTTTTTGGGTGCACAGAATTCACAATTCGATTTTGATTCTCAACTCTCCATTAATTTCAGATTGATTTGGGTATATATTTCATTGTCTATTTGACTGACATATAAAAGAAATGGAATAAGTTTAATTTTGGGGTGAACTATCCCTTTAATATGAAGTTGAAACTATCATTCATACATTCTAACAGATTGTGTTCATCAGCCAGGTGTTGTAATGTAGGCTACACATAGTGGAAATGCTCCATGTAAGGATATTTTCCTCTGTCTGTGAAAGATCAGCCAGAAAGTAAAGGGCTCACATTCTCTGAAAGAATGTCTTTGAGTGCGTGTAATGGAGTTGGCCTGCTGCCGCCCACCCGGCCGGCCATGGCGTGCCGGCCCATAGCCATATTTAGCTATTGCAGTCAATGGAACCGGGTGCATGCTTACTGTCTGATGTCATCTCATGATGCAAACCTGATACAATGCGGCTGAGAAGGAGAGCAGGAGAAAGGAATGAGAAGCAGGTTACTCACAGTCATTTATAAACAGCCATCAGGGCATCTGCATGCTGTCAGATGATGAATTAGTAGTGCTGTCAGACAGACCGGAGGACTCTGGTGGTGTGAATGAGATTTGTCAAAAGGCTGCTTAGATCACTATATTTATAAGTGTCACATACTAGCATGCTATAGGAATTTTAGTTACTTCCGAAGCACACCAAGACTTTTTGACTGAACAGTCACCTTGAAAAAGTCACCACTTCAGACCGCCTTTAAGTGATGCATCTGTGAAGAAATTGTTGTTGCATAATATCCTAATACTCACTGTAACAAATATATTGATGCAATGACAGAAAAGTGCAGTTTGGTACTTAAAATGGAGATTTAAAGAGGATTTGTCACTCAGTCTTCTGTGGTTTCACATCTAAATTCTTTTAGTATGAGTCAACAGTGTCCATTTTTGTTTGTTTGTGCAAAAGAACCACTATGTTTGAGGGCTAGAATGTTTCTTCCTAGAGCAATTTTTTAGCTTCTATTTTTGTCTTTTAATTTTGTGGAGTGTTTTAGTACACACATGCTTTGAATTAGAGGCTTGAGCATTTTTGTAAACCTCACAATGAAATGATGACTAAAAAATTCTCGCACAACCTCAAAAATGGTGCATTTTACCCTTTTTGGTCGAAGTGCGTGCCGTCCCTTGTACTTAAACATTGCTACATTTGTGTCCCTTTCATGCTGGGAAAAATAAATATTTGGCTGTGTCTCTCGTCACCAGGACATACAGATTAATTTCCAAGGGATTACGTGTATAAAGATATTTTATTTTTTAGCTTATTTTTTTTCCCCTCCAAGCTGTTATAACTCCATCTTCACTCCAGCAGGACCGCAGTGACGTGGGTCGACTCGTGTTCTGTGAGCCAAAAATATACTGTATTAGTATTTGATTAAAAAGACATGAAGTGGCATAATAGACATGAATGGAGGATAATAATAGCCAGCAGGACGCTCACACAGGTTTGCTGCTCTGCCGGCTTTCAGCACATCTGTCAGGTGGAGACACAAAACCCCATTTCCCCAACCGTATCCCGCTAGCAGGGCGAGATATGAGCCACCACCTCATTAACAGACTGATGGCATCATTTAAAGCTGATCGTCATAATCATCTCCACTTCAGCACAATAATGCGCCCAGATCGCTCGGCAGCCACGTCCGGATGTCTGTCATCTCTTTATGAATGACCCTTCATCTACAGAAAGCCCTCATCCTGCTTTCTGAGCTCCTTCGGGATGTGCTGCACCGCCCTCTCTGCTCAAATATGTTCTTCCTTCTGTATAGGGGAGAATCAGAGAGCCCAAATCTGTTGAAATTTTGGAGGAAGCCTTGCAAAAGACCATATGGCTTAGCTTGGACACAGCCAACATTAACCAAATTGCTGGGCTTTTCCAGGAGAGAGGGGAATTGCACATGCCGAAAAGATGGTGCTCATTCTGCTCACTTTCTCACAATGGTCTGTCATTGTTTAATCAATGTTGGCCTCTTTTCTAGATTTCATTATTATTATTTTTTAAGATTGCAGTAATTTTCCATGTCTTCTGGACTACTTTTGCATACTTATAATTGTTTTCCATATCACCAATCTTCATTCATGATTTTGGTATTTTCAAGTTGGAAATTATATACACAACTCTTCACATTACATCTTTATGCGTTTTAATTAGTCTTTTTTTTTCTTGTTTTGTTTTTTTACTTTTGCTAAAATAGCTGAAAATCCTTGCTGGAAATCCAAGCTGCTTTTCCTTAAAGCAATACTGCGTACGATAATAAAACTTGCTTTCATAAATTGTATATAACTGTATTTGAATAGAAGTGTATTTTTGTGTTACTATACTCACAGATATACTCACTGAAAAAATCGTCCAGTGCACAGTAAGACGAGATAAGTGTGTATTAAAAGATGGTTCACCCCAAAATGAAAATGTTGTCATCATTTACTCACCCAAGTTGTTCCAAACCTGTATAAGTTTATTTCTTCTTCTGAACACAAAAGAAGATATTTAAAAAAATGTTAGAAACCTAACAGTTGATGGACCCCATTGACTTGCATAGTATATTTTTTTTCCTGCTATGGAAGTCAATAGCTACCGTCAACTGTTTGATTACTAACATTCTTTAAAATATATTCATTTGTGTTCAACAGAAGAAAAATTCATACGGGTTTGGAACAATTTGAGGGTGAGTAAGTATTGACAAAAAGATACATTTTCTGAAGATAATGAAGATAAATGTAAGGTGATCTTGTTTCAAAGTTTTTAAAATATTTTTACTGGAAAATTAAACAAATACTTAAGAATTATTTATTTTTTGCAGTGCAATGCGATGACTTAATGAGCACCACTGTTATTATACTTATATTTTTCTATGCAATATATACAGATATTTTTGAATGATTGAAATATGAAATCTGCATCTCCTTTTTTCTGTATTTTGCGTTGTATTATCACCCTGTTTTAAAATTCAATGAAGTCATACTGCCTTTAGAATCTGTTGTAGTAAGTTGTTGGAAGACATTCTGAATCAGGCTGTGAGCCGCCTACACTCCCTTATCTACTGTTTCCTTGGTAACTGATGTCAGGAACGGAGACACCAATAAATGGATCTGCTGCATGTTTCCCAGGATCCATGTTCGAGAAGGGGGTGTTTGAGAGGGAAAAAGTAAGCAAATGTTGCATTGCTTTGTTTCCTATATTCAAAATGCCCTAAACTATAGTGCAGATTCCAAATTGCTATCGCTTTGGCCTGCTATTTGATCATTTGTATTATTTTTATAGGGACTTTTTGACTGGGTAGGTTTAACTTCTCCTTGTAAGAATACTGAATGGCCCTTTGACAGATAAGTCTGGGTCTGCTCCAAAACATGAGAACAATCCCAGCAATGCTGTCATTGCGGTGGAACAATAAAACATACCTTTAAGTTCCACCAGTTTTGTTGAAAGGGGTTATTATGTAAATGCATAGAAATGTTGAAGAACCAGGATGCTGGTTTTCTCCGACATGATCTCAAAGAGGTACATACATACAACGATACATACAATTCAGTTCAATTCACACACAAAAAACGCCTCTTAAACATGAAGTTGAGGGGTTACTGAACCCCTCAACCCCATATTTTTTCCCCTTCCGGTCTCTCGCCTGAGAGCAGATCCCGCTTCTAATTTTAAGTGTTTGTGCTGCTTGATATTTTCAGAATGTTGTGATCTCTTGTGCCAGGGAATGCATATGTATCCAATGTGACTAGGCACAAATAAAACACTCAACCGAAATGGTGCGAACAGGTCTGGGGTGTTGTCTTATTTAACCCTCTGGGGACCAAGGGTTTTTTGGGGCCCTTGGGATGTTTTGACATGCACTGACATTTGTGCTTTTTTCAGTTATTTATAAACATGTTAATGGCAAAGGTGTAAATTCACTCAATATAGCACAAACTGGGCTACCGTAATATCTTAGCAACAATTATGTACATGTTTGTATTTTTGAGAGAATATTGCTTATGCATGGTTATTGAAAAAACTAAAACTTAAAGTGTCTGAAATAAGGCCACAAAACACATATTGATTATTTCTTCACAAGACTTTTAAAAATTGTATCACATAGTCTAGAACATTTGCTCCAAAACTATGTGAGAATCATCCTGACTACTCATTCAGATAAGTCAATAAAGTCTATAATGTGTATGACGTGTTTTGTTTGAGAAAGCTTTATGCGAGGAGGCTTGATCTCTCATTAATATGTATCCATTTCACACCTGAGAAAGACAAAGACCCTCTCATAATGGCCCTATTAGGTGCTATCAGGCCCTATCATTATAAGGAGCCTTGCACAAAGAATGAGGAGATTTTTAAAAAAAAAATGGCTTTTAGAATGTTTGGATTTATTTACAACACACACACACACACACTGCTTAGAAGATGTGAACACACCCATGCTAAAGTTGACTTAAAAAGAGGAATAAAAAATCATAATGCCTTAATAAAAAAATGAGGAAAACTCCAACCTTTAGGGACATGAATAATGTCCTTGGATTCTTTGTGAATGAATAATGTATCGCAAATAATTAAATGTTCTTCTTTAAAATACAGGGTGCATACGTCTGGACACTTCTATCACACACCCTTCACCATATAGACATGGTTTTATTTCAGTTCAAAGTTAGAGTTGGAAACATCTTGAAAAGAAAATTGTCTTTTTCCATAAATGTCTTAGTTTGATCATACATATTTCAAAGTTGAGGATTCATTATTTTGATATAGCTTGCATTGGAACAAAAACTATAACATCTTAGTTGATTAGTTTATTGACAAAACATACTGTATATTTAACATATGAGCAGAAACTCCTAACAAAAGCTTATTTGATGTCTATTTTAGAGTAAAAACTTTATACTCTATCCAAAACTAGTCAACAAAATGTCTTATTTCGTCTATAACAGTGCGTATCTGTGCATTCATTCATTCACACACACACACACACACACACACACACACAGAAACATGATTCACATTTAAACAGTAGCCTATGCTATTTTTCCGTTTACAGACACTAACGTTATTCTATATCGCGATTAGAACAAAGCACAAGCATAAAACACTTACACACTTCTCAGCTGAATCTGTTGCTCCTCCTCGTGGTGAAAATAAACCAGCACTTGTTCTGAGGTAAGTAAATGTCCCAGGATTATTCCTCATAGCCGCTCAAGATGACAGTAGATTAATCTGACTAATAAATATAGTGTGTTTTTTAGAGTTTATGGGCGTTAACGCGTCTCAATGTGGTGCTTCACGTATTTGCGTTTGAATAGCGCGTGCTCTCCGTGGGCGTGTCACATTGCAGAGATAATGAGCTGAGAGAAAGATAATTAGAATGGCTGACACGTCTCTCTTTTTATATAGATGACATAAACGGAGAATATTTATTTTAGTTTTGAATCGGATCATTTAAAAGTACAAACTCAAATGATTTAAAAGATATATTGCTCATGTCTGGGTGAATAGTATTTGCTGAGTTTTGTTGAAGATTAGAGACGTGCTCCAGGAAAAAGTTCACGGTGACAGAGGCAGAACGCACACCCTGTTTATATTCTTTATTTTACAAAAGCACAATATTTTATTTCGATTGTATGTGGGCACATAAAAAGTAGACATTTAACAGATTATTTTCTCATATTTCTTAACTCTATATGAACAGAAATGATGTTAGTACTTTAAGTCTATTTTTCTGCTATGTGAAAAAAAACGAGCAAAATGCGCCGGCGCGTGTCTGGTCCCCAGAGGGTTAAGAAACCAGGAGCGCACACATTTGATCCAATAAATCATTTTTCCTGTTGGTCAAACCCCAGTTTGGTTTAAAGTGATGTTTGTTCTGGGTTTATTTTCAGCAGCTTCCGAAAACAAGAAGCCCTTGATATTATTATGACCCCTCCATCCGTGTAGGATCGCTGGGATTGCACAGCGGTTGCATCATGAACCGTTAACCTCACCTGACCCGTATGTGTCATGACCCATCCTCGCTCTCATGTTTAAAATTAAATATAGACCTTTAATATCACATGTCCATTTTACCCTTATTTCTCTTAAGTGTACGGTCAACGCTCCTCTCTATTGGGGGCTTGTTCTAATACCCTGTCCTAGGGGTGACTTATGGCTGGCTCTGCTATGGCTCCCGTGAACTTTTGCGGTGGTATATTACCACAGACATGAGCAAGGCTTCCTCTGCTCTTTAATTACATCTCTGAGAGCATGGCTCAGGCACAGCAGGGATTTTGGGGGAAGTGGGACACACTCTCAGCAACAGCCTTTCGTAATGGAGTGGCTCAGAATACGTCCTCTGGGAACCCCGGTACAAGAACAACTCTGAAACAAGGCAACTGAATTAAGCAGATATAGAGAACTCGGGCAGTAGACTAAGCATATGGAAGCTCTTTTTGGAAGGTCTTCATAGTAGACCTTGTGGATTCATGGTTAGCTCTTTATAGTTTTATTCCCCTTGACTCAACCCAACTGCACTTGTATCGGTTTCAGATGTTGAACAACTGACCCTTTGCTAAGCCCCGACCCTTGGTGCAGTTGTCAAATTTGCTCAAAGTGGTTAAAATTGACCTTACGACAAGTAAATGACTGAGCCCAAAATAGCCAATCTGATGGTACGTTTACATGACAAAGTTTTTCCTTTGCGTTTTTTGGTGTACAGACGACAACGTTGTCAAAACAATCCCCATTCACACGGATCTGCGAAAATGATTTAAAACGCTGTATTTATGCATTGTAGTTGGCGATGTCACTTTGTAAAGAATCACTATAAGCCTATAGACGGAACACGTAATACGCATGTGCATGACATCACCGTTTTCACCAATTTTCAAACACAGTTTGTGTTTTCAGGCCCGCAAAACGCTGTTGTCGCGCTGCAGAGAGGGAAAGAGCGAGAGATCTTGCGCGTGTGTGCCCTATGAAGCGCATGTAAACCCCACCCCCGTCAACAAAACCGAAAAATCAGTCTGGATGTTTTATGAGCACTGAAAATATTAAAATGAGCACCACATCCAAGTGTGATAGGGCTCATTTGAGTAGTCTACCAAACAGTTTACAGTGTAGATACTCTGTAAGAACCAGATCAAAATTGTTGTGCATTGAATGTGCACTCCTGCAATTTCCATGTTACAAAAAATAACCGTTCAATTAGTCGTTAGATTAGTCGACTAATTGATAAAATAATCGACAGACTAATCGTTTAATTAATAATCGTTTACCCCAGCCCTATGAAGTTGTTTTATGGCACATGTAATTTGAATATCCATAGTTGCTAATTAAGTTTTGTTCGTTCCATTCCCGAAATCCCCTGGTAATCTCAAAAATGCAAGTGGTGGATCAGACTTGTCTGTCTTTATTGGCCTTTGTTCATTTTAAACTTCTGTGATTCCGCAATGTTCACTCCATTAAATAAAAAGACTGTTAAGGTGTGTGTGTGTTTGGGCAGTTTTCATTAACGCTAGTTCCAATTTAGGAAATCACTTGTCGTCATTTTGTTTGACGGACATAGAGTATCCCTTTAAAATTGGTGGGCGTAGTTAAGTAACCGCTGTCATTGAATAGACATTGTCCTTACAGTTAGAATGAAGTGAAATATTGCAAAGCATTTTCTCGGGCTGCTTTTACTTTAAAGATATTAAATTGTCCAATATTGCAATGAAAAACCAAGTCAGATTCGAGGCAAACGTCGATCAGTTATCTGAAGAAAAAAGCCTAATTTGAAAAAGATTTCAAGTGCTAACATTAGTGTAAGTGAACAGAAATACTGCCATTTCAACATATTATGGTACTGTGAATTCTTTAGTTCTAAGATTTTAAGTTAGTTTCAGTGACAGGACTGATGATACAGCAGGAGTGACTATATCGAAGCAGGTGTGACCGTGCCAGTTGGAGCCTTGGGCGTAAACAAGCTCTTCTCAAGGGGTCTTTTAAACGATTGGGGTGTGGTTTTTCCCATCTTATTCTTTTCTTGGGAAACTTGTGGAGGCATGGTGTCAGTGTACCTGAGCGATATTTGTCATGGCGAGCACTGTCATACTGAGTGGAAGGTGTGCCTGGCAAGGTCCCAGGAAATGATATCATATGCGCCCATTCATGCAAAAAGACGTGTGGGAGATTAGTTGACAGACGGGTAGAACAGGATCACCTGTCTTAATGCAAACCACAATGACGAGACTGATGTGTCTGATTATTTATCATCCAGTTTCCCATGACAGCTGAAATCTGGCAGAAAATGTATTCAATGAGCACAAAAGGAGATCCTTAATGGTTATATAATTTAAATGGATAGATCACACAAAAATGACAAAAGGTTCATGTGGGTGTCTTAAAGGAGTAGTTTCCATCTTAAAATGAAAAATGTAATAATTTACTAATGTTTCCTCAAGATAAAATAACATGGAATGCTTTTTCTTTTGCCATTAGAAAAGCCCCTATGCTGGACTGTTTTACTAGTCATTTAAATAACTTTTAGATTAAAATCAATTTGATTCGGAACTCTTTGTATTTTGTACTGTTACCAACCTGGTAAATTTTGTGTGTGCGAGCGTGGTCCTGGTAAACCCTACATTACGGGAACAAAATGTCCCCACAAAAATGGTAATATCCAAAATCCTTGTCCTTGTATGGACATTTTTTGATCCCCATGAGGAAAATGGATTATAAATCATACAAGTGATTTTTTTTTGAAAATGTAAAAATGCAGAATGTTTTCTGTGATGGGTAGGGTTAGTGTAAGGGGATAGAATATACAGTTTGTACAGTATAAAGATCCTTGTCTATAGAAAGTCCCCATAAAACATGGAAACCAGGTCTGTGTGTGATTTATGTGTTAATATATTTTTATAATTTATTTATTTTACTGCTTTCAAAATCAATTAATCACATCTAAGATAAAAAAATTGTTTGTGTGTGTATATATTATTATATTTATGTAAAAATTATATATCTCTGTGTGTGTGTGTGTATATATATACACTCACCCAAAGGATTATTAGGAACACCATACTAATACTGTGTTTGACCCCCTTTCGCCTTCAGAACTGCCTTAATTCTATGTGGCATTGATTCAACAAGGTGCTGAAAGCATTCTTTAGAAATGTTGGCCCATATTGATAGGATAGCATCTTGCAGTTGATGGAGATTTGTGGGATGCATAATCCAGGGCACGAAGCTCCCGTTCCACCACATCCCAAAGATGCTCTATTGGGTTGAGATCTGGTGACTGTGGGGGCCATTTTAGTACAGTGAACTCATTGTCATGTTCAAGAAACCAATTTGAAATGATTCAAGCTTTGTGACATGGTGCATTATCCTGCTGGAAGTAGCCATCAGAGGATGGGTACATGGTGGCCATAAAGGGATGAACATGGTCAGAAACAATGCTCAGGTAGGCCGTGGCATTTAAACGATGCCCAATTGGCACTAAGGGGCCAAAAGTGTGCTAAGAAAACATCCCCCACACCATTACACCACCACCACCAGCCTGCACAGTGGTAACAAGGCATGATGGATCCATGTTCTCATTCTGTTTACGCCAAATTCTGACTCTACCATCTGAATGTCTCAACAGAAATCGAGACTCATCAGACCAGGCAACATTTTTCCAGTCTTCAACTGTCCAATTTTGGTGAGCTCTTGCAAATTGTAGCCTCTTTTTCCTATTTGTAGTGGAGATGAGTGGTACCCGGTGGGGTCTTCTGCTGTTTTAGCCCATACGCCTCAAGGTTGTGAGTGTTGTGGCTTCACAAATGCTTTGCTGCATACCTCGGTTGTAACGAGTGGTTATTTTTAGTCAAAATTGCTCTTCTATCAGCTTGAATCAGTCGGCCTATTCTCCTCTGACCTCTACCATTAACAAGGCATTTTCGCCCACAGGACTGCCGCATACTGGATGTTTTTCCCTTTTCACACCATTCTTTGTAAACCCTAGAAATGGTTGTGCGTGAAAATCCCAGTAACTGAGCAGATTGTGAAATACTCAGACCGGCCCGTCTGGCACCAACAACCATGCCACGCTCAAAATTGCATCACCTTTCTTTCCCATTCTGACATTCAGTTTGGAGTTCAGGAGATTGTCTTGACCAGGACCACACCCCTAAATGCATTGAAGCAACTGCCATGTGATTGGTTGATTAGATAATTGCATTGAGAAATTGAACAGGTGTTCCTAATAATCCTTTAGGTGAGTGTGTATATATATATATACACACGATATATATAGTCAATAAAGTTTGTGTTCTCATAATATGTGTTTATATATTTTTATATGTATAAATGTATGCGTGTGTATAAGCAGTATATATATATATATATATGTAAGCAGTATATATATATATATATTAGGGATGTCAACGATTAATCGGCGATCGATTAATTGTCGATAATACATTTAATCGATAAAACTCATCGATCATCGATTAAGCAGGATCATGCGCGTGCGTGCTGCTCAACCGCGAAACATGTAAGCGAGGGCGCCGGTGTGGTGAAGTGTTGAGTCCCACTGAATGACACACCTCGGAGTTGTTTGGGACTATTTTACACCTTCATCATGACTATAAGTTTGCGTGTGCATTCGCAGCCTTTTGTTTTGTGCAAATGTAAGTTGTAATAGTTTATTTTGTGTACGATTATCTATATCTGATTGGTCTCATATTGGATGCATTTGGTTAAGAATCGACGTGATCTTTAGCGCGCTCAGCTCAAACGACAATGCACGACTAATAATGACTATTGGGACTGTCATATTACACAAGATTATAAAGAGAACACTATTGTAATAAAACATTGTGAATTATTTGAGTTTAGATGCCATGTCGCGTTGTTCCAGGAAGAGCTCGTCAGAGACTTTGAGCGCGTCCACCACAACATACGAGTCATTCTGAATGGCACGTAACTCAGTTTAAGTTCACTTGTGCATTCACGTCATTTTGTGCAGATATAATTTTGTAATATTCTGCTTATTTTGTATACATCTGATTAATATCAAATAGGATGCGTTTCTTTGAGTTAAATAAACGCTAACAAAGTGCTCAACGGTTATTCATTCAGCGCGCGCCGCTCAAGCAGAATGCACAACTAATAATAACGATGGTTAATTTGGGACTTTCATATTACATAACATGAGAACACTATTTTATTAAATGGTTGTGAATTCATTGGGTTTAGTTGCCGTTTTCAGTGCGTTGTTCTTGCACTTCCACAACAGTCACACATTCTGACAAGCACGCATATGAGGCGGCGTTGGTGACACATTGTATTTGTCGTTATATTTATATATTAAATAGTTAATTTAATTTATCAATCACATCAAAACATTTTACAATCCTACTAAGCCTTTATTTAGATTAAAAAACATTCTTATTAATTTGGTGAGTAACATAGCTTTTTGAGCAGCATTTGCAGACCCTGTGCTGTTTGCCATTAATGCTGACGATTAATCGATTAATTGATCGTTAATTTAAACGACGATCGATCATGGGAATTTGTGAAAATTGACATCCCTAATATATATATATATATATATATATATATATATATATATATATATATCTGCTTATACACACGCATACATTTATACATATAAAAATATATATACACATATATTATGTAAACACAAACTTTTATGTTAGATGCGATTAATCGATTTGACAACACTAATTTATTTGATTATTTTATTTACTTATATTATATTATTATTATTATCTCACTGTTTTTGGAGTATTATTAAATTTTACAATATACAATGTTTATTTGGTTTGTAGCGCTTTGTGTTTGTGAAATTATTATAATTATTATAGCAAATGGGTTTGGAACAACATGATTGTGAGAAATGACAGAATTGTCCTTTTTTGGGGAATGTTTTTTTTTTTAAAGAAGAATATTGTGGAAATTGTGTACAAAAACCTGGATGATGATCCTTAAATGATGACTTGACGTTAAACTCCTTATAATACACCATGTCCTCTTTATGCTGTTAGGCTCTTTGCTTTTGATTTACTTTCATTCATGAATCTTCTTCAGTTTGTTCTGTCCCGGTCTTCAAGTTAGGTCCATCTGTCCAGTGTCAGAGCCAGAGCTGCAAACAGCCTGTTTTTCTTCATTTACTGTGGCTGCTCTCCACAGTCTAAATGTATCTGGCTCTCTAATGTAATTACACACTGGAATTCTGTGCTGGATGCTGATTAAGCACAAGAGGACTGACAAGCAAATCTTTCATAAACCCTTACTTAGCAGAACATCTGCAAGCGAGCTGGTCTGATGCTGAAGTTGGCACTTCTCACACCTCTTGTGACCCGTTTGAGCTTGCTGCCATCTAGTGTATGATGTGGTGTGCTGCGATTTTAGTGATCAGCTGTCTCCGTATCTGGAAGAAAACAAGTAATTTTTGTATTTTTTTTTCTTCCTATAAAAGCCTATAAAAGTGTTTATTACTGAAAATGTCCCAAAGGCCCTTTAAGGCCATCTTGTTAGCGGCCCCAAACAGCTGTTTTACAAATAAGCTCCTGTTATACACTGACTGAAATTTAAACAGCCCCAAACTGTTCCTCAAGGTTACTTTTCAAGTATCTACATCTCATCAATCATCTAAAAAAATCTAACTGTGGCATTATTAATATTCTTTATTTAGATCAAATATATTCAGCACAAAATATTTTAGGCTTGTTCAGTTGCACTTGGAATTTACATAAATTAGATTTTTTATTTTATTTATATTTTTTTATAATTATACCCCCCCAGGATTCTTTAATGAATGGTTAAAAGAACAGCATTTATTGAAAACGTGTTGAAATCCCCCCAGGATTCTTTAATGAATGGTTAAAAGAACAGCATTTATTGAAAACGTTTTGTAGTCTTTGTCACTTTTGATCAATTTGTTTGTGCCCTTGCTGAATAAAAGTTAATTTCTTTTAAAAAACAATTCTTACTGACCCCTAACTTTTGAATGGTAGTGTATAGTACCAAAACTACCTAAACCAACCAAATCAGAATTTGCTAATGTGGTGTTGTGGCATGGTTGTTAAAGATGTAAAAATGTGTAGGTTTACCGTGAACACTAACTCATTCCCTTCTGCTATGATGTGTCCTCAGGCAGCTGCAGGAGCTCCAGCGTCAGAAGGAGCAAGAGCGGGAACGACTGGAGCGAGAGCGGCTAGAGCGGGAACGGCTGGAGCGAGAGATGCTGGATCGGGAGCGCACCGAGAGGGAACGGCAGGAACGGGAGCGGCTGGAGAGGGAACGTGCTGAGCAGGAACGTCTGGACCGCCTGGAGCGTGAGCATCAGGAGCAGGAGCAGCTGGAGCGAGAACGCCAGGAACGGGAGCGCGCCGAGCGGGAGCTGATGGAGAGAGAGCGTGCGGAGAGAGAGAAGCAAGATAGGGAGCACCAAGAGCAGCTGGACAGAGAGCAGATGGACTGGGAGAGAGGGAGACGCATCTCCAACGCCGGTGAGCATCTTTATCTTCCCCAATGTCTTTTTATAGACAGGACTGACTGATAAGATGTAGACAGGATAGGCTGAGGTCAAAATATGAATGAGGTTTTAACACAAACTAACAATATATGTGGAGTTTCTTCTGTTGAGCATGCAAATTCTTGTGAAATGCTGTTAGTGTACATTAGAAACAATTAATTACCATGCTGCAGTTATTACGCCCATGAAATTTTATTTAAAACTATTTTTAATGTTATTCTTTTATGTTAACTATGTGTTCGAACCGGGGATTCACCGATATTACAGTTCTGGCTGCTAATTGTTTTCATACTATGGCTGATAACCGATAAACAACATATTGAAAATCTGTACTTCTTTGCCTAAAAATAACTCGCCACATTCTCATAAACTCAAATAAATGCCATTCTTGTCAATGTTAAATCAATTATTTGACGTTTAAGTGAATGTAGGCAGCACCACAACAATATAATAAAATGAACGAATAATACATAAAATATGGAAATAATTATTTTAACTTTAATATGGAAAATATTCAATTGGAGATGTACATCTTTACTATAATGTATTTTAAGGTTTTCTTTTGTTGTTCTTGCTGGAAAATATATTTTTAGTATGTGCTTGGCCTCTTGTTCGACGGGACACTACCTCCTTGCATCTGATATCAATAGGCGATCTTCTCCTGATGTGTCCATCTGTCAGTATGTTGGAAGAATCTGAATCCACAGCTTGAAAGATGATGGAACTCACAAACTAACCACATTTCTCTCACACTCTCCTGTGCACAGCTCACTAGGATTATGGGTAACCTGCCAGTGCTTGAGAATGGGGGGATGTCGATTCAATACGAATGCTGCTGTAACCTGTTCTACTTTTGTAATTTGACATAGGTCTGATAGAAACAGGATATTCAGTGGGAAAAAACTAGCGGACATGTTTTTTCCATTGTTATTAGATTGGATCGTGAAAAGTGTGCATTATATAACAGAATGTATTCAGACTCAATTCAAGTTTGCTAAAACATTGGCTTAATAGCTATTTGGCTATTGGTTAACATTATCCATTAGCCTGTATAAATAAGATTAGCAGAAAAGGAAAGTTTTTAGATTTTGCAAAGTTTCTTTTGCTTTAGAATCGCATGCACCTTTGAATAGTTCACAATAAGACAAAGAAAGATAAATAAGGTACATTTTGACTTGGTGTTGGCTTTAAATGGCCTGTTTTAAAGTTGTGCATATACAGTATTTGAGTTCATCATTTAAGATACAATTCTCAGAATCATGCGCCATCCAAAAATACACATGGGGGAGGGGATGTTTATTTCACAGACACTGTATGAGTGGCCAGGTATCAGGCTTTATAGGCATAATTGTCATTCAAGTGTTAAACATTTGAGCATGGTACATGTGTGATATTTGCATCAGAAAATCTATATTATATGCCACTGATGTTGTTCTTTGGATATAGCAAGATGCAATATTCCACAGAAGGAATGCCAAAAGTACATCAGTACCAAGTCATAAATCTTTTAAATACTGTATAGTTTGCTCAGGGATGTATTGAACCTAAATTACTACTAACTCAACTGGTTCTGTCACACATTATTAATGTGGCAGTCAGATTTGTGAAAATGTCATTTTTACAGAAAACTACAGCTTGATTCAATTGTAGTGAATTGTAAATATTGACAGGTTTTTCCTCAGTGATATTCACTTTACATACTCACAAAAGCTCTCAAGGAAGGCTCACATAAATGTTTTCAGTGTCCTTTTTAAAAAAAATACTTGGACAAATCATCACAGTCGGCAGCTGATGTGTTTTTCACTGCAGTATTGACGGGGAGGTGCTCTTTATGTTTTATTCTGACTGTTGAATTGACACTAAATTGAAGTTTTTCTGTATGGAAGTTGTATTTTTGGTGGATATTGTCTTGACTCTGTGACTTCTGCGTCATGTCTGGGAGAAGGATTATCAAATAAATATCCTAAGATTCTGCCGGATGGGTGCAACAAAATCTGTATCATTAGTCGAGGCACTAGTAGGGATAAGTGAAACAGGTACTTCAATTTAATGGAAGGTGTAAATGGATAACAATAGCCAAAACTTTTTGCTAAATGTTTACTTTTTCACTTCGTCGTATGATATGCAATAATTTGTAAATAAATACTCATTAGTATTAAAAACTGTGTATGTGAGGATCCCTCCCTAGTCACAAGTTGATTTAATAAAGTTGGATTAGTCCAAAGAGCACAGCCGATTGGTCTTGCCCTGTGACCGCCTGTGCTTTTGGAGTGGAAGAATTTCATTAAGTCACTCTGGTGAACATACTGCATTACATCATGGGTCATGTGGTCTGCTTGTCAAAGCTAATAGTGTGGAAATGCAGCCAGAGGAGGCCAGTGAAATGGAAGAAAGTAAGGTACAAATAGGTTACACTATCGTTTAAA
The DNA here is from genome assembly GCA_030578255.1 of Tiaroga cobitis. Lineage (NCBI taxonomy): Eukaryota > Metazoa > Chordata > Actinopteri > Cypriniformes > Leuciscidae > Tiaroga > Tiaroga cobitis. Next base: position 11,643,723 of record CM060610.1, read on the forward strand.
ACAAGGAAAAAAGCTGCACTCAAGTCATGAAGCCTGCTTGAACAAGGGGAACGGGTTAATAACCTGAATGTAGGGCATGATAATTTGTGTTTGCCTGTGTGTTGACGTGTATTTTGAAGAGTGCTCAGGGGGCGTGGTGGGCTTTACGCAGCAGGAGGGCAGCTGTGTCTGCAGGCTGCTTATGAGAATCACTAGAGCAGAAAGATTTCGCCAACATATGGCAGGCAGTGACTCTTACAGTGCAGACTCTCTATAAACCAAAACATGAATTTACATGCATTTCCTATATAAACACCCATAAATATATGGCAAATTAAAATTATTATAATTAATAATTAATGCTTTCATTCAGCAAGAATGAGTTCAATTGATCAAAAGTGACCGTAAAGACATTTACAATGTTACAAAACTGTTAATGTTAAAAAAAAAATTTTTTTAAATAAATGCTGATTCTTCTATTCATCAAAGAATCCTGAAGAAAAAAAATGCATATCAGATTCCTCAAAAATATGATCAAATCAGCATATTAGAATGATTTCTGAAGGATCATGAAAAAGCAATGATGTCAGAAATTCAGCTTTGATATCACAAGAATAAATTACATACAATATATTCAAATTTAAATTGTAATAATATTTTGCAATATCACTGTTTTTACTGTATTTTTATGAGCATAAGAGGCTTCTTTTAAAAACATAAAAAAAACTCAAAAAATTTGAATACTTTTAGTGCATACGTTTGTGATTTTGTACACAGCTCCTGATTCACCAATGATGTCGTTTCAGTGGAAATTTTCAGTGGAGTATTCGGTCGAATTAGTTTAAACCCAATCAGATTTTAATGTGATATTAGACCGTATAAAGTGCAAAAAGAGCAAACAAGTTTTCATTAGCATTACTTCTATTAATCATCATTTTCTTGGCATGACTAGCCTTTAGCAGGCGTGTGATGATACTGAGACCCTAACCTCACGTGCATCCAGGAGTTACAGTAACCCTTCGGTGCCGTCTCCTGAAAGTACTACATGCTAAACAGGATGTTTGTGTAACATTTTGCCCTTGTGTTGAAGTTGATCTATCTTTTCTAGTTCATGATGTTTTCACAGCTAACCGATTGTACTAATTCTAGTGTGTTCCCTGTTCATAGACAGAAATAAGAACATATGATGGACTTGTAGGTCTCTGCTGGTTTTCTTGCTTCATTTGCCCCCTTTCTCTCTTCTGTCTCCTTCCCCCCTTTCTCTCTTTGTCTTGTGTTCTTTCCCTTTGCACGGTTGCTGCTACCTCCCTCCTGTCCTGTCCTGTCCTGTCCTCCGGTTGTGTGCAGCATTTGAAAGCACCCTCTACACTCCTCCACCTCCCGAATACAACAAGACCACCTCCTCCTTACCAGTCTCTCCTTCCACACCCAGTTACCCTCCACCGACGCCATTGCCCTCCACAGCCACTCCTCCAACCCCGCCTATGCGTCACTCTGCCTCCCGATTCGCCACATCGCTAGGCTCCGCCTTCCACCCGGTCCTGCCTCATTACGCCACTGTCCCTCGCAGACAACCTGCCCCGCCCACACCGCCGCCCCCTGCCCCAGCTCCTCCTCCTTTAGCTCCGGCCTCCAAATCTGTCATCTGGACGGCTAACAACTTCACTCCCTTACCGCCTTCTCCTCCGGTCATGATAAGCAGCCCCCCGGGCAAGGCAACGGGCCCCCGCCCGATGATCGCAATCCCAGCCCCCAGTCCGCTCTCCCAGAAACCCCCTTCGCCCATCTCGGCGCCCAACGGGCCGCCCACCTCGCTTCACTTCCACACCTCATCCCCCGTCTCGGGTCAGCCATTCTCTTCACCCCCGACGCCACCCCCCTCCACCGCCCCTGTACTCTCCCTCACCCACCTTGCCCATCGCTCCCCTTGTGTCTTGTCCCTCACCCCAGCCTGCTGTTCTCCCTTCTCCTTCCACAGCCTTCCCCGCCTATGCTGAGCACTCTGTAAACTCTGGGTTGGGAGACTCCTGCTCCTCTGCTCCAGAGCCGCCCACTCAGCCTGCTGACTTCCCCAGCCAGCCGGGTAAGGCCTCTTCTGTGTTGCTCAGCCTCCACTAACCCACTAATTGGGGTTCGAGGAGGGGGCCTGCCATGTTGAGCTGGGTTGCTTTTGGCTGCAATTGGCTACTATCGATTGCTTGTTGGCTCAATATGAAAGTCCTCAGGAAATGTTTTGCTGTTTTGTTTGTTTGTTGGGTTGTACTGGTTCCTGTGATCATCGGTCATATGAATGCTCGTTTGTGTGGCCTGTAATTGTGTGATATGGCATGGCATGAAAACACATCTACACTCTCTCGTGAAACTTTGAATTGAGTCTCGCGTATTGCAAAGCGGGTGTCTTCGCTTTAGTTCTTATCCTTTTTTTCTGGAGTTTATCACAACCATCTCATTCTGATTATTGGTTTATGGTAAAGAAGTTCTTGATGTTAGCATGTACAAGTGAGCTGTCAATGCACAGTGAGCTTTACATGATCTATAACTGGCCGCCCCACATCCTCTGGTTATTCACATTCACAAATTTGATTCATGAAACATCCTTATTTTAAAAAGCAATGTTTAAACGAAAATAATTCCTTTTTCGTCTTTGACTAGGTTTATGTTAGGAACTGCATACAGTAAGTGGAGATTTTCATATGAGGTCAGGTCACCAGCAATGAAAGAAATAAGATCAGCTCTTCCTCTGAATTATTTATAGAAGAGGTTTTAGACTTCACACTCCATATGCATGATGCAGCTTGTTGCTGAGCTACACACTAATATGATTAACTTGAGTGTGTTTGGCAGGCATGCATGTCACATAAACGTCAGCTGTTTATACCCCAAAAAAGCCAAATGTGAAATAGTCAGGCTAATACCGTCCTAAATTGTGAAGATTTTTACTCTTTATACATAGTGATGCAACATCAGCTTTCAGTTATATTTTAAAGATTAGATGGGATGAAACCATTACCCCAATTGCATCTCTGCATTTTGTTACATTTATGTACAGATTTGTTTCATATTCCCATAAATCATCAGTTTCTTCCTTGTGTATCATGTTATAATGATCATCAGCTATGGACAATCATGTATTCGTGTCATCTGTCTGTGTTCACCATTATGAATGAGCTTTGGATGTGAATGATTATTATGATGTTATATTATATTACATTATATTATTATATTATATTATTGTACTGACATCCATTTAGCTCATTCTGAATGTAATCTATTTCACAATGCAAAAAAAAAAAAAGTTACAACAGTCCTAAATGTAGAACAAATCAAAGTTGAATTGATCAGTGCAGGAAGTTACAAAGACGTGTTCTAACTATTATGTTCTTTTTTTATTTATCACTACAGATTCAATACAGGGGATGCCAACTCCTCCACCTCCACCCCCACCACCCCTCCCTCCCAGCTCCACTGTGACTCCCACCACTGCTGGACCTCCACCACCCCCTGGTCCCCCTCCGCCCCCTCCACCTCTGCCCCCCACGCTTACCCCAACAGGGCCTCCCCCTCCCCCTGGGCCACCACCTCCACCCTCAGGTCAGGCTCCACCACCAGCACCACCTCCGCCCCCTGCCCCACCTTTGCCCTCGGGTCTGTTCACCCCCTCGCCCACCACAGATGAGAACAAGGGCCTCTCTGGGCTCGCAGCCGCCCTTGCTGGAGCCAAGCTAAAGAAAGTGCCAAGGGTAAGGGATTGAGGCCTGTAAAAGTCTCATTTGCATTGAATTACACTTGAAATGTATTAACACTGTGCCTTAAAGGCCCTGATATACTCATGGCGAAGTTCTTTTTCGCTCTTTGCTTAGGGGTAAAAAAAGGTTTGAAATACCATTGCATCTGAATACTGTTAGAATACACTACTGGGAGAGGGGGTTAGATGAATATGTAAATATGTGCTGCGTGCTTTCCTCTCAATAACAAAAAAAAACAACAACAACAAATGACAGCAGTGAGTAAAAAGCAGTTGAAAAGCATATGATCTTAGACCTTATTCTGAGCAGTGCCATTACAGGTATAAAAGCGACTTACTGTGTTTTCAATGGAATCCGCTGTAAAAAAAAAAGCTGTATAAATAATCACTTATATTTTTCCACAGCTAATGTTTTCTTGAGTTTTTTTGTCTAGGGAAATTTCTTGGGAAGATATATTTTTGGAGTGTTTTATCTGCAAAACAATCCAAAAATTAATTAACACTACAACCCACTGAAGAGAGCATGGCCCTGTCCCAAATGGCACCCTAAACACTCGCTGTCTTCCTACGAGTCCACACTTTCGTGACGTAACGCCGCTTTGACTGTTGGGAAGAAGTCTGCTGTGGTGCTTGCCCCAGTGGGTGCTCGGCAAAAGTGCGCAGCGAGGGCGTATATCAACCGCAAAGAGGTTGCTTCCGAGCACCCTTCTGAGACTTAAAATGTCAAAAACCCTACAGTCTCATGGACTGGCTGCCATGTGCGCATGTCCATTAATTGTAAGTCCGTAAGACCCGAAAGTGCACATGAAGTGTGCCATTTGGGACAGGGCCTGTGTCTATCCCTCACAGCCTCGCTTTCATTCCCATTAAAAATTAAAAATGGCGCTGCTGTGAATAAGGTCTATAGCGATGTGGGTATGTTTGCACAAGGTCTGCAATTCGGCTCTCCAGTCAAGTCACATCACGTTTATTTATAGCACTTAATAGAATAGATTGCTTCAAAGCAAACAGCTTTACAGTATTACATGAAAAGACAGTGTCAGTGTCAATTTTTACTTGCGGCAGAACTCGACGGACCGAACAGAAGAAATGAACCGATGAAGATTTTCATGTCAAGGGCAGCAGAGCCTCATAACACACCTACATATGGCATAATCGCCATGGACCAGTGGTAGTTCCAAGGTGTTTACTTTGACAAGCTGTTTCAAACTCCCGAAACAAAATCCAAACGAACTTCCAAACCAAACGAATTTTGGTCAAAATTACATCACACCAGTTTGTTTTTTGGTTTGCTTGAAGTAAATTAAGGCTTTAAAACGGATAACATCAGAAATGCTAAACATGTTCAATACAAAATCCTATATGTTACTGTAGAGTGATGAGCCCCTGGCTCCAGCAGCCGGACCCGCGGTGAGTTCTGGTGGTGCCAAACCCGAGGCATCCCGTGGGAATGGTCTTTTACCCGGAGGAGGAGGTGGTCTAATGGAGGAGATGAGCGCCCTGCTGGCCAGGAGGTAAACTACGTGCTTCATCTGTCTCTAATGCCAGAATGTTTTCAAACAATGATTAGTCTTGGAAATTACTAAATTCTGCTTTTCTGAGGTCAATTATCAGAAATGTTGTATCATAACCAGAAATGAAATGTAAGAATATGTACCATTGATTTGATACAGGAGAAGAATTGCTGAGAAGGGATCATCACCAGAGCCTGAACAGAAAGCTGTGAGTTAATAGAATGCCTCATTCAGCTGTATACAGTCTCTGGCTAAACCTGTACATATAGACTACTCTTAATTTTATTGATATGATAATACAGCTTATATGATGGATTTTCAATAATATAAAATATTTATAGATATTTTTTATTTATTTCTCCATTAGGATGACATTGAGGCCACCATAACTCCAAAAGTGTCAGCCTGTAGCACACCAGGTAAGCAAGGGGAAAGTAATGCTAAAAATAAACGATAAAACCAAATAATAATGCTCCCTGTGAATCATTAGGTTAGCAAAATAAATGGGGTTTTCAACTTTTAAAAGGAAGGTGATGTTTCCCATATCTTTTGTTTGTTGTTCAAAGTATGTTAGTGCATAGTCATCTAACAATGGCTACTAATGCAACATTTGACAGCTGTTCAGTCCATCTCATGTTTATAATTTAGCTTATTGTTGAGCCTGTGCAGTTCTTTTTTTTTTTAACTGGGTCTTGAAGCAAAACCATTGGAGAATCATGGCTATTTAAAAAATATGAGACTATCAATATCATAAAATGTAACATAGCATTGCATTTCTTTTACAGATATGCCCAGAAAGCCTTGGGAGAGGACAAACACCATGAATGGTAGCAAATCACCAGTCATTGGAAGGTAATAATTTGCATGTTATAGATCCACCAATTCATAGTGCCTTTTGAAGAAAAATGTCCAGCTTTTGGGATCTGACTCTTCGGCAGGTCCCGCTTTCTTAAAGCTAAATTGAATTATTGTTGCTTCAACTGCTTTGCATCACGTGTTTGTGGCCGGAGGCCTCCTCACAATCGCATGTCAGAATGCAGGCAGTCGGGTCCCGTGCTTGACATCACTAAAGCACAGTGTTGTTGCTTCTCATCAGATCTGTGTGTACCAGAGCTGTTCAGCATTTTTTTGAAGGATTCGCTTATTTTTTTGCTTAGTATACGCCATCCATTCAGGCATTTGCACATACAGTTATACAAATGATTGAAGCACCTTTCAGTAGGGCTACATTGAAATAGAAACATTTCTCCTTTCATTTAAATTAGACCTTTCAGAAGATTACTATGAAAATAAATAGTTCAGATCCACACTATTGACCTCTGACCTGGTTAGTCTCTTTACTCTCACAGACGGGACACACCATGGAGAAATCAGATGGGTACTGACAAGTACTATGATTCCTTAAACAGGTATAAGAGGCTAGTTTGAGAACTCTTTCTAGACTTTGTTTGCTGAGAGTGCTCTTTAAATAGGATGAGGGTTGCTGCTGTGATTGTCTACAGTTTTTCGGGGGTTTTTTCACACACAAAGATTTTGCTGTTGCCAACAATATAACCACCATAAATGTGCCCCTGCTGCTTTTATATACATATACACACATACATATAATAATAATAATAATAATAATAATAATAAATGGATCTTGAATACCAAATGAACACTTTACAATGATTTCTGAAGAATCATGTGACACTGATGACTGGAGTAATGATGCTGAAAATTCTGCTTTGCCATCATGGGAATAAATTACATTTTAAAATATACCAAAACAGAAAATGGTTATTTTAAATTTTACAATAGTAGTTTTTACTATATTTTTTATCAAATAAATGCTTAATATAAAAATAAAGTTTCCAAGACTTTAATCCTCAAATCTGTTAATTGTAATAGTAATTGTTAATTGTAAATCACCCCCTGTTAAAATAAAGTGCACATAGTTATAGAGAAACACCTTTTTAAATGTTCCTTTTCATTGTGAAAGGGAAGGAAGCAATGAAGGATTAACCACAGTATCATTATTAGAGCGTCTTGATGTATTGTGCAATACTAGGTGTCGTCAAAGGTCATATCAGAAAGCTGGAGCATTTGTCCACTCTTGCCAATTTGTCCACCTGGTTTAAAAGATAACATGCCGACCCCCCCCCATCACACACACAAATGTGCATTTAATTTGGTTTATCCTTTCACATATAAAATGCAGAAAGATTTGATACAAAGCCTTCGGGCTGTACACGCTTGTATCTCACACATAAGTTTTGCTCTGAAATTTTTTTCTGACTTTTAAGCTGTCACAATGTTCTTATCCGCTTGACTTCTACTTCCTTTCTACACAAGGCAACCCACTGTTCAGCATTCATTTCTTTTCCGATGGGATAGATGAAGCGTCATTTCCCTCATTTCCCATGTTCTACCCTATGGTGATTATTGTGTTGGCAATAGTATCGTGTCTGATTCAGCTTCAGACAAGCATGAGAGTGATACGGCAGCTGCATTGTGTATTTTGAAGTGTGAATCCTGTCTCAAGCTTTTGGTTTGCTGTGCCATTTTTGTTGGGGTTGACTTTACAAATGTGTTGGTTTTGATGAATTTGCAGCTCCTCTCAAGGCCAGTTATGCATATATATCTGGATGTGTGAATTTCCTTTTCAGTACAACAATTTCACCTGAAATCTGAAATATCCTGCATTTTCCTCACACATCTTGAGTTTTTCCCATGTGTATATTCTTTGAACAATTGTAATTGGTGCTGTAACAGTGTAGATTTACACAGCATCTGAAATGACTGTTAAAGTGTGTCACTTAACTTCTGCCTTGCATCTTGACTGCACAGTGTCGACTTCTGTGACTAAAATAGCTTTGCTTCACACCATATCTTTTCTTCTTAGACCACGGTCTACACCAACTCCTACCGGATCCATAAGTGCCAATGGGGTGCCAACAGAAGCTCTTGACTACGACAGATTGAAACAGGTACTTCTCAAAACCAAGAAGTAACTAACTTGAACTGAAACTCATTTAACCTTTTAGCCCTTCGGGTTTGATAGAGGGGCTGTTCACTTCCTCAATACTTTGGCAAAGTGTTACCAAAGCTGGTGGTACAATTTCTCATTACAGCACTTCCTTAAAAAACTGAGGGAGAATTACTGGTTGAAAGTGCAAGCTTTTGCGGGTGTGTGCAATTATAGTCCTCTTTTCAAAGGCAATAATGTACCTCCCTTCTCTATGAATGAGCATGTTAGATATGAAAGGCATATGTAGGAATCTCACTTATCTGAGGACACAGTTACTCAAGTCGCTCAGCTCTGTCTGTCTCAACTTTTCCCCCGCCAAGTGCTCAGTGTGTTTTGTTGAGTTACTAATAGCAGCTGCATTTAAATTGACTTGAATGTTGATGTTATAGCATACACCTACTCATCTGGATCTCTTGTCATTTAATACTTTTATAGCTGCATTTGATATAATAGCTTATATAAGGAACGAATTGCAAAGGGTCACGTCAATATTTTTTCTTGGCACAGTGTCCTTATGGCATCTAATTTCTCTTGCATTCTAGTGTATTCATTCTAGTCTTGAACGCAATCTAATTGACCTAAAAACAGTTCTCTTTTTGATTTGTATATAACAAACAGTATTCTAATCAAATTCTTAATGTATTGATTTTCTTTTTTAGGACATTTTAGAAGAGATGAGGAAGGAACTATCAAAGCTGAAAGAAGAACTTATTGATGGTAACATTTTATTGCATTGTATTGCCACAATATATGATGCACATTGAGCTTTTTAATACTTTTAGAAACAAAATACTCGACACTCACACAGTCAAAAGTTTTAATTTGTTTCTCATGATCTTAAAACATTTTGATCTAAAGGCCTATGGTTAAATGCTTGATAATGTTGTTGTTAATGATAATAATAAAATAATGATGATAATAATAATAATAATAATTTAAAAAATACTTTATTTCCCTCAATTAAAAGTTAAAGGAAATCTAGCTGAAATTTAGGTAAACTGTGGCTAATTTATTTTAAATTTGTAAATTTGTAATTAGTTTTTTTTAATCAAAATTAATGTATTAATTTTTAAATGTATTATTCCTTATTTATTTTTTATACAAGTATTTTTTTAATTAGAAATAATAATCTGTAATCTAGGCTAATGATAATAAATAGTAATTTATTTGAGCATTTTTTATTTTATATTTATGAATTTATTTATATATATTTTGTATTTTATTTATATATATTTTGCATTTATGTATTTATAATTAAATTTAGAAATAAATACATTTATAAATACATTTCAACTATTAATTTATTTTATACAAATTCAATTGTCTGTATGGATAAGCTGGAATGAGTAGTGAAATAGCAAGTGTCCAGTTTTTGGTCACAACATGCAATATTCCCATATAACCTTTTGGTGTTCTTTTATAGTTTTAGGGACATCACTATTGTTTTAACATATTTTAAAAAGTAATAATGAATGATTAGGCGTTTAAACTTTAAACCTTTGACTGATTTTTTGTGAAAAGTGTAACTAATCTACAGTGTGACTGTGCCTAATTCTTTTGTCATCTTTGTGTTTTCAGCAATCAGGGAGGAGTTGGGCAAGTCAAACTCTGCATAGGAGGATGAGATGCACCTTTATTTTTTTTAACCACAATCTGTCTCTTCAGAGGTCAGCTTCAGTTATCTCAAAAGCAATGAAAATGGAAAATTACAGTTTTAACCAGTGGTGATCACAATAACCATGTTAATTCGGTGGATCTGTCAAGTATGATGCCGGGAAAGACAAACTTTGAGCGTGGGGGGGCACAAGGAGGCGTATCAGCGAGAGGATAACCAGACGCCTCATAGCGACGCCATACACCAAAAGCCCCATCTTGAGGGAAGTCAGGACACAGTCTTAAGGAAGTGACTGTCAGTATGCAATGGATGACTTTTACTGTGGAAAGAAAATGACAAACTATTACTGAATTACATAGTGTATTAACCATTGAAGAGTGAAATTGTAAATCAAGCAGATGACATTCATTCTACGGCACATTGTTTAGCAAAGGGCAGGCTTTGTTTATAACTTTAAAAGGTGGTAATGGTGGTGGTGAAGTAACGTTAACTCAGTTGGCCTTGTATAGAGCAAAACCTTGAATCTGGCCAACTAAACGAGTATGGTCTATTGCTGCAGGACTCTAAAGCTTGTCTTCCTACTATTTTAACCAGAATATGTACATTAAAATGATGACAAAATAAACATTATACCTGCAAGTCATTCAGTCAACCTGTTCTAATGTACGCCATGACCACATCAGGTAGCTTACTCGCGCTTTCGGTCGGTTTCCATTATTATTCAGACTTCTCTTTTCAAAAGTGAATGCTCGACAGGCTGTCTCTAATGAGCCACTGTTATCTGTATACCTTCTTCGTCTTGTGTGTTCGCTAAGTGTTCGGGAAGATCACGAAGGACAATGCCTTTCTACTGTACATTGTAGCTCTCTACCAAAATCCTCTCAGCCAATCGAAGTTAAGGTTGACGTCAACGTCAGCTCAGACCGTATCTGTAGATAGTGCTAACCAGAAATACTATGAAGTTTTTATTCACCGTAGGCTCTTTTCGTATTTCTTTTGATTTCAGTGCATGTCTTCTTATGAACGGTAAGGGAAAAATGGTTGCCACGGAAAATAATTTTATTTTTTAGTTCATAAGCAATAAGTGTAGCATTGTTACGCATTTTTTCTTTTTCTTTTTGATCGATCATTCACTCTGCTCTCAAACTGTGTATGAATGTTCTCCATACGCATTCTCAAAAGTGCAGTTCACAACAGACACCTCTTTATAGCCATAATAAATTTGCAGGGGTATGACATTTTACTCATTTTCCTTTGGATTCAAGTATGTGAAAGATCATGTATGGCAAATTATTCATCTTGCATGGAGTATTAACCAACTAAACAAGTCTGGAGTGTCTAATGAGGGCCCAGCAGCACATCAGCTTTTTAAATGGGACTTTTTTTTTTTTTGTCCAATCATTTATTGTTTTACCTTTCTGCACACCAGAAGGCACTTGGCTGTTTTTCAGAGGGGCTTTATCTTCCAACACACTTTTTTGTTAGGGAACTTTTATTGGGAAATGTGCTTTTTAAGACCTAAATCTTTGTACAAACATGAAGTGTGATTATAGGCTGTGCAAATTTTGAGGAGAATAACGGAGAACATTTGTGAAGTTCTCTCAGATCAGATTTTTCCTCAGTTATCCATTTTCCCCATGCCATGCTCACTTGTCAATCCTTCGTAGTTTTTTTTCTCTCACTTGCGTAGTTCAATACCATCACTCGAAAATAATCTCTCAAGGAATAAGAACGTTTGTATAGAGTGTTTACAGCATTGATTGCACTTTAAAACCCCGTAGAAGTTCAAATGATTCTATTGCTGACAAGACGGCCGGCACTTTGTGATCGGCAGTATCACCAAAGCTACGGTTATCTCTAGAACGTAACACTCCAGATCCCTTTGTTTTGATGACAAATAGCTATTGTTGATCGGTCTTTAGGTTGAGCAAAATGTTTTGATCAGGGTTGATTCATTCCTGGATAAACCTGTTTGTGATCTTCATGGTTTGTGCCTTGTTCGGAAGTTGCATTTGATATGTCAAAAATGTAAAGCGTATATATAGAGAGTATTAATTTAGGGCCTGCCATAACTTTATTCATTTGTTTTGCATTTTGCTTCAGTGAGTTACAAAGGACACTTACGATCTTTGCTTAAAATCAAACATGCATTCACGTTCTTTTCTGTGTCATTTTTCTGTTGCATTACAGTGTGGATTGTGTGTTATGGTTAACACCATGTTGGTGGGATCTGAGAAATGATCTTTGTCGTGGTGGAAATCAGTTGAACAATATTAGGAACACATTGATGGTGTTGTCAGCACACAGATTCGATTATGAGCAGATTATGATTATGCTGGTCAGATTGAACTGAATGTCCTTGTAATGCAATTTTCAGTCTCTTTTTTTATCGTTCATGTTGTACCATACTGTTTTCATGTTAATTAGAAGTTTCTTACATGCTAACATTGTTTTGTTTGAGCAAATTAAATAAAAATTGCAATACATTGCTGTTTGCATTTATTTATGAATTAAAAAGCAAAAATTGATTACATGACAAACCAGTTTTACTTCACTGTATTTTCCTTTTCAAAGCAGCAAACAAACACATCCTGAAAGGATTTATTAAATTGCATTCAGATTATTAATTAGTAAGATTATTTTAGTAAGATTCGAAAGATGACTCATTTGCACCTTGGTAACATGGCATAACTTCAACTTTCACACCTCATCGAAGGCAAATGCTTTTCTTTTTGCTGCTGCACTGTTCCGTTGTGGCAAACAGGAAGAAGGCAGGACTGAACTAAAAATGCAACTAAATATGAGTTCCACAAATCATTATAGAACACCATCTTAAACACTGCTCCAGTGCAATCTTACTGGGCTAGAAAGCAGCTTCTAGCAGTTCAAGCACCAATGCACAAATCGAGACGCTCCAGGACTGAGCATGTAAAGGCAATGCTACAGTTCACCTGTAGTCATATGTGGCAGTGCAACTTTGCAAAAAAACGGAAACTGAGTGAGACTATATCTGCTGTGCACCTACTTTTCAGCATAACCTAATAAAAGCTGGTTTGTGGTGAACACGTTTGATTGGTCAATAAGACAATAAGACTTTCAATAAGAAAAAAAGTTCTTGGAATCATTATATTATGTAGTCATTATAGAAGTTACATTCAATATTCAGTCACTATTATTAAGATTAAGAACAACCTAATTTAATAATGTAATATCTGTACAAATGTAAATTATATCACAGAAATCTATTTTAAACTTCACAATGTTAGTTGCCAACAAAGTTGTAAGTTCACATGATTAAAAATTGTAGGCTGAAAGCTCAGTAGGCCTATATATTACTTTAAAATTTAATAGTCTGTGGTTTTCACTCTAAACTTTATAGTGATCATCTTATTCAGTGTTGTTTTCTAAGGTAGGCTAACTAACCACATTTACTACAAGATACAAGCTTAATATAACAACAACAAAACAAGGTTCTTCTGTGTTTTAATACAGAAATACCTTTCAATCAACATGATAAATCAGAAGTGGGCGATTAAAAGCATTTATGAACATTATCAATCTGAAAATAAAATTAAAACCAGAAAACTTCCAACAGAACAGACGTAACGTTTTATTTAACTTATTAGTTTTAGCATTTCAAAAGCATTACCCTCCAACGCATAACTGTTACGTCTGAAAAATACCCGTTATTAACGTCAACTTCAGTTTAATAAACATTACATTACTGAAGTAAGTTATATTTATTTAACATTTACAAGAATTTTTCGCGGTAGAAGCACAACTTATGACGTCGGCTGTCCATCCTGCCTCCTCATATCTAACTGTCTCGCAATACAGGACTCCATTTTGTAAAACCCTTTGAACTCAAATGACTCGTCTCCAATCAACGCTCACGCAAACTTCTCCGCCGTCCAATCAGAAAATTCAGAAATTTAAAAAAAGGACTCGACAGCCAATCAGAGAGCTTCCCGCCCTCAAGGTCGCTGGTAGGTTGAGCGGTGACAGCGGTCACGGAGGGAGGAACGTATTCAAAACGGGGGCCAGTTTTTAAAACAATATTCTTTATTTTATGAAGTTCCGTGGATAAGCTTTAGTTATAATTAGGAGATTAAGATTGATTGCAGGTAAGAAATCTTAATGAATTCACTTTGCACGTTTAATGTTTTTGTCTGGAAATGTCTTTATTGTGACTGCGTAGTTAACGGTAACTTGATCGGCGCTCGGTCCGCCCGCAACTCTTGCTTTATGAAGTAAACATAATATATTGTTTTTATTAGTCACTACTTTCTGCATATAATGTACCGAACACGTATACTCTTTTTTTTATGTGAATAAAGCTGTTTATCATTGTTTTGGTGTTGGATTTGAATGATAACTCGATTTCCAGCCGGCTCGTTACACAGGAAACTTGGGCACGGCGCGCATTTATTGTCGTCCACTCCACACAACTCGTATGTTTTATCTCCACAATTAAATTCTGCATTCGTTTTTAATATCTGTTTAATTTAATGTCTTACTTCATATTGGACCTTTCGGTTTCATTATCTTGTATGTGCACAAAAGTGCAAGTGAGTCATTCCACTCTTTTGCGCCAAGTTAAATAACCACTTTTAATGGTCTTTTGACTGTGGTTTGACAGTAAATATGTGTTAAATTCACCACTCGCTCATTATAACAGTTGGTTTCTGTACTCGTTGTTTATTAACACTGATTTAATGTTGCTGTGTTATGAGCCTGTCGCATGCGGACTGACAATGGTTTGAATACATGACGTTTTCCCTCCATTCCTGTCATTATTTCGCTGTGTTAAAGGAACAGCACGTGAATGCTCTGTGTGCCTCCGTATCACATGAAAAACACAAAGTATACACACAATAATAATTTATTTTACTGACTTTTTTGTATTAGGCTAAATATTTCAGGATGTATGTTCAGTCCGACAAAGCTAAGGTATTTCGTTGGTCTGTAACGTTAAATGTACAATTAAAATTTCACAAATGTGGTCAGTGTCTGGCATACTGTTTACTTCAGTCAGATTTTCTGTAGTAAGTTTTCATTTGAATAGCCCCTGGCAGTGATAGTAAAGCGCGCGTGTGTCGTCTTGTGCCTTTACATTTGCACAACAAACGGCAACAGACCCCGCCCACTCACATTCACACAGTTTAAATCTTTTGCTCTGTAGTTTCACTTCAACTCTGGAAGCACATGGGATTTCTGCAGTGCTGGACTTCAACTCTGCTGGGTGTGTGTCAGTGTGTTCTGGTTCAAGAATGTCTGGAATGTGTTCATGGGATAATATGGTTTAGGGTAGATGGCTTATGTTTTTATGGGCTGTACTTTTCATGTGGTTTTAATAAGAATTTGTGTGTGTTTCCTATAACAGAGTGTGCCTGCTTGACTCTGCTAAATAGCATATGCTTCTATACGTGTGAGTGGAATTTTTACTTACACATGTTTCTGGCCTTGCTTAAAGTTCTAAAATCATTAATGTGTTGGTGGTAAGAAAACTGCTTCATGTTATGGTGGTGTTTGGTCGTCACAACAAAATTTCTTTGCAAGGATTTCTAAACATCTATTTTTTTTTTTTAAATCAGCACCAAGCGTTGCTGTCTTTCAGTGGTGAAGTGATAGTTTTTAAAATCGTTTAAATATGTGATAATGATAAAGCATAGTCGTTAGACTGCAACAGAAAAAAAATCTGCATTGCGAATACATTATTATTATTTTGGGATTTATTATATATTCATATATTATGTATGCAAAGTGTATTGCAGTAAAAATAGTTGCAAACTTGTTTTGGGGTTTTTAAGCTTGAATACTATTTTATTTTTCATTTGAGGATGAATGTCTAAAAAGTTGAGTAATAATGCAAACATTTTTTTTTTTTTTTTGAATGTTCTGTAATGTTGTTTTTGGACACTATTCCTGCTTACAGATAGAGACCCACCAAATGGGGCAAATTATCTGTAGATCCAAAATTAAAGAACCGGTTGAGTAGAAAAGTGTGAATATAAACAATACTATTACTAGTAATTACTATTGGTCTTTCTTTATGGATTGTTTTTGTCTGTGGCTGGATAGTAAAAGTCATCTCTTTGGTTAGCTTGTACCTGTGTGATAGTAGTAGAATCCCTCTCATAAAGGCCATTGAGAGCTCAACAATAGTGCGGGTGCAGAGAGTACAGTGTGGATGTGTAATTCAGACCCATCAGCACTTCTGAGATGGCAGCTGACATCACCGCTTCATTGTCATCGGGCCATGTGCAGCTACTCTGGTGTTTCCCTCATGGGTTTACCATTGAACTGTCTGAAATATTCACACAGAATCTTTAGGTCTAGAAAGATTGTTTTGAAGCACACATGCTCATGTGCATTATGTTTTTTAAAGGTGATGTGTGCTGCTTTTCCCATGTAAATTCCAGCTTAATATGCAGAGACAACTGTAATTCATGGGTAAAATTTCCCAAAAATACAAACACTGTGGCACTTTGATTACATCAAAACTTTGTTTTAGCATCTGAGGTTCCCACCATGTGTTTTTTTAGTTTGTCTGTTCAGTGAAAGACTTTGTCTTTTAAGACCTGTCTGAGTGCTTAAACCAGTTGAAAAATCAGTTTGGTGATGCTAGTGGCACAGAAGTTACACACTTGACTTCATCTTTAAGGGCTGCACTGCTGCATAATACTATCATTAAAGGGTTAGTTCACCCAAAAATAAAAATTAAGTCATTAATTACTCACCCCCATGCTGTACCAACCCCGTAAGACCTTCGTTCGTCTTCGGAACACAAATGAAGATATTTATGATTAAATCTGAGAGGTGGATCACTCCTCCATAGGCTCCCTAAGGGAATGACACCGGACGGCCCAGAAAGTCATTCAAGAAAATGTTTAAATATTCCATGTCACAACAGTGGCTCAACTATAAGTTTATCAAGCGAAGAGAATACTTTTGGTGCGGAAATAAAACAAAAATAACGACTTTATTCGACTATTCCTTTTCTTCCTTGTAGGCCTGAAACGAGACTTCAAGAGATTTCCACGACGCATGCTCGAGAATTGCGATCTCCTTCAACTACTTCAGTTAAGTTCTCGCGCGTGCGCGTCGTGGAAATCTCTTGAAGTCTCGTTTCAGGCCTACAAGGAAGAAAAGGAATAGTCGAATAAAGTCGTTATTTTTGTTTGTTTGTTTTTCGCACAAAAAGTATTCTCGTCGCTTGATAAACTTATAGTTGAGCCACTGTTGTGACATGGAATATTTAAACATTTTCTTCAATGACTTTCTGGGACGTCAGGATTCATTCCCTTAGGGAGCCTATGGAGGAGTGATCCACCTCTCAGATTTAATCTTAAATATCTTCATTTGTGTTCCGAAGACGAACGAAGGTCTTCGGGGTTGGTACAGCATGGGGGTGAGTAATTAGTGACTTAATTTTCATTTTTGGGTGAACTAACCCTTTAAGTCAGGTGATTCATTTAGTTTGTAGTATGTAATTTCCAGACTGTTGTGTTGTTTAGTAGTTCGTTCAACTGGAAAGGCCATAAGAATGCACACAATGTCATCATACTAATCTGATTCCTGTGGGGAAAAAAACATGGTGAATTGGTTGGGATGCAGACCTTTTATCTTGTGTTAATTGTTTTGTAGGTAAACGAGAATGCCGGCTACAAGGTTTCAAAATGGAGATACTGTAATGGGCCGCTGGCCTGGCAGTAGCCTTTATTATGAGGTCAAGGTACTGAGTTACGACAGCAAGACTCGGCTCTACACCGTCATCTACAAAGATGGTACTGAGCTGGAGCTGAAGGACACTGACATCACGGTATGAAACCTCTCTCTGACATGTTCTCCAGCATGAAATGGCTTCTTGTGCAAATGGCTTCTTGTGCTACAATTAGAGCCAAAACATATATGACCATCTGTACAAATCAGTTCACTTGATCAAAGACTAATTTTCTTATGTGATTACTTTAGTGACCTACAATTTTTCTTAATGTCATAATATTTCTTCAAAGGTTTCAAAATCCTAAAACTTTATTAATGTCTAGGTTCTAATCCATGCCTCTGAAAATAGCAGTTAAATAGAGATTTAACTGAACTTAACTTGCAGTGTCTTGTGGATATTGTTTTCTTTATTGCAGAGCATGGCCATATTTAAGCAGGGTGTTACACGCTCTCGGTCCAGATCCCGCTCTCGCTCACCGGGACGCCTACGTCGTAGTCGCTCCCGTTCTCCTGCTAGGACGTCCCGTCGATCTTCCTCTCGCACCACAGATGTGCAAGTGCGCAGGGAAAAACTCAAAGAAGTGCTGGAGGTCCGACTCACACCCGTGGTAAGGAAGGACACTCATTTGTTAGGACAAAACAAACACACGCTCGCTCGCTTTATTTCTTTCTTTCTCTTTGCATGGTCTGTCTAACCCAGGATGTTCAGATTCACACACACACTCTATAGTCTCTTTTTCAAAGAAGTCTCTTATTCTCACCAGGATGCATATATTTAAGAAATACAGTAAAATTTTGAAATATTACTGCAATTTAAAATATTTTTGTTCTATTTGAATGGATTTTAAAATCTGTTTCATTCAAGTGGTGGCATTCTTGTGTTGATTTTAAGTATAGGAGTTTAATCTAATTCAGAGCCATTAACCCAATCCTTTTAATGCTGTTATCTTATTTGTCTTTCCTCATGGGTGACCTCACGTGTGCTTGACTGTCATCTGTCTCAGCCAATGAAACATGAGAACAATAGCAACAGCAAACACGAGAAGAAAGAAGAAAATAATACAGATAATACAGCTTCCACAATCACTGAGGTATGGGTCTATATGTTAGAAACTGGTCTAGTGAAGGTTGTAATGTTATGATGCATGCATGTTGTGCCTCTCATGTGTGACAGGAGCCCATTTAGTTGTGCGCACAAAGCTAAAGCTGACTGTGGTTTCTATTTAATCATACCCTCACGTTTTTCAGCATGTTTCTACTCATGGGACAATTGAATGGGCTTTACAAAGCATGACCTGACTGCTTTACCCTTACAGTTGTGCGGTCACAAAATAGTAACATTGAAACATTGAGTCAAAACATGACACACATATTTTTATTTTATTGACACTAGAGTTTCTCAAATTGGGAAGCAGTGGTTTTAAGGGGGACGTAACACAAAAGTTTGGGGTTAGTAAAATGCTTTAGAAATAATTATTTTGTGTGTTTACCAGGGCTGCTGTTATTTATTGTTGCAATTTTAACTATTTTACAGGGGGTCCTATTATGCCCTTTTACAAAGTCTTGATTTTGTTTTTGGGGTGTACTATAAAAAAATCTATGCTTGATTGTTCAGAAAACGCATTATTTTTCACATATTTTACATTATTACTGCTCCACTCTTCCCAGTCTGTCCCGAACACGTCGTTTTCGATGAAGCCCCTCCTTCCAAAATATGAAATGTGCTGTGGTTGGTTAGCTGGCCCAGGTTGTTGTGATTGGCAGCGCTTAGCATGTGTTCGGGAAATGTCCCGGCCCTCCATAATTGTTTTTCTCTAGTATAAATATAAAGGATGGCGGCAATTTCGAAACACTAACAAGTAGGGATGTCAATTTTCACAAATTCCCATGATCGATCGTCGTTTAAATTGACGATCAATTAATCGATTAATCGTTAGCATTAATGGCAAACAGCATTACAGGGTCTGCAAATGATGCTCAAAAAGCTATGTTCCTCACCAAATTAATAATAATGGTTTTTAATCTAAATAAAGGGTTAGTAGGATTGTAAAATGTTTTGATGTGATTGATAAATTAAATTAATATATTTATAACGACAAATACAATGTGTCACCAACGCCGCCGCAGATGCGTGCTTGTCAGAATGTGTGACTGTTTATGTGCTGGAACAACGCACTGAAAACGGCAACTAAACCCAATGAATTCACAACCATTTAATAAAATAGTGTTCTAATGTTATGTAATATGACAGTCCCAAATTAACCATCGTTATTATTAGTCATGCATTCTGCTTTAGCGGTGCGTGCTGAATGAATAACCGTTGAGCACTTTAGCGTTTATTTAACTCAAAGAAACGCATCCTATTTGATATTAATCAGATATATACAAAATAAACATAATCTTACAAAATTATATCTGCACAAAATGACGTGAATGCACAAGTGAACTTAAACTAAGTTACGTGCCATTCAGAATGACTCATGTTGTGGTGGACGCACTCTTCCTGGGACAACGCGACATGGCATCTTAACCCAAATAATTCACAATGTTTTATTACAATATTGTTCTCTTTATAATCTTGTGTAATATGACAGTCACAATAATCATTATTAGTCGTGCATTGACATTTGAGCTGAGTGCGCTAAAGATCACGTCAATTCTTAACCAAATGCATCCAATATGAGATAAATCAGATATAGATAGGCATGCACAAAATAAACTATTACAACTTACATTTGCACAAAACAAAAGGCTGCGAATGCACACGCAAACTTATAGTCATGATGAAGGTGTAAAATAGTCCCAAACAACTCCGGTGTGTGTGTGTCATTCCGGTGTGTCATTCAGTGGGACTCAACACTTCACCACACCGGCGCGCTCGCTTACATGTTTCGCGGTTGAGCAGCACGCACGCGCATGATCCTGCTTAATCGATAATCGATAAGTTTTATCGATTAAATGTATTATCGACAATTAATCGATCGTCGATTAATCGTTGACATCCCTACTAACAAGAGGACAGGGCAGAACAGATTTCCTGCAAGGACTTTGCAAGCATGGGTTTCACAGGATCTTTCAGAGTGGTATGTTTTACTTATACATTATAGATACGATGTTATCCCCATTTAATCATGATATATGTCGGAAAACTGGTTATACAAACAGTAATCGATCACAAAAACATGGTTCTTTTTCCTAATAGTGCGTTCACATCGGACGCGAATAGCGCGTCAGGCGCGAGTAATTTCAATGTTAAGTCAATGCAAAGACGCGTTACGCGCGTAAAAAATTCCTGCGACACGACTGTCGCGTGGTGTCGTGACGCCTCCACACATTTGTACTTTGGGCGTTCCTTAAGTTTACCGCTATGGGCGTGGTTTTGAGCCGGCGGCCGGTCTAGAACAGAGGACCTGCGAGAGACTTCCCCCCCGTCTCCATATGCTCTACTTCTATTGGATAGATGTGGCGCGTTCAACGGATTCATTTGCATAAAGATGGGCATCGGCCAGCTTTTTGACGCGCAGCATTTTTCCAAATGAAGCGCCGCCTTCCCGGGATGCTTTGCGGGCGTGTTAAAGTTGCGTGACGTCACCCATAGGAATAAAGCGGAGCGCGGCACGACAGAAGTGCCGCACGGACAAGTGGATCCGCACCGTTAGTGCTATTTGTGCATTCACGCGTTTGACGCGAACTTTTGGAGGCTGGCTCTATTTATCATCAAAACAAAAATAAATGACAGATTAGGTGGATGAGGGCGAGGGTAATCCACGCTCCGATGCGGGACAACAGCTCATCAAACTGGGCGCGGGACAGGCGGAAGTACCGCGGACAGCGAACGCACAGTAAGGGTGGAGAACAGCCTTACAAAAGCTATAGTAAACAACACTATATCAACACTTATGTTGGCTAACAGGCGAGTGTAGCAACAACATACAACTTATAATTAGAACTGTTCATAGAAAATGCAGCTACAAATAATAAGACATACTTACAAGTTGTGATCTATAAACAACAGATTGTCCCGACAAAGTGGAAACTGCTCCATTTTCAGGGGAAGCTTATGTGCATCTTGGCTCTAGAAGCTCTTCTCTGTAAAATGTGCTGTGCACAGATAAACATTGGGATTATAATGTTCGAAATAAATATAAAATACATTTTAACCACTCTAAGTTAATCAGCCTTAGGAAGGTCAAACAAATGAGTTGTGGAAAAAACAGCGTTTCTTTGACATAGCAGCTGCTCATCCAGGCCTCGTCCGCTTTTTTGCTTATTCCATGGTCGGGGATTATTTTTAAATGAGGAACATTATGACTTCTTAAAGCCCGGAAAAATTGTGTTGTAGTTCTTGAAAAGTGGATTTTGTTCAATAAAATATCTCCCTTTGGAGTGGACTTTGAGCTTTGTAACCTTGCAGATCTTTTTTACTCTCAAAAAGGAGCATTACACACTAAAGTTGAAAAAGTGAAAAAGCATAATAGGACCCCTTTAATATATTTCAAAATGCCATTTATTCCTGTGACGGCAAAGCTGAATTTTCAGCATCCATTTCTCCAGTCTTCAGTGTCACATGATCCTTCAGAAACCATTCTTGTATTATCATTCTTATTATTATCAATGTTGAAAACAGTTGTGTTGCTTGCTTAATATTTTAGTTTGAAATAGTAAAGACATTTATGATACAAAATATTTATGTCACTTTTGGCCATGCATCAAATTCAAATCAAAGTATGAATTTCTTTTACTAACCCCAAACATTTGAACAGCCGTGTGTTTCTGTTTTAATGGGTGTGAAATTATAATTTGTTTTACTTGGTTTGTATTCTTTAGTGATCAGTAAATAAAGTGTTCACATTTAGTATGCTGTCTTGACTCATTGTAATGTTCAGCAGAAGACAGAGACTGAATCAGAGAACCAGGCAGGTGGACGCTACAATCTACGGCGCAGGAAGGACCAGGGCGATGGCAAGGCAGTAGAGATGGAGAAAAAGGAAGAGACAGGGGCATTATCGCAGACTAAAACACCTGCTGCCATCAAGACAACTGATCTGGAGTTTGGTGGAAGAGTTGGTGAGTCTTGTCATTGATTTAATGTTAATTTTGTACTGTGTAGATATTCACAGCACACATCTTTGGGGCAAAATGTTTACCAGAGCATTTTAAAAGGGCTTTTCCCAATTTTTTATCAACATCTATCTAGTATTATGTCATGAAACTAAATGACAAACATAAGAACAAATAAAAAAACGCTAAAAAAAAGTGTAGAATATGGCCTTTTTTAATGCAAACATTAAGTCTACAGTAAAGCAAACAGGTAAAAATTAATAATTAATTATTGTCTTGAAATTCTCTGATTATTTTTGTGCATTTCCCCCTATTTTCAGGCACATTTAAAATAAATCATTGGTTAAGATTATAATAAAGGAGCCCCTTTCCTCTTCTCTTTCAGGTGTGTTCTTCCTGATGTTTCTGTTGCCCGTGGCTGTGTTGGCACTGCTCGTTCTCTGTGGGCAGAAGGATGCCAGTCTCCAGAGCTTTCCTCTTGAGCTTCCTACCCTTCAGTCTCTCTGGGACTGTCAGGTCTTTGGCATCGTCCTGCTCTGGCTTCTCTTCCAGGCCGTCCTCTCCCTGCTCCCTGTCGGAAAGGTACGGTCCCCAATCACATGACTCCCCGTGACCCGGGTTTAGGCACATGACCACATAGCTCTGTGGCTCTTGTTTCTGCCCTGCCTGTTAGCTGCAGTGAAGCAGGCTAGATTAGATTAATCACTAGAGGTGGCATGCAGATAGAGAGCCTCTCTGGAAAACATCTGGTTTCGTTTCCAGCAGCTTAAGGGTAATTATGATAGGATCTAAAAATCGCAGTGCTTTTCCCTGAGTTTGAGGTTAAACAGATTATTTCAAGATGATTCTGTGTTTTTATGGGGAAAAAAGGACCTGGTTGCCTAGCAATAATTTAATATTATAAACTCGCAATTCTGACTTTTGTAATTGTGATTTATAAAGTCTAATTCTGGGGGGGGGGGGGGGCGGGGGGGGGGGATACTTTTTTCTCAGAATTGCAAGTTTATATCTCACAATTGCGACTTTACATCGCGCAATTATGAGAAAAGGTCAGAATTTCGTGATCTAAAGTATATAGAGAGTGCGGGTTTATATCTTGCACTTCTGACTTTATAACACCCAATTGTGACTATATCACACAATTCTGGCGTCTTTCTTGCAATTGCAAGTTCATATCTCGCAATTCTGAGAGAAAAAGTCAGAATTGCGGCATTTAAACTTGCACTTACATTTATAAAACAGCTCTTTGTCAGACTTTTTTTATCAGATTTGTTTGTTATGAATAATTTTTGATTGTGTCCCTTTCATTTAGATTATAGATAAACACTTTACTACATGTCGGGTGCACGATATATAGGCCACCGCAACAGAATCGGCCGATATATGTTAATTTTTAATGTTATCGGTCCGATAAGATGATAATGTTGTCCAATGACTTGTTTGCATTATTTAGGCAATTAGAAAAAAGTTTTATTTATTTGTGAGGCAATATATTTTTTAGACTAGGCTACTGTACTTTATATATTTTATTTATATTGAAGTGCTTGGGACATGGCTTTTAATGGTGAGACTATCAGGCTTTCAAAAATTATTTTAAAAAAGATTATTTAAAATTATTTAGATTTATCTGCCAATATATCGGTTATCTGCTTTCAAATAAAGAATTAACAGTATCAGCCAAAACATTTTGGGATTACTGTAATTACTCATATCATGATTTTAGTCATAATGATTGAAATATTAGGAAAATCCTTTGTATGATGCAGAATACTAATATGATAAGCTTGTTTTTATCAAACATGACAGCACTATACCAATGTTATTTTAGTATTATTTATATACCATTAGTAGTATTTATTAAAATTTTGAATTAGTTTTTATAGTTATATTTTCAGTTTTGTGCATGTGCTTTTGTCATTTTTATATTTTTTTAGATTTCAATTTAGCTTTAATTAATTTTTTATTTCAGTTTTAGTAATTTAATACTTAAACTTTAAAAATGTATATTTGAGTTAATTGCCAAGGCAACATTTTTAAGTTAAGTTTTTCATCTAATATTTTTATTTTATTTCAGCTTTATTTGATTTAACAAAAACAACTTTTAGTAATTTTAGTTAATAATCACACAGATTAGTGTCACATGTAAATCCTGCATGCCTCTCTATCTCTCCACCCTACAGCTCGTTGAAGGAATGCCTCTCAAGAACGGGAAAACCTTGAAATATAGGATTAATGGTCAGTCTTCAATGTTGATACATTTTAATGTTAATGAAATTGAGTTTATTGACTCTATATTTGTGAGCGAGCTGTTTGACGATCTCAGATTCTGTTCTTCGTCAGGTTTCTTTGCACTCCTCCTCACGGCTGTGGCAGTAGGTGTTGCCGTGTACCAGGAGGTGGATCTCAGCTACATCCATGCTCACTTCCTGCAGTTCTACACCTCAGCCCTGCTCATCGTCACTCTTCTCAGCGTCTATCTGTTCGTCCGCTCCCGCTGGGCGTCTGAAGATGAGCTCGCTCCTGGAGGGAACTCTGGTAAGACGAATAGTGTGAGATCAAGCTGCGTTGACTGACTTTTCCCATTTTGGCTCAGAGTATTTTCACTTCTATGGCTTTTAAAGTTTCTCATACCCATTTTCAGGTTTAAATGATTTATCCAGACAGAGTTGTCATGTGTTTCCTGTTACTTTCCTCAGTGCTAGTTAAAATAGACCAGTCATAGTTGTTTATGATCACTAGACAAGCATTCTAATAAAATCATTTTATAGAGATTGCAAGGAAGGATTTATATGTACCTGACATTTATATGCCAGGTACAGTTAATAGATTTAAAATATTATTCTTTTTATTCCTCTAGGCTACATCATTTATGATTTCTTTATGGGCAAAGAGTTAAATCCCCGCATCAAAAACTTTGATATCAAGTTCTTCTGTGAAATGCGCCCAGGCCTGATGGGTTGGGTGAGTATTGTTATTGTTTTTTGCTCCCTCTTGTGGTCAAAATTTTGCAATTTGCCAGATGAAGTCAGTAACACTCAGATTTCTTGTCTTTTCTTCCTTATTAAAGTGTTCTATTTTAACCAATTAAAGAAGAAACATAATTATTGCTTGTTTCCACAGGTTTTGATTAACTTTGCAATGTTGATCGCTGAAATGAAGCACCAGAATCTCGAGAATCCCTCTCCAGCGATGCTCCTGGTCAACATCTTCCAGCTCCTGTGGGTTGTTGATGGTTTTTGGCATGAGGTACAACAAGGGTTTTTCAAAACAAA
Source organism: Tiaroga cobitis (assembly GCA_030578255.1). Taxonomy (NCBI): domain Eukaryota; kingdom Metazoa; phylum Chordata; class Actinopteri; order Cypriniformes; family Leuciscidae; genus Tiaroga; species Tiaroga cobitis. The sequence goes on from CM060610.1 coordinate 11,669,644, forward strand.
CATAATTATTTCTTAATGCATCGTGGAAACCATGAACTGATTCGAATTAAATCACTCTGTGTTTCAGGAGAAACTTCTGACCATGATGGATATAGTCTACGATGGTTTCGGATTTATGTTGACGTTTGGAGATCTGGCTTTTGTTCCCTTTATATTCACCTGTCAAGCGTTCTATCTAGTCAGCCATCCAAATGAACTCTCTGTATTCTGGATTGTTACCCTCATCACTATGACTGGTCAGTTTCTGACACATTTTCCCACTATTTTTTCTTTAGCTACACCATAAAGTAGATTTAGATGCTAATTCAGCCAATAAGAACAGGATATTGATATGTTCAGACTTTAAACTTGAGGTTTTTTTAACTTCTCCATCAGGAGTTGGATACTACATTTTCCGGAAAGCCAACTCTCAGAAGTTTGCCTTCAGGAAAAACCCTTCTGACCCGGCAGTGTCTCGTAAGTGTTTTAAAACGAATAAAACAAAAGAATAAACATAAAATGTTAAGACTGTTTGGTCTAAAATAGTTTTATCTTTATCTTATCAGACCTGAAAACTATTCCTACTGCAACTGGAAAGAGTCTTATTGTGTCTGGTCTCTGGGGGTTCGTCCGTCATCCTAATTACCTGGGTGATATTATCATGGGTTTTGCATGGTCTCTACCATGTGGTAAGTAATCGGATTCCGTTCACCTTTCTGATAAAATTAAGCTGTCTTATCCGTCTGTTTTGACTCAATTCCACCAATTTTATCTGACTTTTCCTTTAGGATTCAACCATTTGATCCCGTATTTTTACCTGATCTACTTGATCGCTCTGCTGGTGCACCGTAATGCACGGGACGAGCGTCAGTGCAGGAAAAAGTATGGTTCTGCGTGGGAAGAGTACTGCAAAGCTGTCCCGTACCGCATTTTCCCTGGGATATACTGAAACTCAATCTGTTATGGACACTCCTGGCAAATAAAACTTTCCTCAGGATGACATTGAACATCAGACTGGGAATGAGTCGTTGGCAGCTTGCTGTCTTTTTAAAATATTTGACTTTTTTTGCAATTGAGCACCAAATTTAAACCAAATTTTCTGCCTTGTCACAAAATGTTTACGGATTGTGGACCCTGCTTCAGTTTTCAGAGCTTGATGTCTTAAAATGTATATTGTTGTACAGATGTGCTTTTTTTTCTTCTTGTTTTGCATAATCCGTAACTTGCCATCTCATTTTATGTACACATATACACATTCAAAGTATCTGCTTGGCTATTTACCGTTGACTTTTTGTTATGACAATTTGTGTAATGCTTTTGTATATTGTGTATGATGGGATATTCTTTTTAATATGTATAGTAAGAAAAGGTGTTATGTTCTTTCTCAGGACCAGCAATTTGTGAAGAAGAAAAAAAAACTATATTTTCTTAATTTCTGTACATATTTAATACAAACATTTAGTTTTGGTTTGCATTTTAGGCATTATGCACGATGCTAAAAGACTTTCTTTTATCCAAAGTTCACAAAAATTGGCTTTGCTACCTCAGATTTTCCTGTAAAAATTAGCATTTTTTAAAACTTTTTTGTTTGTTTTGAAAACTGGTTTTCAGGCACTATGTGAGTGTCCCAGTATCATTTTCAAATTCTTAATTGTGTGCTGTGAACAAAACTTTGAGCTTTGAACTTCAATGTTGTACAAGGTAGCGTAACTTCTTTACATTTTTATTAAGGTTTTAATTTAAAATGACAATGCTCAACTGTGAATGTGTTATGTAAAGCTTTTCTTAACGTATTACTTATGCATATGTTTTATGCAAGTATATCACTTGTGGGCATAATTGTCCCAATGAGAGTTTTAAGTGTTTATAACTAAGATGAGCTGTTACTTAATCGCAGTGAAAAGAAGCATTGTACAATGTTATTTATCTGGTTAAATTTTAGAATGTTCAATTTTGTTTATCTGACCAGCAATTTCTGTAAAATGTCATTTTTAATACCCATTATTAATTAAACCACTCTAGACTGCCAAACAGACTGCCATGTCTTGCTGAAAAATGAAATGTACAGATTTTTTTTTTTCTTATAGGTTAGTAGATGTTTTGTAGATATTTCAAGTTGCATTTGACTATTGTATGGAAGTAAAATAATGCCAAATGTTTTTGAAACATAAAGCCTCTTGAATTGTACTACTTGCATCAACCCTGCTTGTATTTTAACGCATTGTATTTTAGGGCTTGCATTTTTATGGGCTGAAATTTAGCATGGTTGAATATTTAAGCTGTGAATATTTCAATTCAAAACATTTCAAACACATTTTCATTAGTAAAATTTCAATAATCCATATTCACCTTTCATATTTCACTTTCAAAATATTAAAACTAATTAAAAATGCAACCTATACTATTCAACAGGTGGTTTTCGTTCCATTTTATTTCGCGATGCAAATTCGCTTCCACAAATTTAGTGGTTCAAATTCGACAGTAAATTCAACGTTGACATCCAGGAACTGCAGGAAAAGCAGTAGATTACCGAGCATACTCTCGAGCATACTAATGAATGGCTTGCTCTAACTGTTGCTCTGGTCTTCGCGCTTGCACCCCCTGCTGGTGAGGTCGACTAACAACAGATGGGGATTATGCTCGGTAATGTTGCATTAAGTTGCAATTATATATAGTTTATACTCTTTATTTATATACAGAAATGGACCATGGTGAACATTAGACAGTTTGTGAACCTTGTTTTGTTTTCAGAGAGTTTAATATAACTTTCAAAAAAGTCCAGTTCAAACGTTACTGCCACTCACCCACGGCAGCTGTCACAGTTGCTAGGCAACAAGAACAGTTCTCCGTAGGCTATAGGCCATCCCATTTAACAATTCTCGTCTGACCTTCACGGCCTTCGAAGGTTGTAGCCTCTGAAGTCCTGCACACTTACTTTCTATTTCGTGCTCGTGCTCTCAAGTGACCACCAAGACTGCAATTGTGGGTATTGGCACAAGCCCTTAGACTCGTCAGTGATATTCTTATGCATTAGCTAGAGTCTAGCACTAGATGTCAGCAATGTGAAGTAGAATTGATGTAAGGTTTGCTCTGAGATAGGTCAGCTGGATTTAGAATGTTTATTGTGAAGGGTGAAGGATGAAGGGGTGAAGGATCTAGTGTCAGAGTATCACTTCCCTCATCAAGGGAAATGACAAAGTGACTGATGCATGAAACCATTTCATTCCTTGGCCAATGTGCAACAAATGAAGTACCCATGAACGTGCACATTAGAAAGCTAATTGGTTTTAGTGTCATGCTAAATTGTGCTTTATTACAGGCAACATCTGTTAGCCTGGATCTGTGTGAAGCCCTTCTCACTTTCAAATTAGACTTTTCTTCTTTCCAAAGACAATTTCCTGTGAGTTTGGCGAATTCAAACACATGATTGAAAAAGTCAAATAGTGTTGTATCATGTGAAATCCAATCTGTGTCCGTTCAAAAATTCACTCAACTGTGTTTCATAGTGTCATTCCAAGCTGAGTACATTTATCATAACTCGCCAGGGACTGATATAAAACGATACCCATTGTTTCCTCTCATTCAGAGAAAGATGGGCATTTTTAATAGAGTCTGGCCATTGGGGGTGGACATAAATCTGAAAACGTACACGACCTCTAGTAATATGTGGTTTTGTCTTCAGACAGAGTTCTTGTCTGCAGCCTGCTGCGGTTGATTGACTCCATTTGCAATTTATTACAGCACTGGAAATTACAGGAATTTGTCCAGTCTTGGTACTATTTGGCATCAGTGACAGAGCATGAGTGCAGAGCTGTAGTGCGGAGCTGTAGTGCTAAATCTATTTGAGATGCAGTTTTATTTTGCAACAGCACATCCATCTGATTGGGGGTGGGAAGGGATTCACTGATGTTGAAAGAAGTATGTGTGTATAGCTTTTTTCACAAACACAGTAAAAGCGAGCATGAAATGCACTTTGATTTCTCTAGCTGTTTGTGTTGTTTTGTTTGTTTACTTGATACAGAAATGAATAATTGTTGAAGAACAGATGCAGCATTAACACATTCCTATTAATCAGAATCACACAGGCGTTTTTTTGGGGTTTTTTTATCAGCTCTGACTGTTCCTCTTTTTGGGTGGCTAGAGGTGGTGCGTCGGTTTTTCTCAGCTTGGTGCTGGAGAAAATTATAATTATGCTGCTCCAGATGGCTTGCATATTGTGTTGCTGTTGGCGGGCCTTGAAAGAGCTTTCGTCTTTATCGCGCAATAAAATCATCTCGGTGAGCAGACACGTCAAACTTAAAGACAGCTATAATAACATCTCTGGAGGTTTGCGCGTTTCCTGCGGCCAGCCAGCCCTCCTCTTTCAAAGCGTTGGGGCTGTGAAAACGAGAGTGACACTGATGATGCTCGCAAGAAACCGAGAAACTGTGACTCGTTCTTACTGTTAATCCTGGCGGACAATGCCAAGAAAAGCTCAAGGGGAAAGCTGAATAAAGTCCTTGTCCTTATCAGCTCAGCAGGCTCTCCGAGGACTGAGTGATTGTGGCGCCTCCACCGATCACTTGTGCTCATCGACCTGCCCTATTATCATGTGTGCTCACTGATATAACAGTGACATCAATCTGCTGTGAACCAGACCGTACCTGTGCCAAGTTAAACAATCAAAGCCGTGCATAAGGTGCCCTGTGAATTCACACACCCACGCAAAAACGTATGCCCGCAGATTTTTCTCTAGGGACGCAGGAGTTCATTTGGCAGGGAAACCTGTCATGATCTGTGCATGTCATTTTTCTCACCAACGTGCTGCTGGGAGTTTTACAGAGCTCACACTTTGCTAGAGGGGCAAACATTTTGACTCATTTCAGACTTCATCCAAGCTCAGAGCGGCTACTAGATTTGCGATTTGAAAAAGCAGCGTTGGATTTAGACGTCCATTAAGCATCTGGTCACAAGGTAAGTCTGCATTAATAATTTGCATCTAACACAAACAGTATGTCAGTTTTGAGGCAATGTGTGGGGTTCTCTTTGCAGTAATACCTCTAATGCTCCTTTTAGTAGGATTATATTGTCCTTCGTGACATAATTAAATCACTGGCTCTGCGTGTTTTCAGGGATATGAAGCTGGTTGCAGGGTTGGCCGTGCTATGGCTGTGGGTTGCAGAGGCCGTGGAAAACTGCCCCAGTGATTGTAAATGCAGCCAGAAATCCAGTACGGAAAAGACTGAAGTCAACTGTCAAAAGAGAGGACTTCAGAGCATCCCACCCAAACTCCCTCTGGACTCATGGATCCTAAAAATGGGTGAGCAGGAACGTTCTCAGTAATAGTGCATGGATCTTCATGTAACCTTAATTCACTGCTTACCTGTTAAAAAATGTACCATATTTTTATCCAGAATACCACGTGTATCTACACCTAACGTTCAAAGTTTTCAGTAAGTTTATTCAGCAAGGTTGCATTCAATTCTGGTCCCTAGACACAGCACAGGTTTCTTATTCAAAATGTATGTAATATTTTTTGCAGAATCATGGGTAATGTAGTTTTTCACCAGGAACAGGTTAAACATGCTGAAATAATGCAGGCTGATTGCTTCAACAAAAACATACCATCATTTAACAACCTTGCAGTTCAGTTTTTAATGGTCAATTATTGTTAAAAAATCAATTTCCCTTTGGAGAAAATGATTGGGAGTTTTACTTCCGGGACCTGACTGTTGCACTCAAGTTCTTAACCCTATCAACATAGTGATTTTTGCTTCAGCACCACCAATTAAACCCTCCTCTTTTGCTTCCTTTTGTTTATTTATTTTCAAGGTGAAAATTTTCTGCAGGACCTCCCAGAAAACATCCTGACCTCCGTCCCAAAAATCGAGAGCGTAAACTTGGAGCGAAACTCAATCAAATCAATAAACCCTCAAGCATTTGCTGGTGCCCAGCGATTGATGCTTTTGAATCTGCAAGGAAACCGAATGTCTAAACTTCCAGTGAAGGGCTTCAAAGACCTCCTAAACCTACGCTTTCTCATGCTGGGCCAGAATCAGATAGCTAGCCTGAAACCTAACATGTTTATTGGCATGAGGAACCTCTCAGAGCTGGATCTGCCCCTGAACGCCCTCACTGCCCTCCCTCCAAATGCATTCAAGCCTCTGATTGCTCTCAAAGTTCTAGACCTTGCCTTGAACCGCATCCAAAGGATCTCGCCCAAAGCCTTTGTTGGACTTGAAGAGCTGCTTTTTCTCAACTTGGACAACAACAAGCTGAAGAATATTCAAGCTGGGACCTTTGGTCCCCTGATTGGTCTTGAGATGCTGGTACTGGACAACAATTTGCTCTCCACACTTACCGCGTCCACACTAGAAGGTCTTTCCAACCTGCAGGAGCTCTATATAAGAATGAATGAAATTGAGAGCCTGCCAGCTGACGTATTCCGTCACACACCTAAACTTACTCATGTGGGCTTAAGTGGGAATCGACTTCATGCCATTGATGGCAACATGCTAGCCAACATGCAAGGTAAGAATTAGGATTTTTAAAATGGACTGGGTTGCCTGAATGACCAGCTGGCTATCAGTTCTAAGGAAACTATATTATTAGGCTGGTTTCAGGTTCCCCGACACAAAACTTGTTTCTTAGGGGGTATTGCCATAAGACATGCTTCTGCTTTTATCTAGATGGAGTACAATGTAATAGAACAGAATATAAGTGACTCAAGATGATTTTTACAGTCAACATAATTGCTAGTAGAAAAAAGTATGTAACATGGTATGATGACTCAAAAAATTCGGTATTGTTTGGTCAAAAACATGAAAACATTTACTTTTTATTCTTATCTGTTAAGTGTAACACGTTATTGAAATCTCTGATTGATTCAGGGTTGAAGGAGGTGTATCTGCACGATAACCCATGGAAATGTGACTGCAGTATCAACTCACTGGTACATTACGTAGCCCAGACGAGGGCTAATCATTCGCCTCTGCAAAGACTTCGGTGCATTAGCCCAGAAGAGTTTCGTGATAGACCCATTCACCAGCTGAAAGCTGAGGAACTTCCCTGCAGGGCCTAGAAAATCCTCACGTCTGATATCATATCACGTGCGACCTCCAAAAGTTGGAAGCATAGCACAATAACAGCGTGATATTTTCTGTAATTGAATAGTGATGCTTCACATAACTCCAACCACAATGACTTTGACAGGTTAATGATAGTGCTGCTGTTCTGCAGATAATCTTAACTTTCACCCACACCAGACCACCTGGAGAGGCTCTCAGCAGTACATCCTACAAAACTAAAGGAAGAACTGTGCATCTGGTATTCCCAATACAGAAGGAATGTCCATTTTTTGTAATATAATAATAATAATATATTTTCACTTTCAACTTAATATTACAAACGATTCTCTTAAATTCATTATTTATCCAAAATGTTTTTTATTGTCCTTAAGCATCAACATAAGATGCTCTCAAAATATAATCCCTCTAAATAATGTTAGCAGGTGAGTATAACTGCTGTATTTTTTATTTAATGTCATTAAACCCATGTTTACAATTGGTTATCTAGATGAAGTATTCAGTATATACACAATAAACACATCTTGAACCTGCGAATGCATATGTGCAAATTATTATTTTTTTTTGTTAGAAGCAGTGAAGCTTAAAGGAAATAAATAGAGGTTAGAAAATCCCCTCTTGCTCAGAGACCGACTGCAAACTTCCACCACCACCTGAGACTGAATTCCTCATCGGATTGTTACAGCCGAATAAGCTTCCTTTGAAATCATCATTCTGTCTCTAAATTCCACCCAGGGCGCTGAAGCTGCAGTCCCACATTTCAAATGCTGGGAAGGTGTTACAAAGCAAGCTGCTTTAAAACTTCTGCTTCAGTACTGATATTAAATCGAACTGGTGGAACAGCATTTCTAAAATGTATTCATAAAAATAAAATAAAAAGACATTAAATCGGATAATTGGACATTACAGGAGATTAGTCACACATTTACACACACAAACACACACACAAACATGTATCTATGTTAAAGTATATAAAATATACACATACACAAGCTACAGTGTTTTTGCTGATATGTCCTAAAATACTACAAAAACACTAAAGCATGCAATGTTTTCACACTCTGATGACTGTATATCTACAGTTTAACTTTCAAAACAAAATTACTGGTGCATTATGCTTTTGTGCATAACAAGATACTCCTTTAACACCTAATTTCCCCCAGCGTTGCCATGGTAACCGTTGCTTATAGTAGGGAGCTCCTGCGGATGCTTTACCCCTCACTGCATCAGCCCCTCAACCAGCTGTTAGACTGGGAGTCCTCTAACCAGCTCGCTTTCACTAGTAGATTTACAATGACAAATTGGCATGATTCTGGCATCAAATAAACAGCTTTACAGCAGCTTACATTAATCACAGCTTGAGAAAACCCACTTGAATCACTGAATATATCTACATTAGCGGAGATGCACTGAGATGGAGATAAACTGTGCTTTCTGTTGTTGTGCAGAGTATTGTAGTCGTGATGTCATTGGTAAATTTACTTCACATTGAGGCCATATTCGACTGAGATTACACAATCAATTTAATAGTGAAATAACCCTTATTCATCACATAGCATGGATGTTATGTCCTTTGTTAACCCCTAAAAGACCCATTTAACCCATTCGTCCTTTCTTTTAGGACTGGATGAGCTACCTTAATATGCAACCTAACATTTCATTCCCCCAAAACACGGGTCTGTTCAAGCTTTACTAAACCCTGATGAATGGCAGTGTTCTTTGGCAGTGTTCTTTTGTGTTTAACCTTTTTAATATTTGAATATGATTAAGAAACCAATTTCAGCCCTTAATTAGAAGCATGCAATTTTAAAGGGGTCATATAATGGTACATGCACTTTTCCAAGTTGATTGTACTGAAATGTGTGTTGGCAGTGCCTGTACACAACCATCATAAAATGATAAAAATCCATCCAGTGTTTTTGTTTTAATCTCCTTATATGTTTTCCCCTGCCTCAAATTGAGCCGTTCGACCGTGTGACGTCACACGGTCGGACGCCCCTCCCACGACTGTTGATTGACAGCAGCGTTTCAACAAAGACCCGCCCTCGCTCGTGAGCGAGCTGTCAATCATATTCCGCGCGGACCGGCGCGGTCATTGTTGATACGCTGGAACACTGTCTATGAGCAGGATGGCGTCTAAGCGATTGTGGTGTGCTGTTCTTGGGTGTAATAACGAACACATTCATTTTAATGTTCCTAAATCCGAACCGCTGAAGACGCAGTGGCTGAGTTTGTTTTCGAAGGGAATATTCCCCACGAGCAACGTCAATGCTTTCATGTTTGCGCGAATCATTTCTCACCAGACTGTTTTATAAACGAGGATCAGTATAAAGCTGGTTTTGCTAAGAAGCTGTTCCTGAAAAAAGGATCGGAACCAACTATTCGTGTTCCTGCTGAACCTCCAGAAGAACTGAAGTGAGTGTAACGTTTTATTAACCATTATATTAATATTAATATTAATCTTTGCAAATCGCTTGCACGTTTCACGATGAATGCGTCGGTTTACACTCAGGGTACATTACGGCATGTTTTCTATCGACGAAGTTCTCAATATAATTCAAAATCCCACGTCTATAATGAACAACGCGTTATGGTTATTGTGTTATTGTGTTACAAACGGTGTAGGCACAGAACAGAGAGGTGGGGTGAGCAAAGCTCATTATCATTTAAAGTCATATGCACTGAAACGGCGTGCTGAAAACAGAGCTGTTTTTGACCAGGTAAAATAAGTGTTTTCTTACAATACTAATGAGAATTTTTAATTAAAGTATATTACAAACTTTTAATTTAGACCCTAAAGAATCATATTAGCTTGTACAAAAAGGGCATTATATGACCCCTTTAATTTAAAGGTACAGCCTTTTAAGAATGAAATGCTACACTTGCTGCCCAGAAAGTTCTGCGTAATTAAAGCAATTTTACAGCGTAACCTTCGGTAATTATAGTGTAACGTACTTAAAATATAAGTATGAGGGAACAATATTTTAAGTTTGGGGAATAAAGGGGTAACAACCAGGAGAATAAAACAATTATTTATACTCTAAGTATTATAGAACTAAGGGGTACTTATTCTACTATTATGATACAACAATCTTACACTTGGGATCAATTTAGAAAGAACATACACTGCGTACCTTTTTGAAATAATGGTGAACCAGTATACTGTATAGGCTTTTTAAAAATTACAGGGTACATAATATATGCATTTATAAAGTAATCTTTTTTAACAAAAGTGGACTGAAAACGAAAACTGTTGCAACTTTTGCTTAAATATTGGGGAAAGATACTCTTGTTTCATGTAGTGGTGCTTGTTACCCCCTTGTTCCATGTAGTTACATGGTAAGTGTGACATTGCAGGCAGTAAATTAAAGTGGTGCTTGTTACCCTCTTGTTCCATGTAGTTACAGGGTAAGTACAATAAAAATGCATACACACAATCTAATATCACTGACTCAGAAACCTTTATTTATTATACAAGCACCACTTACCCTGTAACCACATGAAACAAGATGTATTTCCCAGTATTTAAAAAATTTGCAATAGTCTTAGCTTTTCTTGCCTTAAAACATGTTACCCCAAACTTAAACATCTGCACTTTTGCTATAAAAAAAAAAATATATAGGCCTATATACTGTATATATATAATTGCATAGATATGTACCCTGTAATAAAAAAAAAGCCTATACAGTATGTATTGGTACACAATTATTACAAAAAGGTAAGTATGTTCTCGCTAAATTGATCCCAAATAAGATTGTTGTATCATAATAGTAGAATAAGTACCCCTTAGTTCTATAATACTTACAGTAAAAAAAAAATAATTCTCCTGGTTGTTACCTCTTTATTCCCCAAACTTTACATATTGTTCCCTTATACTTACATGCAAGTACTTTATAGGAACACTATAATTACCTAATTCCTCTTAATTAGACAGTACTTTCCGAGCTGTAATCTAAAGCGTTACCGCTGCTTTTTCGAAATAAATTTAGACGAAAATGCCCAGGAGGTTGCCAAAATGATCTGTAATCCTGAGGCTTATTTTCGAAGTGAAACATCCCCACAGCATGATACTGCTATCACCATGTTTCATCGTAGGTACGGTATTAGGCCAGGTGTTGAGCCATTTTAGTCACAGTGCTTGGCATTCAGGCTAAAGAGTTTAACGTTTATTTCATCAGACCAGAGGATCTTTTTCATCAGGATCTTAGTCCATTAACTGCCGTTTGACAAACTTTTCTTTTTAACTTAAGACTGATTTCCATCTAACAGTTTAACATAATGACTTAATGATTAATGAAACCATATGGAGAGATAATTTTTCCCATTCCAGTAGGCCCAGCAGGAGCTCTAGTAGCCTGTAGAGTGTCTAATTGAGTTGTTGTTCACCTTGTCTACGTCTACAGGCTGTAGACTACAGCCATTGGAAAGATAGCCTGGGAAAACGTACTCGGTTACTAACGTAACCTCAGTTCTCTCTAGAAGAGGGAACGAGTACTGCGTAATATCTTAAGCTAGGGGAAAACCTCTTTTCCTCGAGATATTGAAGCCAAAAAATTATCCTTCATTTTGAATTATTGCAAAACGCGTTGCAGCAGCATACAGACATAGGCACGCTGAGCCGCCTGCCTATTGGCTGTCCTGCGGAAACTGCACCAGCCTATCGAGAGCGGCCCTTTGGTGACGGTCCAATGGGGGCACTTCGCGCCCATTGTGTCACGCTCGTGCCCAAAGGGGCGTGGTCTAGCCCTATAAAGATAGCTCAATAGAGTGCCGAAGTTACGACGTCACTCTGTAGGCCAAAACGCGGAAGTGAGTTAGCATTTTAGCACTCCCGGTTCCCTCGCTCTAAAGTCTATGGGATTTTTGAATGGGTTTTTGCTAAATCGCCTGAAATAAGGTCTGTGGTGAACAAAGCCTCTAAATATTTTCACGTTTTGATCTATGACATAGAACACACAGTTATAACCTGCTTGTGGTTTTTTAAACTTTATTGTGTCTGCTTGTATTTTTTAAAAACTTTATATAGGCTTCAAAATGTATACATTTTGGATTAACTTGTAAAGATTATCTTGATAGACAAAACGTGTAAGGGTCACAACTCTTTGTTAAACACAGATCTTATTTTTTGCGATTTTCCAAAAGTCTATGGGTAAAATGCATAGCTTTTCGATCGAGGGAACCCATGCGCCGCTAGCTTCCGAGTTGTCCTACAAAGTGACGTCATCACTTCGGCACTGAAGCGAACCAGCGCGTAGCAGGCACGGCAAGATACGCAGTACTCGTTCCCTCTTCTAGAGAGAACTGAGGTTACGTTAGTAACCGAGTACCTTCTCTTACGAGAGGTTCTCTCGTACTGCGTAATATCTTACGCTAGGGGAACACTATATGCAAAACGCCGTGCATGCGGGGATCCAACACCAAGGTCCCAAGGGCAGGTGCCCTGGGCTCATATAGTGCATAATCACCATGAACTCAGAGAGTACGAGAAGAGAGGCCAGAAGCATCATTCTAAATAATTTAGCCATAAGAAGGGCTATTTATTATAATAGTGCTACACACATTTAGGGTGAAGAGAACTTCAGCCTGTACTGAGTGATAGTATGGGCATTATTTTTCCTTGGGAAAAAACTCACAGCCAGTTGAGCAGTACTCAAGCGAGTGCAGTACTCTGCGCCGAACGACGGGGCAGGTGGTGCTTGACTTTAAACCGACAGCAATTTAGCTTGTAAGGCAGGAACTTATAGGTTATAAAACCTTATAAATGTAGACGGGGAGGCCCAGCCTGCCGCCATACAGATATCTTGTAAGGAGATCCCACGATGAGGCCATGCCTCTGGTGGAATGTGCTCTAACACCCAAGGGGCACTCCAGTCCCTTTGTAGTGTATGCCATTGCTATGGTATCAACTATCCATCTGGATAGGGTCTGTTTCGAGGCGGCTAGGCCCTTAGTGCGGCCGCCGAATGAAACTAAAAACTGCTAAGTCTGTCTGAAAACAGATGAGCGAGATACGTAGGCCTTTAACGCCCTAACTGGGCAAAGGAGGCCTGTGCTCTCCTCCTCATTATGAACCGGTAGGGCAGACAGGGAGATAATCTGGGCTCTAAACGGCGTGTTGAGGGATTTAGGTACGTATCCGTGTCTTGGTTTGAGTATGACTTTTGAGTCGTTAGGCCCAAATTCCAGACACGTTGCGCTTATTGATAGCGCTTGTAGATCCCCTATGCGTTTTACTGACGCAAGAGCCAAGAGAAACACTGTCTTGAAAGACAAGTGTTTCATATCCGATGTCCAAATCGGCTCGAATGGGGCTCCTTTCAGGGCTTCTAGCACCATGGAAAGGTCCCACATGGGGATAGATGGGGTTCTGGGAGGATTCATAGGAAACTAATGACCAGATCATCTTTCCACAGTGACAGGCCAGACACAGGTTTCGTAAACGCTGCTATGGCCGCTACGTAGACTTTGAGCGTGGATGGGGACCTCCCCTTATCCAGTAGCTCTTGAAGGAAGGAAAGCACTTCCGTTACCCCGCTGCTTGTAGGTGGAAAACCTCGGGTTTTGCACCAGTTAACAAACACTGACCACTTGGAGGCATAGAGGCGTCTGGTAGACGGTGCTCTGGCCTGCGTGATGGTGTTTAGCACTCCCTCGGGGAGGTTTGCGGGTACCCGTTGATGGCCCATGCGTGCAGGGCCCACCGTTCCGGGTGAGGATGCCAAATTGAGCCCCCGGCCTGAGAAAGGAGGTCTTTCCTCACCGGTATTGGCCATGGGGCAGTGCTCTCCAGCTGCATCAGGACTGGGAACCACACTTGGTTTGTCCAGAGCGGGGCCACAAGAAGCACTGAGCATCCATTTTCCCTTATTCGTTCCAATACCTGAGGCAGGAGCGAGACGGGGGGAAAAGCATAGAGGGGGCAGCGGGGGCCAGAACATCCCTGCTCTTGGAGAAAAACTTCGGGCAGTGAGCGTTCTCTTGCGACGCAAACAGGTCTACCTGCGCTCTGCCGGATGTTTCCCACAGCAGGAGGATCGTCTGCGGGTGCAGAGACCATTCTCCTGCTGGAACATTGTTCCTGGACAGTCTGTCTGGTCCCAAATTCAGGTGACCAGGCACATGTGCTGCTCTCAGAGAGCGCAGATTGTGCTGAGCCCAGACCAGGAGGCGTTCCGTCAGCCTGTAAAGGTTTCAGGATCTGACACCGCCCTGGTGATTTATGTAGGCTACCACTGACATGTTGTCCGAGCAGACCAAGACGTGGTGACCTCTTATTCGGGGACAGAAGCGCCTCAGCGCATGATCGACTGCCATCATTTCTAGACAGTTGATGTGTACGAGCTTCTCTCGTTCTGACCATAGGCCGAAGAACGGTCTGCCTTCGTGCAGTGCTCCCCATCCCGAGGTGGAGGCGTCCGTGGACACCACCTGCACACTCGAGGAAGTCCCCAGGTTTACACCCGACTGGTACCAGTCGGTCGTTTTCCAAGGTTTCAAAGCTGCGACGCATTTCTGATTGACCCTGAGGCGAAACAGACCGGAGCCCCAAGCTCGAGACGGCACTCGTGTTTTCAGCCACCACTGCAGTGGGCGCATGCAAAGCAGACCCAGCTGGAGTACTGATGGTGATGAGGCCATGAGGCCCAGCATTTTCTGAAAACTCTTGGGCGGGACTATAGTGCCGCAGCGAAAGGATTTTGTGAAGCGCTGAATGTTCAGTATGCGCTCTGGCGATAATCGCGCTGCCATTGACAGCGAGTTCAGCTCTGTGCCCAGAAAGGATATTTCCTGGCTGGGGGACAGCGAGCTCTTCGCCAAATTGACTGTGAGACCAATAATCTCGAGGTGTTCGAGTAACATGGTCCTGTGTTCTATGAGCTCTGAATGAGATCGAGCTAGAATCAGCCAATCGTCCAAATAGTTCAAAACTCGCATGCCCTGAAGTTTCAGGGGCGCGAGAGCCGCGTCCATGCACATCGTAAATATACGGGGTGCCCGGGACAGGCCGAACGGTAGGACTGTGTATTGACATGCCTGGCCCTCGAAGGCGAATCTCAAAAATCGCCTGTGACGTGACGCTATTTGTATCTGGAAATAAGCGTCCTTCAGATCTATCGACATAAACCAGTCCCCTTGGCAAATCTGCGTGAGGATTTTGCTGGTTGTGAGCATTCTGAACTGGCGTTTAATAAGCACTCTGTTCAGTTGTCTTGAATCTAAAATGTGTCTGAGACCCCCGTCTTTCTTTGGTACCAGGAAATATCTGCTGTACAGACCCCCTTCACTCTGAGCTTGAGATACGGGCTCTATCGCCCCTTTGCTCAATAGTGTCGCTATTTCGGCTCGAAGTAGATGTGCTACTTCTGTTTTCACCGTGGATTCGATGCACGCCGTGTAATGGCCGGGGCGTCGAGCGAACTGTAGCGAATCGCCTCTTTTTACAGTGTTCAGCACCCATTCTGATACCCCAGGAAGCTGTGCCCACGCTTTCGCGTGAATAGCTAGAGGTAGAATGAGATCTGGGCTCTGGCCGTGACATAGTGACGGCAAGGGAGCTCCGGCGTGCTGTAACGCAGACACTGTGTTTACAGTGTGTGAGGCGGGGGGCGCTCCGATCGCGGCGGGCAGCCTGGCCGCACTCAAATCCCTTATAGCAGTTTGCTGAGGGAGAGAGAGCGGGGCGAGCCCCGTGGGGCTTAACATGTCTGTGAGTGAATGTGGGTGCGGGACAGCGGGCACATTTCCTGCACTGGAAACACCGTCGGCCTGAGCTGACTGAATGTGTGTTGGTTTCGTTTTTACAGAAACCGTGGGACATGTGGGGTGTAGTGTTTGTGGGCACTGAGCCGTGGGCACGTTCACTACATTTAGTGCACAATCGACATGAGGCGATTTTGTTTGTGCGAGCCCTGCATTTTTGTGGGGTGTGCTTGTGTGTAGAAATGAGCACTGGGTTGTGGGCATTTTTATTACACTCATAACACCATCGGCTGTGGCCGGAATACCAGAAAATACACTGCTTATGTGATTGAACTGGGTCACCGTGGAAACGGCATTTGTGTGCAGGCAAGCAGGCCGTGATACCGACTTGCTTACTGCAAAATACACTGGAACAGTCGCATTTTCTGGAACTGAACGAGCAAAAAGTTTCGGTGGAAGACTGGCCGCGGCGAGACTGAAACACCGTCGTTTTCCTAGGAGGCTAGGAAGACTTGTGTTGGTTTCGTTTACAGAAACCGTGGTACATGCAGTGTGTAGTGTTTGTGGGCACATTCACTACATTTAATGCACAATTGACATGCGTCGATTTCATTTGTGTGAGCCCCGTACCGTGGCGGGCTGTGTTTGTGTGTAGAAATGAACACTGGGCTGTAGGCATTTTATTACATTATTTTATTTCGGTGGAAGTCTGGCCGCGGCGAGACTAAATTTTTATCTGCTGCGAGAGCCGGGATCGAACACGGGTCTCTCGCGCATAGGCTATGGGTTCCGCCACGGAGCCACAGGGGGGAACAACATTAGCTTGAGCAAATAAGAGAGTGTCATCACAGTTTTGTGTGTGTCGGCGTTTGTTTGCAGGTATGCGTGTTATACAACAGGCTCAGTGCTGCAATATTGACATTTTCAGCCGCTCAAACTAAGAAGAGCTGAGAAATGTTTGAGAAATGGAGTCTGGCCTCGGCGGGACTAAAACACACTCTTTCCTCATTTTGCCGGTGCTTGGGGGGCGGGGGCGGGGTAGCTTTCTTATAACGTAAAGAAAGCTAGCCGCGCGGTCTTGATGCTGGCCCGTTTCCCTGACGACTCGCGGACAGAAGGGTGGAGAGTTCCACAGAGCTCGCCCAATCCTCACTGTCCGACGCCAGGATAGAGCAGCTGACCTTCTCTACAGAAGCAGCTATCTCGTCGTCATTAATGGCGGAAGCGGCGGCGCGCGGCGGCCGTTATCCGTCAGTGAGCGACTCGAGTGAAGCTGGTGAAGCTGGCGGGCGAACCGGCGAGCTTTCACGGGCTGGAGAAGGCTCGGGGACCCGGTGAGTACGGTGCTTTTACGGCGCGGCACTGTAGCGGGTGGAAGTGCAGTCTCGTAGAAGAATGCCAGGCGAGTCCTCAGAGTCACCATAGGCAATAGCTCGCAGTGAGGGCAGCCGCCGTCGGCGAGCGCGAGGGCTGCATGATCCTCTCCTAGGCAGGAAACGCATATCACATGGCAGTCCCCGTCGCTGAGTGGGGCTCGGCACGAGCCACAGGAGGATGGCATCTTTAAAAAGACGCGGCTCTTTTAGATGATAGACGTGTGAGTCGCGGGGCGAACACACACACACACACAGAGCAGAGTAAAGGATATATAGTACGCCGGATAGCGTAGCAGGAACGGCGGCTGAAGGCGGCGAGGTGAAGGCCAGCGACTTCAGTGCAGAGGCTCGTCCCGCAGAAAGCTGTCTCGACGGCGCGGCTTCTTCACTCAGGATCCAGCGAAGCAGAGAGATGGAAAATCAGTGAAATCAGCCCATCGAGCTATCTTTATAGGGCTAGACCACGCCCCTTTAGGCGCGAGCGTGACACAATGGGCGCGAAGTGCCCCCATTGGACCGTCACCAAAGGGCCGCTCTCGATAGGCTGCTGCAGTTGCCGCAGGACAGCCAATAGGCACGCTGAGCCGCCTGCCTATGTCTGTATGCTGCTGCAACGCGTTTTGCAATAATTCAAAATTAAGGATAATTTTTTGGCTTCAATATCTCGAGGAAAAGAGGTTTTCCCCTAGCGGTTTTCCCCTTTAGAACCTCTCGTAAGAGAACCCAAACAACTTCCGGCAAATTTAGATTTGCTCTGAAAGTTAGTCTGGCAAAGAGCTCATTCAAGCCCATTTCCAATCCGTCGAAATCGAGGCACCAATCAGAAACGTTGGGACGGGCTTTACACGATGACGACAGCGCTGGGATTGTGAAGCAGATTTTGTAGCCTACATTACAAAGATGGATGGCGCCGTCGAACATCACTCGTTCGAATCAGCAATCGCGTCTGTTTTAAGCGATTTGAACGTTTCCTTTTAGTTAAAAACCGAGCACTCGGAGATGTTTTTCCACCGCTCTGCATACGTCATCTCCTTCATCGCTCTGATTGGGTTTAGGTCTATGCGCGACGTCCTTTGGTGACGCCCCTCTGGAAATGATTTGTCTATGACACTTTGGCAGACCATAACTCAGTTACAACTGAGAATGGTCTAGTTTCAACCAGGCTACTGGAAAGCTGCAGTATTGTCTTATTTTGTCACTTCCAAAATGATTTCATTTTCTTTCCATCTGTGTTCCATCAAGGGTAGAAATTTGTAGTTAAATTGAATTGACATAGAAAAGTGCATTTCAAAAATCTAGAAATACATATATCTACTTCCAGACAAAAACAGAGCAGCTAAAGTAAAGTGTCAGCATTTTCACTCTTTTCATTGCCCACTTGTGAAATTTGTACATTATTTATAATATAGTATGGAAGGAATTTTGTTAAATGATTTTTTAAAGGGATATTTTTTATCCAAAAATGAAAATTCTTTGCAAACCTGTATGACTTTCTTTCTATAAAACGATATTTTGAGAAACGTTTGTCTTTTTTTATTTTGTTGTGAATTCATTGGGTACCAAAACTGGTTATCAACATTATTCAAAATGTATTCTTTTTTGTTCCATAGAAGAAAGTAAGTCATAGATGTTTGGAATGAAACAAGGGTGAGTAAATGATGACAGTTTTCTTTTTTGCGTGAACTATCCCTTTCAGACACAGTTTAGTATCTAATGAATCATTAATCAAATAAGATACTGTTAATGGTAAAGCACTGTGTTTGTGTGGATACGACTCCCAAAAATCAAGTTTTTTTACTATAAAGTTTAAAATAAGCTCTTGGGAAACATCTCTGTCTTTGTCGTGAACACTGATCCTTGAGGGGAAAAAAACATTAAGGGATGTTTTGTAGGTGCAGAGAAGTCTTTCATGGTTGGTGATGATTACAGCACAGTAAAATTCAACAGCAACATACGTCTGGATTCACTGTTTGCAGAAAAAGATACTAATGATGTGCTTTGTGTAAAAAAAAGAAAAGAAAAAAAACTCCCACTGACTGGCGACAACAAAGAAACCAACATTAAAGGAAGGGGGCTTACATTGTCTCGCAGCTCTTATATGCAGGTTGTGGAGTATAGAATTTTTTGTTTATTTGCATGCAGTATTGTAAGTTGCTCTGTAGCTTTTGTGCATAAGTTTAAATGAGAAGGGAGTAAGTTTAAATGTGAAGTTTAAGCATTTTCACCCAGTGGAATAAATTGCTCAAAAACAGTTCATATTTTACCGAAATCAAATTTCACAATAACATCTCTTTAAACAAATGCAGTGCTGCTTATGTTTTTCATACAGACAATTTTTTCCAAATATTGCTCCGCTTGACATTCTGACAGCTGACGTCTGTCTTTGAAGGAGCAGTTCAGGGCTAAGCGTGACTATATTCAATGGAGGCACTTGACTTGCCTCATGAGTCATTGACTTAAGCCTTACACTGCAGTTACGTAAAATACTGGCTCACTAACAGGCTCTGACGGCTTTAGCAGAACTTCAGCTGAGATTTTCTTATCTGTTCTCAACTTCGTAGCTTGGCAAATGTTATATGATAGAGGTGTTATGTTAATTTTATCCAAGTCTTGCTGAAACTGGAACTGGTTGTCGGGTGGTCTGAACATTTCTTTGGCTCCTGGTTTAGCCTGAATTAGTATTAGATCGACTGGCTGTCCAAAAAGCTCTGTGTACCAAAATGACTTTATTAATATGTTGCTTATTGATCTTTGTACAGTTAAAGGGACATTTCAGGCAAAAATGAAAATGTCATAATTATTGCTCTTTTTTTTTTTCAAGATAATGAAAGTGATTGAGGACAGGGATTGTCAACTTCCAAAATGACAAAAGCACCATAAAAGAAAGTGTTCATGAGAGAAGCAATGTCCAATTTGTAATATATTGATCCAGTTCAAAAAACATTCTAAACGATTCGGTCTGATCCTGTTCTCAAGTTCAACTTATGTAGATATAATACTTATGTAATAGTTTGATGATGATTTTGCAACCATTTTGAAGCTCCTTAAATTATCATAGAAATGAAAACAGGTTATCCCTTTGCAAAATTAAAACAGTTTTGTTAGACTTGATCCATGGCCTTGAATATGAAATAGTTGATTCAGAACTCAAATACAAACTATATGCCAAAAACAGATTAACAATAGTTAAATTAGTTTCCGGTGCTTTTCTTTGTGCTTAATAAATGAGGATGGATTTATTCTATCTGTGAAGTCTTAGCAATAGAGAAATTACCAAAGATTATCGTGTTTCTTGGAGACGCAACATTAACACATAATGAATTTCAGATGCTCCGTGTTAAGTGGATGTGTATTTGGATGTTGTAACAAACACAGTACAGATTGTTGCACCTAAAAGAATCTTTCACCACCAATAGTCTTTAAAAGCTTTGGTCAAAATATTTGTGTTCACACAGTAGTAACTGTTGACGGCTGTTCTCTGCTCAGGTTAGTCTTGTTAGTTAACTATTCTCATGTTGGCCATAGTCTGAACTGTGTCTTCCCCGCTCAGATGAGACCCTACTGGGCTTCTCCGAGGAGTCTTCCTGCTCTGTTTCATGCGACTGACATGTGCTACGGCCTTATTATCCACATTAGGAAGGAGCAAGTCTTCTGTCCTTACCAACACCACATTAGTCATGAATATCATCAATAAGAGCTAGAAGAGTTCTGATCATTCTGTTTACAGCCAGACTAACTGCCCTGCAAAAATAACTCTTTAAATCAGTGTTTTCCAGTAAACATATTATTTAAAATAATAAATGTAGGCCTACTTACTTCACACGAAAAATTGCATTAAAGATTTGGATCATAATAATAGAGATTGGATTGAATTACATTTCTTAATATTTTTTAACTTAAAGGTATTGTAGGTAGGAATTGTATAAAAACTTTTTTTTCAAATTTGTTTAAACTTTCTGTATATATCAATGCATAATTAAAATGTAAGCACTCTGATAAAAAGAGTATAAAAATCGAGTGACTCTACACCGTTTAATCTGCACTAAACACAGCTCATTATTTCCATTCGGGACGAAACAAAGGATTGGCTTAGGCGACTGTCACTCTCTCGCAACCATGGCAACCACCCTTTTGCCACACAGGACCTGCCCACTTGCGCGCGCATCCGTTTGATTTGAGGAATTCAAGAGGCACGGAACCTAGGAATAGCAAAACAATGGCAGAAAACGACCAATCAAAATTCACATATGCAGTTCGCGAAGGCAAACCAGGCAAAAAAAGGAAGACAGTAACGTTACTAGAAAAGGTAACGAACAAAAAGTCTTTGGATAAACAACAAAATAAAACGCATGCCAATATCGGCGTGGCTTTCCAGCGATGGCGAGAACTGAGAGACCTCAAGGGGCTGAAAAGTGACGCCTGGATGGCTATATTTCTGCTGGACAGGTAAATCTTTCTTTTTGTATTTTGATCATACATATTTTTTTCTTTATGTTTTCATGAAGCATGTGTCATTAGCACACGTAGCTGCCTAATATAGCTAACATAACATTACTTAGCGAGCCGTAGTAGAGATGATAAATAATATATATGCCTAGCTGAAGATGATAGCTAGTGTTGAATTGTGCTTTAGATAACTAAATACATGTTTAACAGATAGTAGGCCGATCCGCATCCGGGAACTTTTCTTAGAATTATATTTACCCTCTGTCTAACTCTTTTACCATGTTCACCTGGAAGTTTAACTGCACGTTTTTTTCGCCTTTGTTTTGTTTTTAAACAAAAAATCCCTCGACCCCGGATCTGTCCTCGAGCTGACGATGCGGTACTTGTCTCTAGAGTGTAGTCCTCATCAGAGTCAATGCTTTCATCATGGAAACTCTTACATGCAGAACACCATATATGTTATGAATGTTACACGAAATTCATCTTCATCACAGTGTAAATGATGGCAATGGAAAAACGTGTATTATGCAACCTGTTTTTAGCTTTGCCTTATAGATAACTAGCTCGTTAGCAAATCAATAAATATATATTTTAAACTTTACCAATATGCTACTTGATTGTTTATCTTCATAATGATAAAGTTAGATTTTTTTATTACATGTGATTCTGACATGATGTCACTACATGCACTGCGCTCCTTCCTCTCCACTCGTCTCAGGTAAATAATGCGTCTTCAGCTCAGCGGTCGGAGTCGCGCGTTCATGTGTTTTGGAGGCGTGGCTTTGGAAGGAGCCCAGAAAGGAGGGGGTGGAGTGAATGGAAATAATGAGCTGTCTTTAAAACAGTCGTGAGAGGTCTACAGACACTCGATTTTTATACTTTCTTTTTCAGAGTACTTACATTTTAATTATGCATTGATATATACAGAAAGTTTAAACAAATTTGGAAAAAAGTTTTTTTTTATACAATTCCTACCTACAATACCTTTAATTGCTTAAGCCTCACAAAATGTTGTTTGATTTATGGTTAAGAAAAACAACTTGTCAATGGGGTAGCAAAGTCTCTGGAAACGAATCATATCTTATGCGTTTTACCTTCTCAACCAAATGTATTTTGTTATAAGTCAAGTCACCTTTATTTATATAGCACTTTTTACAATACAGATTGTTTCAAAGCAGCTTTAAAGAGATAACAGGAAATAATGTTATAATAATATTGTTAAAAATATATTAAATTAAATGTCCCCATATAAGGATATTTAGATTTTTTTTTTTTACTGAAATTAAGACAAAAATACTGATTAAAAATGACTTGTTGTATGCATTTACAGAAAGCAGTCTTCTGTTCTATAATATGTGGGGTGAATATATCTGGCAGAACAGACGTATGGTTACACACATTGCGCTGCTGTTATATGCGAGGTGGCAGGTGTGTTTACATGTGTTTGTTAAGTGTGTTTCCACTCTTCAAAACTATTTCCCTTCACAGGTGCTGTCAGGGCTGTCAGTCACAGCCAATGAAAGCGTGCACATAAACAAAATTTTAATTTCACACAGGGGCATAAACTGATTGGAAAATGTCTCCTTATATTAATTGTTATCCTGTCTTTCCTCCATCTACAGCTCTTCTCAGTCTCCCTCGGGCTGTGGCAGCTGGGGGTGGGGCTTCGGGGGATGCAGGTTTAAAAATGCTCTTTTTGAATTGTATATGAGGATTACAGAGACCCATTCTGAAACACTGTCCATGGACTGAGGCAACATCAATAAACCCCCATAGGGCACGTAAGCCGAAGTCTCCTTGAACATGTACACAGAGTGTATTTAAACTGTGTGACAGCATGAAGGTGCATATAACAAACGGCTAATTAGGTGTGTGGTTTGTAGATTATATCTATATTACCTTTCAGATTAAGATGTGTTAGTAATGCAAAAGAACAGTCAGTAATACCTTAGGCCTATACAGTGTACTTCAATCATGACAACTCTCTCTCTGAATAGTTTTAGCATGTTAATGTTAATGTATTTGTCTTGGCGGACTAGATCTGCTACGCTGCGGCTGTTGATTATTGCGGCTGCTTCAGAGAAATATTAGACTTGCTGTTGCTAATAGATACACAGACATGCTGCTGTGAGCAGGTAAGATATGCTGCTGCAGCTGCTGCACACGTAGATGTATATAAATCCCGTTGCAAATCTAGGCAGGTGGAGCTGGGGGAGGTGGAGGGTTTCAGAGGAACTGCAGGACTAGCTTACAGCAAACAATGAATCAGACTATGTTGAGAAAGCAATCTCATTGGCTACAGGATCAGTAGAGGCCAATCAGCTTGTGCTATGGGGTAATGATGCGATTGCTTGCAGATTGCATGTAAAGGACCCATCAGCCTGCACCGTCTAAAGTTTAATATAATATAGTAGTAACAGAGGGTGCACAGGGTCATACAAAGGCAAAACACTAGGGCTGTAACAATATATTGTGTCAGAATACACAAAAACAAATGTATCATTGAGTGACAATAGTTATTGTGTATAATTCAACCAAATTTAAAGCTTATTTAAAGCAATTGATATGGTAATTGCGCATCAAATATGGTAAATGCAGAAGGGGGAGAAGAACCAAGTCCAAGTCTATTCCTGATGTAATACTAAGTTTAGCATTTTAATGAACAGTATTTTTTTGTTAACTGTATATCTTGTGTTTTAGAAGTAATAATAATTAAATAAAACAATTTTAACAATATTTTGGCTTTGTTTTAAAGTATTGTGACAGTATCGTGTATCGAACGGAATCGTTATATGAGTGTATTGTACACCTCTACAAAACACCATCAGTGTATTACACATGACGCTAAAACAATACAATAAACATTTACTAAATAACAAAAATTGTAACACAAAACACCCTAATGTAGCCTACATTACTGATAATGCAAATACACAAGAAACAAAACTATTTAAATAAAATATTATTAATTAAATGTGTCACACAGGGAATTCTGGGAAAGTCCTATGCATACTGTTTTTTGCCATAAATGACAAGTTTTTACTTCAAAAAACATAAATTAATGCAATAAGCCTCACGAAGCCGTGGTTTACAGTGAATTTAGAACAGCTAAGGGACGTTGTTAGGCATGACGCATATTTTTAGTCTATTAATATATTTATTTAAGAATTTCGATTGAGGCTCAACCAATCAGGATCAAGAACCAGAACTACCAGTTTTATAACTAACATTTTATCATATATAAATGTACATATAATTTGTGTACCTTATTATGTTGTATCCTTTTTTTCTTTTTCTTGCAGTTGGTTGGATTTGACAAATATGATTTTGGGGAGAAAGTTGCTGACTATAACATACCACTATAGTACCTGTATAGTTTGTGCAAACTGTGCTTCCCCGGTGACACTTGTCAGCATACTTTATGACTGCTGGGCTTGTTATTCTGCTGCAATGGACGCATTGGGGTTTACACTCTCTCCAGCATAATGCCATTAATTGAGGTATCATAGTTGTTTCAACAAAATATTCTCTTGTACTTTCTCATCCTCTGGCATTACAACATTATGTTCAATAGCAATTAAGTTCGACTGTTATAACTATTTAGATTTAATTTAACTAATTGAAAAGTTTAACATAATGTATTTGATGACAATACACTAAAAATTCTTATTTTAGGACCAAATTTGATCTGGAATGTAAGTGATTTATTGCATACATCTTTTTTATTACACTATTTTATAGGCATGCAGTCAAACAATAGTCAGTAAAACAGCATTGCTTGTGTGATATTGCTTACACATTTCAACTTGAGTTGAAGCTCAGTGCGACTTCTAAAAGAATGACTGAGAATCTGATTTGCACATTTTCACAGTGTCAGAAGGACCTTTCAAATTCTCAGTTACACTGCCTCCTGTTGCGTGTACAGATTGTAGGCTTCAGATTTTATTTACAAGGAAATGCAGACTCAAGTCCCCTAGGTATGTCAGTAAGACTGAATTGTCTGCACAACTGGTTGAACTGAAAGTCTTTATCAAAAACAGACCCTCCCTGTGAGAGAAACCCCCCAAAAGGTGGTATAACTGCAGGTCACAGTCCCATTTTGATTTCCAGAGGTGATGTAAAGGAACTTAGTGGAAGTGTTCTGGTGTTGTTGGAGCATTAATAATGTGCCTTCCTGTAGCTCAAACAGTAGAGCCTCAACACAAGGTCATGGGTTCGATTCCCAGGGAAAGCAAGAACTGATAAGAATGTAAATGTGTACCTTGAAATGCTTGAAATGTAAGTTGCTTTGGATATAATGCAAATGCAAAATCTGCCATATGCATAAATGTAAATGTAATAAGTCACAGTGCATGGGGTGGATAAGATTGCATCAGAGTTAGAGTTTGTAATCCTTGACCAGCATGGGCACATATCATTACTCTCCAACTGGGTCACAGAGCCTCACCAAGTGCACCAAAGCCTAAATAACCCTTCAATACCTCTTTTCTTACTCACCCTCTCTACTAGAGTTCAGTCCCAGTAAATTCCCTCATCATTCTAGCTCTGAATTAGTGCGATAGCTGCTTGTATCTTCTGAGACTGCTTCTCTGTAAGATAAATTATATGAATCATAAAAGGGGGCGTGCATTATTCCGATTCACGGGAGTTCATAGTATGCTCTGACAAGAGGCTGAGAGCGTATTGTAGGTAATACAATTTAGATGTAATTTTTTATGACAGCTCCCCTCATTACGGGGTAATGGTGCACTTTCCCAAATGTACCGATCTCAACTACAGTAGTTAGCCGGGCAAAGGTAGTGGAGTGCTTATACAGAGTCACATTATTGAAACACTTCTCGGTTGTAGAGCTGTAGAACATCCGCAATGAATATTAATGACTGTTGTTGTCTCTCTATATGCCATGGCTGATTTATCTTGATTACAGTATACATAAAGATGGACTATGAACTGAAATAAGTCAAAAGTATATTTTAAAATTATACATTTATTATACTATAAAATCTATTATCAGATTTAATGATTAGATTCATATTTTTTATTTTGTAATTTAAATATAATATAATATAACATAATATCTCTGATTACTATTAGGACTGAAATACTATTTAGAAGTTTTAAAGCAATCAGAATGTCAAAATCCAACTGATGTCTGATTTAAATGAACTTTAAGTTCCCCAAAACCACATTTACATTTTCTTAAATTCCCTCAGCAGGATGAAGTAAATTGACTTCTATTTTAATCATAATAATAACTTAGCCAATTATGCAATATGCAGATAGGAGCAAAACAAAAAACAAACTTAGACCCTTTGACCTCACACTAATAATGCGAGTTATAATATAATGAGTGCCACCTACCTTTGTATGTTTGGCTGGAATGAACAGTAATCTGAGAAGTTCAAGTAAACCTAACACATTCAGAAAAGTATATTGAAGTAACCAGTGCATTGAAGTGTAGATCATTGTTGCATGTGCAAGTTCAGTACAAATCACCAGTTAGCTTTGCACATCTCGCACTCTACGGATCATCTGAGAAAGGTCATCAACTCTTTGAAGTGGATCTGTGTAAAATCCCAGTGGTTATCCTGTGGTTATCAGACTGCTTAAATGTACCGCTGCAAGAGCTATAAACTCACCGAGGTCTAGGAAGAGCTTAATTACGTTGGTTAATTAGCTACCTATTATCATAACTCACTGGAAGCTAATTAGCGAGGAGGTAAAGTCACATTGGGGTCATATGGTGATAGCTAAAAACTGTGCAGTATCCTAATACCATCGTGAGGTCCTTTTGACAGAATCTGCTGTACAAAGATTGGATCTGTTAAATGGCCTGGCTCAGTGTGTGCTATTATAAGGTTGTTTAAGGGGGTTCTTTCAAGAACTAACATTAAAAAAGTTCATTAAATTGTGCAAGATTTTACTTTTATCACTCAACCCTGCAAGGGTTTTAAGCAAAATAGCCAAATTAAATGCATAATATGCTGATAAATTAGGCAAATGATTCTTATTTTACACATCCATATTTGCAGAGAAAAGCCCGAAAATTAAGATGATTCAAAGACATTATTGTGTCAGAGGAGTGGGGGTGGGGTTATGCACAGAAATGCTTCCTGGAGGGAAAAATCTTTTATCTTCAAAATGCAGGACATTGAAGGGATTATCTCCCTAAACTCATTCTGTCAGTTGTTTTACTCTCCTGTAAGAACATCCTCGCTGTTGTATTCTCACTGAGAACATAATGCTCTTTAAAGGTGAAGTATGTAATTTCTGCATCTCTAGTGTCACCAAACACTTTCAAATGGCAAAAAATACCTTTTCAGGTTTCCCCGTGTACCAGGGGCGGATCTACCGGTACTAACCCTAACCCCTGCTGCCGTGCACCTGGCAGCAACTAATTAAAAGTTATGGCCAATTTGACCATTTACGAGCGCGAATCTCCAATGTCCGACTGCAGTGAATTCGCTCCGTGCACAAATGGCAACCGTTGACGTTCGAACTTGAGTGTGTGGGCAAATACTTCCGGTAAAAACTTCCGGTGATCTGACAGCGAGAGCGGGAGACAGCGAGAGCAAGAGACAACAGCGACCGAGTTCCATTACCAGAGAGATAAGTTCTCTTACGAGAGTATCTCTCGTACTGCGTAATAGCTTACGCTATGGGGAAAAACTCTTTTCCGCGAGATATTGAAGCCAAAAATTATCCTTAATTTTTTATTAATGTAAAACGCTTTGCAGCAGCAAGCAAACATAGGCGAAACAGCTCGCGCGCCTATTGGTTGCTCTGCAGCAAATGCAGCAGCCTATCGAGATAGACTCTGCGTGACGTAATGACCAATGGGGGCAATTCGCGCCCATATCGTCACGTCCCGCCAGAAGGGGCGTGGTCTCGCCCTATAAATATGCTCGTTAGGCTGATACAAGCTGATTTTTACCTCTTCAGCGAAGCTCTTGCATCGCTGGATCCGGAGTGAGAAGCCGCGCCGTCGAAGCAAGCTTTTCAGCGGGACGAGCTCTGGAGTCGCTGGCCTCGCCGCCTTCAACTGCCGTACCTGCTGCGCTTTCCGGCGTTATATATCCTTTCAATACTCTGTGTGTATTTCTCTGTTGTGAAGTGTTTGTCGCTTACTTGACGCGACTTGCATTTCCTCACAAAAGAGCAGCGTCTTTTTAAAGATGCCTTCATGTGGCTCGTGCCGCGCCCCGCTCAGCGATGGAGATCGACACGTCATCTGTGTTGCCTGTCTGGGTGAGGATCACGCGGCTATCGCGCTCGCTGACGGCGGATGCCCTCATTGCGAGCTTTTGCCCATGGTGACTCTGAGGACGCGCCTGGCATCATTCTCCGAGCCTTCACCGCAGCCCGCCGTGGTGCCGCGCCGCAAGAAGCGCCGCGCCCAGCGCGCTCCCGAGCTTTCTCCAGCCCGCCAAAGCTCGCCGGTTCGCCCGCCAGCTTCGCCGGCTTCGCTCGAGTCGCTCACTGACGGACAACGGCCGCCGCCTGCCGCCGCGTCCATCCACGAGTTTGACGAACCCACCGAGGCGTGTTCTCTTCTGGCATCCGATAGTGAGGATTGGGAGAGCTCCGTGGATCTCCCCTCCGCTAGCGTTTCCCGCCAGACCACTGGTAAGAGAGCCGGCATTGAGACTGAGCTGATGCGTCTGCTCTCTCAGGCCGTGGAAAGCATCGGCCTCGATTGGGAGGCGCCCGCGCAACAGGCGAGCTCTGTGGACCTCCGCCTTCTGTCCGCGAGTCGTCAAGGTAACGGGCCAGCATCAAGACCGCGAGCCCTAAAACCGCGGCTAGCTTTCTTTACGTTATAAGAAATCTACCCCGCCCCCCATGGGCGTGCGTCACCGGCAAATGAGAAAAGAGTGTGTTTTAGTCCCCGCCGAGGCCGGACTAATCTCCATTTCTTAAACATTTCTCAGCTCCTAGTTTGAGCGGCTGAAAATGTCATTATTGCAGCAATGAGCCTGTTGTATAACACGCACACCTGCATGCAAACGCCGACACACACAAAACTGTGATGACGCTCTTTTATCTGCTTGCGCTAGTGTAGTTCTCCCTGTGGCCCAGTGGCGGAACCCGTAGCTTTCACGCGAGAGACCCGTGTTCGATCCCGGCTCTCGCAGCAAATAAAAATTTAGTCTCGCCGCGGCCAGACTTCCACCAAAAACTTTTCGCTCGTTCAGTTCCAGAAAATGCGACTGTTCCAGTGTATTTGGCAGTAAACAAGCTGGTACCACGGCCCGCTTGCCTGCACATAAAGGCCGTTTCCACGGCGACCCAGAAAAATCATGTATTCATTGTATTTCTGGTTTTCCGGCCACAGCCGATGGTGTTATAAGTGTAATAAAATGCTCACAGCCCAGTGTTCATTTCTACACACAAACACAGCCCGCCACGGTACAGGGCTCGCACAAATGAAATCGACGCATGTCAATTGTGCATTAAATGTAGTTAATGTGCCCACAACCCAGTGCCCACAAACACTACCACGGTTTCTGTAAAACGAAACCAACACAAGTCTTCCTAGCCTCCTAGGAAATCGACGGTGTTTCAGTCTCGCCTGGCCAGACTTCCACTGAAATTTTCGCTCGTTCAGTTCCAGAAAATGTGACTGTTCCAGTGTATTTTGCAGTAAGCAAGCCAGTACCATGCCCGCTTGCCTGCACACAAATGCTGTTCCCACGGCGACCCAGATAAATCACATAAATGGTGTATTTTCTGGTATTCCGGCCACAGCCGATGGTGTTATGAGTGTATTGAAAATGCCTACAACCCAGGGCTCATTTCTACACACAAACACAGCCCGCAAAAATGCAGGGCTCGCACAAACAAAATCGC
This sequence comes from Tiaroga cobitis, assembly GCA_030578255.1. Taxonomy (NCBI): domain Eukaryota; kingdom Metazoa; phylum Chordata; class Actinopteri; order Cypriniformes; family Leuciscidae; genus Tiaroga; species Tiaroga cobitis. Next base: position 11,700,059 of record CM060610.1, read on the forward strand.
CTCATGTCGATTGTGCACTAAATGTAGTGAATGTGCCTACGTCTCAGTGCCCACAAACACTACACACCACATGTCCCACGGGTTCTGTGAAAACGAAACCAGCACACATTCAGTCAGCTCAGGCCGACGGTGTTTTTCAGTGCAGTAAATGTGCCCGCTGTCCTGCGCCCACATTCACTCACAGACATGTTAAGCCCCACGGGGCTCGCCCCGCTCTCTCTCCCTCAGCAGACTGCTATAAGGGTTTTGAGCGCGGCCAGGCTGCCCGCCGCGATCGGCGCGCCCCCCGCCTCACACACTGTAAACACAGTGTCTGCGTTACAGCACGCCGGAGCTCTCTTGCCGTCACTATGTCTCGGCCAGAGCCCAGATCTCATTCTACCCCTAGCTATTCACGCGAAAGTGTGGACACAGCTTCCTGGGGTATCAGAATGGGTGCTGAACACTATAAATAGAGGCTATTCGCTACAGTTCGCTCGACGTCCCCGCCGTTATATGGCGCGCGTCGAGACGACGGTGGAAAACGAAGTATCTAATCTACTTTGAGCCGAGATAGCGAAACTACTGAGCAAAGGTGCTATAGAACCTTTATCTCAAGCTCAGAGCAAAGGGGGCCTACACAGCAGATATTTTCTGGTACCGAAAAAAGATGGAGGTCACAGACCCATTTTAGATCTGCGACAGCTGAACAGAGCGCTTGTGAAGCGCCAGTTCAGAATGCTTACGACCAGGAAAATCCTCGCGCAAGTGCGCCACGGGGACTGGTTTATGTCAATAGATCTGAAAGACGCCTATTTCCAAATACAAATGGCGTCCCATCACAGGCGATTCTTGAGATTCGCTTTCGAGGGCCAGGCATATCAATACGCAGTCCTGCCGTTCGGCCTGTCCCTAGCACCTCGTACAATTACGAAGTGCATGGACGTGGCGCTCGCACCCCTGAGACTTCAGGGCATGCGAGTCCTGAACTACTTGGACGATTGGCTGATTCTAGCTCGATCACGATCGGAGCTCATAGAACACAGGGCCGCATTACTCGAGCACCTCGAGGAGCTGGGCCTCACAGTCAATTGGGCGAAGAGCTCACTGTCTCCCAGTCAGAAAATTTCCTTTCTGGGAACCGTGTTGGACTCGCTGTCCATGACAGCACGCCTGTCACCAGAGCGCGGGCTAAATATTCAGCGCGGCGCGAAATCCTTCCGCCACGGCGCGATAGTTCCGCTCAAAAGGTTTTAGAAAATGCTGGGGCTGATGGCCTCAGCAGCCTCTGTACTCCAGTTGGGCCTGCTCCGCATGCGCCCACTGCAGATGTGGCTGAAGACGCGGGTTCCACCCAGGGCATGGACAGCGGGTCTGTTTCGCCTCAGGGTCGACCTTCAGTGTGTTTCAGCTCTGAAACCTTGGAAAGAGACCGACTGGTATCAGTCAGGTGTAAGTCTGGGGACCGCTTCGAGCGTGAAGGTGGTGTCTACGGACGCCTCCACCTCGGGGTGGGGAGCACTGCTCGAGGGCAGACCGCTAGCTGGCCTGTGGTCAGAACGGGAAAAGCTCCTTCACATAAACTGCTTGGAAATGATAGCAGTCGACAAAGCGCTACGGCGTTTTTGTCCCCAGATAACAGGCCACCACGTCTTGGTCCGGTCGGACAACATGTCGGTGGTGGCATACATAAATCACCAGGGCGGCGTCAGGTCACGAAACCTTTACAGGTTGACGGAAAGCCTCCTGGTCTGGGCTCAGCACAACCTGCCCTCACTGAGAGCAGCGCACGTGCCTGGTCTCCTGAACGTGGGACCAGACAGACTGTCCAGGAACAATGTTCCAGCAGGGGAATGGTCGCTGCACCCGCAGACGGTCCAGCTGCTGTGGAAGACGTTCGGCAGAGCTCAGGTGGACCTATTCGCGTCCCACGAAAATGCTCATTGCCCAGAGTTTTTCTCGAAAAGCAAGGACGCGCTGGCTCATGTTTGGCCCCGCTGCCCCCTATATGCTTTTCCCCCTGTCTCGCTCCTGCCTCAGGTGTTGGAACGAATCAGGAAAAACGGATGCCCAGTGCTGCTTGTAGCCCCGCTCTGGACGAACCAGACGTGGTTCCCTGCCCTGATGCAGATGAACAGCACTGCCCCATGGCCTGTACCATTGAGGAGAGACCTCTCTCAGGCGGAGGGCTCGATCTGGCACCCTCGCCCGGAGTTATGGTCCCTGCACGCATGGGCCATCAACGGGTACCCGCTAGCCTCCCAGAGGGAGTGTTAAACACGATCGCGCAGGCTAGAGCTCCGTCTACCAGGCGGCTCTACTCCTCGAAATGGTCTGTTTTCTCTGCATGGTGTCAGGCCCAGAGCCTTTCACCTGTGGAGTGCGGGGTTTCGGAAGTGCTCTCCTTCCTTCAAGAGCTACTGGATAAGGGCAGGACCCCATCCACGCTCAAAGTATATGTGGCGGCCATAGCAACGTTTGCAAAACCGGTGTCTGGCCAGTCGCTTGGGAAAAACGACTTAGTCGTGCGTTTCCTTTGGGGGGCTCGGAGGCTGAACCCTCCAAGGCCCCCTTCAGTCCCGACGTGGGACCTTTCCACGGTCCTGGAGGCCATGAAAGGCGCCCCGTTCGAGCCGATCCAGCTGGTGGACATGAAACACCTGTCGTTCAAGACAGTGTTTCTCATGGCTCTCGCTTCAGTGAAGCGCATAGGGGACCTACAGGCGCTTTCAGTAAGCGCGTCGTGTATGGAGTTTGGGCCTAATGACTCAAAGGTCATTCTCAAACCGAAGCACGGGTACGTCCCGAAATCCCTCAATACGCCGTTCAGGGCCCAGGTCATTTCCCTGTCTGCCCTTCCGGTTCTCAGTGAGGAGGAGGATGCAAGTCTCCTTTGCCCCGTCAGGGCATTGAGAGCTTATGTGGCACGCTCGTCTGTTTTCAGGCAGACGGAGCAGCTTTTTGTTTTGTTCGGCGGGCGTTCCAAGGGACTCGCCGCCTCAAAACAGAGCCTATCCAGATGGATAGTGGATGCCATCGCGCTCGCTTACTCTGCGAAGGGCTTACGGTGCCCCTTGGGTGTCAGGGCGCATTCCACGAGAGGCGTGGCCTCTTCGTGGGCATGGTCTAGCGGGGTTTCCCTGCAAGATATCTGTACGGCCGCGGGCTGGGCCTCGCCGTCTACATTTATAAAATACTATAACCTGGAGGTACCCGCCTTACAAGCTAAGCTTTTGGCGGTCTAAATTCAGTACTATCTGCCCCGCTGTGCGGCCCAGATGCTGAGTTTACTGCAGCCCCATGAGTATTGACTCACGTATGGCCGCCCAGATCAGGCTGAATGCTTTCACCCTGGCTGCGCGTTTGATTGTCGTATAATAGCCCCGCTGGGTGCTTTTTTATAGGGAATGACGCTTCCAGCCTCTCTTCCTTTACTCTATGTGAGTTTATGGTGATTATGCACTACATGAGCCCTGGGCTTCGGCCCCTGGGACTTTGGTGTTGGATCCCTGTACGCACGGCGTGTTGCATTGTGTTCCCCATAGCGTAAGCTATTACGCAGTACGAGAGATACTCTCGTAAGAGAACGTACTCGGTTACTAACGTAACCTCGGTTCTCTCTAGAGAGGGAACGAGTACTGCGTATCTTGCCGTGCGTGGAATACGCTCTGGTTCGCTTCAGCGGTAAAAACCAGCTTGTATCAGCCTAACGAGCATATTTATAGGGCGAGACCACGCCCCTTCTGGCGGGACGTGACGATATGGGCGCGAATTGCCCCCATTGGTCATTACGTCACGCAGAGTCTATCTCGATAGGCTGCTGCATTTGCTGCAGAGCAACCAATAGGCGCGCGAGCTGTTTCGCCTATGTTTGCTTGCTGCTGCAAAGCGTTTTACATTAATAAAAAATTAAGGATAATTTTTGGCTTCAATATCTCGCGGAAAAGAGTTTTTCCCCATAGCGTAAGCTATTACGCAGTACTCGTTCCCTCTCTAGAGAGAACCGAGGTTACGTTAGTAACCGAGTACGTTTTCAACCCGACCAAATTTTTAAATGTATATAATTTTCAGTTTATTTCACCAGTCCACCTATGCTTTCTATTACTGTTTTTATTTTGTGCAAGTAAGATGAGTAAAGAGCATCTGTTTCATAAATCATTATCTGTCTGGTGTTTATAAGCAGCATACAGTATTCTACTATGTGTAAAATATACAAAAACTTAGCTATATTAAATTGTTTGTGGTACCTACAGTTAAAAATATAAATGTAAAATATGTGATAATAATATTGATCGAGCAATTGATGTAAGTGAATTAAGAAAATTAAGAAAATAATATTTATGGAGATAAATTGTAGCCTATTACAAAGCAAACGTATGAACGTTCACGGGGTATTTTATTTAACAACTCTAATCGTAGTTGTAACTCTATATTTACAGTAGGCATAATTGTGATTGCGAATGCAGCATGAGTCCAATACATTCTTCTGTTCGTGAACAGTTGTATTTCATTCATTAATCTGACTATGCATCCGTGCATTTAATTGGCATTGGCTCGTGTGATACTGTAGTAATATGGATCTTAGTAGTATTTTAAGTGATATAATTGATTCTATAAACAACTATAAGAGATAATTTTCGGCTTTCTCCGGCTCCCTGCACCGGGTGTAATGCGAAACCGGAAGTGTCTATCCGCACACTCGCCTGTGTCTTACCTTAATGCCTTTCATATGATAATGCCCCTTACTTCTATCATACTTCTATCTCCTCTTAAGTGAGATCACATTGTATGGCCACTTATAAAAAAAATTAATCAGATCCAAAAGCACGCACATCCACAGCAAAACACTCAATTTGGGTGCTCAACAGAAAAAAAAATATATAAAAAAGGGGAAAAAACGTCGGCACACCTTGGCTCCAAAATTGTGAAAAATGTAATGGACTCACACACAGGTGGTAACGTTTCAAGCACGTAGGTAGGCTCTTCGTCAGACAGCTAAAAGTTAAACACACCCCGCCTTTATACTCACAGGTGACCCTAGGTGAGTATAAAGGTGTGCCGACTTTTTTCCCCTTTTTTACACTTATTCCTAATATAAAGTTTCACCTCAAATGCAAGACATTGATTGCATGATATTGAGTTTGTAAATGGCAGCCTGATCCCTTTTGTAGTGTGTAGGCTACATACTATTTCTCATCAAACTGTGTTAACTGTGATTAAATTCAGTGTATATACGTCTGCCATATATTGCCACCCCTCAAAAATTCCTGCCCCCCTCTCGCCACCCCATAAATATTTTTCTAGATCCGCCCCTGCCGTGTACGTTACTTAGAAAAAAAGTCAAGTGACAATTGATATTTTCAGCTAAATGTCTCATTGTCCCTCCAAATTTGATGTATATTAAGAAAAATGACAACAAGTATGTACATCAATGATGTACGATTAAGAATTATTAATTTTATTTATGTTGTATGACTAATGTTGTTGCGTTGTCTGTGGCTGTCGATACGACATCACTTCTATGAGTCATGAATCGATGTGAATTACCCAGAACATTCATCATGTGCTGTTTTTAGTCATGTGTGATGCACTATAAGCACGAGAGAGCTTTGAATTTTCTTTGCTCTGTTTCACAGAGTTTTCATGCTCCCACAGACACGCTTTATACACATGAGACTAAACATTAACTCTTGCCATCATATCCACTGCAAGTTCTTGTTAATTTATCCATAAACAATTTGAATATCAAACCTTTAAAAACACGTCAGATGAAAAATGTTTTATTGATACAGTTTGCGGGAAGACTATCAAAATAATTGTGAAATAAGAAATATGAAAGCCATTACTGACTGAACTGATGAAACCTGCCAGTCCTATTAAAGCATTAATATGATGTAAACAATAGATACATAATATGCACATATGTAGTTAATAAAGGATATAATTTATTAGCCCTACAGTTACAGTATGAAATATTTAAACCCAACATCTTACGTATAACATTTAAACCTAATATAACATCTTTATCTTAAAATTCTGACTTTTTTCTCGCAATTGGGAGTTTATATCTCCCAATTCAGATTTAATAACTCTGATAATATAATAATAATATCACAAAAAAATCACAATCCCGAGGGAAAAAAGTCAGAACTGCGGGATATAACTGTTATTTTCTGCCACCAGGTAGGCTCTACAAAACACGTCAGCGCTGTTTGCAAACACCCAATGATCAGTAGTTTTTTCGTAGTAAAAAAAAAAAGTTAACTGAAATAAAATATTAAAATTATTTAAGCTTATAACCAGGGAAACATTGCTCTTTAATGTAGTTTAACTTTGTATTAAAATAACTAATACTAAAATAAAAACAAAATGACTAAGACTGTAACTAAATCGTATCATGAGAAGCTTTTACTGGAGTAGAAAGTGTGACACCTAGTCCCTGTCTCCCCCTACAAGTTAACTAAGCCTACATTTAGAATATTTGTGGAGGATAAAAACTGAATGTAATGCAAAACATTTAGGCCCAACTCTTAAAAATAAAGACATACTGTGCAAGTTTTCTGACCTAGTTTAATCCTCGAACAATCTTTCTGTTTCAAAGCATTACATCATCCTTTCAATTAATACTTGCTTTGGCCAAGCAGTAAGTTTGAACTGAGGTTTTTGAAACGCTTCAGAGCGTGCTATTGAGGAAACAGGTGGAGTTTCAGCCATTACAGAGCATAATAAAGCAGATGGACACCCCCTGCAGACCTTTTCCAAGCTGGGTATTCTTCACTTCTAAAAGAACTATGGGATAAAAAGCCAACAGCTCTTTGCTCCGCCAGGTACTGCAATTACACGGATACAGCCATACTTTCTATTTCTGATTTTATAGCTGTTGTTAGAAAAAAATGAATGAAACGCTGAATTGTATACAATGTGACAGAGTTGGTTGAAGACCTTTTAACCCTCTGGTGCTGTTCTGTCATTTTTTACTTCATCGGAACGGTATGAATCTTGGTAAAGGTTTTGTGAACACGAAAACAATTCATGCACATGATTCGAAAAGGTTAAATGGTCTTGAAAAAAATAGTCACACTTGTATTCCACATGGTCAAAAATAACTGTATTGGAAGATTAATTTAATAGTGGAAATGTTTGGTACTGCGCCCAGACATAATCTGACTGAAAGCTCATTTTTTTAGATATCATTTTAAATTTAGAACACAGCTTGTTTAGATTTATGGCTTTGATTTTCCTCACAGCTTTAGAGTAAAACATTTTGGAAAATAAAGCCTATATTTTATATAAAATTCAAAATAGTAGATTTATGCATTTTTCATAACAGTAAACTTAAACTTCTATTATGTAAATACTAGTATAGATATAACTTTTTCACTTCAGCAATAATCTGCCACGTGTCTTCTTTAAAAAGAGACCAAACATAAGTCTGTGCTCCAAAGCATTCAAGATTTATGACCGTTTAAAAGTCAAAAAGTGGTTAACAGATAATAAATGGCTTATAACTATTGCATAAATATAATTTAGTGCCATAAAATCACCTATAAATACAAAATATTAAATAAAAGACATTATTGAACTAACATATAATACATTAATTGTATTATATATATTTTTTTGACCGCCACTCGAGGAGCACCAGAGGGTTCAAAATACCTTTTGAATGCTGGCCATAGTGGCCATGCAAAGAACAAGGGTTTTTACTCACTTCTATAAAACTGGAGCAAAATCGGTGCCTTGTTTATTAACCTTAGCTGTCACGATCGCAGATACTGTCCTGCTGTTGACCATAAGTCCTGCCTTCAAGACATGCACATGAACAGAGCCGCAAGTCTAATCTAACACCCACTGATGCTTGACAGAGAGCACATACTGAACAGCAGCTGCAACAAAACATAACCTCATGTTGCTTCTGTCAGATTGATACATTTTCACTGAAAGATTTGAAAGTGTAAAATAATGAAACAGTTAAAACTGCTATTTGCATATTGTGAGTGCATTTGTGCATGTGCGTTAATTCAATTCCCTTTTGTTTAACAGTTCACGAGTTTGGGGTGGCATGCAGGGGCTGTTTTATATGTCGTTACAGCCGACCCGATATTTGTGCAAGATTTATTAAAACCACATCCGAGTTTTCAAGAGTGAACAATATAATGCAATGAATAGCTTTTAAAGCAATATATAGGGAGTGTTAATGCTTTGTGACTCAATTAAAAGCTGATTAGCACCACCGAAATGATGCCCGGAGCATATGTTTGTCCTTTATCCTCGACCAAGCGCCACACTGCCCCTATTCCACATGTAGTCAGTCAGTCTACTAATATGCTGTTGCTCCACAATGATATGGAGCGTCACAGGGGGAGATAATGACAGTCTGCTCCTGCTCTTACCACTGCTCCGCCTCTGGGGACTCGTGGAGGAAATTGTATGCAGAGTGGCTTACCATCTGACTTTAAAGCTGGCGTACCCGGCCTTCTGCCACTCTCAATCCCACGGTTAATGACATGATGGCTGTGATCAAACTTTTCATTTAGCTGGGATCTCTCGCAGAACTTTTCAAAGAGTCTGTGTAGTTGACTGGGAAGAGAGAGGCTGAGTGTTGTGAAGTGCATTCTAAAATATAGTGGAGGACTGTTAGCGTAACCAGATAAGGCCGGGCAGAGTGGTTTTAGATATGTTAGACATGGGGTAAATAACAATATGCCTAGACTTAATATCCATCCTAAATGCAATACGAAATTAGAAGTGTTGTAGAAATCCCAGTAGGATATAATGGGATTTGAAGCGTCCCTTATAGAAAATGTAGTTTTTTTTCTAGTCACATACCGTTCAAAAGTCTCTTATGTTTACCAAGGCTGCATTTTTTTAAATAAGAAATACAGTAAAACAGTAATATTGTGAAATATTTTTACAATTAAAAATTCTGTATATTTTAAAATGTAATTTATTCCTATTATGGCAAAGCTGCATTTTCAGCATACTCTACTCTTCAGTGTCACATGGTCCTCCAGAAATCATTCTAATATGCTGATTTGGTGATCAAGAAACATTTCTTATTATCCATGTTCAAAATATTTATATAAATATAAGTGGAAAGCGTGATTCTTTGATGAAACGAAAGTTCAAAAGAACAGCATTAATTTGAAATAGAAGTATTTTGTAACATAAATGACTCTACTGTCACTTTTGAATAATTGATTGCATTTTTGCTGAATTAAAGTATTAATTTATTTTTAAAAAATCTAAAATCCGATCTTATATTTATGCGTGTGTAACCAGTTCTACTTTACCCACTTTTTCCAACAAGGAGGCTAAAGACCACAGTTTCTAGAGACCAGGGGAGTGAGGTTTACACATAGCTCTTACTGGCCTATGACAGTTACTCTCACCCCCAAACCTCACTCCCATCCGGGTGGCGGCACCAAATGTAACCTATTCAACCTGCTCCGAGCGGGATTCAAACCATGGTTTTTGGCGTGAGAGGCGGGCACTCTAAAAAGGACGCTAAAGACCGCAGACTCTAGCGTCAGTCGCTTGAGTGCCTCTTGAGGTCAGGGGAGTGAGGTTTACCTGCACAGCTCTTACTAGCATACGACAGTTACACCTGCAGTGAAATTATGGATCAGAGCAATTTCAGTGACAAACAGGTGTTTAGGAAATTACCGTGGTGATGTTTGATGAAGTGTTTTGAAAGAAAAACTTTGCAAATAACTTCCAATTTTTTGTTTTAACCACAGATGGCGATAGAGAAGCCAATTTAATAATATATGTGAAATGTATTTTATAGTAATTCCAGTGGAATTTCATATGTATGTATGCTTTAATGTGTGACTAATTTTGTCCACAGCTCCTTAAATTTTTTCCTTTAAAAAAATAAAACAAGTTGTGGCACTGAATGCAAGGGGTCATCTCAGCATCTAAAAAAAAAAGCACTTTATTTTACTCTAGAAGTTCAGTAGGCGTTTTCCTAACCGGATGGACAGTAAGTAGAAATGGAATCGCATAAGTCCTTGTCCAATGTTATCCTCCTTTCCCATGAGAATCCTATTAAACAACAGCAAACCTCCTACACAATCAATGTGAATGTGACTGAAGAGAAAGCTCACTTAAACATTGCCAGTGATCAATGTGACCTGAGAACAGAGGCATGAATCAATAGACGATGGTTTCTGATCCATCAGAGAAACAGTTGGAGTCATTCCACCCTCTTCCTGCCCACCAATTCATAAATGCGATCAGGTTGATTCTGAAAACAGGCTTTTGCTTTGGGCCAAATTACTGTAGTGATCTGGCTGAACTATTCTATCTGCCACTGTACAGGAATCACTCAACAAATCTAAATCATAGCAAATAATACAATACCATGGTTGCTTTTAAAATCTATATATATTATTCATTATTTAATAATGATAATAATTAATACTAATAATTATCAGCAACAACAATAATATTAGTAATAATTACAAATTAAAAAAATACTTTTTTCTTTTTGAAAAAATAATAATAATACAAATCGAAATGCCATAAGCTTCTTAGCCTTTTCTCAGGGTATATTGGTTGTCTTTTTATTTAGATAAATGAGATGTAAGTAGCTTATCCTCAAATGCCATGATTATAGTTGTATTTCTTCAAATAGATGTTCCTCAACGTCTGGCTTCATGCACCTATACATGCACTCTGGGTTATTTGAATGCACTGTTATCTGCCCTGGGAGAACATGGGCTTTCTGCTTCACTAGGCCCGGTCATTACAGCAAAAATATATCCCTTGGATCGAATACACTTGACTGCTCACATCAAATTGTATCCCTTTGTCCAAACACATAAGCGCATAACATACCCTCAGAACATATTTATTGGGCCATCCCTCTCAATCAGCAAACATTGCAATGTCACTGCATTTGTCTTATTTAAAGTCAGTCTGGAAATTGGGGCGGGCTCTGAAGGGTATAGGGTGGGGGGAATGGAATAAACATCAAACAACACATATGATCCCCAAAAATCAAACACTTTACACTTAGAATTGGATGTCAGATGGATGCGTCATGCTTGAGGGAAAACTATTTGCAAATCCCTTACTGACGGGCAGTGTATGCAAGTATGCAAGACATAGATGATAAACAGAGGAAGAGAAGAAAATGATAATTTCCGCGTACCAGTTATAATTGCCTAAAGCGCAGCACTAAGTATAATTAATATGAGGAAATAACATAAGCTCATGTTATTAATAACAAAATTGGATTAGAGATTGCTCATTCAAGTCCTGCAACAAGAAGGCCATCTATTTATACTGTTCTCTCAATAAGCTGGCTTTAGATCGGCGGCAAAACCTACACACAGGCATATTGCATATTGTTCACGAGAATCCACTGCAATAGAATAGCAAAAAAGGCCTGTTCTATTGAAAACCAAGTGAAATAGCATATAGGGTGACATTATATTGGTATCCTCTCTTAAAGTGAGCATTTTGGCCCGTCCCACCTCAGAGATCTTGACCTTATTGACTGTCTCCAATAATTATGCAATAATGTCAAGGAATGAAAATAACTATAGAGCTAAAGGGCCTATCATACACCCAGCGCAATGAAGCGGCAAGCGTTTTTTGTTAGTTTCAGCCTGACGCAGTTATCATTTTCACCTCCTGCGCCACGTTGTTTAAATAGCAAATACCTTTGCGCCCATTTGTGCGACCATGGGCGTGCTGGTCTAAAAAACGAGGTGTGTTCAGGCGCATTGTTGGCGCATTGCTATTTTGAGGAAGCTGAAATAGACTGCGCCATTAACCAACTGAAACGAAATAATTTTTTTGTTATTTAAAGAGCGCATTTTTAAACGGTATGGATGCCATAAATTGTTTTTTACAGGGTTGAAAAAATAACATAAAATGCATATGAAATGAAACGGCCTATATATTGTTTAGTTTGAACTCCTGAGGTTGAAAAAGAAAAGTACTTTGTACAGTTGTTAGTTACCCAACAAGCTTGTGGCTTGGTAGTAAATAAATAAAGTGGAGCAGTTTGCACTTCACTAAACCTTCAAATATTAACATGTAATATATATATATATATATATATATATATATATATATATATACCGGTATATATATATATATATATATATATATATATATATATATATACACAGTTTGTATATTTAAATATATATATATATATATATATATATATATATATATATATATATATATATATATTTTTTTTTTTAATATGTATTTATTTATTTATTATTATTTTTATTGAGAGAAGCATCTTTATAATGTTCTACTGTAATGAATAATGATAGAATACTGATAGAATAAAGATTGTATTTGTTGTGTCTAGGAGCAGCAGATGTGAGGAGCGCTCAGATTGATCTTCATGCCCAGCCTGAGGAGATCAGTGTGAGACTGCAGATGCCACATCCAGCACTAATTAAAATGGTTAGTTGCTGAAAGCATCTTGAGCACAGTGTGTGAGGAGTCAGTATATGAATATTGCTTTCTCATTGTCACTTATATTTTTGGTGTTGTTCCAAGACATTAGTGAACAACATGTTCCTAGCACAGAGCTGTTCTAAAAGGACCAATTCTAAGTAAGCATTACATATACTTCATGGAGAAAGCAATCGCAGAATGCATTGTGACAAGCTTAGTAAAAACAAGAAAAAAGAAAAACAGTAGCTTAACAACAAGCTAAATTTAAGCTCTACTGAAATAAATTGTGAGTTGAATCTCTTGTTTAGAGCACTTTTTATATGGCAGAGGTTTTGGAACAAAGCTTTTCCTTTTGCTTTCTTTCACAATTATGTTTCACAGTATTGAATAAATAATGTGCAAACAAAAAATAGTACATGTTGCACTCTTGAAATGAGGCCCAGAGAGTCAGCTCATTATGATTTTATTTCTTAACTTGCATAGAGAATGATCACATTAAAAAGCTGAAGGACTGATGATAAACAAGGGCTCATAACTCTGAAAGTGACAGTTAAGTTCAGTCAATAATCAGCAATGTTATTTAACACACACACACACACACACACACACACACACACACACACGCACACACGCACACACGCACGCACGCACGCACGCACACACACACACACACACACACACACCTAAAAACCCACCCATCACAGAAAACTCAGCAATCGTAAATAACAAACTGTTTTTAAGTCATCCTAAAAAACATGCCTTTAAGGGATTCTTATACTTTAGCTTGATTGGCTGAAGATGCTTCAACTAAAGCCTAGTGTATGATGAATAATCCAATATTGCCAAAAAAAAAAAAAAAGGTAATTTCTTGCTTTGCCAAAGTCATAGTGACATAATGCCACTGAAATAAAAGTCTGAATAAACAGCATTGTTTGAAGACAAGATTAATTTCAGATCCTCAGTAATCTAATTCTCACCCTGACCAAAGGATTGTGTCAGTTGGCGGACGCATTAATTCTTTCCCAAGGCAATATTAGACTCTGGCCCATTAGCAGCTCAAAATGCATCAATAGCATATTATTTATACAGTAAAGTGATTTTTTCTGTGCCTCAGACATACAGTATGTTGTCCATGGCCCTTTCAGAGTGCCTGCATTAATCAAAATGTCGTGTTGGGAGCTGTTGCCCTATTCCCTGGCGAGTACATGAATATTTAGAAGCAGCCTGGGTTAAGGCTTTAAGGAAGTAATAAGGTCATTTCCCTGGCATGATACTACCCCCTTGTGTGTGTGTGTGTGTGTGTGTGTGTGTGTGTGTGTTTATGTGATAATGAGGTTGACTGCTGTCTCATGGTGTGCAAGTTTTTAAATGCCATTTATACATTCCAGGGATTCACAAAGTATCTTCGTATACTTTTCAACAGAATGAGTGCTTTGTGTTTGGCGGTGGGAACAGCGCGGTAGGGGACCATCATTAGTATATCTGAAGAGCGTGTTTGGATATAACGGCTGATGCTCAGCTAGGTGCTAGATGAAATGGAGGGGAAATTATTAGATATTGAGTTTAAAAGGCAGATTAATTGGTGTTTGGTTAAAATTGAGTGTGAATTCAATGAGTTTAGATGCCAGCCTCTGGTTGTAAAAACCGCCAAGATTTAAATTCCTGAAAAAAATGGGATAACCTTTTACAGTTGAGAATGTTTTGGTTTGTGTTGTTATATGTTTTAACTCAATATTACGTTTTTGAACTATAACTTTAATAGCTGTGTTAGCTAACACCTTCGTCTTGTTGTATTGTGTTAGTTTAGCCAAATCATCTGCTGAAGTCTATTGCAGATATAGATATTCATACATGCGTATACCGGTTGCAGATGCACATATTCAACTTGCTCTCGAATGTTTGGGGTTTGATAGTTCCAATATGGCTGATGCCTTACATATAGCAGCCTATAGAAACAGCCACTAATGAGGCATCTATGTAAATATGCCTATGGGTTATACCCCCAACAGTAGTAAGTACAGTTAATCACATTAATCACAATAATATAAGCAATCAGTCGGAATGCCTACTATAGGGAAAACAAGTACCGTGACCGGTTACACTTTATTTCGATAGTCACTTTAGACATTCTACTAACTTTAAGTAACTTTTCAACTACATGTCAACTAACTGTCTTTAGAGTATTAGTAGGCTGTAGTAGACTGTCAGTAGACTGGTAGGTAATGGTTAGGTGTTAGGGTTCGGGTTAGGAGAACAAGTTGACTTGTAGTTGCTAAGTTACTTATAGTCAGCAGAATATCTGTTGGGGGACAAACAAAATAAAGTGTTAGCAGATATTAAGCAGACAGTCTACTAATTCTCTAATGACAGTTAGTTGACATGTAGTTGAAAAGTTACTTATAGTTAGTAGAATGTCTAAAGTGGACTATCGAAATAAAGTGTTACCCAGTGACCTTCAGTAACAAAATCAATCATTGTTTTTAATATAAATGTTTTGACCAACTTCTTATTAAAAACAATTACTTGCTGTAATTGGTGTTGTTATGATGGTTTACAAATTTCCATTAAAACCTAATTGAGGTTCAAGTAATTGCATGGTTTACTGTGCTGTATGGGTGTCATTAATCAGCAGAGGACTTTGTGTCCTGTGGTGGTGATGGGATGTGACATGTCACGTCCCGTGGATCAATCCCATGGATCAATACCATCACTACGGAGATAAAGATCTCAATTTCACCGGCTGCAAATGGCAAATTAAGAGAGGCAATTTGATGCCTCCCACTGTGCCTTAGCATTCCTGAATCCCCCTCTGGAATACTGAAAAACTGCCATTGTAACACACATCGTCGTTAGAAATGCCCCGCTCCGCGTGCCGCAATTTGAGCTGTGTTTCAGTTTGGGTGTTCAACGAGTCATTAACAGACTGCTGCATGGCAGAGTAATTTATTAAAAGCATTTCAAAGGAGTTGTTTTTTCCCTTTTGGAAAGCTGAAAAATTGTGGGGCACAAAAGGTAGTTGAAAGGCTGGGTTGCAGAGAAGTCGTTCTAAAGAAACTCCCCCACATGATCCTGCACACTTTCAAGCTTTTGAAGATGGCTGACATCACTCGTCCACATACTTGAATTATTCAGCCTTTGTGACTTCACTTCTTTAAAATATATGTTTTATTAGCAAAGTTCGGGAGAAACACGTTCAAATGATCTATCCAATCAGCACGAGAGGAGGACTATAGCCTATATATCTACTGTATATATATATACATAGATGACTCACCCTTATGAAAAAGAAGTTTATTCAAATGTGCTTTTAAACTAAAAATAAGAAAGTATACGGTCAGTCTACTTTTTATGTATTCTCAGAAAATTGTTCTTAAGGATACTTGACTTATACTGACGAAAAGTCGAAATATATTTTATAACACTTTTTACTCGTGTTTGTAGTTCTGAACCGAGTCCTCCTCGAAAGCGCAATGGGTTGTGGGAAATATTTGCCTTTATTGGTCTTGTCCCAAATGGCACACTTCATATGCACTTTCGGTCTTGTGGACTAACAATGGCTGCCGTGTGCACGTGCCCGTTAAGTCCATGAGACCGTAGTGTGTCCCATTTGTCATTTTAGGATTCAGAAGGGTGCTTAAGAACGCCCCCTTTGCAGTTGATATGCACCCTTGATGCACACTTTTGCCGAGCCCGTACTGAAGCGAGCTCCTCAGCAGACTTCTTCCTGACAGTTAAAGCGGCCTTACGTCACGAAAGTGTGGACTCTGATTATTGTGCCATTTGGGACAGAGCCAGTGTGTGCACGGATCCACACTTCCAAAATCTACCAGAAATAGTAGACCATCCGTGGACATTTGGCATACTCTTTTCAACATACTATGGTTTGGGACACACTTATTCTAATCTTGCATAATAGGATGGATAGTATGGACATTAGGACGCAGGGATAGAACATTAAACATTAACCAGCATATAAGTTCAAAACTGCCTAACGTTACCGAATGAAATGTCGACCCAGGAAGGATTAATGACTGTGAAGCTTTGAGGGTGTTGATAGACATCTACTCCATCTATGTTTTGATCATCATTTTGAATCCGATCCGTACGCACACAAAAGTGCGATTTTCTCAGTTTTTTGTTTAAAATGTTGCGCTTTTTTATAAAACTTACCCACATTCCAATGTTGATAAAAGGATACATGAAGCTAGAATAAAATGTTTTTAAAATGGAAAGAGTACTGAGCTATTACTAAATTATAGTTTACTGAGAGTATTCTTCAAAGTGTACTTTCATAAACAAAAAAATGTGCTCTCAGCATACCTATAAGTTCACTAGTATAGTTGCAGTACAAACGAAAATCCTTGTTTCAAACTAGTTGTGCACTCAACGTTTACTACTGTTAACTTAAAAAAAAAACTATTACTATACAGTATAAATGCCTCATTCATTCATTCATTCATTCATTCATTCATTCATTCATTCATTCATTCATTTATTTTGTTTGCACTTTATTTTACAGTATGTGTACTTGAATGTACTTAGTTTACTTGCCCAACGAAATACTGGGTAATATAAGGTATCAACTACAGGGGTTATGGTCAGTGGCGGCCTTAAGCATCTGGGGGCCCGTTTCAATAACTAATATGGGGCCCTACCCACATAAAACATACACATAATAGAGCATAAAAAGCAAGGATTCCTGTTGGTTTGTATCAATGGTATATTATTTTATTACGTGCACTTTCAGCTTCATGAACAGGCAGCTCAACATAGAAATAATCCATTCTTATTTGAGTAAAACTATATACAATTATACAGCGTTTTACGTTGGAATAAGCCTCGCCCTTTCACGCAGGGTAACTTCACTTTTGGTAGACTGAAGCTTTTCTTTTGTTGTCCGATATCTTTCGTTTTTCAGCACCACTGGCATTTGTACGTTTCATTTCCTCTTAAAATTCTTTTCCTGCTCAAAATAAGATTTTACCCTAACGGCAAAAAAGTCAAAGCTATAAAAACTACCGATGTTATACTTCAGATCCAAGCCGTTCGCAGGGGTGGTAAACGTCGCCATGGTAACCGCGAGTTCGACCAATCAGAAACATCAGTGTTTTGCTTAGAATTGTGGGTAGTGTAGTATTTCTCCACAAGATCGCAAATAACAAGGTTGATTTCATACCTTGTGGCTTTTATAGGAGCAGAAACTTTCGTTTCACAACCTCGTAGTCAATCTATCTTGAATGGTTTAGACATTATGGCTGAAAATCCATATCCTACGGAGAAAATAGAGAGTCTGTGGGGGCCCCCTTGGAGGGCGGGGCCTGTTTCAATTGAAACGGGTGAAACATAGGTAAGGCCGCCCCTGGTTATGGTTAGGTTTAGGTGTAGGTTCAGGGTTAGTACCTAGTTATTACCCAGTTATTGTAATTACTGTAATAAGTACATAGTATGCACATGGGGAACAGGACTGTAAAATAAAGTGCTACCCTTATTTTTTGTAAGGGCACCTATGTTCCTCGAAGTTTTCTGCATCCCTCCACCACCCAGATTCTCGACCCCTCTGACAGCATGACAATACACACTCTTTTTACTCTATCTGATTATTTGTAAGTGTGAACTCGTGAATCACTCCCTTGCACGTAGTATTGACAACTTTGTATGTATCATTGAAACCAAAAAATCTATCAGAAAGTATCTGTTTCTTTGCTTCAGATTCCACTTTGAGCATTGCAAGGAGACATTTGAAATGAATCAAACGGACCCGCTGAAGCAAACAGCGAGCTTTAACTGTGTGGGGGAGTGGAAGGTGAAAGGACAAAAGCTTGCAACAATGAAGCTGCAATATCGATCCAGGCCACTCTTTTGAATGTCTTTGAGTCATTGTATCAGCTTGTTTATGAGAAGGGGATGTGTTTGTTTGTTTGTCAGAGAACAACCGAGGTGGCAGGTGCACAAGAGGGCAGACATTTCATTTTAAGGCTTGGGGACCAAAACAATTCTGTTCTTTTTAATTCTATTCATCAAATAATCCTGTGATGCAATACAGTGATTAGTTGAGGACTTTTTTTGGAGGAGGAGATTGTTGGAGGACCGACCAAAAAAAAAAAAAAGTATGATGGTTTTCTAGTCTGGTTGAAACCAGACCATTCTCAGTTGTAACTGAGTTATGGTCTGGCAAAGCGTCATAGACAAATCATTTCCAGAGGGGCGTCACCAACGGACGTCGCGGATAGACCTAAAACCAATCAGAGAGATGAAGGAGATGACGTATGCGGAGCGACGGAGAAACATCTCTGTTCTTTGCTCGGTTTTTAACAAAAAGGAAACGTTCAAAACGCTTAAAACAGACGCGATAGCTGATTCGAACGAGTGATGTTCCACGGCGGCATCCATCTTTGTAATGTAGGCTACAAAATCTGCTTCACAATCCCAGCGCTGTCGTCATCGTGTAAAGCCCGCCCCAACGTTTCTGATTGGTGCCTCGATTTCGACGGATTGGAAATGGGCTTAAATAAGCTCTTTGCCAGACTAATTTTCAGAGCAAATCTAAATTTGCCGGAAGTTGGGTTTTCCCAGGATAATGGGTTCCACAAAAAATCTAAATCGACAATTCTTTTTTTTTATGGAACATTGCTGTATTTATTATAAATATGTTATGATATATGTTGCGATCGGGAAGAAAAGACTTCTGTTTCATGCTGACTTTAACAACATTGATAGTAATGAGAAATGTTTATTGATCAGGAAAATGGCATATTAGAATGATTTCTGAAGGATCATGTGACACTGAATACTGGAGAAATGATGCTGAACATTCAGCTTTGCCATCACAGGAATAAATTACATTTTTAAAATATATTAAACATTGTTTATTGTAATATTATTGTAATATTTATTGTAATAATATTTCACAGTAGTTTGTTTTCGATCAGCTAAATGATCCTTATGAATTATTTACCTGTTTTTTCAGTGCATAATAGTGACAAACAGTACAATTATTTTGTCTTTTCAAATGAGTCATTCTCTGTCTGTCACTGAAACGGCACCGGTCACAGAAATGTCAAGACACTTTAAGGTCATGAAGGCTACATTCTTCTGTCAGTAAATTTTTCATGTACATGGCTTAGATATTATTTAGCTAAATTGCAATGGTGCCAATAACACACATCAATGAAAAAAAAGGAAGCAACTTTTTTTCCCACCAAAAACTGGCTTGTCAAGCCTGCCAGAAACTCACATTCTCACAC
The DNA here is from genome assembly GCA_030578255.1 of Tiaroga cobitis. Taxonomy (NCBI): domain Eukaryota; kingdom Metazoa; phylum Chordata; class Actinopteri; order Cypriniformes; family Leuciscidae; genus Tiaroga; species Tiaroga cobitis. The sequence continues at coordinate 11,719,714 of CM060610.1, forward strand.
CCTCGCTTTTTTGTCCCTCAGTGTTTCTAAATTAATCTCTCCGCATTTCACTAATCCGGTGCCACCAAATGTATTCTGCATCACTCAAGACATTCATTCGACCTCAATGAAAGCTAAGATCCCCCCTCTGAAAACTGCATTTCCAACAAACCAATTGATGAATAATGAGTGAATGTGCAAATGTGTTGGTCTGCCGTTGCTTTTAATCCAGTAAGCGAGGCAGAATCCAGTTGGTGACTCATCATCATTATCTACACAAACATTTTCTCAAAATCATCTGTATGAAAAATTAGTCCTCAGAAATGAAGGATAGATAAGGAATCCTTCCTTTATGGATTGAAGTATGAAAGCACGGCCAATAAAAGTTTAATTAATAACTTAACAAATCAGTTTATTTTTTTTATATTAAAGGGTTAGTTCACCCAAAAATGAAAATTCTGTCAGTAATTACTCACCCTCATGTTGTTCCAACCCCGTAAGACCTTCGTTCATCTTCGTAACTTGAATTAAGATATTTTTGATGAAATCTGAGAGCTGGATCACTCCTCCATACTAGTCCATAGGCTTCTTCAGGGATTGAACTTGCCGGCCTCGAAAAGTTATTAAAGACATCGTTAAAATAGTCCAAGTGACTACAGTGGCTCAATCTTAAGTTTATCAAGCGACGAGAATACTTTTTGTGCGCAAAAAAAACAAAAATAACGACTTTATTTCAACTATTCATTTCCTTCTCTGTGGGCCTCGAGTCAGTTCACTAGTGTAATAGCGTACGCTTCTGTTGTTGTACGTCACACGCATCACGCACATGACCAGCGTCGGCCAATAGTGAGCCTACGTGTGACGTAGCTCTACGCAATTACACTAGTTTAACTGACTAGAGGCCCAAAGAGAAGGAAATGAATAGTTGAAATAAAGTCGTTATTTTTGTTTGTTTTTGCGCACAAAAAGTATTCTCGTCGCTTGATAAACTTAAGATTGAGCCACTGTAGTCACTTGGACTATTTTAACGATGTCTTTACTAACTTTTCGAGGGCGGCAAGTTCAATCCCTGAAGAAGCCTATGGACTACTATGGAGGAGTGATCCAGCTCTCAGATTTCATCAAAAATATCTTAATTCGTGTTCCGAAGATGAACAAAGGTCTTACGGGGTTGGAACAACATGAGGGTGAGTAATTACTGACAGAATTTTCGTTTTTGGGTGAACTAACCCTTTAAGCTGCGTAGAGCTGATCAAAACTTTCACTTTCAGTGATTATCACAAAATACGGGATGATACAAGAAATGCTGATCATACTGGAAAGTTTGTTGTGAAAACGCTAGAGAGAAAGAAAGCTCCAAAGATGATGGTTTGGACCAGGGGAATTAAAATCCCTCGCTTATCGCTGCTTTGAAGGCTGGGTTGTTTGTTCAAGCTCAGATGAGTTTTCTGGGCTGGGTTGGTGTGGACATGGGGGTGAACTGCAGATCCCTGTAGCCACTAACATGCTTACAGCTATTTCAGGAAATCAGGCTGTCTGCACAGACAATTTGTTATTAGATTTGTTTATGAGTACAACATCCCTGAATCTGTGTGGTTATGAGGTCCGAGGTCTAACTCAAGAGCATCTTACATTAGAGGCATTTTCTCTGAGGAGGCAGTGCTTCCTCAATAAAACTTGGATGAGAAAATAATTGACAGTACAAAAGCATACTGTAACAAAACAAATATGAAATTTGAGTTCAAGTAGCAGTGTCTCTTTTGCCTCCCTTGAGCTCATTGTGTTCCTATTGTTTTTGAAGCAAGGTAAATGTCTAAAACGCATTCAACTTGATTATATTTTGATGTTACTTCATGTTATTAAATGGTATATAATATAAACATACAAAAACATTATAGTATTTGTCACGTGGATTTATAGGACCGACCAAAATGTATATGTTCTATTCCTCTGCAGAATATTTTTCCATGAAGTCAGTCCGTTAAAGTATCGGCTAAGCGCAGAGGTAAATGTTCTTGAATATTAAATAGGTGCTAGTAGAGAAGGGCATGGAGAATTTGAATGTGCATCAGTGCATGAGTAGGTGACGTTTGCTTGCCAGCGCCTTGTCTGTTCCCCTCTGCTGGCCAGTCTTCAGCCCTTAGTTCTGGGCAAGCTGACAGAGATTTATTTGGACTCGGTGATGCCAGTTTTTGGGCCAGGAGACCACCTCATATGAATATTAAAAACTAGAGAAATACCCACAGCCACATTCCCAGTGAGGTCCAAAATACTACTAGTGAAAATACTTTTATTTTCAATTACTTTGTCTTGCTATGACTCAGGGATGCAAATTATCGATTAATTCATTAATCATTAGTTGATTGACCTTATCGATCGATTAACGATTAACTGATAAGCAGCTATTTTCCTGAGAATGTAAATTTCTCACGGTAACAATAGTGTCTTTAACATAAAAAGCGAAATATTGCTTATATACTGAATAAAAATGCATGTTAGATTGCTCAATTGATGTTTTATTGTAACAGTTGGGATACGGTACTGATAATGTTGCATGTGAAACATTAAGCAACATAAAATACATTTTAAATAAAAATCTATATGGGTAGGCTTAGCCTACACTATAATAAAGGGACACTCCACCCATTTGCATTAAGCTTTCCATTGTTAGAAACCCAATCATACTATTGAATGGTCGTGCAACACTCTCTCATTTTCCCCTGAGACGAGAGAAATCCGCTATTTACCTTTTTCACTTCCTCCTACAATGACGTAAAAATCGTAATTTTACGTCATTGTAGGAGGAAGTGTAAGAGGGGGGGATTTCTGTAAAGACTACAAGCACTAGCTCCCACCCTTTTAAACCCGCCTATAGGGGGTTGGACCTAATGCGCTAACAGAGCTATCACAGATCAGTGCCAGTGCATTTGATTTCACCGGCAGAAACTTTTTGAAATTTTGTAAACAGACAAATCATAGGAGATGTGTTGCTTTACAGCAGACAACTATGTCAGTGTGTGTTCTCAGTAGCCACTAGCTGCTAAAAGAGTCGAGTCAGAAAGAACCGTACCTCCAGGCAAATGCGTTTAGCGCTACTAGCACTGCTAGTTCCAAACGTTCCTGGCTGTTCGTCATCATCATCTTTAGTGCTTCAATGGCTGTGTCCTCTCCGAACTTCGGGTTATTGATAGCCCGTAGCCACTTTTTGCACAAGTCCAAATCTTTAGGTAATCTATGAAAACTTACTCCGTGTATTTTCCTTGTGCTGGCTGAACATGCCGGTCTATGCAAGTGCACACCATTTCGAAAACAAAAACAAGGAGTAATTCAATAATCAGTTCGCAAAGTAACTCTTCACTAGAAATTGTGTGAAATGATTTAGCGTAGAGGTGGGAGTGGCCTGCTGAGCATTGCAATGCACTATGGGGATTGTTGTCTACAATCCACAAGCACTAAAAAGTCATTTTCTGCCTTTTATCGGCCAAGAAGGACCCAAATTAGAAATTTATGCTACTATTCTACTACAAATATCACCCACTTTCCATACATTCATGTCTACACCGGTGGAATTACCCTTTAAGCCTATATAGTAATCTATCTGGTAAACTACTTATATGAAAAACTTGAAGTGTAATTAAGTGTAAGTGTAGTTAAGTGTAATCCTAAACTTTTGCTGTTCCCTTTATTTTACTGACGTTCAATGCAGGATCCGCACACCGCTTGCTCTTGAAAGATGGTGTTCAAAATACTTAGTTTTGAGTTTTATATTGTGGAGGTCTCCTGCTAACTGGTTAACTCACATTATTACCGTCTTACTGAAATACTTCTGCTGATCAGCTGTGGGACACTATTACCTAAAACTGTGTCTATTAATGCAGATTGTCTGTCGTTCTCACTACTTTGAGGAAATATTTGTTTTACCAATGTTTATGTTACATCAGATCATTCACTCTAGAGCTCGGTTAATGTACATTGCATACATACACTGTTTGATTCCACGTATTCACCGCAATATATTAGAAAAATACACTGTAAATAAATGAGTACAAGTAAAATAATCGGTTTCTTGATGGACATGCACTTGTTAATGCTGATGGTGAAGAATTACAGTTACATCTTATAATGTACCTCAAACTGACTGAGTAGTATGAAACGTCATGGTCAAGTCGTCGGGCTGAATAGCTAGCTCTTCCAGTGTTTCCTCATCGGACTCGCGCTCGCATTGATATGGTCAAATCGACGTCATTGTACGTTACTATGTTTAGTTTACAGTGTAGGAAGCCTCAGGACAAGCAGAGCTGATGTTGTTATGGCAATGGGCGTTTTTGTTTTCGACGCGTTGTACGGTAGGCCAATCACAACAGACTGAGCTGTCTGGCCAATCAGAGCAGAGTAGACTAATCACAACAGACTGAGCTGTCTGGCCAATCAGAGCAGAGTAGACCAATCACAACAGACTGAGCTCTCTGGCCAATCAGAGCAGAGTAGACCAATCACAACAGACTGAGCTGTCTGGCCAATCAGAGCAGAGTAGACCAATCACAACAGACTGAGCTGTCTGGCCAATCAGAGCAGAGTAGACCAATCACAACAGACTGAGCTGTCTGGCTAATCAGAGCAGAGTAGCTTGCGAAAAGGAGGAATTTAGAGAGATTGATTAATTTGACGAGTCATTTGAGAATCATTGAAAATGTGATTATGTGCAATATTATGAGGAAATTAAACAGTTTTGTTTACCTTTGATGCATGTAAACATGTTGTAGGAGACTCCACAACAACATTAGGAAACTTTAAAATAGCATAATAGGGGCCCTTTAAGTATTATTTTCACACGTTTTTGATTGGGAATGGAAAATTAAATACATTTTTAAGATTTATATGAATAATATAAAATTCTTTATATAATGTATTTTTTTTTAATTCTGTCTATAATACAATACAAGTAGAATAATACGAAATATTCGAATATATAGAGCTTAAGATTTAAAATGATAGAACAAAAATAATTATTACAAATATTTAAAACATTGTTTACTCTGATGAGCCAAACCATTATGACTAGTCACAGGTGAAGTGTATTGTTGATCATCCCCCAAGGTCAAATATTAAGATTGGGGTAGATTAGATGGTAAGCAAACAGGCATTTCTCATATTCAACGAGTTGGATGCAGGAGAAATGGGCAGGAATAAAGATCTGAGAGACTTTGACAAAAGGACAAAGGACAAAGGACAAATTTGTTGCGACTGGGTCAGAATATCTCTGAAACGGTAAGGCTTGTGGGTTGCTGCTGGTCAGCAGTGGTGACAGTTTACCAACAGTGGCCTGAGGAGGGACAAACCACAAACTGGTGACAGGGTGCTGGGCACCGAAGGCTCATCGATGCACAAGGGCAATGAAGGCTATCCCGTCTGGTCTGAGCCAACAGAAGGTCTGTTGCTCAAGTCACACAAAATTCTGTCCTGTCCACCATCGAGAGCAACTACAATGAGGCACGCAAGCGTCAGAACTGGAACTTGGTGGAGTGGATGAAGGTCGCCTGGTCCGATGAGATAAGATTTACTTTTACATCACATGGACGGGCGTGTATGTGTGCACCATTTATCTGGGGAAGTGATGGTAGCAGGATGCACTGTGGGTCCCTGGGTCCGCCCATTCATCTGAGTGAGCTCGTGTGTGTGTGTGTGTGTGTGTGTGTGTGTGTGTGGGGGGGGGGGGGGCTTTCCAACTGTGCGGTTGAAGATGCCCACCTGGAAGACTCCAGAATCTCTACAATAATATGGATCGTAGATCTTTTGCCAGTGCCACTTGTTGTCGGTTTAGAAGGAAAGTTAGGTTTGTTGCTGCTTGCCTGCCATTCTTGATCTGTTGACTTCTGATGACTTATTATGTCTGCGTGAACAGCCTGAGCAGTGGTATGCAAACACACGTTGACTGACAGGGAACAGACGCTATAGGACCGCTCGGACCGAACGCAACGACTAAACAAACATTTTATGGTCCTACGCCTTCCACAGACGACATATATTTATAAAAATACATTTAGACCGGTTAACAGAGTGATTGCTATCAGGATATGAGGAGACTTTCAACCAGCATAACAAAAAAAAATATGCAGAAAATCGCTGAACCTTTAATGACAATGGTGTTGCCCGGTGGAAGTGACCTCTTTCAGCAGGATAATGCACCCTGCCACACTGCATACATTGTTCAGGAATAGTTTGAGGAATATGATGCAGAGTTCAAGAAGTTACCTGGCCTCCAAATTCCCCAGATCTCAATCCAATTGAGAATCTGTGGGATATGCTGTGCAAGTTTGAATCTTGGTGGCTCCACCTCGCAACCTGCAGGACTTGAATGATCTGCTGCTAACATCTTGGAACCAGATACCACAGGACAACTTCAGGTGTCTTGTAGAGTCCATGTCTTGGTGGGTCGGTGCTGTTTTGACAGCACACATAGGACCAACAGCATATTGGGCAGGTGGTCATAATGCTTTGGATCATCGGTGTATAGTTTATGTGTATACGTCAGTATAGATCAGGGGTGCAAACCTTAGCTCCAACCTTGCTCCAAAAAATATACCTGTGGGTTCACCCCTGGAATAGATCAACAAGATTTTTTAATGTTTTGTGAAAAAAACTGAGGCTGCATTTATTTGATCAAAATACAGATTTTTTTTTTAAATTGTGGAATATTATTTCAATTAAAAATAACCATTTTCTATTTTTATATATATTTAATTTATTTATTCTTATGATGGCAAAGACTAATTTTCAGCGGCCATTACATGATCCTTCAGAAATCATTCTAATATGCTGATTTGGTGCTCAAGCAGCTTTTTTGTATTATCAATGTTGAAAACTGTGATTTTTGTAGAAACTGTGATACATTTTTTTCAGGATTCTTTGATGAATAGAAAGTATATATTTCATATAGAAATATTTTGTATATATATAGACTATTCTGGGCCATATTTTGCTTTCACATGCTTGTTTATAGCATGACAGAAGGCACAAAAACCTTTTATAATCCATGCACAGGTGTGAGCGGCAGCATGCCATGAGTATGGCAGCCAAGAGATCAGACTGGCAGATTCATTGAAGGGCACAACCAAAACACAGCACACACACGTCTTATGCCGTCCTTTAGTGAAAATTAAATCCACCAGAACAAAGCTGTTACAGTAAATTCAATACACATCTCCAGTTCAGTATGAATTAAAGGAATCATGCTGTTTCCTACAGTAAAGGACATTGGTTCAGTCTGCTTAAGTGGTTTCCTCTCCATCGCCCTCCCACATGCTGTGCAGGTATGAGCGATATGACCGAGGCAGTCAAAGGACGAGGCTGAAGGTTAAGACAGAGTAAAGAGGCAGCACGAATTGACCGTAATTAATAGACTCATGAAGACTCAAGCATTAGCGCTGTCCTCCACCAGATTCACTGAGGCATATCCATTCACAAGCCAGAGCCAAGAGCCCAAGATTAATGCAAACAGCCACTCTCGTTATAGGGGAGCGCGTCTGTTAACACAGCTAATTGTTATTAATAGCTGAGAAAGCTGAGGAATGTGTTGAGATTGAAATCGAAGGCCTCATGAGAACATTTTATCATTTTACTTCTCATGACAGATTCATTTTCCCCTGAACCTCTCATTTATCAGGACACACGTCAATAGTAGGTCTAGACGGAATCTGGGTGTTTTCTTTTCAGAGCTGATTTTGGTGAAAAATTCTGTGGAATTCTATGGAATAGATTTAAACAATCTTGTAAATGGAGCAGAGAGTTCTAGAAATCACCAAAATGTGGGCTCATCTGTTGCTATAAAAGTAATAATATCATATACATTACTCACGGGCTTATTTCTGTGGATTTGTTTTTATGACTGAATCTAGGTTCTCTGACCTGTCTGCTATTATATGTACATCCTCATTAGTTAAAAGTCCTTAGTTTTTTGCTTTCGGTCAATGAATCACCTCATGAACTCACATGCATTTAATAAAGTCAGATGGCTGACTCTTTCTCAACCCAATGGAATTACCCATGACTGGATCAAAATAATTGAATAATTGATATTGTATATCATGTAGTAAATCAGTGCCAAAACGGTCTGCAGACAATGTATATAATTTTACTGCGATAAATTAGCTATATACGTATTCATATATTGTATTGATAAGTGTATATATGTGTATATCTTTACCAAACTATCCAGCCAAAGGACATTTACACAAAGGGCAGATTGTTTGTCAGAGAGATTTGTTTAGGTTCTGTCAGATTTTCAGATATAAAGAAGGAAGTTCCATTGTATTGTGCCAAATGGGTTAGATTGTAAAGACCATGGCATATTTTTTAGCTGATGGGAGGAAATAAATGTTCTGTGCAAACAATAGAGAGGCCAACACGGCGCTTTCTACCTGATGGTGTTGTTATCGCCGTTCTACATCCCCACTGGTGTGTTTTGAAACAGATTTTAGGTTCAGACACTAGAGAGCTGGGGAATCATCGTAGAGGACAACATCCTCTGATGTCTGCTCAGAACTCTCAGCATCATTTTTTAGTTTACCCAGTGGACCAATTTATGCATCATATACAGGCATCGGTGTTGTTATCTAACTAAAAAGGATCAGAGTTTGCTCTATTTTGCAAGGATCAGCTTTTATTTTCTTGCCTCTCAAATGGTGCTCATCTGCCTTTAAGAACTCCAAGTTATGATTCACAGACGGCCGTAGTTGAAGGTTTTTGACAGTCAGCATTGTTAGTTGATATGACAAGATAGCCAATAATAAGGCAAGAAAAAAAAATCATTAAAAAAAAAAGAAAAAGAAAAAGTTTCACTTAAAACCAAAAAGTGTTTCAATGCCAGTTGACAGCAGAATCTTTTTAAATAAATAAATAAATAAAAAACAACAACAAATCTGTATATAGTTTTGGCGAAAAGTAAATAACTTGCATTTTAGTAACAATGTTACCATGAATCAACAAATTTTGAATGAATCGGTTAAATGAATGATAAACTGACTCACTTCAATGACTAAAGACTGAGGCTGCATCCAAAATTGCAGACTCTCTTGAGAAGGTTCTTTTTTTTAACAAGTAATCCCAAAAAAGTATGTTCTGTATAGTATGAATTTTTGATGCAATCAGTACAATTTGCTTCAGCACAGTGACAATATAAAAGCCTAAAATTCCTCTTACACTATGAGTTATATATATATATATATATATATATATATATATATATATATATATATATATATATATATATATATATATATATATATATATATAGTTGGTCAGCCTAATCTTAGAATAGAAAAACGAAAAAGCTTGCTTGCTGAAGCTAAGGTGCCACAAAGAAATGAGGCTTGGAAAGATGATAAAAAACAGAAACCAGATTATGAAGGTTTACAGAATGTTACTTGCTATTGTTATCTAGAACAACAGATAATAAGATTTACTTTTCCTTTATTTGGCTTTTTAATGATTATTTGGTATACCTAAGAGGATGTATTAGTAAGTCAAGAACAAAATCTTTGTGAACAGCTGTCAAATAAAAAAAAACTTCTTCTCTTGGGTAACTATTAATGATCTGTTGCCAGAACACTGGCTAGATGTGCCAGCAATCACAAGACTGTATAAAGTTTTGAAAAATGCGAACATAAGCTAGACTACACAGATATGTGTGCGTTTGTTTGTGCGGCCAGGAAGCAAGGTGAAAAAGCCATCCAATCCTAGAAAGACAAGGCAAGTAAAATCCATGCTCAGCTGGCCTCATGGGTAATCCGTGCTGACAGGTTGGGCATCTAAGAAACCCGGCAAGTTGACAGGTTGGGCATCTAAGAAACCCGGCAAGCTGACAGGTTGCCCATCCAGCACTGTGTGGGGGACAACCACACTTGTCAAAACACATAATGCGCAAAGCTCTTCGCTTGAGGGCAAGGATATTTTCTGAGAGTGGAACACATGGAACTCTTAAGAGCAAAGTTAAGGTGTTATTTCATGAGAACGATTATTATTTCATCAACCCTAAAATACTCTTTTATTGTAGTTTATTGAGTTATGCATCTCAGATTTGAATGTCCCATGAGTCCCTTTGAGGCCAGAGCCAAAATTCATCACTTATCTTGTGCCCCAGCATACTAATCAGGGTCAGATATGGGTGTCGAAATGGTGGCAGAAAGCTCTGCGAGTGCCAGGACCTGCAGACATCTGATGACGTTCATTTCACGGCTATAAGTGGCAAAGTGTTAGATCGTTGGCAAATGGAGCTGCATCCTTTACAAACTGTAATTACGGAGCATGTGGCAGTGATTTGGACGGATAGCAGGTGGAGCAGGAGGACAGCCTGTCACCGATCTGTCAGCCAGTCACTGCCACACAGGTCTTGGCGCCAGAAAACGCATATAATAGTCGACTCATGAGCGGGAGGCAACGTTCCCTGAAGAGGAGACATCTGAGAGATGGGGGCACGCGTCAGTCCGAGGAGGATGTTTTTCTCCAGTCACTCCAGGGTGAGGATTCCAATGCTTTATGGGTAATTGAGTGAAATAACCACATATGGATCATGAACCGCATGACTGATGCCTCCAACTCTCTTAGTGGTATTAAAGGATAAGAGTGCTGCATGCATGCATAACAAAGGACCTATAACAGTTTTAAAATAGTCTGTTTTATTTCATATACAAATTTCTTAAATGATATTTGGATGGGTGAACACGTCCACAGTAAGGATATAGAAAATGTTTGGTCATCATATGTGTAACTACATAAGGCATACAAAAGCAGGCTACATGACAGTAGCAGAGTATAGTTCTGCTAGGGACCGGTATTATTATCCCCTATATATCAATGAAAATGATGTAGTATCTCTACTGCTATTTTCAGTACTCTGCATTAAATATGGTGCTCAACCAAAGCATCAAGTAGTCTTGAGGGGTTTATGCTCATATGCATCGTGGTTACTCCGGACAGTTAGCCTGACTGATCCAACAACATTGTCAGTTTAAAATCTGTAGAATCTATAGAAAGAAGAAGTCAGAAACACTAATGAACTCTAAAGAAAGAAGATAGATAGGATAGATAGATAGATAGATAGATAGATAGATAGATAGATAGATAGATAGATAGATAGATAGATAGATAGATAGATAGATAGATAGATAGATAGATAGATAGATACAAAAGGAGAAAGTGAAATTTGTAGATCAAGAGCTGTGGTTTTAATTTCTTCCCTAGAATGAAAATCTATGGTAGTTTGATACACTGTAATATATTGGAAGACTTGTACTGGGTATATAAATATGACTTGTTTTTCCACCACAACCAATAACTGTATCTATTGTGCAAACTCATAACATCTTTGTGCAAAATTGTGGAAAAGTGGCTTTTGTTTTCTATAATAAAGCCTCGATATTAGCATTTTGTAAATATAAAGTCCAAAAACATCTCAACCAACTGACACCAGCACATACAAGCATTACACAAAGTTCTCTATGTACACGAGTAATGCAACAGATACATATTTCATATTAAAAACGCTTATGTTAGGAGTGCACAAATACACATAAAATATATCACAAAAGCTTCTCACACATGTAATCAAACTCAGTGGCCTAGTGTGTGACTGGTAAAAATGAAACATTCGCTGATCAAGTTAGCCATCGTTTCCTTTCATTTGTTTGAATCCGACATTAATTTTAAGCTACATATAGTGAGTGTAAAGGTTGGCAGGTTTTGCTTCTCAAAGTGGTAAAGGACATGTTGTGCTATGCCTGAGACAATCTTTGCAAATGTTACTGTGAGCTTGTGAAAAGCGCGTCACACCAGGTCCATGAGACATCTTGGGCGTTAAGTCAGATCTGTAAACAACACAGGGTTCTTCTGATGGGGTCAAGTCTCCTCTGTAGGTTCAGACACCGCAGTGTGTTGAACTTGTGTCTAGCGGTCTAGCTCTTCTTTCATTCAAATGTAGTTTAGAGCTTTCTGAAAACTGGACTTGACTTGACTTCAGTGTTGAGAACTCTGTTATGAGGTCACCAAGGAGTATATCATACTGGAAGACAAAACAAAAAGGCATTACTGACATTGAGTGCAAAAATGTATTCTAAAAATCATAAACTACAGGGTAGAAATTGATTAAACAGATTAGACTTTCTAATCTAATACTATAGATAGACAGACAGACAGACAGACAGACAGACAGATGATAGATAGATAGATAGATAGATAGATAGATAGATAGATAGATAGATAGATAGATAGATAGATAGATTAACTCCATTCCAAACATCACTCCCAGCTTCCATCCTATGCATTTGCTGAGAAACTGGGACTTCTCCCTTTATGCACACTACTTTTCGATTCTGCGAAATGAGCTTGTGCCCATGGGTTCCATCGTTCTGTCAGGGAACGACTTTAATTAGTTCATTTCTTCCTTGCTAACAACAAACACAAAGACACAATTTGTCCCCAAATTATCCAGCTGAAACCACAGCATTCATTCTCAGTTTGTGGAAATATAAGGCGAGAGGCTTCAAAGCAGTTGACGCTATGAAAAATGACAGCTTCACCAGCTCGAGGATCACGCCGGGCAGGTCATGATATGGATTGTATTTATTTAATGCACTGCCATATGTTGATGAATTTCTGTGCTGACTTCACACTAGGGGCCATTGATGTCATGCCAGAATGCTGTCCACAGGCATTAATACTTAATAAGGGGTTGCCCTGATAAAAACTGCATAAGCAGTTCTTGGCTCGCTGTGTCTTATTATCTTCAATGTGTGGGGGTTGGAAAAGTATGGCATGGGTTCCTTTTATATTCCTAATCTTTTTTTTAAAAAGAAAGTAGATTTATGCTCTTTGATATCACTGCTGCTTATGCAGAATATGTTTAACCTAATCAGAAAAAGTTTTTTTGAAGGTTGAGTGTCATGATTATATTGAGTGTCATGATTATATTCAGTGCACACAGCTCAAGGCTGGTCTCAAGCATAAATATGTTTTAAATGGAGAGCTGCTGTATTATTAAAGCTGTGTCTTATTTGCGTCCTGAGAACATCTTTTTAGTGATAGTGTTGCAAGTGGAAGATCAATGAAAAATGTATTTCAGCTATGAGCAGATATGATCCTGATGGAGCCTGAGGCGAACAATGTTCCTCATGCCTTTGCAATCTTTGTGGAGCTTAAACATATGAGAATTGGTGTGACATTTGCCCAAATCTCTCTTTCCCTTCTATCAAAGTGGAAAGCTCCTTTCTTGAGTCATTAGGTTTGAATGGTGTTTAGAAAAAAACTACTATTGTAATTGGTTGGGTGATGGCCTGGTGCGCTGAAAATGGATTTGCAATTGATTTGTAAGATTGATTCGTAAGAGGGAGCACAACATTGCGAACATTACAAAGGGTTAGAGTACAAATTAAGTTTGAAGTTCAAGCCACAGGGGTTAAACTAGGCAGGGCAGACAAATAGACAGTATTCATCAAATCAGATATTATATAAGAATTTATAAGATTAGTTTTGTTTCTTTTAAGTCGATGTGCAGACTGATTGTTCCAAGTTAAGATCAGGTTAAGCATAATGTTGATTACCACAGAAATAATTCAAACTAGTCCACATTAAAGTAAAAAAATGTGATGGTCATATTTTAAATCACTATAAAAATCTTTCATAAAAACCTGTATAATTTGAGAGTAACATTGTGTAAATCATCATTTTGGAGAGACTAATGTTCTAGACAGATAAACTTTTAGTTATATTTGCCACATAGATTATTTCTGTTTACATATAAGGCTAGTAAGTGATTCTATCACATTAGTGTCATGCTAACACATATATTATTTAAGTATTGTGGTTATACTATACTTGTGGCTAAAACATTGTGTTTCAACATTTATTGTCAGCCCCATTTTACTTCCATTCCTTCCAACTTCCAAGAATTAGAAATTATTGTCTGGGGTAATTATGCAACAAATGCTGTTGATTTAGTTTAAATTGCGCTGAACATTGGGTTACACTTTATTTTAACAGCATGTACTTACTACAGGGTTAGGATTTGGAAAGAGGTTTGGTTTAGGGTTAGTTGGATGTAATTATGCAAAATGTATTGTTGCTAAGACAAGGACACTGTAAAATAAAGACATTCCTTTAGCAATAAAAAGCCAGCTGTTAGAGGAAGGGTCAAGATTCACAAGAGGGCATGACTGTTGTGAAGAGAAGCAACAACTCACTACCATCACTTCTAAAAGAGTGAGTGCGTACTAATAGATGCTGGAGAAAAAAGGGGGTACAACTGCTGTATTTGGCCTAGAATTTCAATTCTAGAAGCAAATAGTGTTAAATAATGCAGAATGTGGCTGATAAACAACAACTGCCTTTGATCTGACAAAAGGTCATAAGGCCTGTTCGCCCGAAGGGTGAACCTTTATAGAATATGTGCGTTTTTATGTGTATTTTTAACATTTAATGTGACGTGATATAGTGTGGATGAAAAAGGAATCAGGAATTCTACCCAAAGGTATGTTGCTGGGCGTCCTTGTCAGTTCAAATGCTTGTAAGTATACATCTCTGCTATGCTATAGGCTTGAGATAGCTTATAGCAAAGGCACACAACAAAAGCATATTTAGCTGTAAAATATAAACATCACCGAAGATGTTGCACAGAATTAGCAGACGATAAAGTTTGGTTGAGATAACTTCTGGATACTCACCAATAGAGATAGTAGAAGAACGAGAGGACGAAGAAGGACATCTTGCACCAGGCTTCTTTTTGGCAGAATTTGAGCGTGTCTCCATTCATGACAGACGCTGGATCGTAGAGAAGCTCCTTAGTGTCTGTGGGGCTGTGGAAGTACCTGCCGAAAATGGGAAAAAACACGAGGCGGGTAGTGCGTCTTGAAACATTATGTGCCTCGTTGTTTTGTTTTTCGGTTTTTATTTTGAATTAATTTTTCATCTAATACAAAGTTTGGCTTGTCTAAGTCTCTCAATTCTACGTATTTATGTCAATCTAGGCAGTTCTTGGAGATGGATGGCTTAAATATAGTCTTTAATTGTAAGACGAGGAAAAACGCCTCCCCCAGTGTAATAATTATATTAGGAAAATCAAAAACAAGGAGTGGAGGTTTTAAGTGCATTAGGAAGAAAGACTTGGAAGAATTGGAGCAAAACACAGGTAAGAAAAGACTGACAGTGCACTGGAAAGCAGCATCATTGGATCTGTGAAAAAGGTAGATTGATTTTATTGAAAATATTTGATAGTGAATTCAACCAGCTAACTTCATAACAATAATCAAAATTCACCATTACTATTGTACTGACTAAGTTTGATGTTTCACCATTAATCATTCTGCAAAATAATAATAATAAAAAAACAATGATTTCTCATATTCTGAGGACAGTGGCAGTAATTGACAACAGCTCTGAACATTCAGTAACAAACCCTGAAGAAAGATTTAGAGTTCCAAAGAGACTGAAACTCATTTTATCCAAGTTATGAATTCCTCAGTTGTTCCACTGTGTGATGAAACATTCAGTCTGATATTATTCATCCAAAAAATGAAAAGACTAATGCGCAGTGACAAGATTAGGAACACACTGCACATTTAGTGGCAAGGAGCTTTAATGTAGGAAAATTAAGAATGGAATTGATCTGAAATATGGATAAATCCAATACTGGATTTTTTTTTTTTTTTTTTTTTTTTTTTTTTTTTTACATAATGATTTGGCATGAAAATTCTTAGTCTTAGAATTCTTAGAAAAGTCTTATGATAAGAACCCCTCCATATGTGGCTCATCGCTCATTTATTCATATAGAGCTGTTACTAATGTCTTTTTAATTTGAAATGGCTATAATTAGCATTTTTATACTTAAATATTCACAAGCAATACATTTAATAGAGGTATATTAATATCAGAAGTATTGCTATCTCGGGGACAGGTGGGATTTCTCAGGACACGTATTTCAGTGATATCGGACAGGTGGCAGGCCCATTATAGTCCTCATAGGTTGTTTAAGCGGAGTAAAGGCTGGTTCAGGGGCTCACCTCCATGTGTTGTAGAAGAGTAGAGGGATATTCAGGCCTACGGTAAGCCACTCCTGAGCACACAGGAACATGATACAGAAGAGTCCATGGATAGAGTACTCTGGAAGCACCAACTAGAGAGAACACAGATAAATAACTCAGTTCTTTTCTTGGGTAAAACAGGGTGGAAGACAGTGATCTGATTCAGGTCTGATTCATGCAGGTATGGATTTGAAGTCTTTGATTCATTCTTAAAGGAATAGGTCACCCAAAAATGAAAAATCTGTTATGATACACTCACCCTCATGTCATTCCAAACTATATAACTTTTTTTTAAAGAGTGACTATATATTAGGCCATGATTAAATTATGACAAAACTGTAATTTTGGATGAACTTTCCCTTTAAGAAAGGAAATGACTGTTTTATATTCACAAACTGTATGTTGCTCTGAAGAGATTGCAGAGATCAGTGAAAATTGGATTTCTCTTATATAAGAAAGAGGGATACAATTGTAATGTTTTCATGGAAATTCTTAGGCAGAGTACTTGATGAAATCAATAAAAATCTAAGGAGATCACTAGAGTTAAAATTGTGAGTTTGAGGACATGGTTTCTAGGTTATGCTAGTTCACCTTCAACAGAGGAAGAACAGGACCATTTTTGGCGACACTGCTGTGGCAGTTTGCTGTAAATGGACAAGAAAGGGGACTCGTAGGGCAGTTACTTTCGACAGTACTTGAGGTTGCTACCAAGCATAATACCCAAACTACTTCAGCTGTTGCCCAATCACAGTGGGATTTCCATAGATTTCCATATATATATTAGGACTATATAGGACTTAAGGCCTAAATAACTTAGCCATTAACAGTTTATACCTGACACAGACTGAGGGCTGGCTTCAGTGAATCATTTATCACTTAAGACACAACATCCTAAGGCACAAACCTTTCCTTTTATAGTCCACAGCAGGCTAAAGAAAATTTGGTTCAGGCCAACATTTATGTAAGATGGCTCATTAAATTTGACCTGTCCCAGCTATTTAAGCTTATTGGCGCAAAAAAAGCCCAACATATTCCATCATTACTAAATATCCTGGATATAAAAAGAAAAGGATAAATGCTTTAGAGAAAATGTCTTGTTCTGTGTAATTCCCTTCTGCATGCCACATTCTCAACTTCACAACAAGAGAAATATTAAAGTCGTCACCTTTATTTATATAGCTCTTTATACAATACCGATCGTTTTAAAGCAGCTTTACAGGGATAAACAGGAAAATAATGATTCAGTGATGCAAACAGAATTCAGTTCTTCTGTAAAGCAGATCTAAAAAGACAATAGTAAACAGTCATTATTCAGTTGATGAATCTGTTCCGTGTTGATTCTGTTTTGTTTAATAACTGTGTAAAGTTCATACATTTTGGAATGTTCAACTCATCTATAAAGTAGCTCTGGAGAAAACAGTGATTTCATTATCCAGGTCAGTGTAGTTCTCATCCAATAATGTTTGTGTAGTCCGATCTATAATATTGGTGAATATTAAGTATCCTCAACTAAGCAAGCCAAAAGGTGACAATGGCAAGGAACCCAACTCCATCATGTGACAGAAATGGAGGAAAAAAAAAAACTTGGGAGAAGCCAGGCTCAGACGGGGGGCCAGTTCCCTGGCTAGATCGAACATGGTGTGGTTTAATTCCAGGCTGCATCACAAGTCAGATTGTGGACTGATATCATTCAGAATATTTCATCCAGTTCCTTCTACTTGAAGATCGGGATATACACGTCATTTGGTGGGAGGGGAGCTGAAGCTGATAGGGTCTGTGCAGAAGACTTGTCCTCATGTCTTCGCTGAAGGCCATTTAACAAAGACTTCAACATATTTTGCATAAATTCAAGTTATTCTTCAAACCATTCCCTTAGTGTATCTATTCACTTCAAGCTGAGGCTCATGGGTAATTTCTTATCTGGATTTTAGCTGAATTGTGAACTGCTGTTGGCAAAGCAAAGTTTCTCTTCTAAAGCTCCACTCTCCTCACTAGAATAAATGATCTTCCTGCCATCGCTCCACATGGGAGACTCAGGAGAGTTTGATGTTAGCACGTTGCTACATTAATGCAGTACTCTGATCAGTATTCCAATTAGTTTAATCAGTTTCAATCTTGAACAAAAATTTACATTCAAATTATTTATAATCAGTATTCTCTCACCTTGTCCACCATCTTGGGTTTATTGTTTTTCCACTGAGCTTGTGGCAATGCATTTTGGGACTGCATTCTGCATGAGTTATATTTGAAGTTGCCTTCCAATTTGGCTTTACATACGGTAACTTATAAAGCAGCATAAGTAAGATGCTTACCTTTTGAAACAGTTTTTCTGCGCCAATGATGCCTTAAAATGATAGACTTTGGAACAGGACAGAGATAAATTCTAGATAATCAAGTAAATATGGACTGGCAGCTGGCCCAGGAAGTGCCCATCTGGAAGATCAGTCTTAATCTGTTAGACTTCAGGGCTTCTGAACATCTGAGTAACTTTAGGCACAATATTTTGTCCTTCATTTCAGTGGCACGTGGCACACATAAACAACAACAAAAATGTGCAATTTTGGAGTGATTTTATCATTATGTGTGAATTAAATGTGACATTAACTAGCAGGCCAGCTGTGACACTAAGGGACTGTTTACACCTGGCCACTTCATGCGTTTTCTCAGATCGGATAGCTATATGATTTATCAAAACGATTCCATTTACACCTGGTCACATAAATGTGTTTTTGCAAAACGGATAAAAATCCGATCTTCAAATCCCGCGCTATAGGCAGATTTAATGAAGTGCACGTCACCGAAAGCAACAGATATGAGCTGCATTTTATTGATCATCAGCTCATTTCAAAATCAAAGAGAGCAATAAGAGAGAGCGGCAACAGCCCTGGTAAGATCATTTCGGTTCTTTACTTTTAATGAAGATGATTGTGTGTTAAGCGTCTGCGACTTACTTTCACTTTGATTTGCGATAGTTTGCACGTTGGGTTGATGAATAGACGCTCAGCTGCTCATCTGCGGTAATGCGTGTTGCAGTAGCGTAGTCATATCGGACTATAACATGACTTATAGCCTATATAACACGCTCTCACGCGTTTATTTTTTTGCATTTTTGGGTGGAGTAAAATTTACATATGTGGTTTCAACAACCAGATGCATTTACACTTGTCCAGTTTCGTCTGGAATGCGACCCAGACCACCTCCTGATGTGGTTTGAGCGATTGGATTCAAATCCGTCTTGAATGCGTTTCGGAGGGCATTTACACCTGGTCTTTTCACAATCGGATAGCTATCCGATCACAGAAAACGCATGAAGTGGCCAGGTGTAAACAGCCCCTAAATAATAGCATGTCTTAAATGTGACCCTGGATCACAAAACCAGTCACAAGTCGCACGGGTATATTTGTGGCAATAGCCAACAATACATTGTATGGGTCAAAATTTTTAAAAATTTTTTTTATGCCAAAAATCATTAGGATATTAAAGCTGCAGTCCGCAGTTTTCCCTCTTTGTCACCATCTCTGTTCGATATCTGCAATTGCAGTTATTCGCGGAATTATCAACTTTACGGGAGTTGTGCCTCGACACGGCAAAGCGCGGATGAACCCAATGTTTTGAGGAGAGTGTGCGGCTGTCAGTCACCGCGCGGTGTGGATACTGTCATTCAGAATCACAGATTATACTTTTTTGAAGTATGACCAACATAAGAATTTTCACTGGAAAATGTCATCTGAACAAGTAAAAAATCATTGCAGTAAATCGCGCTGATTAAATCTAACAATCGCTTATCATATCACGTCAAAACCGAGCAAATTATACTTTGTTCTCAAATTGTTAATGTTCAACATCAGCATTGCGTGACTACATTTAATGCCCTTCTGATATTATCCTTGTTTTCGCATGGGCCCGGTTGCAGTCTCTTTTTTTCTGTAGCCACTTCGAAGTCTTTTGCATTTTACAACGGGTGAATCTCTAGTTGTCACTGGTGATTGTCGTTTGAACTTTCTGGATCTGGAAGTTTGATTACATCAAGTGCTGTGAGAAAAGGCTATAAATCTCCACCTCCAACATCCTCACACGCAATATAGCCTACTAGCTGAGACTCCTCCTTTATGTGTACAGATGTGACGTAATGACGCAAAGACATGCTCGAATCTCCCGCGGAAATCCACCAGTACCACTGGAATTAAAAACATTATTACAAGCTTATCATTTTGAATCGAGCTAAGGTAAGCAGATAGTTTTGAACACTGGCTGGTTATGTATTTGCTCAATTTTATTTTGGATAATTTTTAACCCAAAAAAGCTACGGACTGCAGCTTTAAGTAAAGATCATGTTCCATGAAGATATTTTGTAAATGTAAATTTCCTACAGTAAATATATAATAATTTAATTTATTTTTGTGAGTGAATGCAGCACCATCTTTAACATAAATGGACAACTTTAAAGGCGATTTTCTCAAAGTTTCGATTTTTTTGCACCCTTATATTCCAGATTTTCAGATAGTTGTATCTCGGCCGAATATTGTCCTACAAACCATACATCAATGAAAAGCTTATATATTCAGCTTTCATATGATGTATACATCTGGTTACCTATGTGACTGGTTTTGTGGTCCAGGGTCACAAATATAAAACTGCAGAAATAAAGCCATATTCTGCCATCAATTGTAAAGTAAAGAAATTCCTGTCTGGAGAAATTCTTGTTTAAAGGTGCAGTATGTAATATTGACAGCTAGTGGTTGAAATGGGTACTGCAGTCCAAATTCAAAATTTGGCTTTTTAGGTCGGGTAGAATCTGCAGTCTCTCACCCAGTTCTTTTGCTTGCGTTCATGGCTGCAATACTCCGTATTTTCCGCCAACTGGCAACCTGGGGTGTCGAAATACTATTGGGTAAATTGGCCTTGTGCGGGATCACACAGACCAACACAAAAACAGACTTTCCGACATAGAACGCACATTTCAAAGTATAATAACTGGCTGCAGCGTTGTTTTTCGGAGAGACAAGAATGTGAAAAGCATGTTTTCATAATATCTGCAAACATATGGTATTTTTATGCTTTAGTACAGTCAACAACAACAACAAAAAAACTACAGCATCCTTTACATGATTTCCTGTTAAAATAAAGGCAAAATAAGATAATTTGGTAACATTTTACAATATGGTCTCATTTTGTTAATATTAGTAAAAGCTTTCACTATCTTGAACTACAGTATTAGTGAGCAATATATTTTTACAACCTTTATGAATCTTTGTTAATGTTAGTTCATAAAAATATAGTTTTTAACTAATGTTAACAATTAACTTTTGATTTTTTAAAAATATGTATTTGTTAATGTTGGAATTAACATTAACTAAGATTAATAAACACTGTAGAAGTATTGTCCAGTCTTAAATAATGTTATGAAGTTTACAAATGTTAATAAATGAAACCTTATTGTAAATTGTTAACAATAATTTAAATAAACTTACTTTGTCATATCTCAGATATGATGTTTTTATGGGTTTAAAATCTTTTTTGGCTGTATACCAGCATTTTGCTGACTCTGTACACTCGAAGCCTCTCATGCACACATTTAACCATTCAGAAGGAGCTAGTTTCTCCACCATTGCTACCTATGTTAATTATGAGGACCACTCGGACCAAAGTCCAGAAGCTTTGAGTGCTAAGTATAACTTTTAAACTTGCCTTAATGGGAATCAC
Organism: Tiaroga cobitis; assembly: GCA_030578255.1. Classification (NCBI taxonomy): domain Eukaryota; kingdom Metazoa; phylum Chordata; class Actinopteri; order Cypriniformes; family Leuciscidae; genus Tiaroga; species Tiaroga cobitis. The sequence goes on from CM060610.1 coordinate 11,741,463, forward strand.
AAGCCTCTTCAGAATCATGTCACCTAATGAGAGGTCTACTTTGGCGGAGAGCTTTGTACTGTGGAGTGTCCTTCACATTCTCTCTTCCTCACTCGCTCTCTAACCCTCTGTTCCCACCATTAGTGCAAAAGGGAGCAGGCTCCAAACCTGTAGATGTCTCTTTAATGAGGCAGTGTGTCTTGACTATATATATATATATATATATATATATATATATATATATATATATATATATATATATATATATATATATATATTAAGAATGGAGATATATTAAAGAAATGGGCAAGAGCCACTGATACCTAGAGGACTGACCACAAGAATAGAGAGAATAGTTCTACATACAGTACTTGTAACCATAAATAAATTCATATGTTCACAACCATTCCCTTTCACATTCACTTATTACAATGACAAATCTGACTGTGCCCTCAGATTAGCAACAGCACAATGTTCTCGGCCTTAGTAGATCAGAATGGCCGCTATAGTCTCCAATTACTGTCTTGCTCTTTCAGCAGCAGCCAATAATTAACTGCAGCATAGAATTATACATATTTTCTCTTTAAAGAACATCTATCCCCATGAGACAGGATAGCATATGAACTGGCTCTCCATTAAACTATTTGGGCTGTGATTATCACCATTTTGAATATTAGGTTATGACACAGATACACTCTTCCAGGCTGAAAATGAAAAGAAAAAAAAATTAGCATATTCAAAATAAAGCAGGGTCAAAAACAGAAAGATTACCAGCAGAAACACTGTCATATCTGATGCACTAAGAGAGATTATATTTATTTATAATGTATAGGCTTTATAAAGCAGTTGCAACAAAACAAAAATATATATTTTTACACTGAATTTCTACAACCCTGCATATCCTTCTGTCAGAATAAAACAATACATAATAATATAAATCAATTGAATAATAAATAATAAACTGAATAGTAATGCATGTGAAAGAGAAAGGTTATTGAACATGTAACGTTAACATTAATAATATCTATTAATAACAAATAATACAATATGCTGTATTTCTACACTGCAATATCCTAAAATTACATAATAATAAAAACAAATGAATAATAAAATAACAAGCTTAACTAACATTTTTTTATTAGTCAAGTAATAAAATAATTTAGAAAATATAAAAAAATTCAGTAATACCTTATGCTGTGTTTCTATACCCCTGCAATACAATTTCAGTACACAGAAACATATAATAATATGAATTTATTGAATAATCAATTATAAACTTGTGTAGGCAGAAACAAAATATTTCTAAACACGTAAAAAAAGTCTTAAAAACTACAATAAACATGCCAATGTTAGTCAACCTTGGGTAAGAGACAGTGACGTCAAGCTGGAAGGAATACACTAATTGAAAGTTATAGTGGAACACTGTGATTTTTAGCGGCAGAGTAATTATACCAGCAGCAGCAGATGAACTGCCACACCTCTGATAAGAGCACATTGTCTCAGAGCCTGGTGACAGGCTAATAGGCCCCTGCTGTCTCCTACACACCCAAGTCTCAGACCTAACAAGATGCACAAAGAGACAAGAGACTGTATGATTACCAGCCAGATGTTGCTATTTTTAAAAGCCACAAAGGAGAATGCTCTTTTCTCCAGCAGCGTGGGGCCAGCTTACAAGAGGCTTGATAACAAAAGCTTATTTTTAACTGTGGTTTTCTTTCTGAAAAGAGTTTAGCATAGACATCACGAGCTGCTTAATTCCCAAGCAGGTTTTCATTTTTCATTGCACACGACTGATCTAGGCGGCTCAAGCAAATTCATTCACAGGCTACGCCTCGGCAGCAGTAGTTTAGTCTCAGCACTAAACTGTCTGATGAGGGCTGGACTGCTTTTGGCTTGGTAAGAGACTGAGAGCAGTGCAAGACAGCCCTCTCCTCGTTCTCTGCCCTGAGCCCTTTGAAGGCAAATGGAGCTTTTGCTCCAGACAGAGGCAGTATTTCTTACTGCGCCCCCAAGTATATCCGTGTAGGGTGTGAAAAAGAAAAATCACATTCCCTGCTCTAATGAGATAAGGATTGCTTGGAAAAGTCATAAGAGGGAGAGAAAACTCAGCAGTCTACAAATCTGAGATGAGGTTTCTTTCTGACTTATGCTTAAAAAAGTGGATCTGAATCTGGCCTGAAAATGTTGTCACCATAATAGAAATGATGCAGAATAGTACTGAAGATAATGCAATTGTACTGAAGCTATAGCAAATTATTCAAATGTATCTATAATTTTTACTTTTTGTATTAAGCTGGCGTCTGTTTTTCTGCCGACTGTTATATATAACGATGTATAAATCTAATAAGAAACATTTTCAAATAATCACTATAACACTTTAATAATCACAGAGAATTGGGTAGATCGGGGTAAGCTGTGCCAGCATGTCCTCTATCTATAGTACATAAAAAGAAACTGGACACATTTTTTTTGTCCAAACAATGTTCAGGCCACCTATTTGAAAACTGTCAAACAGTCATTTTGTAATTCCTTTGCGTTTTTGATATGGGTGTGTAATTTATGTTGTCGCAAAACCTTCAAGCATGTTTACCACAGACCTTAACCCCATAGGAAAATCTCGAGGGAACCAGTGGCGAATTAGTCTTCCAGACTTTGTTGTCATCCCTGCACCACTCTATTGCAAGGGTCTCAATGCGGTCCTCTGAGAAGATCCAACATAACAGATCTCAGAACCTGGGTTCAAAAGAGTCTTATTAAATGGTTTATGCTCTGTCATATCTCGAATTATGTGTATCCCTGTGTACCGGAAACATCATTAGGGTCGTTTCTAAAGAGAAAGGGGCTGCTGCATATCATACAGGTCTTTTATGAATGATCCTGTGCCTTTTAGCTCTACCATTCTCATTTCCATTTATCGAAAATTCTGCAAATGCCTTTGGTGATGAATGCAAGTGTGAAGTGGAGTGATGAGAGGACAGAAACGTTTGTACTGCAACATCAAAAAGTAGCTTCTCGTTTGAAGAACAAACACACAGCGTTGGCAACCATAGGGGATTACGCTGCACTCCCCCAGTGGACGGCTCTGATTGGCTGCTGGAATATTGACCTTGACCTTCAGAGTTAGAGGGAAAAGCTTAGCTTAAGAGAAAGACGGTGTCAAAACAATGATGGTAAATGGGTCACCTGACCTGCATAGCCAAACGTCCGCTGAGCAGAAATCAGCTCTCACAGCCTCAGTACGACCATTACGGTGTTAGTTAAAAATGTAAAACTGGCCCTAAATCAGTTGATCAGCTTTCGTCATTTATTGACAGCATTTCTCTTGTTTCTTGTGTTGACGAACTTGATCAACTAGATCTGGGGTGGCCACAGGGGTGGCCAATGAGCTTTCAGTGGCCCTGGCCACCCCCTAGAATTGCCACGTAAACCACAAGGACAGAACTTGACAGTAAAATGAAACAATTATAGGTTCTGAATTGTGTTGTACTGAGAACAGTAAACTGTGTGCAGTTATCTTATTGATTCTTTGACAGACATGAAATTAAAAACTCTTCAGCCATTTATTATTCAAACGGGTGCAAAATGATATACTTGTGTTAAAGATGATTTAACATTTTCTAGAAAACACCACTGGGCTACAGGCCAAGTGTTTTATTCTATGATGAATGATGAAAATACGATTTACAATTTATTCAGAGCCATATTAATTTTTTCTGGCAGAAATACAAGGTATATTTTTTATGTAACAATTTCACTTCACTAAAATGCAACCTAATTCATATACACTATATGTATACACTATACTGTTAAATATTTAGTCAAATGGTTAGTCGGGTAGATTTTATTATGATTATTTGAAAAAAAAAATCATATTTTTATTTAGCAAGGACACATTAATTGATAGTTGAGTTATAGTAATTGAAGTAATTGAAGTTATAGTAAATGCATTTATAATGTTACAAAATATTTCCATTTCAAATAAATGCTGTTCTTAAAGGTGCCCTAGAGTGGTTTTTTATATTATTTTATAATGTTTCCTGGGTTGCCCTTATAATGTTAGTATGTTTTTTAGATCAAAAATAGTCATAATTTAGAAATAAAAGGCATTTTTCCCACCCGGATTTTAGCCTCTGATTTGAACACTCTGTTTGAAGGGGCGTGTCTGCTGTGTGGAACCGGCCTCTGCTGTGATTGGCTGACATGCTTGCATATGAAATAGCTATGTATTACATGTGAAACTCTCTCGAATACTTTTACTACAGCTATTATACGTTTTTACTATTACAGCTATTTACACGATCATGTAAATACAGTAAGAGCTTCGCTGTGCAGTGTAACGTGCGTCATTGAATTCATAACGAGTTTGGCAAGTGTCCAGATAAACTCGCGCTGTGGAAAGATTGTTCTTTGATCACTTTCTGTATATAATTTAGTCACAATTTAAATACGTTTTTTTTTCATCCTACTAAAAGAAACGATGTGAAGTTGATATTTTAGTCACTGGCTTGACTTACTGATGCATAAACAGTATTGAACGATTTTGAGAGAAAGGTTACCTGTCTGAACTTGAACAATTACACATCAGAAAGTGTTGCTTGGTAGCTGATCCGAGGCCAGCTCTGTATTGGCCCAAGTTGAGGAAACAGTCGTCGGTGAAATGTTTGGAAATTTCCAGAGAAAATAAAAGTAAGCCATTGTTTCTTCAGAGGCTCGGATGAAGGAACTAAAAAATACTTTTGTGTTCATGTGTACATCCAAACACTGAGCAACTGCTATGCTTCGGCTGCGCAGTTTCGCCTGTCATTGAACATGGGCTGGCATATGCAAATTTGGAGGCATACATATTAATGATCCCGACTATTGCGTCACAGTCGGTATTGTGTGGAGAACCGACCGTTTTTCAGGGGTGTTTTTCATAAACGTGAATTAAATGAGAACGCGAAAACAGTCCAGTTTGAGATTCACTCTATGTCATGTCCATGCACTGAACTCTTGTTATTTGACTATACCAAGGTAAATTCAATTTTGAATTATAGGTCACCTTTAAAGTGTTCTATTCATCAAAGAAGTGTAAAGAAAGTCTCCCGGTTTCCACAAAAATATTAAGCAACACAACCATTTTCAATGGTTATAATAATAAGAAATGTTTCTTGAGCACCAAATCAGCATGTTATGCCAAGTTCACACTGAACGATTTTAAGACCGATTTTCGCTCGCCGACAGGTTTTGGGTATATCGCCGAGAAATTCCCAAAATCATAAGCAAATCGGTGCTTGTTCACGCGAGTGACAATCACGCAGTGTGAATTATCAAAGACGCGATCTGAGAGAATCGCTGACGGCTGACCCCTCTGGAAATGATTTGTCTATGATGCTTTGCCAGACCATAACTCAGTTACCACTGAGAATGGTCTGGTTTTAACCAGGCTAGTGTGAATGTGTTCTGACTGAAAACTACATCGGCGATGACCTACAGCCAATGAGAGAGCAAGATACAGGGCAGCGGGATGTTTGGGGAGGAGTTACAGACCAGAATATCAGTATTTTAATAGATATATTTACAACAATGATATAAAACAGAAACAAAGCACAAACATTTGGTTGACCAGCAGCAACAGCAGCACATTGCAAAATTATTTATTTACCCCCAACTCTCTTTGCAGAACAAGCAATCCTTGCTCCCCGCGTCTCCCCAACCATTTCCTCCTGTATAATCTATTTTTTTTCTTCTCCTTTTCGCTGCAAATAAACGCAGTGGCAATTTGGATCTCAAGCTTCTTGAACTTGCGTTATTTCCTTATCACTTCTCGCGTGTTTGGTTGTGAAACGAAATTTGCGGACCAGACAGAAGCTGTCGTGCAGTGTGAATTGTGTAGTATGAACACAGCAGCAACTGAATGTTACCCCATCACACAGTGTGAAAAGAACAGTGACCTGACTACTTTGAAAATCGTACAGTGTGAACTCAGCATTAGAATGATTTCTGAAGGATCACTGAAGACTTCTGAAAATTCAGCTTTGCAATCACAGGAATAAATTACATTTTTAAAATATATTTAAAAAAGTTGTTTTAAATTCTAATAATATTTCACACTATTGCTGTCTTTACTGTATTTTAAATCACACAAATACAGCGTTGGTAAGCAGAAGAGACTTCTTTCAAAAGCAAACAAACAAACAAATACACTCTGTATATGTATAACTTACTGGTGCCCGGTATCTGAATTATGGATCCTGAAAGAACGTTAGCAGTTGCCTAAAAATATGCTGGCACTTTGCAAAGAAGCTCTGTGTGACTCAGCATAAGTCATTCAAACAAACCACCATTCCTTTCTTGTTTTCCCAGACATTTCATGCTCTGTGTGTTTTGGTGAATACACACAAAATGACACAGATGTCAAAGACTGACATTTACACCGGCCTAACAAAAATGAGAAAACATGCATGTTAGTTTGCCGGCTATGAAAAATACTCTGCGCCTTTAGTGGGGGGAAAATAAATGATCTAATGCTACCATTTGTCACCCAACCTGTGAGCATAACTGAATGTCTCATTCTGAAAAGATGCACAATACACAGATGCACTCGGCAATAAAACTGTCACACTAGCAAAACCTTTGCTATGTGTACGTTTATTCTCTCTTATTTGCTGAGTAAAGAGATCCGCAACTGTTAGGACTACCTGTTCAGAATAAAAATGAACTTTTGTTTATTTACTGTCTGGCTTGATTCTCAGACATTATCATTGTGCTCATGTCAGTCAAAGCAAAGACTGTGGCCCAGTGCCTTAAGCTAAGTGTTTACAACCAAGATAATTAATAATGATAATAAATGACAAACCACATGCCCCATGTGCATGAAGACCCCAACCGAGAGACAAAGAGGGAAGGGAAAAAAGAAGCAAGAGCAATAACAGCATAGACGCCACCTTTCCAAAGCTTCAAAAACAATGGCTTTAAACATGGCTTGTTCAGTCACAATTTAGAGTTGTAAACCATTTTTTAAATGGTGTGTCTGTAAAATTGCAGACAATTCAGCTCAAGCACATGTTAAGCCCTTGTGGACACTGTTTGGATAAGTGTTTTTGTCAGGCTGTGTTTTCTTTTACATTTGCAGTCAGGTGAAACAAGTGACAGCAGAAACCTTTTCAGCAAGGTGCACTTGCACACGGACGAGCCTCATTCCACGAGACATATTACTCATGAAAGCAGCTGGAAGGCGTTCTGCTGATGTTGGCACAATACATATATGGAACACAACTGGTTCTGGCCCCCTGTAACAGTGCTTGGATTCAAATGTTCAAACATCCACAATGCCTTCAGTTTCACACTAAAAGGGTTTGGGAAACACTTTAAACATACCTTAATAATACTGATTATTAAGAAGTCATCATTGGTACAACTGAGACGTGTCAAAATGCTTCTATTTTGCAGTTTTAACAAGCTTAAATAAATAAACTCCTAATAATAAACTCAAATCGCATTTTCAGTATAATGTTAGCCAAAACGTTCAAGCTGACTCCAAAAGTTTGTGTAAAACCTGATTATGATGCTCTCCAAAATGAATTAAGAATGATCCAAAGAGAATCTTGTGAATGAAAGCAAGAACATCAGACCACGTGTTAATGAGGTTACATATGATTATTGACCTTGAAATTTCAGGATAAAATTCTGAAATACAGATTGTCACTATTGTCTCAGACTTTTGGACCCCACAAAAATAATATAAAATAAAATAAAATAAAATAAAATAAAATAAAATAAAATAAAATAAAATAAAATTAATATAATATAATATAATATAATGAAAGGTATTATAAAGTCTTAGGGGCGATTCACGTAGAATACATTTTTCCATTCCACTGCTACTAAGATGTGCAGACGGACGTCTTTAACAGTTGCGCACGTGTCTTTTGCAGCACCTCCCGCATGACAAGGCATTCTAAATTAAAAGGCGCTCAAGTTAAAGTAACTTTTAACAAGTTTTTAACAGCAAAAATGCATTCTGTGTGAGCTGGCCCTTAGAATACATAGAAAGTGCCATCGATAAAATTGGACCTCATTCATCACAGACTCCAGGACAAATTCTTTTTGGATCTAAGTAAGCGTAAAATGCAGTACATGTCACCTCGAATGCAAAAGTGGTCAATCAATATGGGCTTTCCAATGACTGATTCTTAAACTTTTAAATTCCCCACAGATAAAGACAAACGTTACATACCTTTCGCAGCAGGCAGCAGATCCTCTCAATATTCCGCAGCCTTTCACGCTGTTAAAAGAAATAAAGATCTGTTAAATCTCCTATAACACCTAAAACGCCAGTCTCAAGGACAAAACTATGAAGGCCACATCCTTCATTTGATAAAAAGTCGATGTGATGCATCAAAAAAGCAGGAGTAGGGTGGATTTTTAGATTTTAACTTGACTTAAAATGTCCATGAGTGTATACGTGTTTGTGTCACAGTGGTTGGTTTTGCTGCCTAAGGCTCGTGATTTCTGTAGCTCCTGGCCAATGTTCCCTTGCAGAATCATAGAGCACTGTACACTGGCAAGGACATCAAGGGACTTTCATTTAGAAAAACAACAGCCGAGAGGTGGAAAAAACAGCAGGGAGATTTTTGAATGGCATGTGAAAGTGGCATATGGTGATTCCATCCAAACGTACGTTTTGGGGGTCGGGAAAAGTGGCAATACTCTCCAGGGAGAATGCTCCAAAATCTATTTTGATATTCACACTCCCAGACATAGTAACGTCAGTGCTTGATCATTTAATCACATGTGTGCAATGGATTAAATCTAATTCAACAGAGATTTGAATGCATGGTCTGCTGATTCAAACCAGGCTAGCGTTTCCTTTTTTTTTGCACCAATAATTTACTTTCTCTGCATGCAATTTTTTTCCCTCTTATATGCACTATGGAATAATTTGTAATATTTGAGGCACAAAAAGAAGCGGAACTCAATGGGAGCCATGTGTTGATGTACGTTTGGCACAAATAAATCTTACATGAGTGACACAGAAGGAAAATGGCCGCACTGCCTAAAAGAGCCCTATTCTCATGCCCTTTGGCAAGAAGTGCAAAGATGTTGTTTTCTGCAGTAATGAAGACTAAACATACATATTTTATTGCCCTTTTTTTTACATTTCAACTTAACTTCATTCAACACAATTCATTATTTATACTACTAGCCTGCACTTGTAAATAATGTACTGTTATTCACACAGAGCCACCCATAGTGACCACTACAACACTCCTTCTCAGCAAGAATGGCCTTTTTAGTCACTTTAGTCACACATACAAACTAAATATGATGCTATATTCTTTTTTTCTAGTAAATGTTTTTTTTTTTACATGTACAAATAATTTGCAGACAGGGGCGTCATGAACCTGTTTTTCTTGAGAGGCAGCAATAGAAGTCCTGTGTCACTTGGTGGTGCCCCATGCAAGATAATACATTAGAGATTTATTTTTTAATTGGTTAATTGGTAATTTAATAAAAGACATGTCCAGGCTCAAATAATATGTAATATAATATATATCGAAGTAAAAAAGTTTGTTTGTTTAACTATATTAATCTGTATTATAATATAATATAATATATTATAATATAATATAATATAATATAATAATATATTTAAACAAACTACAAAGATCTTGCAATAATATAACAACATAATTATATTTAATATGTTATTATTATATGTAATACTATATATAATTATTATATATTCTATTATAAATTAGATTGATGTATTTAAACTTTTTTTTACTATGATCTAACAATATATTTTTCAAAGATACAAATAATTCAAAATCCACTGGCAAAAAAGTGTCATGATGCTTCTGTTTGCTGACTTTGGGGAAAAAAAAGAAAGAAAAGAAAAAGTAATATATGCAGCTATTTTCCCAAAGTTTCTTCAGTGCATTTTCAACTGTTTTTTTCTAAGGCTTTGGATTGACAACCACCCACTGTCTTGTTTCAGCAGCTGTGTTTCAGAGATTACACCAAACATGCATGAAAGTTAGAAGGAACTCTGACTATTTTTGGACCGCACTTCATTTTAGTTCATCTAAAATTTGCTTAGGACTTGTTTTCACACCATTACACTCCTCAACAACAGCATGCAAATATATTCCACTGGCAGCCATAGCGACTGGAGATAACTGCAGCCATATCAGCACTTTTAATTAGCAGGCAATTAGACTCAGCTCCCTTTGAAATATTCGTCAGCACAAATTCTGCATGACAAGTGCTGGCATACAGTGTAAACAATATATTAAATACAGGACAGAGAGTCAATACAGCAGCAAGATCATAATGTTCTTGAGCCATAGAATCTGCAACATACGGTAATCCTTGACGGAGATACAAATGCAAACAAAGCAGAACTGAGTCTGAATCTCTGATGTGCAAATAATATTCAGCATACCAATAATAATGGCATAGAAAAGAGCATCAACAGATGTTATCAAAAGCTGAGCCTCAGAACAAACTCAAACTATTTTGGTCACTTTAGCTTTGCATTCCCTCATACCTAAAATCATGAACAAAACATGGATAAAATATACATAAAGAATTTCTTTTTTAGTAAAATATGACCTAGACCTCCTTAAATAGGGGTTAACATGCAGTGAGGTTTTGCTACAATCCAAAATTATCAATTGTTTTATACAAATAAAATATGGCTTGTCTAATGTAAAATATGGGCCCTGAACCAAACCCCGTTATCGAGAAATGTTTTTTGAGCTTCCGACCTATAAGCAAAAATATAAGAGCTATGCTATGTTTTTTGAAGCACCCCTCATTTCTCTCTCTCTCTCTGTCTCTCTCCCTCTCTCTCTCTTCAGTGTAATGTTTCAATGCCAGAGTAAAATGGTCAGACTTGCTGCTCAGCTCATGCAGCTAATTGAGTGGTATGGAGAGTAACAGATGATATTTGACCCCAAAGGGACCATCCGTATCCAATTCAAAGTGGGCCCTGAGGAGGGTTGTGTGACCTCTACTAAGGCGGACGTGTTAGGTAATATTGTTACCATAAGCTCTGAATTAGACAGTTAACTAATGTTTTAGCAATGCTCCTGTAGCTCAACTAAAGCTTAGCGCCGTCAAAGTTATGGGTTTGATTCACAGGGATCACATATACTGGGGAAAATGTATAGCTTTAATGTACTGAATGTTGTTTTGGATTACGTGTCTATATATATATATATATATATATATATATATATATATATATATATATATATATATATATATATATATATATAAAATGGAGCTGATGTGTTGGATTGGTCATATTGTGCATGCTGACAAACATCTGGATCATAAAACTCTTGCCGTCATGCAAGCAACATAATGATAGCTCTAGTTTAGTGTTGTTTTACATTGAAATCAGCCACATGTGTGGTGATGTCTACATTAGCATGATAAAAATGTTAAAAGCTTGAGCACATCAGGCAGCACAGCAGATACAAATTCTGTCTAATGAGCACATAATGTTAACATGAAGGATGCCTCGTTTCAACACATAAAGAAAACTCATCAAGGATTCTTAGAGCATCTTATAAATGAATAGCATCAGAAGTGTTTAATTGCTGGAGAATTACGTCTGGAATGCCTTCAGAATTAGCCGGGCAGTCAAGGACAGTTAAATGTGACGGTTCTGCTAGCTCTCGCTCTTTGATTTATCAGAGACATTAGAGTTTAAAACTTTTAAACCTCACTAAATTATGTTTGTTTTATGCTTCAAAAATTGCCAAATGGGGTAAGAAAAATACATACAATTCAAGATGTATTCTGTCTTATGCTAATATCCTTAGCAGTTTTGATTCACAAGTTAATATATCTTGTTTCAAGGGTTTAGATATTATTTACTGGAAAACAAGACAAAGGTACTAGGGTTGTGATTTGAGTAAACAAAAAGCATTGGCAGTTGTCTGTGATTAATTAATTAATCTCAGTTGCATCCAACGTTAAAATCTGCAATCATAATTGCACATTGAATCCTCAAATTTAAATAAAACCTTTATTTACATAACACTTTATTTATATAACAAATTATCAAATTATCTTCACATTAATAAACAGAAAAATAATGTTTTAAAATTCATTAGTTATAGAACTAATTTAATTTCAGCCATAAAGCAGCTCCGCAGAAGATAAATGTGATTATTCAACTCAGTTTAGTTCAATGCTGTTTAAATTGACCCAACGGTCAAAGTTGTAAAGTTAATCAATTATGAAACAAGTCCAATTCCGCTATAAGCAGCTCTACAGAAGACAAGTGTCATTTTTCAGCTTAAGTCAGTTCAATGTTAATTAAAATTCAGTTCAAAAACAGTGGCAATGTTGTAAAGTTAGTGTCATTATCCAGCTCAATCCAGTTCAAATTTTGTTCTTACAGTGTCAGTGCAGTTAAATCGATTATATTACTGAGAATATTAATTCAATATCGATACCAATACCAGTAGTGATATCGATACTGCTATTAACTGTTTTTTTGTGTGCAATTTCTGAGGATAAAATGGAGAAAGAAGTATTTATAGCCATTCAAGCATGGCTGATATAGGGTAAATGCGTATCATCCTTTTTTTCCCAACACAAATAGCATGTAACACTAGCCAAAGGAAATTGGGGAGAAAAAAACATTAGCGTAGCCTCAAAATAAAAATGCTGTGTTAATTATGTGAATTAATTCTCAGACTTAAAAAATACTGATTTAGAAGAAAAAAATTGCACATTAATGGCAGGTGTAAAAGGAGCCTGAGAGACTGAAAACAGTGACAGCAGCACTACTGTGTAGACTAGAGTCATAAGGGGAGCTCCAATGAGAATCACAGGATTAAGTCCTGACTTCCTCCCAGCTGAAGACAGACAGAAGCCACCAATTAGCCAGGCAGGGTGTGAGATTGACTTGACTGGGTGGTGAGATCAGCTAGGAGGCCATCAATCTTTTAGCACAACCCACCTTCCAGATCCTCCATAGTTCCCTCCAGTCTGACAGAGGGGTGGGTGACATATAGAGCGTGCATCTCTTACTTTGACACTTTGTTGGGAAGACAGCAATAAATTACGACAACAGAAGTTTTGAGCGGAACAGATACGTGACTCAGATACTTTGTCTACACATCACGGTGCCCTATTCTGAATGAGACTTTCTGACACAAAGTCCAAAAATATCTGCATTCGCCTCCGCCATTGTCTCTTGATTTGTTTTCTGTCACAACATAGCCTGGCGAGTTATGAAGTGCACACATGTAAATTATTCTGGAATGCTGGCATCTAGAATGACAATGTTGTTCTAAACTTTTGGATAACAGTTGGTGTAACCAAAAAGCTGGAAAAGTTGCCTCATTTTGAATTAATTAGTGAGATAAAAGCTGCCAGGGCCTCCAGCAGAGGAAAGACAACACATAGACAGCTGCTCTATGGATTATTCATGCAATGCTGCGGATGACAGGAAATGTTTCCGAGTTTGGGGTAGGCAACACACCTGGTGCCTGCAAAAGATCAGAGGGCTTGCGAAAATATATTCCCACCATAAACAAATAAACGCACACGCACACGCACACACACACACACACATTTATGTATGTGAAAGTGCAGGAAAGGGCAATGAATCAAATGATCAAGTCTATTATTTGCATGACTTACCGCGTGAAGTGGATTGCCCTGATCGATCGGCACCTTGAAATCTGCCTGAAGCTCATCAAAGGCTGTTATCTGAAAACCCAAAGAAAAAAAGAAACACGATCATTATCATTAGGCTAGACGCATGAATTTGCAGCGTTTGCGCGATCTTCAAGGATACATGCTCTTTTGTTCAGATGTATCCTCCGTTATTTCAGCATCTCATTGTTATAAAGTATAAGTAGAGCTGACTAAAACATATTGTGAATTATTAATTATAATATATATATATATATATATATATATATATATATATATATATATATATTACTGTAATATTGAAAAAAATTATAAAAGTCATAAAAGATCATTTAAAATGCTAAAATAATGTTCATGATCTTTCTTGAATCTTGAGTTCAGCGGAATCTTGAATATATCATGAATATTCATTACATCAGGTGGAGGTTCTTGATGTCTCAAAAATTGTATAGATTGCCAGTGCATATAAAATTATCCCCTTTAGTTAATGCATTAGAGCAAAAAGGGTCTTGTGGTGCCTTATGGCTATAGCACATGCACAAGGCAAGAGAAGCCTAAATTAAAGTTAGATCAAATTAGACAAGCTTATTTCCCCTGTTACAGACCAAACTGCCCTCTCTTCCCACACTGCCTCTCTCATACTATACCAAATGCTCTTTCAGTTCTGTAGGCGACATGAGCAGTAAAAGGGGTTGATTTTGACAGCTTTTCTGCTCGGCTGTCAGATAATGAGTTATCTGAGTTATCATGAGAATTGCTACATAAAAAATGCATTACATACACCGTTTTAAATCTGTCCATCCTATAATAATCACATTAAGGTTTGCACCACGAAAGGGGGATCATTGAACCATAGAAACAACACAAGTGGAATAAATAACTGAACACTTCTCTTAATGTTGATGAAGCATAAAAAACACTTAAAACAGGTTCATTTAAAATAAGGCCGGGTTTAAACCTGACAGCAGCATGTGAATTTTAATCATTGTAATAAATTCAAAATGTCCCTGAATAAGTTGCATGTCTTCTACTGTGTGAGCAAGATGCATTCATAAAGCCATGTTATTAAAAAAGACAACCAACAAAGAATGTAACGTGCATAATGCATCCATGTGGAAATATTGCTGTTTTGTTCCCTGTGTGGCATCAGTATACCCATTTGGGGATTACGTTACTGAAAAGAGCTAAGCTGACTGCAGAACTGTACTGTATATAAACATACTTATGTGACAGAATGGTAATTTTTAAATGGTTCAGTGCAGATTTTTTAAAAATAATTCGAATTTATTTCCTCATAAACACCCTCATATTTATCCATGATTATAACACATTGTGCTGCGGTCAGTAAAATGGAATCAGGCTGTGAGAAATGATAGATTGTTGCTGGATTTTTAAAAAATTATTGTTATCATGCTTGACCTCATCCATCACCTCATTCTCTAACACTGACCCCATACCTATTATTTCCAGAATTATGTTAGTATTAACTTTACAAATCCTCTTAGTGGTATTACCCATGGTTTGGGGTTAGAGACCTTCCGTAATACTAACTCACGTAAGCTACAGTAAATGACAAAACCAACATAGGCTCACTGGAAACGTGCCTCACATATTTTTGCAAAACTCCAAAAACATACCTATGTACAAAATTCACTGCAGATTCCAGCTAAAATTAGTGGCAATAAAACACCAAAAACTTTTATTCCTTTTCACACAAATTATGATTACGGGGCAGATCATCTATTAATAAACCATTATTTTTGCGTGGTTCCTTGTACAACACAATGTTATGCCCTCAAAACACTTTTACCATAGTGCATCTTTTACCACAGATTTGTAATCCAATTTGATGTTTGTATCACATATGTATGGCATTTCTGATGTAGTAAATTTGCTTGGTAGCTTCCCTGGTACAGCGATATAGAGAGGTACAAGCAATTCATACCATGAATCAAAAGTCACAGTAAAAGAGCTCAAAGACTTGTAGAGGCAAGCTAAAATTGCATGGTTGCTTCAGAAAATACGTTTTTACTTTTGTTAACATTAGGACATTAGAACATTAGGGTGCAGTTCACCTTGTAGCATAATAAAGGTGTACTTCGATGTTGAACAAGAGCTTGTCGTAGTAGTTTGCAGGATTACTGAATTAAACTTGCCACAATTAGGACGACCACTATACATCTCAATAATACATTCAACCCTTCACAGATGAACGCACCACTGCACTCACAGATAATCTGTTAAATACTGTTCTAAACTGTGCATCTTTGGCAGGCGTTTTGTGGGCACTAATGTGTTGGTTTCCACTGGCTGTGAAAGTGTACTCGAAACATCTGCTGAGGGAGCTTCTGACTCTCTGAGTTAGTTAAGCTAATGTGGGGATCATTTCCCCTCAGATGTAGAATAACACACAAGGGGAAATATGCAGATTAGGATTCCCTTTAGACGGTTAAACAGGATTTCTTTGAAAAGGACAACAGACAGATTCTTAGTTGAAATAACGAAAGATAGACTTAGCTGTGTTTGAAAAAAAAATGCATTTATTAGGCAATTCTGATTGGTGCCACTAGTGATTTTTGCGACATTATCAAAAAATGAAATGTTCAGTGAGTAAAAAGAGAGTTTAGTTTTACTAGAAAAGTAGATGGACAATGTCGGTCCTGGAGAGTTTAGCTCCAATCAAACACACCTGAACAAACTAATCAATAACCCCTTTCACACATTCAGTCTTTACTGGTAAATTAACGGTGTTGTGCCGAATTTCGACCCCCGCCAAATTATTACCCCTCTAGCATTGGTAGGTTTAGGATTAGTTGTGGGGGAGGGGGTAGCATTAGGGGCGGGGTTGGAATCAGGTACTGACTTCCAACGAGGGGGGTAATAATTTGGCAGGGGGTCGAAATTAGGCACAACACCAGTAATTTACCAGTAAGAGAAGTAACATTAACATTACCAGTAAATTACAGGTATGATGCGCTGTGTGAATGCAGAATGAAGATTATTGGTATGAGCACGTACGAGCCAGAACACGCTGGCATAAGAAGTTTTCTTTGGGCCAGCTTTTTCAACGTGTCGCGCTCGAGACCCAGCCTTTTTTTCCATTCATCAAGCATTGCGGCTCTGCAGTTGGATAACTACTATTATGCGCGTCTCGTGTTTTTAAGAGCAAAATATGTTCTGTTTGATCATCCCTTATGCCTGTCAATCAGAAGTCAAAATGTTTTGTCAAATTGGACAGTGAAACTAAAACGTTCTCCTCATAAAGACAACGGCGCAGCGTTTAAAGATCATTGCCAATGACTGACTTCACAGAATTTACTGGTATTTTGGTGCTGATGTGTGAATAGTCTCTACCGTTAAAAATCCAGAATGCCGTTGCTTGAATGAATAGCATATTTGTGTATTTACCGGTAAAGTCATTCTGATCATTTTACAGTAATTTAACGGTATTGCTGTGTGAAAGGGGCTAATGTCTTCAGGATTAGTAAGGCTACAGGCAGGTGAGTTTGTTTTATCAGGGTTGGAGCTAAACTCTACAGGACAGCGGCAATCAATAACTGATGTTGCCCACCCATCCCTGAATTCTTTTTTGGTCTTTTAACCACACACCTTGGCTGAATCCGAAATCGCTTCCTATACCCTCGAATAAGGCATTATTTGAAGGGACAGCCATTTTTAGTGCTGTCCGAAACCATAGTGGACGTTATCGAGTGCACTCATTGTATACATTGCACAGCAATACCAAGTGTACAGCCGATGTTTCATTCACTCTTTCAAGTGAACTGTATTAGTGGACTAACATAGGGGTATAGTGATTGAGGCCAGGGTTTAGGGGGTGATTTCGGATTCAGCCCATTAACCCCTGCTTGTAACTACACCATTTTGGGGACAAAGAGCCTCTCCTTTGATGGCCATACAAAAGTAGCCATGTTCTACTGTTCAAAAGTTTGGGGACATTCAAAAGTTTTTAAGAGACATTTCTTATGGTCACCAAGGCTGCATTAATTTGAATAAAAATACAGTAAAAACAATATTGTGAATATGATTACAATTTAATATTTTTAAATTTAATAAGATATTTTCTGTTTAATATTTTAAATAATTCTTTTGGTGGCAAAGCTAAATTTCAGCAGTCATTAATCCAGTCTTCAGTGTCACACGATCCTTCAGAAATCATTATATTATGCTGATTTGGTGGCCATAAGAAACAATTCTTATTATTAATATTGCTGCCTATTTTGTGGGAAACATGATTCCCTTTTTAAAATCCTTTGATTAATAGAAAGTTCAAAAGAACAGTATTTATTTGAAATAGAAATGTATTTAAACATTATAATTAAATTAAATTCACATTTATTTGTATAGCGCTTTTAACACATCGTTTCAAAGCAGCTTTACAGAAAATGCATGACATAAATGTCTTTATGTCACAATGTATTAATGTATTAATAAATAGGGCAATCTAACCAAATAAAACTTTTTGCACGGCAATAAATAAATCACAAATAATAGTAGATGTATTGCCAGTGCCTGTGTATGGGGCTCTTTAAAGCATGAAATGTACTTAGGCTATTGTGCCCGTCTGCTGCTTTTCACACTACAGCTCAATATAGTCTCTTGGGATTGTGTGTGTGTGTGTGTTTGTGTGGTGCCATCAGCCATTAAGAATTTATAAATGCATGTATAAATAAGAATATATGTGTATTATAAAAAAAAACAAAAAAAAAAAACATCACTTACAACACCTTCAGGATGTTGGCTGAAGGACCAACTAATGTTCAGGTCTGATTGCAACAAACCCATAAAACTAGAAAACCCGTATGATAAGGTTTTCTTAACTTATTTTGTTTGCTACTACCAGTCATAATGTTTTAATGTCCAGGGAGTCAACAACCATGACTTTATGATAACATAAGTTCTTTTTAAATCAGGAGCTGCTCTCTTTGATGTCTGGGTGACATCCTCCATTCCAACATGGCTTAAAAGAATATGCATGATTCAGTGCATTCAACACAAAAACTGTACAGTATTGAACACCAACAATCATAACCTAAAGTGTAAAACGCATTCAATTTGCAGATGTGAAAGCGTGTCAGGATTTTCCCATTGTGAGCCGATCGAATTAAGTCTGTTAAAGATTCAAAAGCTGAAACCGCTGAGGACGGCATTCCTGCCTTCCTTATGCAATAACTGACAAATAAAAGGAACTTCTTTTAGAAAACATGAAGGACACTTTAAGGAATATTGGAAACAGATTGAATTTGATGATGTCTGACTAAAAGGTCTGGGTCAAATGTGATGTGCTCATAATTACCCCTTATTTAACCCTTGGGGCTATAATGTCTGTTGCTATGCAAAAGCAAGCCTAGGGCAATCGACTGTGCTGACCCAAATCTAGAGCAGTCTTGTGGTGCTATGAATGTGAGCGAGTGCTTTGATGCAGTTTTCCTCAAGGAAAAAAAAAAGTGTTACACCTTGCATAAAGTGCACAGACATAAAGGACAGTGCATCATAAAAACAGGTCAGGCACAAACTGCTGCCTTGCACAGTTGAACTAAGGGGGATAAACACAGGTATGCAGCTCCTGAAATGTAATCTGTATCGATAAAAAGGATCTGAAACAACCCACAAAGATGCTTTGGTCATTGGAGCAGTGGGAATACCCACGAAAGGTGTGCAAAAGACTTCCCTGACACAAGCTGCTGCCACCAAGCCAGGATGTGCGCCAATGTTGTCACCCAAGTCTGAAATTCACAATCAATGGACACCCAAATTTTCACTTAGGTTGGTGATGTAAGACATGTCGGAGACATTCATAATGCCAAGGAATCAAGGATGCTTTGATCAGGTGATGGACAGTTTTGTCTAATGCATCAGCAACCCCTGCTCTAACACATGCATGCCATCCTGCAGCAATATATTTTCACAAAGCACGTCAAAGATGCAAACACTTACATGCCAGATCGCGAAGAAGATGAGAGAAGCACAGAGGACAAGAGAAAGCATATAGCAAAAGGCAGCGAAAGTGAACATAATTGAGAGGAAACTGGAAGGAAAATCTCCAGGAGAGAAGACGGTGCTCAGCGCCAAACTGGACTGAATGAATGGAAGCAGTTAAGGGGCACGCGAGAGGGAGAGCATCATGTTCTTCATCAAAATATTTGCAACAATGTGTTGCAAACCTCGGCTACAGTTCACTGCGAGCGCTTTGCCATATTCACGAATGAATGAATGAATGAATAATAATAATAATAATAATAATAATAATAATAATAAAGTCCAGTGGTGCGTCGATATTGCGCGAGTTGCAGCAGTCCCTGCGAGATCAAGGCATTTGTGGACGGTTAAGCAAATTGTGCGTTAATAATTTCCCATATGGTGTCGTCGGCAGTGATAGTCCATTAAAGATGGAGATTTTGTGCGGTGAGGACTTGGGAAATGCAGAAATTTGAGTTAATGCACTGACACACGGTCCTGGCGATCAGTTCACCTTCCTAAACTGAAGGCGCAAGAATATGCTGGCTAACAGGTGGATTTAAAGAGCTCTCTCTCTCTCTCTCTCTCTCTCTCTCTCTCTCTCTCTCTCTCTCTCTCTCTCTCTCATAATCATACACTGGGTCAAAAGCATGTCCCACGTTACTTTCCTATTTTAAACAGCCATATTTACACTTTGAAATTAATTAGATCAAATTAAATACAATGTAGCCTCCCATTCCATTCCATATGGCATTATCACTACGCCTAAAACCAACTGTCACGCCATAACTCATGTAGGCTACTTAGATTGAAATAACAGAAATATAGACTATATAGTGTATCTTTTAAAGAATCGCAAAATGATGTCCTGACAGAAGGAAGAGGTTCATTTAAAAAATATTCCTCTTTTATAAGGTTTCTCTGCTATAGCCTAAATAACACCGTCAGATATTTATAAAACGAGTTAATATCAAAGTCTACGGAAGCGTATTGCATTCACTTGAAGAACAAAATCTACTCTGTTTTTCCGAATTAATGAGTTAATTATCTCAGAATTACGAGATCATTTTTCATGGAAAAAAGTTTTTGCTCTGTTTTTCAGAATGACGAGTTAATCTCTGAATTACAAGATAATTTTTTCATGGAAAAAAAAGTTTTTGGTCTGTTTTTCTAAATTAACGAGTTAATTACCACAGAATTACAAGATCATTTTTCATGGAAAAAAAAGTTTTTGCTCTGTTTTTCTGAATTTCTGAGTTTTTGAGATAATCAAGTCATTAATTCAGAAAAACAGAGCAAAAACTTTTTTCCATGAAAAATGATCTCGTAATTCTGAGATAATTAACTCATTAATTCGGAAAAACAGAGTAGATTTTTTTCTTCAAGTGAATGCAATACGCTTCCGTAAAGTCAGTCCACACCCTGACTGTCCATTTTCCATATTTCATCGCCATTGAGTTTAGAAACACCACTCGCTTATATTTAATAACATAAACTCCACCGATTTCCCTGTTTTGTTCCATAACCTAGGCTAGCCTACTCAAGAATCAGTGCATAGACTAAAGTGACTCATTCATTTTCATCAGTAGCCTAGGCCTCTACTTTCCTTAAAAAGCTAATAGGCTTATGCCTTTAGCGTTTTTTTATAGCCTACATATTTTAAAAAACAATTCAGAGGATTTATGCTTTATTGTAAGCTATTTAGTAACTACCATAAGTAAAATATAAATTATTTTCTTGCGCCATCTTGCGTTTCGACATGATAAAAAAGACAGAACATTTTAAATTCTGACTTTAAATTTTGTGATGTAACAAAACACATCGATCGACAGAATTACCATATTAATACATGTAGGCGGCCTATATCAGTATTAAGTAAAGTAAGTGAATAACTGAAGAGATACACGATCGATTTACAGTCCATTTGTATACAAACCCGCCCGGTAAACTGGTATTGGCAGTTTTGTTTATGTTCTCCGGGCAACGGATTAGCCTATAACAGTTTTTTTTAATCTAGCCTACAGCCTTCAATCCTCGATACAAAGATCCTCACTCCATATAAACGGAACATTTGCATATAATGGACAGGAGGTAAGGTATCCAGAAGAAATATATATAGGCTAATATTGGTCAATTTATTTAGCTTACTACAAAATATTTATAGGCTAGGCTATTTGTCTTTGTCTTGGTATAGTAGCCTAGGCTTTGAGGTGGGCGCAAGTGAGAAAAAGTATTTTTAAAATGACTCTCATTGCAACATTTTGCTGACAATAACAGGAAGTAACGCTTAACTTCATTGAACTATTTTTCCTCCTTAAAAAGTTTTACCCCTCAAGAAGATGTAGGCAGATGAAGACTCCATTTCTGATTTAAGGAGCAGGTCGCCATGGTGGCAGACACATGACTCTGAACAATATCATTTGTTTATGTAAATCGGTGTAAAAAACACAAACATTCAAAAGGTTCAAAGTTCAAAAGGTTCAAAGTTCAAAAGGTACCGCATAACTGGTCATTCCCTTTGTGATTTTTCTCTCTTGTCACTTACAGTGAAATGTCACAGTCATACACGGATATGAAGAAACACACCGACGTCAGTGACTCATTCTGGAGTTTTGAAAAAGAGCAGGAATTCAAGCCTCACATTAGACACGTTGAGCCTGTTCTTACTGAGTATTTCATACATCAATTTCTTTCCCATAAAATATTAAAGTGGATTTAACTACAGCTGAAGTTACTTGTGAATGACACTTTTTTTTATTTTCCCCATAGCTATTTGAAGCAGTGGATGCAAAGTGCCAATGTTTTATTGTATAACCTGAATTGTAAATTGAACTGAATTTTTGACTGGGACACACAAGAGTCTCTTGGTTACAGCTAATTGGGATACACTTGTTATCTGCCTTTGGCTATTTTCAGTATTTCAAATGTTCAAGTCAAACAGAATGTCTATATGTATTCTGTTCATATACTTAGGTGTCTTTCTTCTAACCTACATTAATGTGATGCCAATGGTTTTAGATGTGATCTTGACTGGAAATCCCATTTGCGCTGGATACCTGAACCTCGATACAGTGATGCCCCATTTCCACACATCAAAGATATAAAGTTTCCCAATGAAAGGAAACTGATGAGATCCTTCCCACGTGAGTTAGGCTTTGATCAGCAGAAATCTGTTCAAGTTAATTAAAGAATCTCAAATGGTGGCAGTTGTACATAGACACTTAGAGTAATCTGTAGCTGGAACATCTAAGACACTTTTACTTCTTTCTTTGGAATTTGTTGTTAGATTATCTTATTCATCGGCATGTCTATTTAGAGGCTAATATGATGTCAGAGTCTGAGTGGAGCTTTTATCCAAACTTTGGACAGCCCAAGACCTATCACACTGGAAAGAGATGTTATATGGATGGCATTAATCATACGAGAAGCATGAGATGCATTTCAGAAAATTCCCTGGAATCATCCATAGGGAGGAAAAAGCAGGGTAAGAGCAACATTATCAATGCTAATAATGTCACTCACTGCTGCTGTTCCCAACCATTTATATAGAGAAATTGTATTTAGTAATGTGTACATCAGTGCGCCCCATGTTGATTTTGATCTTGAGTCATTTGTATTTATTTTTCTAACGTAGCCTACATAGTTTGAAACATTTGTAGCCTGAGAGGGAGAGACATTCGGAACTTTAATAAAATATCTCTTTTTTTTTTGCACAGACAAATGCAGCATCTACCCATTAACTAAGGTCAGGCCATTTCTAGTTCCTGAGTACAGCCCTGACTTTCACAAATATGAATCAACACTACGCAGGACCACTTTTGGGTAAGGACCATCATGTTTACTGTAGATGCAGAAAGATAGACCAAAAAGATGGAACGGTTGCCATGTCTTCATGCAAATTAATGAACATTAAACAATTTCCACCTCCTGGGAAGGGATATATCAACTTCTCAAAGTTCTACACTAAACTGAACAGACACACACACCCTATAATTTGGACTCTCACTTGTGCACATGTACCATACAGCACACTATAGGGCAATTGGAACATACCCAAAGACAAGGGCTGCATCAGAAATCGCATACTTCCCTATAGGCGTTTAACTGTATGTGACAAAATAAGTATGTCTGAATTCACAGTACTCATAAAAGAGTAGTCAAAAAGTACCCTGATGACCTACTACTTCCAGCAGGATTGTAAAGTGTGAATACGATGGACACTTTATATCCCATGAGGCCACTGAGGATTTATGAATGGCAGTGAAGCGACGTAATTGACACTGGTAGATCATATATGATAATGACAACATAGCGAAGATACTACATCTGGATTACAATCTTAATACACACATTCTTACTATATAGAACATACTTTTTTAGAAGTCGTGAAGTGATTACTTATTCAAAATAAGTACCCACTTAAGAGAATATGCGATTTCGGACGTAGCCAAGGGCTATAAATATACAAGGACCTAATAATTTAACAAGACTGATTAACAAGAAACATCTGGAAGACAAGAGCAAAGGGACAAAACTTCAAAGTAAAAGCACAGGCATAGATCATAACCTCATAAAAAGGGAAACACCAGTTAAATGAGTGACATGTTTATCTTACATGTTTATTTATATATTACTCCAGGTCTGGGTCTTTTGCCACATTCAAATCATTTTTACACCTAAAGCCTCCACCAAAAGACATCAGGTAGGTAAAACAAATCATCTTATTTATTTTGTCACTAAATAGAAAAACAGTTAAATAATTGTATTTTTATAAGAAAAATGAGTAATATGTTTAATAAAATAATCATTCCAAACCCGTAAGATTTGATTCATCTTTGGAACACAAAATATCTTTTTGATGAAATCTTTCTGTCCCTCTTTGAAACTTCAAAAAGTTCATAAAGAGATCTTAAAACAAATCCATATGAATTGAGCGTTTTAGCTTCACTTTCACTTTAAATTATGAGCAGATTGAATTTAGGCTTTAATTCACATATAAACATTGATCAGTGGTTTTTGTAGTTTGTGTTGCGTAACTGTCTATGGAGGGACAGAAAGCTCTCAGATTTCAACAAAAAATCTTCATTTGTCTTCCGAAGATGAACAAAAGTTACGGGTTTTGAAGGTGAGTAAATGATGACAGAATAAAAATGTTTGGGTGAACTAAACCTTGTATATTTACAGTGCACCGTATGCAGAGAAACATAAAAGTCGTCTGCAAGAGGAGGACATTCTTGAAGTCCAGAGTTTGAGCAGTTGGAGGCCAGCACCAGACATCTATGACAGGACAGTTTTACAGGACACCTCATTTGTAAGGTGTTGAAATCATGCTTACATATTTTTAGAACAAACAAAATTAATTTTCTTTCCTTTAACACCACCTCATGGCTTTCCATTGAGACATGGTTTAGCACCAGCTTCATATTGGAAAGGACTGAAGCATTATTTGCCCTATTAGTTAAGGCTCCATCAAATAGATTGTCCTTAATTCCCTGACAAATGAATGAAGATCTTGGCCCAGAATTTAATCGCAGGATAAAATAGGGAGCAGTAGTTGTGTTGGCAAGTAGTTAAGTAAATAAAAGATAAACAGAATGTCTTTCAATTTCTGGTTTTAGGATAATCAGAATTGAGCACATGTATCTTTCATAATCAGAATGACAAGCGAACATTTTATTGCAGTCCATTTTTTGCACTGAACCATATTTTACATTGGGTGTATTTTCTTTTGTAATAATGTTTTTATCTGTATAGGGTTTGATATTTATAAGACCCACGAGCTTATCAACACTGCACAGCCTGTATGTTGTCATTGTTGTGCAGCAATACTGTCTCTGACCTCACACAGCACATTTTGATAATATTATCCTTGACTTGCATCACAGTTATGCAGTAGAGATAGATGATATTATTTCAGTCTGATAATGCTATACAATTTCCATTAAAAATCTACCCAGACGGTAATACCACCCCACAGTGTCATTCATATTTATATAGAACACAGATTTTCGGCCATTAGAAGTTGTTTAGTTATTTAGCTCTCAACTAAATGTGTTAGAAGCCTTTTAGTGGATGCCATTTTGTTGCATTTTCCCATTATCATTACGGACAATAAAAGTGATAAATGAGAGAGTGAGACCGGTTGAATAGTGTGTGTCCATTTACTACAGCTGTGTGCAGATCCCTCTTTGGGGGTCTTGGACCTGGAGCAATTTGCCATCCTGGAATATTTACATGTATTACCTTATCTGTTATCTGAAGTTTCTTTTTCTTTTTTAAGTGACGAGAGGCATTCAATGGTGACGTCAATTTGCAGTTTGCTTAATTGCACCAATACATGTCTTTATACTCATCTTTTTATGCATCTTTAAAGACTCATTTAGAGATTTCCTGATTGGCTGGTTATTGAAAGGAAGTGGTTTCTGTTCCAAACAACAGGCAGAGCTAATTTCTTCATCGGACCATGCACTGCAGGGCCCCAGAGCATATTGATTTACCCATGAAATGTGTGTCCAATTACTACAGCCATGTAGATCCCTCTTTGGGGGTCTGGGACCACTTGGAGCAATCTGGCATCCTGAACCTTGCACAACACTTTACAGGTATTACCTTATCTGGTGCAAACAGGCCTCGCTGTTTTCTGCACTTGCCTGCGAGACAATTTCAGACCTGCTGCATCACTCTTGGGGGAATTAATGTAAGGACCTTTTGTTTGTCGGGTGTTTCTGTCTTCTCAAGAGAAAAGTATTATGTTGAGTCCAAGTGCACTGACAGAGGTCTTATAGACCCACTCTGAGTAGTTGTTTGAAATTTTCTGTGGCATTTCTAGAGTTTGTGGCAGCCACTAGAAACATGCAGTAACGCATTGTGGAATTTGGCACATACTCCACTCTATATTGACAGGAAACATAGACATATTGCTCGATCCAACTGTCTGGTGATGGGGACACAAAAGTGCAGAAGTATGATCTGTAGTTTTAACAAAAGCCCTGGAGATGTCAAAAGTGTGTTGTGCTATTTAGCAGACTCGCAAGGACATTGTTCATTTACACCGGAACTGTAACTATACAAAGCTGCCCTTTGACTTGACTCATTCCATCCGAATCATTAAATCAGTGCAACTGGATCAGCTGAATTTAAATGAATCATTCGAAGTGATTTGTGAACCAAATTGTTCATTGAAAAGTTCTAGGAACCTAGTTTTTTTAGAGGGTTAACTAAATCATTCCTGAAAAAAAAAAATATATAAATACAGAATTGAATATAGTAAGGGTTAGTATAAACTGCTAAATCATAGGCAAAAAAACAAACAAACTAGGGTCCTGTTTGCTCCCGTATTCACATCCCAGTCACCAGAGGGCGCAGTTTCTGAGTTTCAGAGTTCTATTCCAGAACTAAGAAAGTGGAAAACGGTTCTGTTAAGGTTAGTAAATACTGCAGCTAATGTGGAGGATGAGATTGTGGTGTCTGTTTAGTTTTGTTGTGTAACAGAAAATTCCAGAAAGAAGGTCACTGTGTGTTTTGTTCAGAGAAATCACAATCCTCACAGTCCTTATTTTTGAGCATGATCAGTTGTCCTTGGTAATCAAATTTAGCTTGTAAGAACATGAACAAGCCAATGTCTTGTGTGACCCAATACCAGAACACAGAGGTTAAAAGCAACAAGTCCATTTGTTGGCCATTTTAAGTGAATAACATTTTCATTTCTCCAGTCAGATATTTGTTTACCGTTGTCTCTTTAAAAAAAAAAAAAAAAGGTTTGAGTAGTGTAAATCAAGAATGCCATTGGTGAAGCCCATTAGACTCATATTTTGCTCATTCATGTTCAAAATGACATTTTGATATTATGTGAAGACATGCTTTTGTTTTTTTCTGACATGTTATAGCCTTCTGACATTTCAAGAATGGCTTTCCTAGTAACACTTTTAACATTGTGACAATCTTTAAAGCCGGTGACAAGCTCCCTTGAGAATTTATAAGCTCCACAGATCACCTTTGAGCGCATTTATGTCAAAAGGGGAAGACGAATCCCTGGCACAAAAGTGCACAGAGCGCACCAGAGATCATGAATCACTTAGCATACCAATGTTGACGTATTCTTTTGGAATACATGCATTCAGAATAAGAAGTGAGCAATTAAGTGTATCTTTAGATTTAGATTCTTTAAAAAAAAAAGCGATGAGAGTCATTCAATGGCAACGTTGCATTTAGAGTAATTGCCCACCAAAGCATTTATAGGCTATCATCTTTTTATGCATCTTTAAAGACTAATTTAGAGATTTTCTGATTGGCTGGTTATTGAAATGAGTTGATTTCTGTTCCAAACCACAGGCATAGAGTTCACTTTTTATTTGAACCGTCGCAGGGCCCCAGGGCATATTGATTTACCCATGATCGCTCATTGATCCTTGGCCATCAGAGAAACCCCGACACAGCACTCTGTAAGGATTTGTTTCTGACAGTGGTACTGCTGTACACTGACAGTATTAAGTAGAGTGCCTACTGATTAACTACCAGCGCTGTAGCCTAGGCTACTGATAGGCTTTCTGGTTTAATGTGTGCAAGGAAAAGCAATGCTAGAGAGGATCGCGGTAGTCTGCTGTGAAATATTAATGAACGCGTTCACAAATTTGAAATCTAAAGAAGTTGGGAATTTGTCATTTGCAGGGGTCACAAACTTAATTTATGCACAGTGAGGTCAGTGCAAACTTGAATGGATTTTACGATCTGTTCTGGCATTTTAAACAGACTACAAAGGAAAATGTCAACCTGACAGCTGTTGTTATTTTCTTATAGTTGTACATTGAGTCAATGGAGATTGGTTCGTTTTGATGAGATCACAGTGAAAGCTGTCCTTATTGAAGCAACCACTAGATGACACTGTTCATTTTCTGTTTGCATTTGACTCTCAGAATATTATCTCACTGGCAAAATGCAATTTTCTGAATGCGGGATACAGTACAAAATCATTGCCTTTTTTTTTTGTATGTGTTATTTTCCACTAAAAATATTGAAACGTATTTAAAGCCAGTTCATTTTTTTCCCTCTATGATTAGAACAAATTGTTTCATGCATGATCCTTTAATTGTTTATACATTTTTGATTTAATGCATTCAAGTAAAACATTTAATAAAACATAAATCTGATAAATATAAATATGGGCCCTAAAATATAAAGCATTAGGCAGCCACTTCTTGAATTCTATTTTGATAATGAGCTAAAATAAATAAATAATAAATAAAATTCCAAAGAAACATTTCCCCCAAAAGATTTCTTTAATCATTTACTTTACTTCACATTGTTCTAAATCCTTTTACTCTCTTTCTTGTGGAGGTTAACTTGCAGATTGTCTGAGCTGCTCTACAATAAAAGTGAATAGTGACCAAAGCTGTTCCTGTTCCCCATTCATAGTATGATCACAAAGCATTTCGGACATTCTGCTAAACATACTTTTGTGTTCCACGTAAGAAAGTATACCACATATATAAGAAGAGGCCTTTCAGAAGATCAGAATCTCTATTCCAATTTCTTTAAGTGAGTGTTTAATTTAAATGCGCCACAGGCCTTGCAAAGTCAAACCCCGCTGGAGCTGCCCATATCTCTGGGCACTGCTCTAATTTGTCCATCGCATGAGCCAGTCTGTGTAGGACACTGTCTGCTGGATCAGCACTTTATCTTCAGCCCACAATGCTCGCAGAGCTCATTCCTCCTATCCTCCTGCTCCACTGCTCGTGCCTCGTGTCTTTTGTTAGTTTGCTCCGTTTCCCCCTGCATTCACTCATGACCTGTGCTGTTTAATTTACCTTTAGTGGTTAGTGAAGTCAGGAGTCAGCCTTTTGAATACAACTGCTCTAGACTATTAATAGTGTCCTTATGCAGGCTGCAAGTTCATCTGGATGGAAATGCACTGATAATCAATACTAAACAGAAGCAGTATGCAGTAATTGCTTGAGAAGCAGGTAGCTGGATTGAGTTTTTTTTGGTGAGCAGAGCAGATCACAGTCGGATTGGACTTGGCCACAGTAAAATTCACATGTACATTATCTAAAGATGCATTGTGATAATGTTTGAGCAGTGGCTCAGTGGTTCATGTAAGTTGTCTACAAACCGTAAGGTTGGTGGTTCAATCCCCGGTTCCACCTGGCCAAGTGTCGAGGTGTCCATGAGCAAGACACCTAACCCCAGCTGCTCCCGACGAGCTGAATGGCGCCTTGTATGGCTGACACTGCCGTCGGTGTATGAATGAGTGTATGAATGGGTGAATGTGAGGCAAACTGTAAAGCGCTTTGGTGGCCATTGGGTCTGTGAAAGCGCTATATAAATGCAGTCCATTTACCAAGGTTAAAGGGTTTTCCCCCAAAAAAATTTCTGTCATTAATTACTCACCCAATTTGCCCCTTGGCCTCTGTCCATCTTGGCCTCCTAATCATCCCCATATACTGATTGGCCTCATCACCAGTAAGCTGGTGTGTGGTGGGCGTTCTGGCGCAATATGGCTGCCGTTGCATCATCCAGGTGGATGCTGCACATTGATGGTGGTTGAGGAGATTCCCCCTTCCATATGTGAAGCGCTTTGAGCAGGGGCGCAGCTACCCAGTGTCAGAGGGGTATGCAGCAACAATTTTTGCGCCTCCCCCCCCCAAAAAGAAAAATAAATAAATAAGTGTGCCGTGTAATAAGTGAGTAGGAACGAGTGAGAGCTAACAGATAAGTGCAAAATTGTCATTTATTGATACAATTACACTATAGCTACTCCACCGTGATGAACCCCCCTAAAAAAAACTATAAGCTCCATTGGAACAGCAATACCAGTGTTTCTCACAGGATTTTAGGTAAAACTGTGGTAGGTGGACCTCTGTTTTTCTAGGGGGGTTCGGGGGCATGCCCCCCGTAAGAAAATTTTGTGTTCTTTAATGTTAAATTCAGCAGTCTGGTGCACTTTGAGAGTTCAAAATTAAAAGCTCCAACCCATATTCAGTGTGCAAATTAAACAAAGAAAATTTCAAACCTCTTTTAGTTAGTGTCTACATTACACTACTACATAATAATAGTTAAAATATGAATCCCATGATAGTAATAGCCATATATTGTAAAACAAATGCACTGAAAAAATAAAGGAAACTTTCATAATTAGTTTTGTACTAATTTCTATAAAGATACAAGTACATGATAACGTTTCATGGGCCGGTGTGTCAGAAAAAAAAAACTAACGCTGACTTTTTTTTACCAATGGCCGCCGATGTACGCGTTTTATGGGCCGTTAAGACAAAAAAAAAAAAAGTATGAGATGTATCGGCCGAAAAAGCACGTCGGTCCACCGGGAATCTCCCGGTAGTCCCGATGGCCACAGATATATAGATAGCATACATGCCTGGATGTCACACTTTAAATCCTACCTGTTGGCTTTCAGCATGCACTTATTTAGCTGCTGTCGCATCAATTGACATGCCATCTCCTTTTCCCTCTTTCTTTTTCTATTTTTAGCCCCCCAGCATTTTGTTTTATCCATCTTTTTCGACGACAACTCACTCACTACTCGTACCTGCTCGCTCAGCGCTCACGGCGCCCCCGCCCGCTCGCGAATGACGCAATATTACCCCGCCCCCCTTCTCCATGAGGGCGCTTACTCTAGCCTTTTAGTCCTCTAAAATTTTATATAACATTTAAGAAATGCAGAAATGATTTAGAAACGCACAACAGCAGCTACATATAGAAAATACAATATATATATTTTTTTTATTCAATTTTAATTTATTTTTATTTTATTTTTTTTAACCATCGCTTTGGCGCCCCCCATGGTGCTGCGCCCCTATGCGCCGCATATAGCGCATACCCACTTTTTGCGCCACTGGCTTTGAGGTCCCAGAAAAAGCGCTATATAAATGTAACAAATTATTATTATTATCATCATGTCGTTCCAAACCCTTAAGACCTTCGATTGCTCCTGGGCTGATCGATTGCTCCTGTCTGCCTCGCTGCCTGCTGTGTGTTTGTTTGCTTCGAGGCTGTAAGCTTCTAGCCTGGTAATACCAGACTCCGCTACTTCACTTTGCTTCGTACACAGAGTCTGGGATAGCATAATAGAGAAGTGTTTTCTCTCTCGCTAGGGGGCGCGTACTGAAGTTTAAAATCATTGGTTACCCGTAAGCCAATCAGATAAGTTTGTTTATGACGTATGTTATGCGCCGACACAGCCGCATCGAACCACAGACATCATGCATCGAACTCAAATCTATGATCGAACTTCCACTGTAAACACTTGATGATGCGAGCGAAATACCCGAGTGAACATGGCTGTAAACGACTTTTTTGATCTGTGAGTGATGTAATAGAATGACTGCTGAGAGAGAGAGAGAGAGAGAGAGAGAGAGAGAGAGAGAGAGCGCCCCGGCCGCGCGCGCGCACTCCCACGTCTACAAACAACACGAGCGCTGTCTTGCTCTCTCTCCCTCGCGCATATTCATAAAAATCAATCGACAAGATAGTAAGAGGTCGGAAGACCGCGGTTTCACGTGGAGCATTTGGAGATTTTTAGAGATTATAAACTCTAGGAACAACATCTCAATGAACAACATCTCAACTATAAAGGCCTGTCTCATATAAGTTAGACGCCTATCTCAAGTACAAGCCGGTGCAGTTCGACGATTTGGGCAAATAAAAGCCCGGGCTATTATTTGAAGTTTTACGGTATTTAAGACCTGGAAAAGAAAAGAGACACTGACCTGTCAAAAGGCTCCCCAGTTTCTCGCTGACGATCGGTAATAGTTGATAAATTAAACTTTTCCCAAAGGGAGTAGGGCCACAACATCACCTCCATTCAAAATGTTTAATACACACTCTTCGTGTTCGGGCTTCAGTTTGCTAATGCCGGGAATATTCTCCACAACAGAGCGAATTGCATCCGCGTCTCCATATCAGCGGTCGTTTTCGATTTCCCTGACCTAATCTTAAACACGGCGCTTACCGACTACGTCACGGCTTTCAGCCCGCCCTCTGTTCGTTGATTGGCCGGCTGTTTTCAGGCCGGTGGAAAACAGAAAGATAGGCTGCTATCTCAGACTGACTACAGGAGCGAAATGAAATTAGCGGAAGTAGGAAGTCTGACGTAGTCAGGCTAGTAAGCTTCGCCTGAGCCTCTTATTTCTTTATGTTTTGAGCCATCATTTACTATCTAGTTGTTTATACTACTAAATACAGCTTACCCAACATCTCAGATTAACCTTACATCTCTAGCTTCCGTTATTGTTAACACAGCACGCTAGTAACTCGCTAACGTTAGCCTGCTAACGCGCCACCCGTGCGCTCATTTATTTATTTATTTTCTCTCGCGCGCCCGCGCCTTTGAGTTCATAAAGTCCAGGTAAGTAAGAAATCAGTCAACAAACACGGTGAGTAATGTCTTCTTGTCCTGTTATTG
This sequence comes from Tiaroga cobitis, assembly GCA_030578255.1. Lineage (NCBI taxonomy): Eukaryota > Metazoa > Chordata > Actinopteri > Cypriniformes > Leuciscidae > Tiaroga > Tiaroga cobitis. Next base: position 11,774,503 of record CM060610.1, read on the forward strand.
TCACCTGTGTCACATGTCATATGTTTAGTATAGCCTTCTCCGATGGCAATATAGGATTTATATGTGATAAATGCAAGGAGACAGTAAGGCTGACGGAGAAGATTTCAGAACTAGAGACACGCATCCAAACTTTAATTGAGGATGGTAAGAATGCTAGATCTTTAGATAGTGTTTTGGATGCGCCTAGCATAGTGAACTCTTTACATGATTTGGTTCCGGCTGAAGTAGAGCCCGTGCAGCAGGGCAGATGGGTGACCGTGAGAGATCGTTCTAGTCGCGGATCAAAGAACCACTCTTCCGTTCCGATTCCCACAACAAACCGATTTGCCCCACTCAGTGAAACACCCACTGAGAATTCTGTTGATTGTGCCCTGGTAATTGGTGATTCGATCACACGGAACGTGAAAATAGAGACACCAGCCACCATAGTCACATGTTTGCTGGGAGCCAGAGCGCCTGACATCAAAGCAAATTTAAAAGTGCTGGCTAATGCTAATCGTAAATTCTCTAAGATCATTATTCATGTCGGCACTAATGATGTTCGACTCCGCCAGTCGGAGATCACCAAAATTAATATTAAAGAGGTGTGTGAACTCGCAAGTACGATGTCAGGCACTGTAATTTACTCTGGCCCCCTTCCTGTACGCAGGAGTGATGAGATAGTTAGCCGATTGGCCTCACTGAACGGTTGGCTGTCGAAGTGGTGTCCGCAGAATAATATAAAATTCATAGACAATTGGAAAAGTTTTTGGGGCAAGCCTGACCTGTTGAAAAGAGATGGTATCCATCCCTCCTGGGCTGGTGCTGCTCTTCTCTCTAGTAATTTGGCTCATAGTCTTAGAGATAAAACATGACAATCTGGGGCTCAGGTCAGGAAGCAGACAGACTGGCTAAACCGACCGTCTGCTAGCGGCCTCACGTCACCAAGGTCAGATAAATCCCATCACATAGAGTCTCTTTCACCTAGATGTCATCATATAGAGACTGTGTCTGTTCCCCGAATTTGGAAATCCAGAAAACGTCAGGTTAAAAATTTAATTGATGTTCAACAAATAAAAAACAGATATAATACAGATGAGCAAATGATAAAGCTTGGGTTGCTGAATATTCGATCCCTTACTTCAAAATCTCTCATAGTTAATGATATGATTTCAGATTATAATCTTGATATGCTGTGTTTGACAGAAACCTGGCTAAAACCAAACGATTACATTATTTTGAATGAGTCAACCCCACAAGATTACAGTTATAAACATGAACCTCGTCTGAAAGGCAAAGGGGGAGGTGTTGCTGTAATTTATAGTAATATTTTCAAAACCACTAAGAAATCTAGCTTTAAATATACTTCTTTTGAAGTATTGGTGCTTAATGTAAAAATATATAGTGTAAACGATAAATCACATTTGAGAATTATGCTGGCTACTGTATACAGGCCACCAGGGCACCATAAAGATTTTATCAAAGAATTTGCGGACTTTCTATCAGAATTAGTATTGGCTGCAGATAAAGTACTAATTGTTGGTGATTTTAATATACATGTAGATAATGAAAAAGATGCATTGGGATTGGCATTTAAAGACATTGTAAACTCAATTGGAGTTAGACAACACGTGTCAGGACCTACTCATCGTCGTAATCATACTCTAGATCTAATATTATCACATGGAATAGATGTTGATGCCGTTGAAATTCTGCAGCAGAGCGATGATATCTCAGATCATTATCTAGTCTCATGTAAATTACATTTAGCCAAGGCTGCAAAGCCGACTCCGTGTTATAAATACGTTAGACCTATAACTTCTGCCACTAAAGATTGCTTTATCAATAATCTTCCTAATCAGTTTCATCATCTCAGCATCCCGGATAGCTTAGAAGAACTTGATATTGCAACAGAAACGTTTAACTCTCTCTTTTCCAGCACTTTCAACATGACATCATGACTTTTGCGTAAACAGACACGCCACTTTCAAGTCAAATGGCGTGTTATCTATACGCATTTTGAGATATCCGCGTGTATGCGTGTATGTCTACGCCATTAATGTCCAAGTGATTCCGCGTATATGTACACGCCATTAAATTTCCGAGCGAAACGAAGCAAAATGTAGATCTACATCTGGGGAGCGATATTTTTTTTCCCTAGGATGGTAGGGGAAGACTCATAAATGCTATTAACCCCAGTGACGGGTAGGTTTAGGGACGGGGTGGAGGTAGGTCATATATTTATATATACAGTAATAACGTTAAGTCAACTGCGTTCATAAACACGCTGAAAAGCGATTGTGCGTGTTGATAGCACGCCAAAAATGGAAATACGAATTGGCGTGTCATACACACGCAATTTTATGAGATCAGTCTGGCACTTTAGACGCAGTTGCTCCGTTGCGCTTAAAGAAGATTAAAGAAAATAGCCCAACGCCGTGGTACAGCGAGCACACCCGGGCCCTTAAGAGAGCAGCCAGAAAAATGGAGCGCAACTGGAAGAAAACTAAACTAGAGGTATTTCGGATTTCGTGGAAAGAAAGCTCGATTGCTTACAGAGAGGCTTTAAAAGCTGCTAGATCTGCTTATTTTTCAAACCTATTAGAAGAAAATAAACATAATCCAAGGTATTTATTTGAAACAGTGGCTAAACTAACGAAAAAGAAAGCTTCAAGCTCAGAAGTGTCCAAGCAACACAGCAGTGATGACTCTATGAACTTCTTCACTTATAAGATTGATAATATCAAAATTATAACTATGCAACCGTCTACCACAGTATCGCATCAGGAAGTGCATTGTAGTCTCCCTGAGGAAAAATTTTATTCATTTGTTGCTATAGGAGAGGAAGAATTCTGCAAACTCGTTAATTCATCTAAATCGACAACTTGTATGTTAGATCCTATAACGACTAAGCTACTGAAAGAGATGTTTCCAGAGGTCATATATCCTCTTCTTAATATCATTCATTCATCTTTGTCTCTAGGATACGTACCAAAAACCTTTAAACTGGCTATGATAAAACCGCTTGTTAAAAAAACACAACTTGATCCTACAGAATTAGTCAATTACAGGCCGATCTCGAATCTGCCTTTTCTGTCAAAGATATTAGAAAAAGCAGTATCTTCACAACTGTGTTCCTTTCTAGAAAGAAATGATATCTGCGAGGATTTTCAGTCCGGATTTAGACCGTACCATAGTACTGAGACCGCTCTCATTAGAGTCACAAATGTTTTGCTCTTATCATCCGATCGTGGTTGTATCTCTCTATTAGTGTTACTCGATCTTAGTGCTGCATTTGACACAATTGACCACAACATTCTTTTAAATAGACTAGAAAACTATGTGGGCATTAGTGGAATTGCACTAGCATGGTTTAAATCATACTTATCTGACCGTTATCAGTTTGTAGCAGTAAATGAAGAGATGTCTTATCGATCACAAGTTCAGTATGGCGTACCACAAGGCTCAGTACTAGGACCGCTGCTGTTCACTCTGTACATGCTACCATTAGGATATATCATTAGGAAACATGGAGTTAGCTTTCACTGTTATGCCGATGATACTCAGCTGTATATTTCTTCAAAACCCAACGAAACTTACCAATTCACAAAATTAACGGAATGCATAGCTGATATAAAAAATTGGATGACTAGTAATTTCCTACTACTAAATTCTGAAAAGACAGAGATTCTAATTATTGGACAAAAAACTTCCACACGTAATAACCCAGAATACTGTCTAACACTTGATGGCTGCTCTGTCAAGTCTTCGTCGTCGGTTAGGAACCTGGGTGTGCTCTTTGATACCAACCTTTCTTTTGAAAGCCACGTGTCTAGTATCTGTAAAACTGCATTTTTCCATCTTAAAAATATATCTAAAATACGCCATATGCTCTCATTGGGAAATGCGGAACAATTATTCCATGCGTTCATGACCTCAAGGCTAGATTATTGTAATGCTCTACTGGGTGGTTGCCCTGCACGCTTAATAAATAAACTACAGCTAGTTCAAAACGCCGCAGCTCGAGTTCTTACCAGAACCAGGAAATATGACCATATTAGCCCGGTTCTGTCAACACTGCATTGGCTCCCTATTAAACATCGAATACATTTTAAAATATTGTTGATTACCTACAAAGCACTAAATGGTTTAGCTCCGCAGTACTTGAGCGAGCTCTTAACGTATTATAGTCCTTCACGTCTATTGCGATCTCAAAATTCCGGCCAGTTGATAATACCTAGAATATCTAAATCGACTGCAGGCGGTAGATCCTTTTCCTATTTAGCACCAAAACTTTGGAACAGTCTTCCTACCATTGTCCGGGAAGCAGACACACTCTGTCAGTTCAAAGCTAGACTAAAACACATCTCTTTGACCTAGCATACACATAACGCACTATAGACTTCTATAAATTCAATGTTAGGCTGCATAGATTAGGTCAGCCGGAACTGGGAACACTTCCCTTAAATCTTGATGTACTCGCTACATCATAAGAAGAATGGCATCTACGCTAATATTAGTGTCTTTGTTTATCCCGAGGTTTTCCCGCAGCCTGCCGGATCCAGGCCGTGTCCAGATCTGACGAAGGAGATCCGCCTGGACCCGATGACAATGCAGTGCTGAAGTATCCACTATCCTCTCCCTATGGAGGATCCCTTTCCCACTCAGATAAAGCGTTGTGAATTCCGGCTCTCGTACCCCGAAGTGATAAAATAAAACAAAATTCTGTATCAAAATTTATAGGCAAGAAAAGTAGTTTGTTTAGGCTGGGTTGTATGAATTCTAAACCTGCGCACATATTTTAAAAAGCACATAACTATAGAATCAATTCTGAATGAGCATGTGAATGCCGTCAGCATTAATCACAGGTTCGCGTTTAAAAGTCTGATCATTTCGACGGAGGTGAATCAATCAAAGGTAACTTTAGCTGGAAATAACATTATTCAAGAACCGCTATAATGCCAAAACAATGTTACCTTAAATTATATGTTTATCTCTGTAAAGCTGCTTTGAAACAATCCATTGTTAAAAGCGCTATATAAATGAAGATGACTTGACTTGACTTGACCTTTGTTAATCTTCAGAACACAAATAAAGATCTATTTTTCTCTCCATAGACTCCATCAAGGTCCTGAAAAGAACTAAAGACATCGTTAAAATAGTCCATGTGACAGTATTTCAACCTTAATTTTATGAATATGCAATTATTTATCAAATTATTTCATTGTATATTTCACTTGGAATCTTGTTTCTGCTTTTTCTTCTTTTTTCTCGCACAAAAAAACATTTTACATTTTTGTTAACCTTTTCTTTACCTTTTCGTCTAATACCCGTTAAAGTCAACATGAAATTAAATTGAATCTATTTTCTAAATCCATGTTATGGATTATATTCCAAACAAATTTTTATAGTAAGTGAATATATACTAAAATATTTTATTTTTTAAAAATGTACCTCATAATCTGTCATTAAAATATCATAATTCGATATTCTGGAGAAACAATGGACATACGTATGCCTGACTTATACAGACATTTAGTCAATATGGAAGAAAGATCTGTCACTACTTCTGTTTTATCATGACTTCGACATCCTTTACAGATTTGTTTTAAAAAAAAGGAAATGCAAGAAATTGGAAAAAAAGCGTTTTGAATTATCTTGTGAGTTTGGTAAATTATTGGAAATATTTGAGCTAAGTCAACCTCTCATGTAATATGTAAGTGCTTTTTGCATGGGTAAGTGGAATAGTAAAATGAAACATGCAGCAGAGCATATTTGGCAGATGGTTTTATTCCAAAGGTTTTACAGTACATTGCATTCAAGGTGTAGGCTATTACATTTGAGTGCATAAAGAACGAATAACACTCACAGATTCCATGACATCTTACATAAAATGAACGTTTACAAATCTGCTTATTACAGTAGGTGCATGTGTAACCTCCCTCATTTTGTCGCTGCTCCTCCAGTGTTATGGGTGATAATGAGCACAGTGTGAGTATGGGTGTAACAAGATTCAACTTCTCTCCGGGACTCCGTCAAGCTATTAGCACATTTTGAATCACCACTCTGCAATGCTGACACTACCTCGAGAGCAACACTGTCGTCAGCGTATACAGTGACTGGTTGCATCAGGCCGTTCCTACCTTCATCTTTTACTCACCACACTTCCAGAACTTCCTTGAAGGCGTCACATTAACTGTGTCCATAAGCCCAACTGGATGTGTGAGGACATGGAAGAGGTACCATGTCTGGGCTAGCTGGAGCTGAGAGGAGGCCTAATGAAAATGCCCTGAGGACCTACTTTCCTTCCCAAACATCACTTTATCTCTTCTAGACTGTGAAAGCCCTTTCTGCAGCACTTTTAAATGTAATACTCTATACTTTAAGCCTAGGAGGTCCTGCTACGTCTAAAATCAGCTTAGATCTGGATGTTTCTAGTGATGTGTCCTGTTGTGTTCCTCATGCAGAAACAGTGGAGCATGGTGTTAGCAATGCCAAGATCATGGGTTCGATTCCTAGGGAATGCATGAAATGATCAAATGTACTGTATATCTTCACTTCATGATTGCATAAATGTAATAAATGTCCCAATAACCAATTTTTATTCTCAAGCCACAACCTTGTATTTTAGGGGTGTGTCGATATAGCTACCGGTATTGACGATAACCATGATATATTACAAAAAAAACTAAATATTGTTATCGTGTTAATTGTCGGTGTCGCAATATACCGCTAATGGCGATAACCGTAATATATTTCAAATGAATAGTACACTTATGATAATATGGCACGCAAATATTCCATCGCCAGTGTCTGGTTGACATCCCAACGTACTGCATACTGTGGTGGTGTTGCACCTTAACACTGGTAGCCCACCTTTCATAAAACACAAGCATATGTGATACACAGCCAGCGAGCTGCTACTGCCACGTAAAACATGTAGTTGGATATGGCAGACGAGAAACGTACTCGGTTACTAACCTAACCTCGGTTCTAGAGAGGGAACGAGTCCTGCGTAATATCTTACGCTATGGGGAAAACCTCTTTTCCACGAGATATTGAAGCCAAAAATTATCCTTAATTTTGAATTAATGTAAAACGCTGTGCAGCAGCATGCAGACATAGGCAGGACAGCTCGCGCGCCTATTGGCTGCCCTGCGGCAAGAGCAGCAGCCTATCGAGAGAGGCGCTGCGTGACACATATCCAATGGGGGCATTTCGCGCCCATTTCGTCACGTCCCGCCAGAAAGGGCGTGGTCTCGCCCTATAAATATAGCTCGATAAGGCTGGTGCACTGATTTTCATCTCTTCAGCGAAGCATCACGCATCGCTGGATCCGGAGTGAGAAGCCACGCCGTCTGAGGAAAAGCACACAGCAGGACGAGCCATTGAGTCTGAAGTCGCTGTCATCGCCGCCTTTAGCCGCCGCCGTACCTGCTACGCTTTCCGGCGTTATATCCTTTTCAAACTGTGTGTGTGTGTTCGCCGCTGCCACACACATTTTTTTCACTGTCTCTCTCTCTGCTAAAAGAGCTGCGTCTTTTTCAAGATGCAAAGATCCTGCGGCTCGTGCTGAGCCACACTCAGCGACGGGGACCGTCATGTCATCTGCGTTTCCTGCGTGGGTGAGGATCATGCGGCTCTCGCTCTCGTCGACGGCGGATGCCTTCACTGTGAGCTACTGCCTATGGTGACTCTGAGGACTCGCCTGGCATCTTTCTCAGAGCCTGCACTCCAGCCCGCTGAAGCGCCGCGCCGTAAAAGTGCCGTGCCCAGCGCGGCCCTGAGCCTTCTCCTGCCCGCCAAAGTTCGCCGGTTCGCCCGCCAGCTTCGCCGGCATCGCTCGAGTCCCTCACCAACGGACAGCGGCCGCCGTCTGCCGCCGCCGCTTCCGCCATTGAGGTCGACGAAACAGCCCCGAGCCTTCTCCAGCCCGTGATGGCCTTCTCCAGCCCGTTGCCCGTTCGCCCGCCAGCTTCACCAGCTTCACTCGAGTCGCTCGCTGACGGACAACGGCCGGCGCGCGCCGCCGCTTCCGCCATTAATGACGACGAGATAGCTGCATCTGTAGAGAAGGCCAGCTTCAAAACCGCGGCTAGCTTTCTTTACGGTATAAAGAAAAGCAGTATGGAATGAGTGTTGTAAGAATGTCCACGTCTCAGTGCCCATTCCCACACACAGACACAGCCCGCCACAGTTCAGGGCTAGCACAAATAAAATCCACTCATGGCGATTGTGCAAAAATGTAGTGAATGTGCCCACGACACAGTGCCCACAAACACTACACGATGCGTTTCCCTCGTTTTCTGTAAAAACGGAACCGACACACATTCAGTCAGCACAAGCCGAGGGTGTTCTCAGTGCAGTGAATGTGCCCGCCATCCCGCGCCCACATTCCTTCACAGACACGCTCAACCCCACGGGGTTTGTCCCGCTCGCTCTCTCTCCACAACCTGTCAGAGAATTTGAGCGCGACCAGGCTGCCCGCTGTGATCGGCGCGCCTCCCGCCTCGCACACTATAAACACAGTGTTTATGTCTCAGCACACCGAAGCTCTGCAGCCGCCGCTATGCCGCGGCCAGAGCCCGGATTTCATTCTACCCCTCGCTATTCACGCAGATGCGTGGGCAAAGCTTCCCGGGGTATCAGAATGGGTGTTGAACACTATAAAAAGAGGCTATTCGCTACAGTTCGCTCGACGTCCCTGCCGTTACACGGCGCGAGTCGAAACCACGGTAAACAGTGAAGTATCACATCTACTTCGAGCCGAAAAAGCGAAACTGCTGAGCAAAGGGGCCATAGAACCTTTATCTCAGGCTCAGAGCGAAGGGGGGCTATACAGCAGATATTTTCTGGTACCGAAAAAAGACGGGGGTCTCAGACCCATTCTAGATCTGCGACAGCTGAACAGAGTGCTTATGAAGCGCCAGTTCAGAATGCTGACAACCAGGAAAATCCTCGCGCAAGTGCGCCAGGGAGACGATAGATCAATTTATGTCAATAGATCTGAAAGACGCCTATTTCCAAATACAAATAGCGTCACGTCACAGGCGATTCTTGAGATTCGCCTTCGAGGGCCAGGCATATCAATACACAGTCCTACCGTTCGGCCTATCCCTAGCACCCCGTACATTTACGAAGTGCATGGACGCGGCCCTCGCACCCCTGAGACTTCAGGGCATGCGAGTTTTGAACTACTTGGACGATTGGCTGTTTCTAGCTCGATCACATTCAGAGCTCACAGAACACAGAACCACATTACTCGAGCATCTTGAGAATCTGGGTCTCACAGTCAATTGAGCGAAGAGTTTGCTGTTCCCCTCTTGCTGTTAAATCTCTTTTCTGGGAACAGTACTGGACTCGCTGTCTATGACAGCACGTCTGTCGCCAGAGTGAGAACTGGACATTCAGCGCGCCGCGAAATCCTTTCGCCGCGGCTCTATAGTCCCACTCAAAGTTTTCAGAAAATGCTGGGCCTCATGGCCTCGGCATCTTCAGTACTCCAGCTGGGCCTGCTTCGCATACGCCCACTTCTTTACGTTATATAAAAGGGGAAAACCTCTTTTCCACGAGATATTGAAGCCAAAAATTATCCTTCATTTTGAATTAATGTAAAACGCTGTGCAGCAGCATGCAGACATAGGCAGGACAGCTCGCGCGCCTATTGGCTGCCCTGCGGCAACAGCAGCAGCCTATCGAGAGAGGCGCTGCGTAACACATATCCAATGGGGGCATTTCGCGCCCATTTCGTCACGTCCCGCCAGAAAGGGCGTGGTCTCGCCCTATAAATATAGCTCGATAAGGCTGGTACACTGGTTTTCATCGCCGAAGCGAACCAGCTCTGTTGTATGCACGCAAGATACGCAGTACTCGTTCCCTCTCTAGAGAGAACCGAGTACGTTCTCTTACGAGAGTATCTCTCGTACTGCGTAATATCTTACGCTATGGGGAACACAATGCAAAACGCCGTGCGTACTGGGATCCGACACCAAAGTCCCAAGGGCAGTAGCCCGGGGCTCATGTAGTGCATAATCACCATAGACTCACAGAGAGTCGGAGAAGAGAGGCTGCAAGCATCATTCCCCATGAAATAGCAACCTATAGGAGCTAGTTAAGTTAATAGTGTTTCACACAGACAGGGTGAACGTGTTCAGCCTGAACTGGGTAATAGTACAGGTTATTCAACACGCATGGAGCCGTGTTATCGCCCAGTGAGCGATGCACAAGCAAAACTCAGCATCTGGGCCTGCACAGCGGGGCAGATAGTACTGAATTCTATACCGACAGAAGCTTGGCTTGTAAGGCGGGAACCTCTAGGTTATAAAACCTTATAAATGTAGACGGCGAGGCCCAGCCTGCGGCCGTACAGATATCTTGCAAGGTAACCCCCCTATACCACGCCCACGACGAGGCCACGCCTCTCGTGGAGTGCGCTCTGACACCCAAAGGACACTGCAGGCCCTTAGAAGTGTAAGCCAGTGCTATGGCGTCGATTATCCATCTGGATAGGCTCTGTTTTGATGCGGCCAGTCCCTTGGATCGTCCGCCAAACAAAACGAAGAGCTGCTCGGTCTGTCTGAAGGCAGACGAGCGGGACACATAAGCTCTCAGTGCCCTGACAGGGCAAAAGGAGACTCGCATCCTCCTCCTCGTTATGAACCGAGAGAGCGCACAGGGAAATAACCTGGGCCCTGAACGGTGTGTTGAGGGATTTGGGCACGTACCTGTGCCTTGGTTTGAGTATGACTTTTGAGTCATTAGGCCCAAACTCCATGCATGACGCGCTTACCGAAAAGCGCTTGCAAGTCCCCTACGCGCTTCACTGAAGCGAGAGCCATAAGGAATACCGTTTTGAGAGACAGATGTTTCATGTCTGACAAATGGATTGGCTCGAATGGGGCATCTTTCATGGCTTCCAAAACCGTAGAAAGGTCCCACACAGGGACTGAGGGGGGTCTGGGAGGATTCAGCCTCCGAGCTCCCCTGAGGAATCGCACGACCAGGTCGTTTTCCCCAGTGACTGGCCAGACGTCGGTTTTTCAAACGCCGCTATGGCCGCCACGTATACTTTGAGCGTGGATGGGGTTCTGCCCTTATCCAGCAGCTCCTGAAGGAAGGAGAGCACTTCCGTAACCCTGCAGTCTGCGGGTGAAAAGCCCTGAGCTTGACACCAGGCAGAGAACACTGACCACTTTGAGGAATAGAGCCGTCTAGTAGACGGGGCTCTAGCCTGCGTGATTGTATTTAACACTCCCTCTGGGAGGTTAGCGGGTACCCGTTGATGGCCCATGCATGTAGGGACCATAATTCCGGGCGAGGATGCCAAATCGAGCCCTTTGCCTGAGAGAGGAGGTCTCTCCTCACCGGTATTGGCCACGGGGCAGTGCTGGCCCGCCGCATTAGGACTGGGAACCAATTCTGGTTTGTCCAGAGCGGAGCCACGAGTAGCACTGGGCATCCGTTTTCCCTGATTCGTTCCAGCACTTGAGGCATCCGGTTAACTTTACCACATTGAGGTATATGCACCCCAAGAAAGTTAGAGCGCCCATGTGGAAGTTTTTTTAGTTCCGTGAAAATTACTCGTTAACTCTTTCCCTGCCATTGACGGGTTAACTTGTCATTTATGAGAAAATGCGAATGGTAGGGGGAGTGTCGATCGGTTTCTCATTGGTCGCAAAATCTGCATGTTTCGCATAAAGGCGAGTCATACTATTGGCCTACAGATGAAAAGGAAGCAATAAATCCAACATAATCCTATAAAATCAAATCCTTGACTTGACTTGACTGACTTAAATCCCATTCTTTTAACGTAAAAACAGTGTTAATGATATCAAGAATATTACATTTGATTTTTTTAAAATTACTTTCTAAAGTATCTTGGTGCGGATTGACGTCATCACAGTGGCTGAATCCGAAATCGCCCCCTAAACCCTCATTTACTATTCCCTACGTTAGTCCACTAATACAGTTCACTTGAAAGAGTGAATAAAAACGAGTGAGCGAATTCGGACAGCTGTTGAGCGTTCATCGGCACACTCGTTATTGCGGTGCAATGTGGGATAGAGTGCACTCAATAACATCCACTATGGTTTCGGACACCACTACAAATGGCTGTCCCCTCGAATAATGCCCTATTTGAGTGTATAGGGGGCGATTTCGGATTCAGCCTAGGTCTTATAGTTTATCAATCATCAAAATAAATGATCCAAAACAAATGACAATTATTATTTTAAGGATACAAAATACATATGTCTCTTAACTGTTAGTCGCATAAGTTGGAAATGACTTGTTTTTAGTGTCTATTACCCATTGTATTGTTTACACATGACAAAATAGTCAAGTCAAGTCAAGTCATCTTCATTTATATAGCGCTTTTAACAATGGATTGTTTCAAAGCAGCTTTACAGAGATAAACATATAATTTAAGGTAACAGATTGTTTTGGCATTATAGCGGTTCTTGAATAATGTTATTTCCAGCTAAAGTTAACTTTGATTGATTCACCTCCGTCGAAATGATCAGACTTTTAAACGCGAACCTGTGATTAACGCTGACGGCGTTCACATGCTCATTCAGAATTGATTCTATAGTTATGTGCTTTTTAAAATATGTGCGCAGGTTTATAATTCATACAACCCAGCTTAAACAAACTACTTTTCTTGCCTATAAATTTTGATACAGAATTTTGTTTTATTTTATCACTTCGGGGTACGCGAGCCGGAATTCACAACGCTTTATCTGTAGAGTGGGAAAGGGATCCTCCATAGGGAGAGGATAGTGGACACTTCAGCACTGCATTGTCATCGGGTCCAGGCGGATCTCCTTCGTCAGATCTGGACACGGCCTGGATCCGGCAGGCTGCGGGAAAACCTCGGGATAAACAAAGACACTAATATTAGCGTAGATGCCATTCTTCTTATGATGTAGCGAGTACATCAAGATTTAACGGAAGTGTTCCCAGTTCCGGCTGACCTAATCTATGCAGCCTAACATTGAATTTATAGAAGTCTATAGTGCGTTATGTGTATGCTAGGTCAAAGAGATGTGTTTTTAGTCTAGCTTTGAACTGACAGAGTGTGTCTGCTTCCCGGACAATGGTAGGAAGACTGTTCCAAAGTTTTGGTGCTAAATAGGAAAAGGATCTACCGCCTGCAGTCGATTTAGATATTCTAGGTATTATCAACTGACCGGAATTTTGAGATCGCAATGGACGTGAAGGACTATAATACGTTAAGAGCTCGCTCAAGTACTGCGGAGCTAAACCATTTAGTGCTTTGTAGGTAATCAACAATATTTTAAAATTTATACGATGTTTAATAGGGAGCCAATGCAGTGTTGACAGAACCGGGCTAATATGGTCATATTTCCTGGTTCTGGTAAGAACTCGAGCTGCGGCGTTTTGAACTAGCTGTAGTTTATTTATTAAGCGTGCAGGGCAACCACCCAGTAGAGCATTACAATAATCTAGCCTTGAGGTCATGAACGCATGGACTAATTGTTCCGCATTTCCCAATGAGAGCATATGGCGTATTTTAGATATATTTTTAAGATGGAAAAATGCAGTTTTACAGATACTAGACACGTGGCTTTCAAAAGAAAGGTTGGTATCAAAGAGCACACCCAGGTTCCTAACCGACGACGAAGACTTGACAGAGCAGCCATCAAGTGTTAGACAGTATTCTGGGTTATTACGTGTGGAAGTTTTTTGTCCAATAATTAGAATCTCTGTCTTTTCAGAATTTAGTAGTAGGAAATTACTAGTCATCCAATTTTTTATATCAGCTATGCATTCCGTTAATTTTGTGAATTGGTAAGTTTCGTTGGGTTTTGAAGAAATATACAGCTGAGTATCATCGGCATAACAGTGAAAGCTAACTCCATGTTTCCTAATGATATCTCCTAATGGTAGCATGTACAGAGTGAACAGCAGCGGTCCTAGTACTGAGCCTTGTGGTACGCCATACTGAACTTGTGATCGATAAGACATCTCTTCATTTACTGCTACAAACTGATAACGGTCAGATAAGTATGATTTAAACCATGCTAGTGCAATTCCACTAATGCCCACATAGTTTTCTAGTCTATTTAAAAGAATGTTGTGGTCAATTGTGTCAAATGCAGCACTAAGATCGAGTAACACTAATAGAGAGATACAACCACGATCCGATGATAAGAGCAAATCATTTGTGACTCTAATGAGAGCGGTCTCAGTGCTATGGTACGGTCTAAATCCGGACTGAAAATCCTCGCAGATATCATTTCTTTCTAGAAAGGAACACAGTTGTGAAGATACTGCTTTTTCTAATATCTTTGACAGAAAAGGCAGATTCGAGATCGGCCTGTAATTGACTAATTCTGTAGGATCAAGTTGTGTTTTTTTAACAAGCGGTTTTATCATAGCCAGTTTAAAGGTTTTTGGTACGTATCCTAGAGACAAAGATGAATTAATGATATTAAGAAGAGGATATATGACCTCTGGAAACATCTCTTTCAGTAGCTTAGTCGGTATAGGATCTAACATACAAGTTGTCGATTTAGATGAATTAACGAGTTTGCAGAATTCTTCCTCTCCTATAGCAACAAATGAATCAAATTTTTCCTCAGGGAGACTACAATGCACTTCCTGATGCGATACTGTGGTAGACGGTTGCATAGTTATAATTTTGTCCCTGATATTATCAATCTTATAAGTGAAGAAGTTCATAAAGTCATCACTGCTGTGTTGCTTGGACACTTCTGAGCTTGAAGCTTTCTTTTTCGTTAGTTTAGCCACTGTTTCAAATAAATACCTTGGATTATGTTTATTTTCTTCTAATAGGTTTGAAAAATAAGCAGATCTAGCAGCTTTTAAAGCCTCTCTGTAAGCAATCGAGCTCTCTTTCCATGAAATCCGAAATACCTCTAGTTTAGTTTTCTTCCAGTTGCGCTCCATTTTTCTGGCTGCTCTCTTAAGGGCCCGGGTGTGCTCGCTGTACCACGGCGTTGGGCTATTTTCTTTAATCTTCTTTAAGCGCAACGGAGCAACTGCGTCTAAAGTGCTGGAAAAGAGAGAGTTAAACGTTTCTGTTGCAATATCAAGTTCTTCTAAGCTATCCGGGATGCTGAGATGATGAAACTGATTAGGAAGATTATTGATAAAGCAATCTTTAGTGGCAGAAGTTATAGGTCTAACGTATTTATAACACGGAGTCGGCTTTGCAGCCTTGGCTAAATGTAATTTACATGAGACTAGATAATGATCTGAGATGTCATCGCTCTGCTGCAGAATTTCAACGGTATCAACATCTATTCCATGTGATAATATTAGATCTAGAGTATGATTACGACGATGAGTAGGTCCTGACACGTGTTGTCTAACTTCAATTGAGTTTACAATGTCTTTAAATGCCAATCCAAATGCATCTTTTTCATTATCTACATGTATATTAAAATCACCAACAATTAGTACTTTATCTGCAGCCAATACTAATTCTGATAGGAAGTCCGCAAATTCTTTGATAAAATCTTTATGGTGCCCTGGTGGCCTGTATACAGTAGCCAGCATAATTCTCAAATGTGATTTATCGTTTACACTATAGATTTTTACATTAAGCACCAATACTTCAAAAGAAGTATATTTAAAGCTAGATTTCTTAGTGGTTTTGAAAATATTACTATAAATTACAGCAACACCTCCCCCTTTGCCTTTCAGACGAGGTTCATGTTTATAACTGTAATCTTGTGGGGTTGACTCATTTAAAATAATGTAATCGTTTGGTTTTAGCCAGGTTTCTGTCAAACACAGCATATCAAGATTATAATCTGAAATCATATCATTAACTATGAGAGATTTTGAAGTAAGGGATCGAATATTCAGCAACCCAAGCTTTATCATTTGCTCATCTGTATTATATCTGTTTTTTATTTGTTGAACATCAATTAAATTTTTAACCTGACGTTTTTTGGAGTTCCAAATTCGGGGAACAGACACAGTCTCTATATGATGACATCTAGGTGAAAGAGACTCTATGTGATGGGATTTATCTGACCTTGGTGACGTGAGGCCGCTAGCAGACAGTCGGTTTAGCCAGTCTGTCTGCTTCCTGACCTGAGCCCCAGATTGTCATGTTTTATCTCTAAGACTATGAGCCAAATTACTAGAGAGAAGAGCAGCACCAGCCCAGGAGGGATGGATACCATCTCTTTTCAACAGATCAGGCTTGCCCCAAAAACTTTTCCAATTGTCTATGAATTTTATATTATTCTGCGGACACCACTTCGACAGCCAACCGTTCAGTGAGGCCAATCGGCTAACTATCTCATCACTCCTGCGTACAGGAAGGGGGCCAGAGTAAATTACAGTGCCTGACATCGTACTTGCGAGTTCACACACCTCTTTAATATTAATTTTGGTGATCTCCGACTGGCGGAGTCGAACATCATTAGTGCCGACATGAATAATGATCTTAGAGAATTTACGATTAGCATTAGCCAGCACTTTTAAATTTGCTTTGATGTCAGGCGCTCTGGCTCCCGGCAAACATGTGACTATGGTGGCTGGTGTCTCTATTTTCACGTTCCGTGTGATCGAATCACCAATTACCAGGGCACAATCAACAGAATTCTCAGTGGGTGTTTCACTGAGTGGGGCAAATCGGTTTGTTATGGGAATCGGAACGGAAGAGTGGTTCTTTGATCCACGACTAGAACGATCTCTCACGGTCACCCATCTGCCCTGCTGCACGGGCTCTACTTCAGCCGGAACCGAATCATGTAAAGAGTTCACTATGCTAGGCGCATCCAAAACACTATCTAAAGATCTAGCATTCTTACCATCCTCAATTAAAGTTTGGATGCGTGTCTCTAGTTCTGAAATCTTCTCCGTCAGCCTGACTGTCTCCTTGCATTTATCACATATAAATCCTATATTGCCATCGGAGAAGGCTATACTAAACATATGACATGTGACACAGGTGACAATAACAGGACAAGAAGACATTACTCACCGTGTTTGTTGACTGATTTCTTACTTACCTGGACTTTATGAACTCAAAGGCGCGGGCGCGCGAGAGAAAATAAATAAATAAATGAGCGCACGGGTGGCGCGTTAGCAGGCTAACGTTAGCGAGTTACTAGCGTGCTGTGTTAAGAATAACGGAAGCTAGAGATGTAAGGTTAATCTGAGATGTTGGGTAAGCTGTATTTAGTAGTATAAACAACTAGATAGTAAATGATGGCTCAAAACATAAAGAAATACGAGGCTCAGGCGAAGCTTACAGCCTCGAAGCAAACAAACACACAGCAGGCAGCGAGGCAGACAGGAGCAATCGATCAGCGATCAGGCAGGAGCAATCGATAAAATACTTTATCAGCAGTTTCTACTATTTTGAAAAATTACTTACATTTTTTTGTACCTTCCCTAAAAGTGTATGGAAACAAAAACAGTAACACTTAAAAAGGTTTCATTAGTTAACATGAACTAATAACGAACTGTAGCCTACTTCGACAGCATGTATTAATCTTTGTTAACGTTAATTTCAACATTTACTAATGCATTATTAAAATCAAAATCAATGTACTGTGAGCTAACATGAACAAACAATGAACAGCTGTATTTTTATTAACTAATACTAACAAAGTTAAATAAATACTGTAACAAATGTATTGCTCATAGCTAGGTCATGTTAGTTAATACATTAACTAATGTTAACAAATGAAACCTTATTTTAAAGTGTTAACCTATAACAATGTTTTGCCTGATATAGACAAATATAATTGATAAAACACTCACCACAGAATTATAACATTTTAAATTAGATGAGTAAGAACTGTTTAGTAAATTTCTGTTAAGTGACATTAACTAACTTAGCAAACACACACAGCTTTATCCACTAAAAAATTTATTCAGTTTTCAATTTCAGTTGTCAATTCAATTTCAGTTATCAAGGGCTTATACTGTGCTGGTCAGAATTATTTGCCCCCTTAAGTATGGGTAGGGTGCACTTTCCATGTCAGGTGGTACAACTAGCTACAGTATTCAACTTTGGTTGTATCACCTGACATAAAAACAGTCAAAAAATGTATGTAAACACTTTGAAATGATAACAACTAAAAATTATTTGAATACATTGTTCATGACTCAAAAATATGCATTACATCAGTTTTGAAAAGATTTTTAAAAAACCATCCTTTTTTGAAGCTTTATTTGTCAATGACCTATATATAGAATTTTGCACTGATTTATCGCAACAGATTTATAAATGTCTAAACTGCATGTCAAGGATTTTGTCTGTCCTTTCCTCTGTTGTTCTTGTAGTGTCCACTATGGTTTGCAGTGCTGCATGAGGAATGTATGAATGCTTTATGAATGTATAGTTAAGTTTACCCACTGACGGAGATGAGGAAATATGCTCAAGTCACCAGGAGCAATCTAAATAGAACTAAAGATTTTATGCTAAATTGTGCGCTAATCATACTTTGGTGTATCTGCACTTTTTCACAAAGACCAACACTGGGAAGTTTAATGTTTATTAAAGGGTTATTAAAAATAAGGAGCAAGGAAAGGCTTGCAAAATCCAAGGAGCTGAGACTGAAGGGGAGTGTACAGCATCAGTGCAGGGAGTCTTCAGGATCTTCTGAATCCCCTTTGTGCTTCTTGTGTTGAAAGATAGAGAAAGGAGACAAAAACGGGAAAAAATATTATATTATAGTAGTATATAATACAGTTATAATACAGTTTTGGTATTTAGTATGATTCCCCATTAAGCCCAAATGGCTTGCTGCTTTTAAGCTTTGTTTGTTTTTTTAATCTCACTTATAAACTTCCCTCTCCCATCAATCCATAAATCAGCTGAGCTGAAACATAATATAGACTGGAAGCTAATAGTCAACAGAACCACAATGGCTAAAAAACTCCATCCATATGGTTTAGATTACTCAAATATGCATTCTAAAATAAAGATTTTTTTTTTCGTTGTTGCACATTTACTAAGCCTTAGGAATGAAAAACGAATATTCTCATTTTACCCCTTCTATCACACGCCCCAAAGTGATATTTAACCCCCGTTTTGAAGCTTTTCCCTCGAATTACACAACGATGGATAGAACTGCATTAATAGAACGGGTTTTACAATTAATAGACTGTTCGTGGTTTGTTATGTGTGACTAACTTGATCCAATAGCCTAACCTATCTTAGTCTAATCTATCTGATAACATCCCATAAAACTACTAATTTAAGAGAGCAATAATCAACTCCCATGCTTTAATACACAATTTAATTTGATTCAGATGTACTGATAATATACTATTGTTTAAACGTCTTACCTTTTAAAAGTGCATCACAAACTGCTGTATCTCTAGGCGCTGCTACTCACTCACACTCACACTCACTCACACTCACTCTCTCTCTCTCTCTCTCTCTCTCTCTCTCTCTCTCTCTCTCTACGGCTCTGGTCTAAAGCTAAAGCGGATCCCGGTCTAAAGGAAATTGCGTAAATGTATGGTTACTGCTGATTGGTCAACACAGTTGCCAGAAAGAAACTCCTTTCCCCAATGAGAAACCGTTCGGCACGCGTCATATTACCTCACGAGAGGGAACGTTTCCTGCCGGACTCTGCGTTTGCTCAGTGCACAGTGCAGAGTAGGTTGGTATTCAGAACGGTCGTGGTTCAGTGTGTTTTCGGTAGTTATTGTATTTAATAACATCGCCATGGTAAATTATTGTGTTTGTGGAGGTTGCACAAACTCCAACCTGACAGGACATCGAGTCCACAGGTTTCCAAACAAGAAAAAGAACGGTGCTATCTTTCGTGCCTGGGTGCGTTTTGTGCAGGTGAAGAGACGGGACTTCACTTCTGCATCTGCTTCGAAAAACGCGGTAGTGTGTAGAGTTCACTTTAGACAGGATGATTATGATCGCAGCGATATGATGGAGTTCAATATGGGATGCCGAAGCAAGAACCAAGTGAGACTCCGAGCTGGTGCGGTTCCATCTGTGCACGCAGCACCTTCATCGGGTCCGTCGTCGTCGTCAGCATGTGGTTCGGCCGCCGGCGGGAGACATGATGGTCACGGATCCATCAGAGGAGCACTTCGACGAAAACGTGAACTGTGCACCGTAAGTATTGTTTTAATTTATTTTATTTTTTAACATTTGCTAACTACAAAATCTCTACGAGAAGAAAACCCAGAGCGACCGCGGAACCTCAACAGCTTGCATCAGTGAGTACTGCTATCTGATACCTCTGTTTCGTTTGTAGACTCTTTGAAAAAGCCTGACGCTTGGAGACATGAATACAGGTCATAAGTGTGGAATAATTAAGATTTTTACCAAGGCTGAATTTATGTGATCCAAAACAGTAAAAACAACAATATTGTGAAATATTATTACACTGTTAAATAAGTTTTATATTTTTTCGATTTGGAAATGGCAAAAAATAATCACTGGTCAGGATATTAGCAAGAATTGCACAAAAACTGTAGATGAAGTAATTTAGTATGGGATAGCTACGCTGGCCGAGAGAGCTAACACGCTGCAACTGAAGAAAACGCATGCAAATAGAAAAACACCCGCAAATTAAGAAAACATCTTCCTCAGTTTCACAACCCATTGGTGCTTCAAATACTCACAATACAACCAAATGCAGAAACGCGCTGCAAACAGACCACAACGGAAATGTTTCCAGGGGACCCCCATCCCACGGAATGTGTTTTTATGCTAATCGAATGTACCCAGTTTTAGCTCGAACCAATGATTGGCTTATAACGCTAGTATATATAGGGCATATAGTAAGTAAAAAGAAATCACTAGTTAATACCACTAACAAGGCTCAAAATAGCCCCACACTAACACGGTAGCATAATGAGGGTACCTAAGTTGCATGCAAACCGAAGCATTGAGAACTTTGTAATTGTACAGACAGTTTGAAGATACTTTATAAAGACAGTAACGTTACACGTCGCATATACAGACAGGAGCCTTCGAACCACGAACGCCGTGCTACGTGAGCTGGTCGAGGAATTACGTTTGTGAAATCTAATTACATGCATGAATTATATCTGTTTATTAAAATATATGGATGACAAACTACAAGGGAAGAAGGGCCCAATACTTTCAATATTTTTACCAAAAACATAGCTCAAGCATTTTCTCTCTGAGAGGAGAATATCGCGTGAAACGTTGTTGCCGGAAAAGGCGTTGTACACGTGAGATATGAACGAACCAGAAGTTGTGAGAAGGGAGAGGGGGTTCAATCTTCAGCTGGCTGGCAGGAGCCGCCACTTGCAGGTCACGTGACCTTACAGTGGCTGGCTGGCAGCTGCCAGTCTGAGCCTGGCATGTCACGTGACCTGTCAGTGGCTGGCTAGTTGTCTGGCAGTCTGCCTTTGGCAAGTTTCAGAAACCATTGATTTTTGATAGTTTTTGTGTTTTGTGTTCCTCCCTTTCTAGCTCATTTATTATGCATCTGTTGATATGATTGTTCTTTAGTATGATTGCTGTTTTGAGGACTGTTATCCCAATATAACCAGTCAAATGGCCGTGATCCGACTGGCAGCTTACAGACGCTTGCTCGACGCTCATCCAGTCAGCCGCGGCTCATAGTGCGAGTATAACGTGTTGCCTGACACTCGCGCTACAAGGAAATAAATTGTTTTCTTATGAATATAATGTCACACATCTATTCTTCTTTGCACGTGTGTTGAATAATAGTTTAAGTGCGACAAGCAATGGCCTATCAGGGCTCCAGACTAACTTTTCCACTGGTTGCACTGGTGCTACCAACTTTCTCAGTTGGTCGCACCAGCATATGATTTGGTCGCACCTTTTTTTTTTTTTTTTTGCTACATGTCATGGGATTAATCAATGCATGCTGATGAATAGTGGTTTTAATGGACCAAGGCTAGCAAAGGCTTTCTGGGTTGCAGCAGAAATACCTGTAATATATTAATTATCATTGCCAAATTTCAGGATTTTCATGGATTTTGGACAGTAATTTTAATCTGTAATTTTAAGCATTTTACATTTGAATTATATACAATCTATCTATTTACATTTGAATCATATTCTATCTATCTATCTATCTATCTATCTATCTATCTATCTATCTATCTATCTATCTATCTATCTATCTATCTATTTATCTATCTATCTATCTATCTATCTATCTGTCTATTATCATCTTTCTATCTTTTAAAAATCATTAAACATTCAAATGTATGCATTACATTTTAAAAGATTAGAGTATTATAATAAACTGATACAGAATTTTCGTTATCAAAGTTTATAGTTGTAACTAAAAGCAGAAATCTCACACTCCTTACCTTCTGCATTTTATAATAATTTCCTTTTCCTCTGTCGAGCGATCGAGAGTAATCGCTCGACAGAGGAAAATATAACCGCTGAAAAGACGTAGGACTAGGAGGAAGGGGCTCTGTGTTTCGTGAGACCATTTTTATCATTTTTATATGCCTTAATTTGTGAATTCGTAATTGGCGCGTTTCACCATCAGTGTGCAATGCGCGTGACGTCTGCGTTCGTCAATAAATAAACTGCACGTGTCTTGTGGAAGAACATTGTAGCCGGAGCTTCTTCTCTCCGTTAATGTCTATGGCGAGTCACGCAGGCACTGGGCTACTCCGCAGCCGAGTCCACCCCGGGATAAAATAGTCCGAATATAAACACTTATTATAGGCGTACCGTAGTGATTCAGAATAAGTCAAAAACACGGTTTGGAAAATGGATTCATGATGTAGCCTACTCGTTCATTTTGAACATAAGTTACGGACTGCAGCAGCTGATACAACGGCGTTCAGTTGCTCAAGCGTCCACTCGCACAAATGCGACCACATAGCATTTTAACTCGCACATTCTCAAAAAATGGTCGCATTTGCGACCAATTTGGTCGCAGTCTGGAACCCTGCCTATATAGATGATACAATCATACTAAAGAAGATAATCATATCAACAGATTCCTAATAAATGAGCTAGAAAGAGAGGAACACAAAACACAAAAATCAATGGTTTCTGAAACTTGCCAAAGGCAGACTGCCAGACAACTAGCCAGCCACTGACAGGTCACGTGACATGCCAGTCTCAGACTGGCAGCTGCCAGCCAGCCACTGACAGGTCACGTGACCTGCCAGTGGCGGCTCCTGCCAGCCAGCTGAAGATTGAACCCCTACTTTGAGAAGGAGCGAACAGTAGTACGTATAACGTTACATATTGAAGAGAAGAATATGGTTCGTGTTTGTGCTTTTCCCGGCTGCGATAAGAAAATGAAACGCTACAATCCGGAAAGTTTTCACAGACTTCCTCTGCAGAATAGTGATATTTTGAAACAGTTGCTGGTCATATTACACGTTGATGTCGAAACACCGGTAGAAACGCTTCGAGAGATGGACTACTGGGTCTGCAGTAACCATTTCGACAAGGACGACTTCATCTTATCCAGAAGTGCCTCTGACCCTCCCAGAAGAAATCACCTCAAGAAAAGTGCTGTACCGAAAGCCCTGTTACGAATAATTTGGATGAGGTAATGTGTGAATTTGTTTGGTCATTGATCTACTAGACCGGAATCAAGCTAGCAGTTCGTTTGTAACGAGGTGGGGGAGGTCTCTGTTTGGTGTCAGTTTATTTATTTATTTTTTCTGTTGCGTTCAGTGCTTCTGCTTCTTAGACTTTGAGATAAGCACGTCCCAGCCGGGTTCGTCACTTATTGGGGTCCCCTGGAAACATTTTTGTCGTGGTCTGTGCTATTTCCCGCTCGTTACTATAATTTGGCTGTGTTGTGAATTTGCAGCGCGTTTCTGTATTTGGTTGTGTTGTTCTTTATCTTGTATCATTAATAAACGTGACACCATTATCAGACAGAGCTATTGTTATGAGATTTTTATAGTTGGCTTTCAAATACTTTGGAAGTTAGGACACCATTGAAGTTGTCCTAAAGTTAAGACTGTTTTTAGGATTTTTTTGTGGAGTTAAGATGCTATAATACCCTTTTCCTATCCATAGTTTAGATAAGATTATGCACTTGTGACAATTATGACAATTATGACAAGAAATGTCATCCTGTGATCAGGGGCGTAGCCAGGATATTATTTCTGGGGGGGCCAGCTTGGGCCAGTCTTTTATTTGGGGTGGCACTTGATTGTCAAAAACTACTATTTTAAAACTCACGCACCGCATCACTCAGAGTAGCGGTTTTCCCGTGGCTCGTCAGGCCATAAGCCAGGGGTCGGCAAGTAGGGTTAGCATCGGGCCAAAACATTTTTTTTTACACTAGATGGTGGGATCATAATTAAAGATATTAATTGATGAAAAATGCTACTAGAATTGCCTGTGACTGTTACAGTGTCTTTTGTAACTGGTAGTGAGCTGTTCCTCTGTGTTAAATCCTGTAGTAGGACAGTCATTAACAAAAAGCCACATTTGTGTGGCGGTGTCCGGTTTTTACACTGGATAAACTAATAAAGCAGTAGTGACTAGGGATGAGTCACGATTTTCGAATATTTGATTTGTTAATTTAATTATAGAATATCGAATAGGTTGTGTGATTATTGTTTAAAAAAATCCCCATGTTTTCAGTGCTGATTCAATAGTGACGCCGTGTTCATGTAACCAGAGGGTGACGCTGCCAATAATGCAAAAGCTGTCTCGAGGAACCGGGTAAAAGTAATGATTATGAATGTTTCAAATATGGCAAGGAGACATTTTAATTGTTTTTTAATAAATTAGTGTTTTCAGTGTCGGCTGAAATAGTGACTGCAGTAGTTCACTCGCCTATAGAGAGACATGCACATTTCTTACAGATTACATAAGCAGAGAGTAGTCGGTTTCTAATTTCGTTTTGAATTGTTTCGTTTTAAGCTTTCTATATATATTTCTCGTGTCTGTGAGGCAGCTTAAACGCTGAGTTTCGGTTCATTTATGAGACGAGCTCCAGTTCATGAGCAATGCAATCTCGCCGGCGCCTCCGTGTCCTGATTATATTGTTTGCTTCTTTATTAAATCCAGGCAATTTGTTGATGAAACACTGATTAAAAATAAGATACAAATGATACAAAACGAAATTCACTTTTTAGAAAGGCTTTCTACAAAAAAAAACTTAATGAAGTGGTCAAAATCATGTCTGACCCACTCCCGATATATTGCGCCATCTTGCAACACATCCCGCCTTGCTAAAACACACATGTGGGAGATGCGGAATGGATAACAATAATACAAACAATAAAAGAGGACTAAGAATAAGCCCATTAATGGCATTTTTGAGTCATGCTCTTAACAAACTGTGTTTTATTTCCTCTTTCCATGTTGTGAATAATAAATGTGTATCAATGGAAGTAGCACCAGACGTGATAGCGGCGCGTACATTCAAAAAAAAAAGACCATTCGTCTAAAATGGATTTTACGCGTCGTTTACCTGTTAGTTACGGTGGTATCCAGTGGTTAGCTGCTAGTCTTTATTAAGCACTGTCAGAATGCAGGCACGTAATGTCTTGCACTGTTGATGGGGGCGTGACCCAACATGTTGCTAATGTGGGGCTTGTAGCGTAACTGACAAATGACTTGATAAAAAAAAAAATAATGCATACATTTCAGCTTCCTTTAGACCGTTTCTGTTCAGGAGGTTTTTATTAAATTACATTTATTTCCCCCCTCCTCAGACTGGGGGTGGGGCCGTGAGGTTTGGGGGGCCGGCAGGGGGGCCGATCCTTGACCAGTGGTGGCCGTGGCCCCCCCTGGCCACCACGTAGCTCCGCCCCTGCCTGTGATAGCTTTTGTCCTAAATGAGGTCCTAACTGAAAATGCCATGGTTACCAAACAGATCAGATATGATTCTAAAGTTAGGATATTTCTGTAATGTGGGCGCAGAAAGTACTCCAAAGCATTAAATTACTTTTCACAGTGAAGCAGCTCACCAATACCAGCAGCTAAAAAGACACTGTATTGTCCTCCATGTGTCACTGTGGTAGAGATGCATTCATTATTGTATTTCTCACCAGATCTTCAAAGACGCTGCTCTAGTGCATTACCATGCAACTCTTGTTTCATTGTGATTCATTACTCCACACAATTTTTGCTGAACCACTCTTCTTTGCTGAGTCAAACTTCCCATATTCTGCTAAACTTAATTATTGGTGTTTTTCTGAGACCGCAATGGCTAATTAAGGATACTTTGAAAGCATTGGATCCCACCCTCCCTTCAGAGTGTCTCCAAAGCCACAGCTTCTTCAAAACAAAAGCATCACGAGAGACAGTATTAAAGGTGTAGTTCACTTTTAAAATGAAGATTACCCCATGATTTACTCACCCTCAATCCATCCTAGTAGTGTATATGACTTTCTTCTTTTAGACGAATACAATCGGAGTTATATTAATAAACACCCTGATGCTTCCGATCTTTATAATGGCATTGAATTGCAATCATCAGTTTGAAGCTCAAACAAGTGCATCCATCCATTATAAACAGACACCACACGGCTCCGGGGTGTTAATAAAGGCCTTCTGAAGCAAAGCGATGAGTTTGTGTAAGAAAAATATTCATATTTAAAACTTTATAAATTAAAATAACTAGCATCCTGCCAAACGAACATATGGATTCGAGTCTAAACCGCAACTTATGATGTCGGATACATGTATTATTTTTAACACATTGTTTTGATTAATGAGTAAATAATAGGAAGAGACATTTATGATTGACAATCAGAACGATCGAGAGAACAAATATTTGATGGAGCAGACCACAATCAGCAGAATTCCAGTGATGGTGTAAATAATCTTGTGACACTTTCTTCTCGGGCAGATAATGATGGAATAGGTGATTCAGGAACCCTTATATTAATGAACTAACACAAGCACATGGAAAAGTATATGTAAACCCCACACATTTCATGTCTCCAATTTCAACTCCAAAAAATCCTCAATTCTTGCATGGCTCCAATTGGGATTTTCTGCCATAGAATTATATACATATTCATTCAAACAGTAATTACATTTTTGTGTGTCTTTGTATTTAGGGAAGGCCACCCATAAGGAAGTCATCACACAAACTGTGTCTAAAATCACGGACTGAGGCTCCACAGTCAAAGGCCATTGAGCAGCATCAGGAGAGCAGAGCATTTGGACAAAATGGTAAGAAAACACAGTGAGCTTTACAATTGTAATTTTGGCTGTTTTAAATTTTAAATTGCCCTGTCTTCTTCCAAGTTACTTTGGCTGGATTTGACTGGGGTAGTTACCTTGAGAAAAGTGGCTTCCTCGCTGCCCCTGTATCCTGCTTCAGACACGTGAGTGATTTCTATCCACCAAGTTCTTGTTGAAATGTACCTGTAAAATAAATGTGGTGGATGTAATAACATATTACATGATGTGCAGTGTTGGGAACGTTACTTTAAAAAAGTAATTAGTTATAGTTACTCACTACTTGTTCCAAAAAGTAACTGAGTTAGTAACTCAATTACTCTATAATAAAAGTAACTCGTTACCAGGGAAAGTAACTATTTGCGTTACTGTTAAAAAAAAAGTTGCTATATGTCAAAGAATTTAGATTTTTTTTTTAGCAGTTTTCACAATTCAGTTGAAATGAGTAGAACAGACAGGTGTTTGTACATAACTTTCTATATTTATTGCACGTCGACAGACAGCAAGAGGTTTATCCTGCACTTCACTTCACTCCACTTATTAACCCACCTCCCACAAGCTGTGTGAGCCACGGGTGCGTTCAGATTACACAGTTTATTCAATCAATACATAACGCACATAGGCGTAGATTTTGTCATGAGTCAGTTTGTACCCACCACTTTTTGGAACGAATAAATAAAACATCTCCACTTAACTAGCAGAGCATTCATTTAGTTTGCTATTAAATAAGAGATCTAGCGTTAAATTGTTTTGGTTTTGAACTCAAGCTGAGCGCTCGTTGCCGCTGCTATCAGTTGCATACAGTTGCTCTTGTGGCTCGCGCGCGCAGTCTTCACTCGGACGTGCTCTTCAATCTATCGCCATTGTGGAGACTCTCTATTCATTCCGGTGAAATCACGAAATAAAATGCACACAAACGTTTCCCTGCTTGATATAGACTGTAACCACTGATGAACATATTCCGTTTTGATGAGAGAACAAAAAAAACTATACTAGCGTGGATTAGAACCCATAACCTCTGACATGCTTGGCAAAAGTTCTACCACTAGACCATTTAAGAACTCAAACAGTATTGGCGGATCGATGGGTTTATTTACGGGTTGAGCAGAGAGACTGCACAGTTTGACAAGTGTGTACCCAGCATTTCTGAAAAAGCACTTCTGAATGCTTCTCTGTCCCCAGCACATTTCAAACCAAACTGACGCCCGTGGTAACGCACCGCATTTAACGTCCAGTAACGTTAACACCGTTGTAACGACGGGAAAAGTAATTAGTTAGATTACCCCGTTACTGACAAAATAACGTCGTTACCTAACGCCGTTATTTTAAACGGCGTTATTCCAATCACTGATGATGTGTAAATTTTAGGGCTGTCAGTTAAACGCGTTATTAACGGCGTTAACACAAACCCATTTTAACGGTGCTAATTTTTTTATAGTGTGATTAACGGTCTTTTTGGCCTTGCAAACGTTGTAGTTTTTTCACATGCTTTTGCACCAGGATGCGGCATGCCCGGCGCTGCCCTATGAAACATATTAATTTCAATGGTTTGCGCCGCGCGAGGACGTTTTGTTGCTTCGTCGACCAAAGCGCAAGCGGATTCTAGACCGGAAACAAAACAACAGGCACGCCGCACACACACTTGTTTGGGTCTGCGAGCCGGCCAAATAGTAGGTTAACTATACGTTTTGAGTGGATGACGAGCGCAAGACCCCGAAATGGATACCAATAAGATTCTGAATGGAAAGTTTACTTTTAAAAAGTTGCAAAATGGTTCCATTGTACAAGACCAAAGCGATCTGTGTGTTTTGCCGTTGTGAACTGAGCTATCATCATCACAGCACGTCCAGTCTGAAATACCACTTCATGATGGCCAAGCGCACACACACAGCTGATGCGAATTCTCCGCCCCCTCGTCAATATCAGGACCTCGTCAGTATTTCTTTCACCCTTTTATTGATGGACAGTGTTACATTGTGTGAGAGATTATTTGCTCCAAGTGAGAATGTTAGTGTGAAATCCAGTTGCACCTCATTGCAGTACACAAGATCCAGGGGGCGGAGTTGGATCCAGATCTAAGGGGTGGAGATGGGTGGGGTTAGGGATCAGGGGGCAGAGTTGGAAAGGTTTAGGTATATGAAAGGTGGGAGGAGTTGGATTTGGATCCTACTCCTCCCCCTGGATTTCGTGTTCTGCAGTGAGGACCATCTTGTGAAATTGAACACAGTATATGCCAATGTTGTTTTCAATAAAAAAAACATTTGCACAAAGCAAGCCGATCCACTTTTCCATGTTGATAAGAGCATTAAAATGAGAAAAAATAATGGGACAAAAAGAAATCAAGATACATTTAGAATAGATAAAATTGTGCGATTAATTACGATTAATCGTGAGATAACTATGACATTAATCGCGATCAAATATAATCGTTTGACAGCACTAGTAAATTTCCTTCACATTATTTTTGCTATTGCATTATAATGGTCATTATTGCCCATTTCACAGGCGCCACTCTGTGCTCAATGGGACGACATCTTTGTGGGGTTAAAAGTGGAGGTTTTGAACACCCATACAGCCTTGTACTGGATCGCCACTGTTGTACAGCTGACAGGTATATAAACTCTTGTTTCCTTCACCACTGCTGAACACTAATGCAAATCAATATTATATATTTTATTATTTCTATCAAAATATGAATATATTATTTTTTAAATTACTCTACCGTTCAAAAGTTTGGGGTTAAGACTTTTGAAAGAAGTCTCTTATGCTCAACTATAAGAAAAAAAGTAATATTGTAAACTATTTCAATTTGAAGATCAGGATAAATTGTAGGGATGCACCGAAATGAAAATTCTTGGCCGAAACCGAAAACCGAAACAGAGAAAAACCAAGGCCGAAAACCGAAACACTGAAAGAAATGATGCCAATTATTAGTACCATTGCATTTATGGCTATGACTGTGTACAAACTTTACTAAAATCATGGCAATGCAATTGCATAAATTAATATAAAATTTTCAAAGAATAAATCAATTACAAATTATGCAAATATTTATTTATTTAGCACAATGCACAGTATAAAATAAAATTCAAACTTAAATGTTTAACTTGACCCCACTCATGTGTACATTAAATGATAATCTACTGGCCTGCAGAAAGGTTTTAAAATTAAATGTTCTCTAAAACAAAGCCGAGCACGAACTTCTCATCACACCAGCACCCAGTTTGCACGTCTAAATTAGTTGCTTACATTTTAAAAAATGAGCATACAATAGTATAAAAAGCATTTTTAATGAACAAAGGTCCATGTTTAATACAAATGTACACGAAACTTAATGAAATATGTTTAGTGAAATTAGAAAATAATTAAAAGAGCATTAATTTAGTTGTATACATACATGTTCCCATGTACATATTTTTTTGTAATGTCACAAATAATAATCCCAGGGTTTACAAGATTATTTTTGTATTGGTGGTGGTATACTAAAAAATAAACATTTGTCACGTGTTTATGATATCTTTCTTCTCACCTATTCCTGATGGTTAGTAGAGGACAGTTACTTGAGTCGCTCCCTGTCGTTTCAAAGAATAGAATAGTACAACGGCGAGCGCGTCAACTATAAACGCCTCGACCGTTTGGAGAGGTGCGCGCGCTGTCTATGGAGACTCGCGCTGCGGAGGCAGGCGAAAGTATAAACAAGGCTTCCTCGCGGGTTCAGATATATATATATAATACTGAAATACGTCCACACCGCAGACACGTTGCTTCAGACAGGCACGTGCAGGTCGCGGTTTCTGTTTGCGTCATCACAACATTTCGGCCGTATTGTTTCGGTGATAAAAGTCTTTCGGCCAAAAACCGAAAATGCACTTTTGGGCCATTTTCGGCCGAAAATTTTCGGTGGCCGAATATTCGGTGCATCCCTAATAAATTGTACTTATTTTGTCTTCTGGGAAACATGTTAGGTTTCTTCTGTAGCTTCTAAAGGGCTGTGCTAAATGAAGAAGAAAAAAAGAACAAAATAAGAAAATCTTCGTCCTGTTCAGAAGTTTTCACCCCCGGCTCTTAATGCATCGTGTTTCCTTCTCGAGCATCTGTGAATTTTTTCACCTTTTGTAAATAGTTGCGTATGAGTCCCTCAAGTTGTTCTCGGTTTGAAAAGATGCATATTATATTTGTACTGTATTTTATTTTACCCAAGTTTTGTGTTTGCAGTCTGAATAAAATGTAAATGAGTTAAACAGACTGCACAAATACATATACAAAAGCAGTAAAGAAACGATACTCATTAAACAATACAATACTCTTTCTAATTAAAAACAAAAAATATAGTGTACTGTGATTCATAAACGTGGGGACAGGTGACAGAGGAAACTTAGGTTTTGGAAGTTATTGGTAAATTTAAACCAAGAGGTTTTAAAGTTACACATTTACAGAGTAGTTTGGAATTTAATAAATGTTATTTTAATGAAACATTCATTTTTATTATGGGGATTAATAGGATGTTGTGTGATAAATTGATTCAGTCTTTGTCATATTGTGTTATGTGATGTGTTTCTCTCAGGCTATAAAGCTCTTCTACGCCTTGAAGGTTTTGAGGATGATGACAGCAATGACCTGTGGTGTAACTTAGGAACGACTGATGTTCATCCTATAGGCTGGTGTGCACTGAATAACAAGCTCCTGGTCCTTCCTCAAGGTGAATGTTTACACTAAGTCATTAGTAGGGGTGTCACGATTCTCCAAATCTTCGATTTAATTTTCGATTCTAAGGTCACGGTTCGATTCGATTCTCGATTTTTACATTTATTTTTTTTAAAGCACAGGTTGCTATGCCATTTTTAGACTAGACTTTTATGCAATATAATATCTGACCTTTGTTCGCAATGTACCACACTACATTGTCAAATTTAAAACATTTATTAACAACATAAAGTGCTTATAATTAGTGCTGTAGCGGCGCGTCGACGCTTCGTCATATTTTTGAGTCGACACTTCTTTATTTATTTCTTTTTTGCACCGTTCCCGGTGGTATAGCTCGCCACACACACGTGGGAGACCGAAACATTGCAGAATAGGATGAAGACAAATAGAAGTGAATGTGCTTTCCATTAAATGAACCACACACAGTAAACAAACCCTTAAAAAAAACTTTGCAATTTAGACGCGCAAACTGGGTGCCGGCCGGTGCGGTGAGACATATGCTCGGGCAGATTCGGCTTGAAGTCGTTCAACCTCGGACGCACCGCCGTGCGCGCTGTTGCAAAAAAAAACGTGCACACAGCCGAGATGGGGTCTTGCCGGTCTTGCGCACCCAACGCCTAATTTTTGCCACGCGCACCTTCGCGCTCGTGCGGACGCGTCGGAGTAAAGCCTTGTTTATACCTTTTTTTACAGTCTATGGTTTATACTCGTGTCAGCGCGCTCTGATCGGTAAAGGGGCACAGACCTCTCCCGAATCATCTCCAGCACTCAGCCTCCGATGCACCACTAACTCCGCCTCCGTTTCCCTCGTAAGCTGATATTAGTATTGAAACATTATCTTTGATAAAAAATGTTTGTAAATATTTGAATAACACGGTTTTGGCGGTTATAGAGTTCTAATGACGGTGTTCAAATACATAATATAAGACGTTAGCCAGCTTATAGTATCATGATTCAGTACAATAGTTCGTAGGCTATTTATTTTAGATACATTATGTTTTTTTATTAATCGAGCAGCAGAAAAATAATCGTTATATTAATCCCCCAATTAGTCGTTAGATTAGTCGACTAATCGATAAAATAATCGTCCGACTAATCGTTTAATTAATAATCGTTTACCCCAGCCCTACTTATAATATAATATAATAACTTGTAGGGATGCACCGATCCGATACTCAGAATCGGTATCGACTCCGATACTGCCATTTTTGCCGGATCGGGTATCGGTCAGACGAGGCCGATCCAAATCCGATATTGTGCGTGTACTATTCTGTGTCATTGTTAAGCCCCACAAAAGGCACAAAAACATTATAAAGCACCATAAAGTTTGCGTGCACTATATTACAAGTGTTCTGAAGCCATTATAAAGTATAATGTGAGATAATGTACATTTCAGTCATTAAATTCAAGATCTCGTAAACTTTTCTCTCCGCTGCGGCTGTCAATCATTCTCCATTCAGCATTCAAACAGCGCGTAGCATTCGGTTACAGCAGTCAACACAATAATAACTCTCTCCAAGATGATTTACAATTATACTTGATCTGTAGATAAAGGTCTATGGTTTCGCATAAAACAACTTTATCTTGCTTGACTTCATTGCTGTAACTTAATCATGTTACTTTCTACCGGGTGTCGGTTAGATCACAACACTAGAGTAGAGTCAGAGCACTATAATCGTTGTTCACACGCACAGTAACTGAAATTTAAAACTGTTAAAAGAAAAGGCTTAAACTATTGCATAGATAGATACTGTATAATACACTACGCATCAATGTCTTTCTTTTGTGATTTGAACTTTTCAATGCGGACTCGATGCGCTGTGCGCTGTGACTCCATATTGCTTCAAGCGCATCATTCTGCGCTCGGGATGCGCATAAGCGCTTTGTGCCTCACTGTATTGCAGCCTTTCATATCATAATGCAGTGATGCAATGAAAGATTATTAATAGCCTTTCTTGTTCTTTCCTATCCATCATATGTTGCTGCCTCATTAAACAGCTGTGCTATACATTTAAAACATGTCTCAATTTTATAGTAGCCTATAGCTATATATAAAATAATTTATTTTTATCTTTTTTTATCTGTTTTTCATGAATGCATTTTACAACAATACAAAGAGCAATGTGTAACCTTTTACCAGATTTAGTGTTACACTTACGGTCTCTTATTTGTTCCCCACTAAATGTTTTTTTTCACTAAATGTTTAGATTTTATACAATTATTGTGCACTCATGATTTTTCTAGACTAAATTTTACTGCTGAATTATCCACTAATCTAGTTTATAATAGCATTTTTATTATAGATTTTGATCATTAATTTTTGGGATTTGTTGTTTTTCTTTATAATGTTGTCTGTATTAAGTAGATTGTGTGTTAACACAGAAAATAGTGATTATCAGTTCAACACACAGAGAGTTATATAAATTCTACTTGATTTTAAAAAAACTCGGATCGGTATCGGTCGATACTCAGAATTTTTGGTATCGGATCGATTCTGGAAAAAATTGGTATCGGTGCATCCCTAATAACTTGTATCTTTAGTCAATTGGAAACTTAAGCAAAATAACCTGCCATCTAGTTTTTCTTTTGTAACTGCAGTCTTCTTCACAGAAGATGACATTCAAGTTCACAAAACAAACACAGTTGTTGGTTTAACAGATAAATCTATGTTTTTATGGTGCCTGCAGAGATGCCCTGCCATGTTAGTCGTGCTGCCAGTGGAAGAATATAGTACACGCACATAGCAGAGCTTGCAAACTGTGGGGTTTTTTGAAGCGCGAACGTTGAACGCGAACATTGTCAACATAACATAACATGACTTTTTTAATTCGAAGTTCGAGATTGTGACTTAATTTTGGTCGAAATCGTGACACCCTTAGTCATTAGGTTTAAATGCCATAAAAATGCTACATCTTGACCATTTTTTTTTGTCCTACATACAGAGTTCCACCAGCATATTAAAGACTGGAAATCCTACCTGATGGAGAGACTAGTTGGAGCACACACACTTCCTGTTGACTTTCATGTCAAGGTAAAGGCAATGTAAAATTAGTAATCAATAGAGCTGGGTATCGTAACAAAATTTTCGATACGATACCTTGACTTCGATACTGGTTCCTGAACGATACTTTTTTCGATACCAATTTTATGAAATCCGTTTTAACAATATTACAAAACCTAAAAAAAACTTAATTTTTTTCAGTTTGTTGACTTTATTTACACTCATATTTGAGTCTGTAAAAAAGCACCAATGCTAAAGTTTACTAATCATTTAACACCATGTTCTTTACTTCAATGAGCTCATTGTTTCTGCCTTAACTTAATGCATTGTTTAACAATAAAACTGAATGAAAATTCATTTAAATGCATTACACAGTCACCTCTGATAACAGATCACTCTAAATTGCAATTTAGACACACTTTCTGTAAAGCTGCTTTGAAACGATATGTATTGTGAAAAATGCTTTACAATTAAATGTGAATTGAATTAAATTAAATATAGGCTACTGGGGTGCGGCATATATGCCTTACGCTCAGCACGCATAAAGCTTGCCGCAAAGCACTGGCGAAAGTAGCCTATTGATTGTGGATGTGTCAGGAAAAAATAGCGAGGAGATATTTTAATTGTTTATTAATAAACAAGTGTTTTCTGAGTGTGTTGGCTGCAAAGATGAATATGACTCGTCATTCCTGCAGTAGTGAACGCGTGCGCGTGCACCTATATGGATTGCATAATCAAACTATTTCTAATTGTTTCGTTTAAAAGTAGACACATTTTGACCGTCTATAGGCCTATTTCTCATGTCTGTGTGAGGCAAGTATCCTATACGCTGACTTTCTGTTCATTTGTGATGTGCTCCAGTTCTTGTAGTCGAAGACGGATAAATTTTCTACCCTCAAGTCTATTCTGTGCGCTTTTAAGTCCCTTATCAGATTTATCGTGTTGCCGGTCTTGGCAGCAATTATCTTGTCAAAAATACTGCTTCGCGTGCTTCTGGTATTGAGTCTGGTACATAGGTAGGGACACTTTTGATCTTTTCCACATATTTTCTATCTATCTGGGTTGGGACGCTTACACACACACACACACACACACACACACTACAGCCTCATGTGCGACGAGCCACGTCTATGGGGAACCGCGTAAACTAGTGTTTTTCTGCCACAGCCAATCATGCTGCATGCTTATTGTTTCACTGACGTTGACGAGATTAACCCCTTAGGTACCGAAAATCAAGACATGTTTCGATACTCGATAGTATCGAGGCAATTCGGTCGGTACCTAAAAAGTATCGAACTCGATACTCAGCCCTGGTAATCAATTGACCCCATCTGATTTTCTTTCATTTCTGCTTAACTGTTTTCCTCTCTTTCCCATCTGTATGTGTTTCAGATGACAGACAGTTTGAGGTGTCCGTTCAGACAGGGGTTTCGTGTGGAGGTG
This sequence comes from Tiaroga cobitis, assembly GCA_030578255.1. Lineage (NCBI taxonomy): Eukaryota > Metazoa > Chordata > Actinopteri > Cypriniformes > Leuciscidae > Tiaroga > Tiaroga cobitis. Next base: position 11,810,748 of record CM060610.1, read on the forward strand.
GTCGATCGCTCACAGGTGAGCCGTACCCGTTTGGCAGTGGTGGATACTGTCATAGGAGGGCGACTCAGACTGCTGTATGAGGATGGGGGACTGGGACCCTCAGGCGAGGTGCTCTCAGATTTCTGGTGTCACATCCAGAGTCCTTTAGTACACCTTGTTGGCTGGTCTGAAAGAGTGGGGCACTCAATCAAAGAAACGGGTGAGAAGAAACTAGCATCTATAGATTGAGTCAAGCCTAGAAACCCACAGATAGACAAAATGTCAGTACAAACATGAAGAGTCTAAAACCTTTAAATGAGATGAAAATTACAGAGCTTCGCACAGGATGTGGGGAGGGGATAAACGAGATATTGTGGCCATGGATTTATTCCATTTTTGTTTATAATTCAATTTGTGGATGCTGAGGGCGGGATGGGAAGGTAGTTTATGGAAGCACATATGTAAGTACTGGTTATCTTGTATTAGGGATGGCTCGATACCACAATTTTGGCTTCGGTACGATACCAGAACCTAATACCTCGGTATCGATACCACAGGTTAAAAAAAAAACAGTCTCAAAATTTAAGTGACACTTAAACACTGCTTGAAACTCTCCACTACCAAATGTGCAAAGAAAAGGTATCAAAATGTAAAAAAAATTAAATAATAATAATTCAGTGATTAATACATGTCATTTCATTAGATTAATGAAATGACATGTAAACCATTAGCTGTCATGCATCAACAGAGAATTATCAACATTTATTGCATTTATTCATCTTGGGTTGGTTACTGTTTGGGTTCATATTAGTTTAATGCATTGCATATTGGAATGTTAACATGCTAAACATGTATTAGTATATTTAATTTGCTAGGTCATTTAATTACTGATTGATATAGATTAATAAATGCTATAATACTGTTAGGTCAGGTTACCTAATGAATGTTGACAAATGTAGCTTAATTGTAATATTAGTAATATTCATATTACTACTATTACTCTCTCTCTCTCGGCTTATTCCTTTAGGGGTCGCCACAGCGGCACTAATGTGCCATTCATTTTACTATCACTAATACTATAGCGTGTCATGCAAGCAGATTTGAGCTTTCGTGTTTACCGTATCATATGTAATTGATAAGCTCTCACGTATGTGCGCTGTTCAGTGTTCAATAAGTCTAAATTAAATCAGTTGAATGATGGACTAACCTGTCGATCTCTGAACTCTTTGAACAAGTCAAGATGAGCAACTGATAAGTCAAGTGCTTAGGCAGATTTGATGTGTTGCCTCCCCGTTTGCAGAGTGGTGCATTGAGATCTGTTTCATTACTTTTGTAGGCAATGTAATGCCTTATTTCACTCATACTGCTCTCTCTATTTATTCATTTTGGGTGTGTAGAAATTCATTTGATCCATCCTGTTCCTCTCTTGTCACCGTTTGCTAGGGCTGAGAATCGATTCCAAAAAGAATCGATTCCGAGGCGTTAGGAATTGAGAGTCGATTCCATTAAGTGGAATCGACTCCTCCTTTAAGATTTTTTTATTAACACAAACCGCGGCCTGTAACCGATTTCATTTGTCAACACAATCACGTCACCTGTAAATAAATAAAGTTCAGACTAGATAAATGGATCCAGTCGTGACACAGAGTATGGTTTAGGCCGGGTAGGATGATTATTTCAGCATTAGGCAATCAGTGCAATGACTGACCCAATGAAATCTTTAGAATCGGTTGCTTGGCGGGGTTTGATCTTACTCGTTGTAATTTAGGACAAGTAATACATCTGATTTATGAAATCAATCGACAAAAATCAATCACACTCACGCGACGAAGAATGCCTCCAAGGTCAAGTCTGGCCCTACGTTACGTGAGATTCGACAAAAAAATGCCAAATTTGCGATAAATTTAGCAAAACAACATCCCCAATGATAAAACATCTTAGGGCCGTTCACAAAAATAATATATGAAGCCATATAGTATAATGTGAGAAAGAAATGAATTTTTAAGTCATTAAATTCAAGTTCACGTAAACTTTTCCCTGTCAGTCATTCCCTGCAGCGTTCAAACAGCGCGTCGCGTTCGGTTACGACAGTAAAAGATAAAACTCTCCAAGATGATTCAATGTTACTATTATTATACTTGATCTGTAGATAAAGTTCTATGGTTTCGCATAAAATGAAAAATAAAATGCCGCACTGTATTGGAGTCTTTCATAATCATATCATTATAGACTTTTTGCGCAATGAAAGATTATGAATAGCCTTTTTTGTTCTGTTCTGTTCTGTCCTCTCTATCATATGTTGCTGCCTCATTAAACAGCTGTGCTATACATTTAAAAAAAGTCTTACATATATATATATATATATATAATTGATTTTTATCTTGTTTTTCATGAATGTATATTTTACAACAATGCAATGTGTAATGGTTTACCAGATTTAGTGCTACACATATTGTCTCTTATTTGTTCCCCACTAAATGTTTTTTTTTTCACTAAATGGTCAGATTTTTTACAATTGTTTTTCTAGACAAAATTTTACAGAGGTATCCACTAATCTAGTATAATGTAATTTTTGTCATAGGTTGATAATATTTGTTTTGTTTGTTTTGTTTTTCTTTAGCTATAATGAAGTTGCCTATATTATTAAATTGTGTTTAACACACAAAAGAGTGATTATCAGTTCAACACTAGTTACAGAAATTCTACTTGATTTTTTTTTTTTTTTTTACCGCGCTGGTAAAGTTGACGAGTCGTTGAACACAGCAGGAGAGAACGCCACGTTAGCCAGCAGCTCCGGTGGAACATTATTAGCTAACGCTACGGAGGCCATAACCCATGGCTGAAGTTAAGTTTCTCTCCCCAGGTTTGCAAAAAATGCATCTCAAAATGCATCAGATTGATGCTTTAAAATATGGAATATTTAAAATTTTCTTCCGGGGGAGCATGCCCCCGGACCCCCCTATGTCTATGCCCCTAGTAATATCCTTCTAACCTATTTCACCCCAGACCGGTTTTCATGCATGGAAGTAAATGCCTCGTTATATTTATGACCAAGCAGCACTCGCAATAGTCTAATTGGAAGGACAACTGGATTTGCAACGATCGCTTTGTCACGCCCGATGTAGAGAGATGTGTGGAACGGTAAGACGCAACAATGTTAGACACGGTGTTGGTATTAAAAAAATTCTTGGAATCGATTCTTTTCGTTACCAGAAACAGGAATCGGAATCGATTCCAAAAAATCCGGAATCGAACAGCCCTACCGTTTGCCGGTTTCGCATGACCCGCGTCAGTTTAGGTGGCGCACTGTCGCCTAGCGGTGAACTTCGAAACAGCAGCGCATCAAATACCGAATTGAACAAAATTATGATATTGTACCGTTTGAAATATAATATATACCGGTATTTTTGCAGTACCGGTATACCGCGCATCCCTATCTTGTTCCATAAATATATGGTTTAAAAAAAAAATTGTTCCCATAACAGATCCTATTTTCCCCTTGTTTTAGTTAAATGGTTGTCAGTCGTGGGAACAATTACACTAAAATTATTTGAATAAAAAATTGGCCACAAATTATTGAATCCTGGGATCAAATTCTTGATTTGTGATCACAATATTTTTTCTTCCATATGTTTTGTGTGGGGCTTCATTAAAAAAAGAAGGGTTTTTTAAAAAACTAAATATTTTTGTATGGAGGACCAAAAAAGAAAAAAACTAAACAACTGTGTAAGATAAAATAGCTTTGGTTTTTTCCATATTCTTCACTCTGCCTTTTTGCCAGTAGGTTATTTGTAATGATGTCATGCATGATTTTTCTGACACAGATGAAAATGTAAACATGGGTAGCCATCCAGCATTTCATAAAGTCCTTCAAAACAGTGTGCCAGATCAGTTTAATAAGGTTAGTGCATACACCATGAACTAAAATATTCTTTTTTTTTTTACATTTTGTGTTAATGTTAGTTTAACAATCTTATGTCATGTATAGGGCTGACTTCTAATATTCGAGGATTCGACGATTTGATTCGGAGAGGTCTGATTCGAATAGTAGGGAAGTGTTATGTAACCAATAGGGGTGTGACGGTTATTATATAACCGTGAGACCGACGGTTATAGTTGAACACCGTCATTAGAACTCTATAAACCGCCAAAACCGTGCTATTAAAATATTTTTTACAAAATTTTTTATCATCGAGAATGTTTAAATACTAATATCAGCTAACGAGGGAAACGGAGGCGGAGTTAGTGGTGCTTCAGAGGCTGAGTGCTGGAGATGATTCGGGAGAGGTCTGTGCCCCTTTACCGATCAGAGCGCGCGCTGACACGGAGTAAAGCCCTGTTTATACTCGACGTGTCCGCACGAGCGCGAAGATGCACATGGCAAAAAATTACGCGTTGGGTGCGCAAGACCGGCAAGACCCCATTTCGCTTGGCTGTGTGCACAGCTTTTTTTGTAACAGCGCGCGAGACGCCGCATCCGAGGATGAACGACTTCAAGCCGAATCTGCCGAGCATGTAGACTACGTCTCACCGCACCGGCACCCAGTTTGCGCGTCTAAATTGCAAAGTTCATTGCAAAGTTTTTTTTGTTAAGGTTTTGTTTACTGTGTGTGATTTATTTAAAACAAAGCACGTTCATTGCAACGTTTTTTTGTTTTTGTTAAGGATTCATTTAATGGAAAGCACATTCACTTCTAGCTATCTCGCTGTTCATTTTAAATAAACGTAGAGCGAGTTGTCCTATTACAGACGAACAGTTATTCAACCGAACGTCTAAAAAAAAAAGAAAAAAAAAAAGGTTCGACTATCAGTCGACTACGGCAAAATCTAACGAATCAGATTCGACTATGAAAATCCTCGAAAACAGCCCTAGTCATGTAATCATCTAGTATGTATAATTTCTTGCTGTATGCAAACAGTTGAGGACCGTTTACATGGGAAATACATTTTTTGAGGAAGGCATGAAACTTGAAGCAGTTGATCCTCTGAACCTTGGGAACATCTGTGTTGCGTCAGTCCGTAAGGTACGATACAGCCTATATTTATTTACGACTTTAAATGAATATTGAACATGACCTTGTTGAAAGTAATTGCACTGATCTGGCTTATTTTATCGCCCAGGTGTTGCTGGATGGATACATCATGGTAGGCATTGATGGTGTCGAGATCGATGACGGTTCTGACTGGTTTTGCTACCATGCCAGCTCACATGCCATTTTACCTGTTGGATATTGCGAGAGCAACGACATATCTCTTACTCTACCTCCTGGTAATGTGCTCAACCGATTATTTCAGTGGTCTTTTTGAAACAAAAATCAATATTGAAGCTAAAGAGCCTTTATTTGCAATTTCATAGTGTTTGCTGAAGTGTCAACTATTCTCTCCCTATGGAGGATCCCTTTCCCACTCTACAGATAAAGCGTTGTGAATTTCAATTCGCGTACCCCGAAGTGATAAAATAAAACAAAATTCTCAAAATTTATAGGCAAGACAAGTAGTTTGTTTAGGCTGGGTTTTATGGAATTACAAACCTGCGCACATATTTTCAAAAGCACATAACTATAGAATCAATTCTGAATGAGCATGTGAACGCCATCAGCGTTAATCACAGGTTCGTGTTTAAAGTCTGATCATTTCGACGGAGGTGAATCAATCAAAATTAACTTTAGCTGAAAATAAAATTTTTCAAGACTCGCTATAAAGCCAAAACAATCTCTGTTACCTTAAATTATATGTTTATCTCTGTAAAGCTCCTTTGAAACAATCCATTGTTAAAAGCGCTATATAAATGAAGATGACTTGACTTGACTTTGTTGAAATTGTCTCCTTTCTCATCAGGTTATGATCATGCCACTTTCACATGGACAAAATATTTAGAAGAAACAGGAACTGTGGCTGCTCCACGAAGACTTTTCAACACGGTAAACCTTTTATTTTGACAATTGAGTCACATACAATGTGTTACTGCATCAATGGGTTTAATGTGTTTTAAGCTGGTCTTGTGCTCCCTTCCTTATGTGTTTCCCAGGATGATGTAGGCCACGGCTTTACCCCAGGTATGAAGCTAGAGGCAGTGGACCTCATGGAGCCCCGGCTGGTGTGTGTGGCCACTGTTAGGCGCTGCGTAGGCCGGCTTCTCCTCCTCCACTTTGATGGCTGGGGGCCTGAGTTTGATCAGTGGGTAGACTGTCAGTCCCCTGAAATTTATCCTGTGGGCTGGTGTGAAATCACTGGCTACCAGCTGCAGCCACCCATCGGACCAGGTAGATTATTGTAATTTTCACAATATTCATATACAGTATGCACTCCAAAATTTGGTTTTCATGTTATATTGTGCTCTTTTTGTAGAACCTCAGGGTCAGGAATGCTCGAACACAAGCAAAAAGGCAAAACCTTTTATGGGGAAAAGGAGTATGTTTTATTTCAATTTATTCTTAGTTTCTTCTTTAAAGATTTTTTTAATTTTTTTTTATTTAACCTTTATTTAACCAGGAAAATAATAAATATAAAATAAAATAATAATTATAAATATAAAATATAAATATAAAATAAAATATTCAATTTTGAATGATAAACAATTAAAGCACATGATGGTTACTTTCATTAAATTCCCTTTGAATAGATTCGATTTTTGTTATTATCTTTCCTTCATTCTCTTACTATTCTGTATTTATTACTGTAGGACGAAGATTTGTAAAGAAAAACACAAGTAAATGCACATCTAAAACCCAGCCCACTCAGCATAATGAGAATCCAGAGACGAATCGACCACAGGGGGCACCAAACGTCACAAATCAAGAACAAGAGGCAGGCAAATCCTCCATCACAGCCCCCATCTTACAAATAAAGGCTGAACCTGAGGACGAAAGTATGTAGCGTTTATTTCAAATATAAAATGTATTTATTTTTTAAATGTAGTTCTTACATGGCTTCCCTGTCTCTCTCTCTAACACAATTATTGCAGTAAAAGTGAAGGTGGAGGAAATGGAAATCCCCATATTATCCATTGTACAAAGCAAAGAATGCGCCAACCCAGCAGCCATAACAATCTTCAAACAGGAAAACGTCTGTTTTCAACTAGCCCACCATCTGTAGTTCTCAGTGATCACTAGTTTATTTTTTATTTTTATTAAATAACACTGGTAGTTATTTAATTAACCAAGCTGTTAGTGTAAAACAACTGGTATAGTTGAGAGATATTATTTTTATACAGTTCACATTTTTTACAATCTTGTATTAAAATGACAAGTTATGTTAAGACATTTTCTGACTTTTTCAGAATTTTTCATTGCATAATATGGAAGATACTGAATTAAAATGACAAATTTTAATTGTTTCTATATTTGCTCATTAAGGTCCTTGCACACTGAGTCCGAAATTCTCGTCTGAAATTTTCACACGTTAAAAAATAAATAGACCTCACGTTGTGTCAATCACGGTTACACACTGTCTCCGAAACTTTTGTCCGTCATAAAAAAAATCGAATCGGGTTCGATTTTCTGCGTTTTTTGCATCTGTAGCAAGCGTTTTGAGGAGTGTTATAATTCAGAACCTTCAAATGAAGAATATGAAAAAGCGCATACATTTTGCACACAAAATAACACATACGCTAGATAAATTTTTTTTAAGGGTTTTAAAAATTCTCTTGTTTTATTGACCAGCATAGCCTAGTATAACCCTTGTAAATGAAAACTGCATTAAGCTGGTTAATTCTATTCTCTAAACAGTCATAAATAAAACTAGCACCCTCATTGATGTAAACTTTGTTTAAAATAGGGTATTGGTTTTATCTAAATCAGTAACCGCAATATAAATACAGCAGGATCACACCGACTTCCTTTTCTGCACTGGTTTAGGTTTTGCACTTTTGTGTGGTTTGCCTTTGGCTTTAATTATCTTAATGACTTTTGGAGGACTGATTAGAGCAGATTCTGCATATGCAAGTAAAAACATGAACAAAGTAAGAGCTGAAAAAAGTTTTAGTTCTAATCGAAAGCAACACTAGGCGCGTTTCCATTACAGATTTGCGCAAAACTTTTGATTTTTTTCTAAATGTCGATAAAAAACTATTGCGAAATGACGGCGTTTCCATTAACCGATGTTATGCGACTAAAATGTCTTTTTTTTCCTCTCGCGATAAGTCATTCCAAAAATCATGGTAACGGATGTTGGTAGGTTTATAGCCTATATCACAGCCACCGCACTAGACATTATTATTATTATTATTATTATTATTAATGGAAGGAGGCGTGGTGTGTTATCCAAGCATTAATGGCAGGGAAAGACCCTTGTACTGCGAACGGCACATAAGTTCCTGGGTGTTTCTCCCTCATTTCTGCTCCGAGGTCTTGATTGTGGCATTTCTTTGAGGTTTAGAATCCAGTATTCCTGTAATTATTGTTTCTTTTATGAATTTAATAAAGAACTCTGTCTCGTATTATGTCCAAACGGTCAGTGTACTTTTGTGTTCATTCGTTTTTCCTTATTTAACCCGTAATTGCAAAACGAAAAATGAACGGTTGTATTTTTAAAACGCAAAGTTGAACACCAAAATTTTCATTTGAACTGTAGGCCTATCTACACACCAAATGCTGTGCAAAAAAATAAATATCGACGAATTTTCTTATTTTTGTTTGACTTTTTGCCCATTTATTAAACATTTAAAATATTGACAAATTAATATGAAAAAAAAATGTAGATTTTACTGGTTTTCTAAGGCCAAATTAGAACCTGAAAATTATATTTTTCCCGCAGTGCTGAATGAGAAGAGCCATATAACCACAGCCTACAGAAAGGTGATTTATAGGTGAGTTATAGGCTATAACATAATTAATAAATGTGTCTGAAAAAATAACAAGGCATTTTAATTGTTTATTAATAAAAAATCAGTGTTGGCTAAAACATCTCCATCTCCGCTGTAAGGCGGGTGCACATTTAGAGAGAAATGCACCTTTCATACGGATTACATAATCAGAATAGGCTATTGGCTTTTGATTCTAATTAGTTTTAAAGTGGGCATTTCAAGCTTTAGCTTAGGCTATATTTTGTTTCAGTTCTCGCGCTTCAGTTCACGGAGACCATGATGAAGCGCGCCCGATTGTTTTATTTTATTTTACAAAAGCACGACGTATTCTTGTTATTGTGAGTTTACACAAATAAAAGTAGTTGCGAATAATGTATTATTATTTTCTGTATGACCAGAAATTATAGAGTAGGCTATTTTAAGTTGTTTCTACTGTTGATAGGAAAATGCAAGTGTTCGCGCCCGCGACCTCCCTGCCATGCAGTGCGCGCTGCACACTCCGCACAAACACTTGGATATGCGTCAAAATCTTGTTTATTTGTGATAATCTTATAGCCCTGTATTATGAATGAGATGTGACGAATTGCTTTGATCCTTTTTTGGATAAAAGCGTCTTCTACGTAGCCTAATAAATGTTATAATAATGATGACAATTATTATTATTATTTGCGGACACGGACCCCAAACTCACCGCGTCTTCTAAGTCAGGTGACTGTAAATGCGCAAAACCTGTTTCCATTGCAGTTTTGCGAAATATTCCTTTTTCGAATTGCCTGAAAAACCTCCTCATGCGAGCGTAAACTTTTTGCGATAAACGGGAGTTTTTGCGAAATGGACGTGTTTCCATTGAGCGTATTTTCAATTCGCAATTTCAATTTGCGCAATTTGAAGGGTAATGGAAACGCGGCTACTGACACTGTTTTTTCATGTTTTATACTATAAAGCTAGCTTTAAATCATATTATGTACCGTGGTGGTATATAAATTAACATGACGTGACTGGAGTGCTGAATTGCAGAGCTTGTGCAAACATAGCTACAATCAGATGCTTTTTTAACTGCTGTTTTCTCACCACTGTTTTTTTTGTGTTTTTGAGAGAAAAGCTTGAAGAACATATTTACATTTTCATACAAATGTCACATTTTCCTACAAAAATTATGCTGATATGGTAAGAAATATTTATCAATGTTGAAAACAGTTGTGCTGCTTTAATATTCTTGTGAAAACATTTTTTGTGTGAAGATATGCAAACAATATGCATGTTACCATGATTTTAGTGTGGAAAAAAAATAATTCACTATGTAAAGTTACAGAGTAGCAGAGTGTGTAGTGATACACATTCCTCTCATAACATCATTAACATTTTGTGAGACAGTTGACCTTCTGTTGGCTCCGACCTTCGTTGCTCTTGTGCAACCCTCGTGACTCGTGCCCACCACGTCACCGGGTTTGTGGATTGTCCCTCCTCAGGCCACTGTTGGTAAATTCTCACCACTGCTGACCAGGAGCAACCCACAAGTTTCAGAGATATTCTGACCCAGTCGCAATAACAATTTTTGTCCTTGTCAAAGTCTCAGATCTTTATTCCTGCCCATTTCTCCTGCATCCAACTTGTTGAATATGAGAAATGACTGTTTGCTTACCATCTAATCTACCCAAATCTTAATATGTGACCTTGTTAGGGGATGATCAACAATACACTTCACCTGTGACTAGTCATAATGTTTTTTCTCATCAGTGTGCATACATATACATAGATTGTTCTTTAGTGTTTTTATGCTCATTCTATTAACTACAAAGGTTTTTGACATCAGGAGTTGTCAAAGATTGTTCTTTTTGAAGTATATTCTCAAAGAGAAGTGCATTTGAGGTTCGACTGTAGTTTACATGAAGAGTACTTGTTTCGCCAAAAAGCAACCGCCAGCAAAGAGGCAGAAAATAACAAGCTCTCTTTTGTAGTCATGACTGCTTTCATTATTCAAATCCTCATCTTCCAGCTCCAAAAAGAGACATTTGGCACACGGCTCTTGGAAAACAATGAGCAGAATGTCAGGATAGTTGCTTCGTTCTCTAGTTACTTGCATTGTACTAGCCAGTTCACTTGTCTCCCCTTCACCCCATTATCGGACAGCAGCACCCTCAGGTTAGGTGTCTTAATCAAAACACTCCACTAATGCAATGAAATCGAGGATAATCTAAAAACGCATATTTTCTACTCAGGTATAAAGAATGGATGTGGATGTGTGACGGCAGTGATAAAAGCAAATGAGAAAATCAAGAGAAAGGCAGTGGGCGCCTGTCTTTGGGTCCAGCTTCCATTGCCCTACTCCGTTTTTGTTTTGTAAATGTTTCACTGCAAATGGCCCCTTGAAGGAAAAATACCATATTTATCATAATCACAGAAGTTCATGGAGATGGAAAAAGTGAATTACAGAGCCTCCGCCTTGAATTGGGGTGTCATCGCTTATTGGCTTGAGCACCTGCTCTCCTCTGGTAATGGCTTTTGAGAGAAGATGCACAGTGGGCTTTCTGTATTGAATAATGTGGCCCATCGTAGATCTGCGGACAGGCACAAATGTCAAAGTAAACAGTAGACGGGGTAAGGTATCCGTTATTGTGGTTAAGCAACAGATATTGGACTAGGATCCAGCTACTGTTACATTAGGTGAATAAGGAATCCTTGTTCTTATTTTATTCCTATTTCAGCATCCCATCATCCCAGGGATTTTCCATGATTGTTTAGTTGTCTTTTGTCCTCTCACGCTGTCAGGATACCATGATAAATGGTAGGTAGGAATTAACTGGGAAAGATGGAGGAATCTGTTCTCGTTTCCACCGATGAGGTGCTAATCCCCAGCTGACATGCTCTGTGGACGTCTGCTCCGCAACGATTCTTCCTCAGAGTGTCAGAAATCCTATTTCACACAGTCTTACTATACTTCATTATGTATGACATGCCTGAGAGATAAAAATGGACGGTGTGAAGCCATTCAGGCATTCTGTCTCTTTTGTAAAACATCACTGAGAAAAAAACAGAAGAAATTGCTTGGTGAGATGGATATTTGCTTCATAGATTCAAAACTCATATTAGGTCACCTCGTGAAGAACAAATGTGATTTATTAGAACTGAAAGGATGGTCTTAGTAACATGAAGAGGTGAAAAGGAAAGTCTTACTTTTAGTGGTTAGGCGAACGCAATAAAAAAAGTTGTTCTTTAACCTCTCACGGTTTCTCAGCAGCAAATTTTATTTAGTTTTGATGAAACGGAGCTGCAGGGTATTCCAGTCTGACTCATCGTTGCTGTTCTGGTAAATAAGGACATCCTCCGAGGAAATCAACACTTTCTGGATTCTCTTTGATCTATTTCAGTGCTGGGGCAAGTGTGGGAGTGTATGTCTGCTAGAAAGCTGCAATCACACCGCTGTCATTGCGTTTACTGATAAACATTCACTTAATAATCCAGTTACATTCTCTAAATTGATACTCTCTAGATCCGATTTCAGCTTTTTATTATAAAGACTGCTTTATTGCGGAAAACTGTGCAGGACAGCTAGAGCCATAGCTCTTCACCAGCTGAGCCCTTAAAGGGATAGTTCACTCAAAAATGAAAATTCTGTCACTTACTCACCCTCAAGTTGTTCCAAACCTGTATGAATATCCTCCTTCTTTACTCAAAAGAAGATATTTTGAAGAATATGGTTAACCAAACAGTTGACCCCATTGTGTTCTATAGTATGAATAAAAAAAAAATACAATGTAAGTCAATCAACTGTTTGGTTTCCGACATTCTTCACTGATCATTTTCCAAGTGCTCAGATCTCAGTGAAAAACAATCCACTGTTTAAGCAATTGTACTGTAAAATCATGTTAACCGCTGTAGACCATTTGGGTGTTTTCAAACAGCGATGATGTGTTTTGTGTGCGGAGCCTACCTGGTGGCAGAAAATGACAGTTCAGCAGTAGCAGCCTAGAAGCAACACATTTAAAAAGAAAGGATCTCACGAATGTGAAAAGTCATATTCTCAATTTTTCCTCAGAACTGTGAGTTTATATCCCACAACTCTGACCTATTTTTTTCTCAGAATTGTGATATAAACTGGCAATTGTGAGAAAAAAAAAGTCAGAACTGTGTGAATGTTATAGGTTTAAATTGTATCTATGTAAAACGTTATAGTTTCAAATATTTAATTCTGTAACTGTAGAGCTAATACATCATGCCCCCTGTGAACTGCATATGTAGATCTATTGTTTACATCATATTCATGCTTTTAATAGTAGGGTAATCATTGCATTCCATCAGCCCAATGTGTGTTTAATGGCTTGCAACCATAAACGTCTGCATTTAGCTTCAAAGGGTCTTTTGGCGATGGTTTTCTGTAAAATGATGACTTTTTTTCTTTTTCTTTTTTTTTTGCATTCTGACATTCAAAGTCACAACAATATATATTTTCTCTTATTCTGTTGATCTCGCCCATTTTCCTCCACTTGCTACCAGTTTTTTTCTGCAACCACATGTGCAAGCAACTGCAGAGATGTAAGTTTGATGTCGGCTCCCAAATGTCTATTGCTCTTCTGCATCACTCCTGGCCAGTAGGTGGCGGATGTGTGAAGTGTTGGTTGGCGCACAGGAGAGCAACGGTATACTATGTGGGTTATGCACCACAAATCTCCATATTCTGTAAAACAGGTCTCAACGCTTGCGTTGCAGGTCTTTTGTGTGCTACGTTAAATATGGAGCGGATCATTAATCAAGATACCTTCAAAGGAGTGAGCAAAGATGAGCATAACCAATGTCCAGCGCATATGCAGATTGACATAAAAATTTTATTTTTTATTTTACTTCTCAAGAACAGTCAGATATTTGTTAACAAATATGTATTCATTACTTGAATGAGCTCACTGTTTCTGCCTTAATACATTATTGGCTAACTGTGATTTTGTATATTTCTGAAATGCATAGACAATCACCTCTGATTACATCACTCTAAATTGAAATGTAGACATACATTTTCTGTGAAGCTGCTTTGAAACGATATGTTTCGATTATGAAAAGCGCTATACAAATAAATGTGAATTGAATTGAATTAAAATCAAATAAAGCAGCAACAATAAAAAGAGCTGTTAACATCAGTTAACATTCATACTGCTGTTAACTGATCGAAAAGCATGGAGCATGATGATCCATAAAGTGACCGAAAGTCGACTTCGACTGAACGTTTAAATCACACATATATATATATGCCTCATTAGTGGCTGTTTCAATGTGCTGCTAACCGTAAGCTGATCTATAATGGAACAGTGCGCTGACATTTCTGGAGTGGTCGAATGTGGCATCTATGTGTACATGTCTAAGGTTTTCATGCCATTAGTTGAGCAAGAAGTTGACCACTCAAATAAACAAATCAATATTTTAAAAGCGCCACAGTGATAACACTCATCTGGAAGTCAAACTACAAATGGCGTTCTTGTAATTGTCTCTGCACATTAAACGTGGATAGGAGAAATCGAGCTATAAGTGAAGCATTTTGAGTTTAAATTAGTCATCAGAGCTGCTACAGAGGGACCTGGTTTGTCATTGCCATGCATAGTAGCTGTATTAACACCAACAGCCAGCCAATTGCTGCACTCACTGATTGTGGTTTATAATTTAAGCTGATCTGTCTAATATGCATGTAGCTGTGCACTTTCACACCCATGTCCACCTGGATGGTTAAGGAGCAGCTCAGGCCTTCTCTGATACGTTTATTTACCATAATGCTCATGCTGGCACAACCATCTGTCGGCTCATGCTGCAACATGGAGCTGTAGTTTGAGTTGCTCTTTGGAATATTAAAAGCCTTTACCGCCCCTCTGAGTAATGACTGTCATCATCGTTGGCTTTAGGAATTTATTTAGGTAATGGAAAAAATCAAGCCACTATATATCATTTAGTGGAAAGAGGTAATTTTGTGATCTATTATCTTACTTACAGATTGTTTGTTAGATTGGAAAACATCTCAAAATATATAACTAACATTGTGGGTGCATGTCTCAGTATTTTGAGGCAATTTCATTTGTCTGAAAAGATCATGTTAAAAAAGAAAGAAAACAATTCGCCTTTATTATTTTGACTGTCTTGACAGTTCACATTTCAGAAGATGTAAATATGACTTGTAAATATGACTTGAATTTAAAAATCCAGCCATTGAAATAGAATTTCAAATAGTCTTTGGAACATGTTCAGATACAGTATGCAACATTTTGTTAGTGTATGGACTAAAAAAATTGTTTTGATCTTATAGCCTAAACATTCAATGCTGTATTTTTTTTTACTCCTTTGTCTGTTTTAACAAATTAGAGACAAATTAAGTTTCGTTTGTTCATAATGCATATTTTTTCAGTGCACTTCGTGACAAAATATATCCTTGTCACAGCTTGCTTTTTGTATCTACATATCTTCCATACATCTATAAATCACAAAATAAATGACTTGGCCACTAATATTTCCTTTTAATTGCGATTCATATTTAAAAGTGCACCTGCAGTGTAGTGCGCTGTAATTTCTGAAGGCATTCTTTATGAATAATGCAAAACAGTTTTCCCCCTCCCTGTGCAATTTATGGTGTATTTGCATAGTCCCTAAAGACTCCTGCAAGATCTCACACGAAGATGCTGTGCCACAGCTAATACATTACTTAATAGCCACAAGTATGTCAGACTGACAGTTTTATCTATAGATTTATATTAGAAAGCCACAGTCACTCGTGGGCTCATTTTGTGGATTACACCAGATAACAAAACCGAAACCAGGGTGCTGTGCTGAAGCTTTAGTGTTTGTGGATTTATTTACAGGCTTCTAAGGTTCTGTCCTGCCCCTCTTTCCTCCTACATTGCTTTATGTACATAATCAATTATTTAGCATGCAGTTTTCTCCAGCGCTACCTCACGCTATGCTGAATTGAGGGCTTCCTACTGGAAAAGGTGCAGTGCTGTCATTCATAAAGAAAAATAAGCAGATTTAATGCTGTGGACTTTTAGAAAACACACTTTGCACATGCTCACTAGCACAATTTGTACACTAGCAATGTGCAACAGTCGGTATGCATTCATTACATGAGATTTTTTTTTAAAGTCATGATCACTTCTACCACCACATGTTTTGTTTAATAGCATTGTTTAGAGGAGATGTTATGGTGAAAATTATTTTTTTTTAGAAGAAAATGACCAACTCCTTTGTCTCTCTAAGGCTAATGTCATAGCTAGCATTTTATGTAAGCGTAGCATTTTATGTAACCCCCCTCCCAAGGGTGAGATTTCCGCTGAACTGGTTTGGGGGGGGGAAAAATCACGCATCTTATCTTATAAATACCTATGGCAAGCAGGGCGGGGCCGAGAGACATGGGAATGGAGCGAGACCGCTAGCACGAGTGATAATGAGCGTCACCTGCACACCACACATGGTCTCGAGTCCCACGGAGAAGCTTCGGAAGGATATAAGGAGGAGTGGCGACAAGTGAGGACCAGGCCTGGACTTTATGTTTTGCTTTATGTAAACTTTACGTTGATTGTCTTTTACCGGTTCCCGCCGCCTCCTTCCCTGAACACAAACCTTGTTACAGTGGTACCGAAACCCGGGAGGAGGAGGATTGTGCTGTCAAAGAGTCTTCGCCGCTATGGGAAAGCCGTGGTGCATCGAGCATGGATTGAGCAGACTCCGCCGCCATGGACGCTCGAGTCGGTGGGCTGGAGTGATTTTATCGTTTATAGTATTTATACTAGTTATTGCTTTATTTTTGTATTGCTTTAATAATAAATAGCATTCTGTGTTGTAAATGAGGTTGTAAACATTTCTCAAATATTCCTTTGTCTTGCTAGGGCTTATAGCATTTTATATATCCTACTCTGTTGTATCAAATGCACCGTTACCAAGGCCACTATAAAAGACTCGTGTCTTGTGGCATACTTCCACACTGATGGAAAATTAAAACTGTCCTTTTCATAAAAGCACAATCATTTATAAGAACATGTAGCATGACCACCCAGCAGACACCTTATAGCCAGCGTGAACGCATGCAGAACAATTCAGTTGAGATTTAAAAAGCAGTCACTGGAGTTGTGATCGAGACTACAACTGACTGTGATGTACGAGCAGGCAAAATAGAAAAACATCCAGCTTATAAAGCCTGTGGCTGAATGGAGCAATATTTCAATATTTAATAGTGGCCTGTCTCAGTCCCTTACTGCTTCATGCATGCATCTTGTCTCTCTCCTTGTGTTTGGAGTCACAGTTTTGATTAATAATCTGAGCACGAGTGAAAGCAATATTACACTTGATTTCCATTAAATATGCAGCACTTATTTTCCTGCAGACAATAATACAGGAAGTGCTATTTGATATTTTAATTGAAAGCTGTGACTTTGAATCTTTTGAAA
Organism: Tiaroga cobitis; assembly: GCA_030578255.1. Classification (NCBI taxonomy): domain Eukaryota; kingdom Metazoa; phylum Chordata; class Actinopteri; order Cypriniformes; family Leuciscidae; genus Tiaroga; species Tiaroga cobitis. The sequence continues at coordinate 11,827,941 of CM060610.1, forward strand.
TGAGTTCGTCATTTTTGATTCGGACCAGCATTTTATGTATTAAATGACATTTTTAATGTGATGCTTTGCACGGTTTGAAATATATTTGTTAATCTACTGTAATGGGAATTGTGTTCTTTAATCTATAGCACAAGACACACTTCATGTTGTAGACAATTAAATAAACTAAATTAGCTCAGGGAATTGTTTTCTCTGAACCATTTGAGTTCTCTCAATAATGGGTATTCTATTTTATTAAATGCACAATCCTAGGGCTTTTCCCAGCAACCTGGGATTCCACCGATGGGCATTCCCTGCTCTCAGGCTGATGATTGTCAGTTGTAGAGCTTTTCTTTGTCATTTTGTCAGCTGAAAACCTTAAAATATACATGACCCAGGAGTCTGGCTTTAGCCAGGTCAGCAAATCCAGCTACATGCTTAGAGGGGTATTCTCTCACACACTTGAACATACTAACCAAAGTGGTGTCAGAAACAATATGGTACAATGGGGCTAAAGGCACACCCTAAGAAAAATGTGCTTTTCATAATGTATACTTTCATTTAATGAATAAGAATGAATTTTTGTTAATAAATACACTGTCATTAAAATATGTTCATTTAAAAAAATACAGAAAAAATATGATTTAAAAAGTAAAGCTTCTGAAAAGCATTGAATGATAATTTAATATAGTTTTAAGTAGTAACAATGAATATTATATTTTATTATATAATATGATTAATATCTTTTTTTTTAAATGTGATGGTTTTATTATAAAGGTGATTATCTCTGACTAAGGTGGACACCTAACCATGTCTTGTCAACAAATGGAAAAGTCAACCATCTCTTTATTATTGTGTTCATTATTCTTACTTTTAGCCCCAAAAGCAGGGGCCCCTTTTACCCCATAACATAGGCTACTTTTACATATCTTCATGTGCATCATCAAAAACGGTTGTTAAGAAAAGTACGGAGCTGAATTTTGTGCCATCTGGTGGTTTAAAAGTTTCTAGTCAAATGCGCCTTTTACCCTGGTGCACCTTCTATGATTAGACTGTAGCCTATTATGTCGTCGCTGTCGTGCGGTGCGGAAACCTCGTTCTACTTGCCCGTGGGCGGGGCTTAGAGCCACGTCATTATATTTACACTTAATTTTTTAAGGTTTCTGGAGATACTATCACGGTATCACCCCATATATGGTATCATTTTAAATCTTAAATTCTCATCTTTACACAGAATATAATTACATTTGTGTACACAAATAATCAATATAAAGCTTATCGTCACAAAATCGATCCCCTCCCAAATATAAATGAATATTTATTTTTTTACATATTTCACAAAACAGAAAATTCATATAAAAGAAAGCTCTCATTCTCGGGAATGTGACTGTGTAGTTTGTTTTAACATCATAGTTCAAATTATCTTTAAGAATCGCGCAGTGAGATATGATTTCTGCGAAAAAAACAAAGACAAACGTCTCATTTCTACTTCGATTACAGGTGCTCTAAGCTAAAATCAGCCACAAACTCTATATCATCTTTTACCTTGGATGTTTTCTTTCGAATGAGCCCATTTGTACTTTTCTGTGAGCTCTTCTTGGTACATAATCCATATTATGTCGCGGATGTCCAGAACACAAAACGCACTCGGACGGAGAAATACCCAGTAACGTTAGCATCTACACATCATCATCAAATCGTGCAAGCGTCCTCTAATTAATCATGATGATCATAGGCGTAGATTACGCGGGGGACTTTTTATACAATGTAAATTCGTCCCCCGCACTTTTTCATAGGGCAAGTGTGTCTACGACAAGCTGAGGTTTTCGCGGGTGTGAATACCCTACATCGAGATTTAAAATCCAAAGAGTCAAGGATAGTGTATCTACAAACGTGACTTTCACGTTTCCATGGTAAGCAGTCACTCGTGCATTAGCCTACGACACGCGCATGCGCGCACCCGCGCCGAATCCATCAGTTTCATAGAGTTCAAAATGGCAAAAAACTCTTCACTCCCTTTTCACGAAAAAATCAAGCACTGTAAGTTGTCATGTAGTATCCGAATTGTGTTGCACAATGATGAATAACTCCGCCTATTTCTCTTGTTGAATAATTAAAAGGTTTTGTTGTAAATTCACTACCGAACAAACATGCAATATTTTCAATCTATTTTACTCGTACTGCATTTTTATTTTCACAGATATGTTATCAAAGCCCTTCAAATTAGAATACACATGCTAAATGTTAATGCTGAATTTGTATTTTCATGCATTAACAGCCACGATCTGCTTGAATCAGGCAGCGTGGTAACGTGTACATGATGTTTATCATAATTTGGTAACACTTTACAATTAGATAAAAAAGTTTGTAGACAAACTTTAAGTTCTTTTCAAGTAAATTTCAACTTGACATTTTAATTTCACTTTAATTTAATTTCTTTAATTTCAAGTAAATGTTATTTTTAAATCAGCTTCAGTGTGATATTTAACCGTATTATCATGCTTAACACTGATAGTTTGAATAATTGTAATGCGATGATCAGATATCTAAATCAGAGAATATCATATGTTTGGGCAGTTGGATTATTTATTTTTAACAGTGGATTCGGGGGACTCAAAAAGTGCACCAGATTAATGAATTTATCTTTAAAATGTACAAAATTTTCTCACGGGAGCCATGCCCCCGGACCCCACTAGAGGTACCGAGATCCACCTACAAAAATACTGTGCCACAGCAGACTATGATGGTCTACGAAAAATACACATTTTATTATCTTATTAAAATACATGATCACGATTTTACCGCCTCCGCCTCATTTTAAGCCAGGAAAAACCCTGCATGTGCAATATAAAGAACTGGACAACTTTCTGTTTTATTGCTTTAAAAATAAATAGCTAATTAAGCTAATTAAGCTAATTAAGCAAAAACCTCAACAAAAGTCTGAAGAAAAAAAACTGGTATTACACTTGACATTCTGTCCCCCTCACTTTTGAAATGGGGGCTACGCCCCTGATGATGATGATATACATGTCAGGCACGTGTTCAAAGCTGAGGGTGTCAGCTTTCCAATCACATGTCAATCATTCATCTAGTCCAGTCAGAAGCTGAAACAGCCGACGAATCAGTGGAGCAGGTGGGCGGGATCACGAGGTTGTTGGTGTCTTCTTTGAATTCGTAATCGCTGGACGAGGTAAGGAAGTGGTCTCTGCTGATCTTGTGTTAACATCTCTTCCAATCGATACTAATCCAAGATATTTACGTGCCATCCAGCTTTATTTCTAATATTACTTTATTTACAGAACTCTCTTGTCATCATGAGAGCGAAGGTAAGTTCAACTTTCATGTATAAGTTAAATGGTGTTTGTCATTATCTGACTAGTCTTGGTAGCAACTAGAATGCTAGTAGGCCCTACACTATTTATTTCTTATAGTTTTTTTTTTTTACGCGATAACTATTATTTGGTTTTTAAATAAGTGTTTTGCTTCAATGTTTTTTTTTTTTTTGCGTGAATAGCCACATGCAGTTATGTTTGGGCCTTCTCTGCTAACCTGCTAAGGTGGTTGTTTCTCAGTAGATATCTCGCAGGACCACGTTGCATTTGCAGCTGCCGCATGTTGGTCTTATTGATTGCTTATTCACTGTTAAAAATGGCACTCTATTAGAAACTAAGTCGTATTTGTTGTCGTTGTTTCTTGCATTTATTTTTTCCGAACCGCCATGCTGCATGGCGATTTGGTGAAAATGTAGCCATTGCGCTAGTTGCTAATGCACATGTGCAGTTTTTCTCCAAAATGCTTTGTCTGAATTATCTAATGAATTCAAATGTATTAATGATTGTGCTTTCTTTTTAGTGGCGAAAGAAGCGCATGCGCAGGTGAGTTTAATCAAATAAGCTCTCACTTTATCCCTCCTCCTCTATTGGAATAAGCATGAAATGATGTTCCATGTTTGTTTGGTTTTTAGGCTGAAGCGTAAAAGGCGAAAGATGAGGCAGAGGTCCAAGTAAAGCGGCCGCCGTGCGCTGAAGCTGGGAGTGCTCCTCCACTTCAATCTCCTCAGCACGAGTCTGCTGGAAGCCCAACTGAAGCTCCACTCAAGCACCATCTATGAGGCCTGCTTTCATCTCTGAATGAGGATTTGGTTTTCCATCACCTGGTTCTGCGGAACAAGCATCCTGGTCTTGATGACCATGTGAACTGTTTTGGACATTCCTCAGACCTGTAATCTCAGTGTGTTTTTGTTAATGTCTTCAATAAATCTTTTTGGTTGAAAAGAATCCCTTTTTTGTAATGTTTTATTAATGATGTGAATTTATTTGTTAATGTTATGAATTATGAGATGAGTCTAATGCCGCCTTCACACTGGCAGTTGAATTCAGCTCCGATACGGCTTCGAAACGACCGGAAGTACCTATGGAGATTCGCAGACCGCATGCGAATGGGTCCGAGCGAGTGTGGTGCGAAAAAATCGTGTCAGTTGGTCATCCGGATGCATTCAAAAACTCTTGCGAAAGGCTACAATTAAATTCTGAAAGGAAAGGATAAATTCCTAAATTCCAGCAGAAGTTAGCGTTGCTATGGTACTGTTAAACAAACCTGAATTTTTTACTTTTAATAAAATAAATAATGATTTTATAATAAGTTGTCATGTAATTTTTTTTATTTTCATGATTTTCTTACGTTATAAGGGCAGTTAATACAATTAAAATGTATAATTAAATATTGTGGCCGTTTTCACCCCGTCACCCCGCTCATTCACATACAGCCTGAAAATGCCATGATGGCAAATCGTCAGCTGGTCAATGCTCTTGCTGTTGCTCTCCTATACTGGAGGCGCAAGCAGAAAAAGATATCTAATCTCTCTGCCATTTTTGTTCTACGCGCTTCTGACGCTTTTCAACGGTGTAGTACGACGTCTGCTGGGGGCGTATTACGGAGCTGATTTCAACTGCCAGTGTGAAGGTGGTGTAAGGTTGTATTTGCAGGAGCAGTAGGCTAGTGTGGATGTGTAAAACGGTTAAGATCATAAATTTGTTCGCTGCTATTTGATAGTTTGCTCCTGTTTTCCCTATCTGCCATGCGAAGTTAATCTTAAAACTAAAAATTAACATTAAGTGACTAAGCAATTACCGTAAATCTTAGTTTAAGTTTTTAAACTACAGAATCTCATAGTGTTCTAAACATGAAGCTCCTCAGACACAACTGCCACTTACAGGCATTTTGTGTTCTCCTTTATATAGCGCATTACAATATTGATTCAAAGCAGCTATACAGTTCATTTTTGGGTGAAAAGGGTGTCTGCTGAAGTCAGTTCTGTAGATAGATTAAATGAATTAATTTAATTGAAGTAGTTCTGCATAAAACGGTGTTCAGATCTCATCTAGTGTCAGTGTAGTCAAATCAATAATGTTGGTTAAGATCAGTCCACAATGAGTTTTATATTTTTAAGTTATAACGTTTTTCTTAAAAGGGGTATCTTTTAATCATTGTATAAACCATTTAGGCGCCCTACTGGGTCCCTTGCTAGGTTGAGAACCACTGGTATAGTTGACTGCAGTGGTAGCTGTATTAGGTCTTGACATTCCCTCTGATCTTTGGACAGAGTAATTGTAGAAAGCGTATGATTGAATAGAAAATGCCATTGATTTAAGATTTATGAAACTGTTGCATTAGTAGGCTACATATTAAATCTCAGTTGTGGTTTTGTGTAGCAACAAAGTCGGTGATGTGTTTGTTGCTACTCAACAAACTGAACATAAACTCGGTGACTACAGTTTGCAATGCATTCAGTGTTTTGATTGAAATGCACTGCAGCTTTGCCGGTAGCACATAATTTAGTCGAATTTTTACAAATGTTCGTTTACATTACACTTAATTAAAAAAAATACATTTTCTGCTTAGCGTGCCGTGTACAAAAGCACACTGCATTGGTTGTCACATCGGTGAGAGGCGCGTCATGGTTAGTGACAAGTGATTGGCAGTGACAGAGACAGGGAAGATTTGTGGGTATATTTATATTTTGTGAGCGTTTTAGATTTAAATATGGCATCTGGAGAAGGAAAATCAGCAATAAAAGGTGTTATGGCACGTTGAAGCGATATTAGAAGAGCTTGAACGAGAAAGTGACGATGCGTCGTGCAGCGACTAACGGAGGCCGCTGCTTCTCGTGTGAGAGAGGACCCTGCGTTTGATGGGCAAGTTAATTTTTTACTGCATTTTATTGCAAGTACTGCAAGTATTTTAGATTTTTTATTTTGAGATTGAAAAGTACAGCAATTGAGCCAACTAATTGTTTCTTGAAAGAATATGTGGAAACTTGATTTAGCATTTATGTTTTATTAGCAAACATGAGTTGCGTATTCAGTATTTGAATAAAATCAGACTTGAATAAAATTATGTAATTTAGCTAATTGTGATGCATACACTCTCAGAAAATAAAAAGTACATAATTGTACCTTTAGGGGTACAATGGATTGTCACTGGGGCTGTACCCTCAAGGGTACAGATTTTGTGCCCTTGGCATAGGGTACATATTTGTACCCTTGTGACAACTTTTATTTCCTTTATTTCAAGGCTACTTATTTCAAGGCTACTCAAATATAGTGATAAGTTAAAAATCTACCTTAAATAATTAAGGTATCATTAAAACCTTTAAACAACAACTTTTACAAAAAAAATGACTTAGCAGAGTCTGTCTCTTGATATTGTACACAGCAAAATTTCCATATGGCTCCAGACTCAAGAGTGTTAAAATGGTAAAATATAAGTGTTAAATTAACATTCAAGAGTGTTAAAGTTAATGAGCTCATTAAGTGATTCATTGAGTGATGATTGACCATTATTGAAGACACCTGAAGGAGAAAATCTATTTTTTTAGACACTGTTATGGAGATCAGTGTTTGCTTTAGTTGGGCCTTAAACTGTTAACATTAGATTTTGTTTAGCTGTTGTATCTGAGTTATAACTGCCAGATGAACAAAGAGAAAAGTTGATCAGGTGGTGTTGGTTATGTTTTGACATAATCATAATTTGTCCTGAATCACTGAACTCATTTAGAGTCTAATCTCTGACTTAAATGTATATTGTTGATTCCTACTGCATAAGATCCAGAATTTTCTAAATAATCTAAAGGACTTCTAAAAAGTTGTTCTGATAAAACAAAATCTTTCTTTTAGGCACACAGACATCAAGAATCAGTGTATGAATCTCAACAATGGTGACAAACAGAATATGCCATTAGGGAAAGGAAATTACTTAGACAATTCAGATAATTTATTCATACCGCAATGCATGATGGGAGCCATGAATGAGCTTTGATTGGTTGCACCCAGAATGCACTGCAACATGCTTTATTATTGTCACCATTGTGGAGATTCACAGGCTGATTATTGATGTCAGTGTGTCTAAATAAAATACAATTTCAAAGTCTTCTGATCAGAACAACTTTTAAGAAATATTTTGGATTATATTGAAAACGTTGAAAACCATTTACTGTAGAATCACAGTCTGCTGTAATCAACAAGGTAGACATAACTCTCTAAATGAGATTTGTGATTCAGATCAAATTATGATTATGTCAAAACATAACCAACACCATCTGATCAATTTTTCTCTTTGTTCATCTGGCAGTTATAACTCAGATACAGCAGCCAAACAAAATCTAATGTTAACAGTTTAAGAGTTAAGAGCCCAACTAAAGCAAACACTGATCACCATAATGGTGTCTTAAAAAATTAGATTTTCTCCTTCAGTGATTCTGCTTGTTAACATCAGGTGTCTTCAATAATGGTCAATCATCACTCAATGAATCACTTAATTAGCTCATTAACTTGAACACACTTGAACACACAAGAGTTCATTTAACACTGGAGTTTTTGCTTTGTACCTTAACCTTTAAAAGAAAGGATACATCATATATGTACCTTGAGGTCCAATAATAAGCCCTATGGGGGGTACATTAGTGTAGATTGTACCTTGGGGGACAAAAATGGACTCCTTCTGTACCCCTTTTTCTGACAGTGTATATATTATATATATATATATATATATATATATATATATATATATATATATATATATACAGGGTGTCCGCGGGGTTGTAAAAAGTATTAAAAGGTAGTAAATGAAATTAGCCAAAATTAAGGGCATTAAAAAGTATTAAAAAGTAAATTAATATATATCAAATACAGCATTAATTAATTAATAACATTTTCGAACCTCCATCCAACTAGGCCCATGAGTTTCAATTTGTGTTAAGTGCAGGACTTTGTTCTAAAATTCCTAAAATTCGCGTGGATTTATTTATATGTTGCGAGTAGTCAAGTCAAGTCAAGTCAAGTCATCTTCATTTATATAGCGCTTTTAACAATGGATTGTTTAAAAGCAGCTTTACAGAGATAAACATATAATTTAAGGTAACAGAGATTGTTTTGGCTTTATAGCGGTTCTTGAATAATGTTATTTTCAGATAAAGTTAATTTTGATTGATTCATCTCAGTCGAAATGATCAGACTTTAAACGCGAACCTGTGATTAACGCTGACGGCGTTCACATGCTCATTCAGAATTGATTCTATAGTTATGTGCTTTTGAAAATATGTGCGCAGGTTTGTAATTCCAAACAACCCAGCCTAAACAAACTACTTGTCTTGCCTATAAATTTTGATACAGAATTTTGTTTTATTTTATCACTTCGGGGTACGTGAACCGAAATTCAAAACGCTTTATCTGTAGAGTGGGAAAGGGATCCTCCATAGGGAGAGGATAGTTGACACTTCAGCACTGCATTGTCATCGGGTCCAGGCGGATCTCCTTCGTCAGATCTGGATACGGCCTAGATCCGGCAGGCTGCGGGAAAACCTCGGGATAAACAAAGACACTAATATTAGCGTAGATGCCATTCTTTTTATGATGTAACAAGTACATCAAGATTTAAGGGAAGTGTTCCCAGTTCCATCTGACCTAATCTATGCAGCCTAACATTGAATTATAGAAGTCTATAATGTATTATGTGTATGCTAGATCAAAGAGATGTGTTTTTAGTCTAGCTTTGAACTGACAGAGTGTGTCTGCTTCCCGGACAATGGTAGGAAGACTTCCAAAGTTTTGGTTCTAAATAGGAAAAGGATCTACCGCCAGCAGTCGATTTAGATAGGTATTATCAACTGGCCGGAATTTTGAGATCGCAATAGACGTGAAGGACTATAATGCGTTAAGAGCTCGCTCAAGTACTGCGGAGCTAAACCATTTAGTGCTTTAAGTAATCAACAATATTTTTAAATTTATACGATGTTTAATAGGGAGCCAACGCAGTGTTGACAGAACCGGGCTAATATGGTCATATTTCCTGGTTCTGGTAAGAACTCGAGCTGTGGCGTTTTGAACTAGCTGTAGTTTATTCATAAGCGTGCAGGGCAACCACCCAGTAGAGCATTACAATAGTCTATAGCCTTGAGGCCATTAATGCATGAACTAGTTGTTCCGCATTTCCCAATGAGAGCATATGGCGTATTTTAGATATATTTTTAAGATGGAAAAATGCAGTGCGCTGCACAGTACTAGTTTCCATTCTTATTGTGTTTCCACAACAATGTTAGTGAGTAAATCTACTGAAATTGCCACTATAACAGTGGAGTGTGATGTGTTGGATATAGGGCTACCACATTTTTAAATTACTATTAATATTATTTGAAGTTAACGTAATTAAATACAGACCTACACCAAAAAAACTAGTTGAGGATAAATTCTTTAAAATTGGGCAATTCCAGCGTTATGGACGTGACATTTGCAGTCAAAACTTGAAATATAAATTCTCAGAAAATGCATTTAATACTGAAACGTCTGTTTATATATTCATAGTCCCTTAAGGTGGCTTAGACGGTGCGATTTTTTGCTGTTTTATGAGCTCGCAGATTATTATTTTTCACTCGGGAGAAATGGCGTGGAAATCGGTTGTGCTCGCATGTTGCGGCTCCTGTCGTGTGCTAGGAAGATACGAGCCGAACCTCTCGACCTCACGATAATTTTTAAACATGTCTAAAAAGTTTGGGAGCTGTAGGCTTGAATTCGTGAGGTGTGTGCGCTGTGCGGTTGAAAGAGCCGATTTGTCGATCTATCTGAATTTGACCAATCAGGAGCTGAAGAAATCCACAGAAGAAAGATGAAAATGGCAGCGCCACCGCGAATTTGGACTATTGAAAGGGAAGCCTGTCAGGATTCAGACTCAGAGACAGAGGTAAGTGATAAACATAAAGGTATCTTTATTTAACTCAAAAGGAAGTATGCAGGGTTTCAGGAGTTCAACGATGATTTCGAAGAGGATTTATGTGGCAGGAATGCATCCAGGTGAGTGAATCCTCTTCTTCAATAATAACGTGGCGGGTAGCACAGATCAATAACTTGAGTTTTCTCTTTTCAGATCGTTCGTGGATAATCGTGATTCAGGAAAGATTCCAGGTGAGTAGATCCCTTGAAGTGCACTTGACAATGAGCTCACCAGTTCAGTGATACTTTCACTTTCTCTTGCAGCTCATCCAGTGAGAAACAGGGCTCGTGGCGGATTCCAGGAAACGGAGAACATAAATCATGGAACGGATCCTGGGAACATCAGAACAAGGACAACAAGGTTAGTTTCTTTCTGGTAAGTATACTTTACTTTCGTTGCTGAAGGATGGCTCAGAGTTAGACAAGTGATGACTGGTAAGGGTCGTTCCTGTTGGAGGCTTGACAATGACTGGAAGTGAATCGGGTGCTTTTGTGCTGGCTGAGAAATGCGTGCTGAGTGGAAACAGGTGCAGGTGATCAGTAATCTGGGGACAATGATCTTTGTGTGGTGACATGTGAGGGATCTGATTGGCTCCTGACAAAGCCTACTACTTTATTATAATTTTAGTATCATAATGATTAATAAATGCATGCACAATTATCAGTGAACTTGATAAATGTTGCAGATACGTTGACTATGCACAAACAAATGCCTTTCAACTTGTGTGCAAAATTCTGAATTAAATGAATGTGCAGCAATTTGTACAAATAGAGTCTTTATATGTGTTGTAGCCATAATAAGCGCATTTAGTTTCATATTTATTATAATGGGTTTTTTTTTTCATCTATGTTGATTATGACAAGTATAGCCTAAGCAATATATCGGGAGACATGACCAGACATGATTTTGACCACTTCATTAAGTGTTGCACTTCATTAAGTGTTGTTTTGTAGAAAGCCTTTCTTTAAAGTGAATTTCGTTTTGTATAAATTGTATCTTAATTTTAATAAATTTTTCATCAACCAATTGCCTGGATTTAATTAATAAGAAGCAAATATAGCTGGATTTACAAATGCACATCTTGGTTGTTGCATGCACACATATGTCGAAATAATGACATAACCACAACAACCATGGAATTGTCCTGGTTTGAGACGGTTAATACACATAACACAAAATATTATTTAGATTTTTTTCGTGTTCGCATTTATGAGGGAAAAAAAATGTTAGACGTGACAGTTCTCCATTACAGACATGACCCCTCTGAAAATGACATTAAAACTTTCACAGAGACCTCAAAGAGAAAGCACAAAGCCTTTCTTAAAAGTGAATTTCGTTTTTTATTAATTGTATCTTAATTTTAATCAATGTTTCATCAACCAATTGCCTGGACTTAATAAATTAGAAGTAAATATAGTAGAAAATCATCATGACACGGAGGCACCAGCGTGTGACCTGGACTCTGGTCTAATAAATTAACCGAAACACAGCTTATAGCCTAAGGTAGGCTACTTGCCTCACAGACCTGATAAATATAGAAAACTTGACATGACTACTTTTTAACAGAACAATTCAAAACGAAAGAAAACACTACAGACTGCTCTCTGCTTATGTAATCCATATATGAAATGTGCATTTCTCTCTGGCGTGTTCACTACTGCGAAGATCGGGAGTCAGCATCGTCACCTTTATATTTGCAGCCAACACTGACAAAGACTTGTTTATTAATAAACAATTAAAATGTCCCCTTGCTATATTATTCATAATCATTACTTTTGCCGGTCCTTTGTGGCAGCTTTAAGAAACTTTATTGGCAGCGCCACCCTTACATTTTACATGAACGCGTCACCACTGCATCAGCACCGAAAACATGATTTTTATTTTTTTTATTTTTTTTTTAAATAAAAAATCGTGATACAAACCGAATTGTAGATTTGGTCTATTGTTACAGCCCTAGCAAGATGAGAAAGCAGGAGTTTAGTCGTTTATCATGGAATGGCTATCTGAACATCTTTGCCAAGCCCAATTAGGCTACAGAAGTAATCAATAAACTATCGGGGAGGGACGGGTCATGCCTTTTTTCACAATCATTTTGGAGGGTCATAGAAAAAATAATTGCTGGCAAGGGAGGGTCAAGTCTTTTTTGACTACAGATCTCAAATCTCCTCCGGTGGCCCCTTAAATAAATAACGAACAGTCCAAGAAGGAATAGAGAGAGAGTCCCAGCTGCGCGCGCGCACTCAATTCACTCTTGCTCTCTCTCCCTCGCTCATATTAATCAAAATCAATTAACACGATGGTAAAAGGTCGGAAGACCGAAGTTTCACGTGGCGCAATTGGAAATGTATTTCCCGCTGTGTGTGAATTGTGCTAAAAAAAACGTTGCCTTATCTTCTCTGAAAAGCGTTCCCCACATTCAGGTGACATAACCACACTTTCAATAAACGAAAAAATATATAAAAAAAAAAAACAATTTGTTGACACAAATTTTATGCGATGTCCTAACTGATGTGATGGGATAACCACACAATGCGTACACGTCCGCTAATGACACGTCACTTTAATGAATGGTTAAAACAACTGATCTGTCCTCACGGGACTTCTAAATCGATAACACAATATGGTTCCATTTATTAAAATCTAGTTAACTACATTAGTTAACATGAACTATTAATAAACGGCACGTCTACAGCATTAATTAATCTTTCTTAATGTTAATTTCACCATTTACTTGCCTACATTATTGAAAACAAAAGTTGTATTTGTTAACATTTAGTTAATGCACTGTGAAGTAACATGAACAAACAATTCATGTAGCCTATGTTACGTAGCCTAGTATTTTCAGGTTATTTATATTATAATGTGTTGAAACATTGCCAAAAAAATAAATAATAATTTAGTTTAGACTGGAGTGAGGAAACCAGAAAAAAAAGTGCAAAGCAAGTTGTTATCTAGCAGCAATTTTTTTATTTAATTAAAAAAAAAAAATTATCTGGCAGCTAATTCTATTCCATTTTACAGTAGGCTATATGGTAGAAATTTAGACTTAGTTAAAATAAACTTTTTAATGCTTCATTTTTATTCTACTTTTTGATATTGATATGATTATATACCAAAACAAGAATTATCAGGTCCAGCATTGAAGGATTTTATGTTACAAAGCTATGAAATCAAGTGGTAAAATCAAAGCTTTAAAAAAAAGAGGGCAAGAAAGGATAACAGTGTCTGTCGCCCACCACAGAAGACCAGTTTTGACCAAGGAAAAACCCTGGACATTATGGGGAAATGCAAGTTTTCGAAGATATTTCATTACTTCACTTTTCCCTTTACGCCACTACAGTTGCACCTTGAAGTCGTGCTGGTGTTAAAAGCTATTGTGAAGGTATTAAAAAAGGTATTAAAAGGTATTAAATTCATTTTAAGAATTTCTGTATATACCCTGATCTATATGTATATATATAACACACCATGCAAACAAACCGGTTTGTGTGTAACAAAAACGATTTTCTTTGTGTTACAGGCAGACACATCCGAGAGATTGGCCTTAGACCCCCACACCCACCCTCATATTTCTATTTATGTTTTCAATTCGTAGAAGTAGTCTGTTTTAATATAAAATATACAAGACTGTTTTGTAAGTTATTAATGTTGCATTGAGTATTTGAAAACTCCAAAGAACACATAGGCGCTAAAAATGACATTTTGCCTCCCTTCGTTTACATTTGAATAACTCTTGCTCAGAATGTGATAAAGAAAAAATCTTTTTTTCTGGTGGATACTGCCACGGCTATGACTTGAACGCAAATTCTAGACTTAGACACTCTTCTCCGCTCCTCAAACAAATATCATTTACTTCATTCACAAGAGGCGGGTGGAGTTATGAGGTTTTACTGACAGTTTGAGGTTCAGTCACAAGCTCTTTTTAAAAATTTTCATTTGTTGAATATTTGCAAAACCCACAGACAGACATAAAGGTATAAATAGTAGGCTAATTTAGTAGGCAAAAATAATGATTGATTGAAAAATGGACACTGGACACGACTTTAAAGACTTCTCACCCCCACAGTATTAAACTGTGAAATTATTAGAAGCAGTAATTTTATCACAGTATCAAAATTTAGAAATGCATAGAAATAACTAACCTTAATGTGTTCAGTTTTATGGGACTAAAGTTCCATTTCTCTGAAATATGAAGCACCAGCATCATTTGATGTGACCTTGATGCACAGCTGTCACTGCAGACACTGCCAGACCTGTGCTCCAGGCATCTGTCACACTCTGTTGCTGTATAGATGACACAAGTGAAATATTGTTTTCTATTCATTTAATCTTAGCCTACGGGCAACGTTCTAGAAGGTTGATCCCCACTAGAATTGAAGAGATCCGCCGTGAGAAAATGTATTCTGTATCCCTCAAAAATATTACTCAATTTTATAGTTTTGACAGACACGTCAACAGTTTCTAAATATTTCAGAGATATTTTTCTTATTTTGGAAGCATCCCATGAGATGAGGATTAATATCTACAAATCTAAAAACTAATTTGAAACATATTTATTATTTATTTGGATTTTAAATAAATGTGCATTGATATACACAGAAGACTATATGTTAGGTACAGCTTATTCCTATTTTTTACATTTATATTTAGGATTTTAGGCATGGTTTAGTATGCATAGCAGTAATTATTGCATTCTTGTTAAACAAACTAAATGTTAAACATTTAGATTTGCTGTGTTTGTAGATTTTTTGTTTGTTTGTATTTTATCTTATTTTATTGGTTTGTGTGTGTTTGTGTTTCTGCTGCTCTAATAAAAAATTTTTTCGGGGATTAAAAAAAGTATAGTATCATATATATTTGCACTTTGATTTAGTAATACGATGATGCTATTAATCATGAGAAGGAACAGTAAACTGGGCAAAAAATAGACATTTAAACAGAAAACATTTAAATTGTTTTCAAAGATATAATTTAAAAATGGATAAAATTAGTGACAAAAAATGTTATAATACTGATGTACAGGCATTATTAATTCTCATTTTTGAGTTTCCATGAATTAAATTAGGAGTAGAAGCATAAGGTGCATTGCACATGTGTGTGTGTAGATTTTTCATTTGTGTGAGAAATACGTTTTTTTCAGCACATTCTTTAATGCATCCATAGAGGACAATAAATCATTGAAATGGTTGTGACATATTAGAATAACGTCAAATAATCATCCTTTGCCTTGACTGTCAGGTTGTCTATATTTTTAATACCTCAATAAATCTCCTAATTCTTGAGATGAGATAAAAGATGTACCCACAGAAAGACAAAACATCAATAGTGATAGATAATGGTCTGAAGATTTAATGAATGTCTTCAAATTATGAAGCTGAGATGTTCTCCTAAATTACAGAGTATGTCAATAAACAGTGGATATTGCTTCATTTATAATAGTGCTTCCAGTGAAAATAGTCTAGTCCAATATATTTGATACTGTTGGGAAAATATGGAGATGTTTTAAAAAGGTTTTGTGTGTCAGAATGTTTCCTTATTTCCAGTGGCGTGATTATGCATTCCGACAACGTCTGAACTTGACTTCATGCTGCTTCACGATGTTTTTCCATTATCACAACCACCCCTCTAAAAGCACTATACAAAGGGAGCTTGTATTGATGTTGTGGTTTGATAAATTGCTCGGCAGGAACTTTTGATTCTGTTGTAGCGGAAAGGAGAGAACACGAGTTCCACTATTACACAAAGAGAAAAACTGAGGTGAAGAAACGTTCCTAGGGGGCCCTGGCATTTGCTTTAGAACACTTGCTTTGGAGCTTGATTGTTGTATATATATTCTTCTTCTGTTGTACAGCATCTTACACAATGGTACCCCCTGGCAGTCCACAGAGTCAATTCAGGGCATTTCTGGGGGTGTAGTATTGAATAGCAAAGGAAGATATATTGCCTAATGTCGGATTAAATGCTTGACGGATTGGGTTTTTCTATATGCAACTGTAGTCTTTGTTGTTTTCCACACAGTTATTCACCAGCACTCAAAAATGCATGTATATGCATGCACTTGTATGTCACACAAATGTCCTGTTTATTTGTAGTAAAATTTTGACATAAAATGCAATTACTAAAAGAAGTTTTAAAAAAAAAAACCTAGAGTATAGTGCTTTTGTATTATTTTTTTTATCGTTTTTTTGTGAAACCTTTACTAACATTTATTTTCAACAGAGAAAAGGAAAGATATATTATGTGTGTGTGCGTGTGTGTGTATACACTGAATGGTTGCAATTATTATTATTATTATTATAAACTTTGTTGTCTGCATGCTGTGTTTGCTGTAACTATCTGCAAGTTTCTTCTTTTAGGTCTGTTAAAAATGCTTTGGCACTATGAGCTGAGACTTATGAAATATGAGCACATTGGTAAGGCCTCATGGGGGGGACAGATTAATATGAACACTTTAATGACCTCTGCATTGAAGGGAGCACAGGTAGTGTCTCTATACCATGTAATGGGAAATAAGGAGCCTCCATTGGCTCCATCATTCTTGTTGTCTAAAGGATGAATCTATACCGTTTACAGGCTCACATCAGGGTGAAAAAGGAGAAAAAGTATTAAATACTAGAAAAATCGTAAATAGTATTCATTTTATGTTCCTAAAAATTCTGATTGTCTGAACTGAGGATTCTTAACACATAGTGAAATGTTGTTACATAATTAATTAATTAGATTATTTATTCAGTTTTTATTTTAGTGAATGCTGTTGGTTTAAAACAATGGTTCACCCAAAAATGAAATTTCTGTCATTATTTACTCATCCACACACACATCCACAATTTTTTAAAATGTTTTCCTTATCAGTTTGAATTGACTTGAGGGTGAATACAAAATGGAATTTACAGAATTTTCATTATTGGGTGAATGATTCAATTTAAATACAGTTGTTATTTTATTATATGCACACATAATTTGATTTGTACATAATAATCAATGTGTATCCTTTTGTAATGGATTAATCTCACTTTGACTGTGTTTCACAGAGAAGTGAAAGTGTGATTCAACGAGATAATAGAGGACAAATGATCTTGCTATTCATAAAAAAAACATTCAAAGAACATAATCTATCTTCTGTTAAGTTTATAACAAAAATAGGTCAGGTTAGGGCACAACCTGTCACATTTGTAAAGTTGCAGAAAATGGCAGTCACTATTTTCTTACAAGCTTGATTCATTGAGTAATTTGATATGGAATGTGTGTGTGTGGGTGTTATGTTTGATTAACAATTACAATCTACAATCTAGTTATATAAATTATATTAATCTTAAAACAATCGCTACTCTCCCCAAAAAGAAACGCTACTTTTTTCAAAAAGAATTGCTACTTTTTCAAAAAGAATCGCTACTTTCCTTAAAAAGTAAAAAAATAATACATTGTAACTAATGTATAATTACACTAACACATGTATAATTACACCCTAGAGATGTCTCCTACTCGGCTCAATCTAGACGGTTGTCGTGCTGGTCCACTGGGGAGACCACACTGCGGTTGCAGTCGTTGTGTGTACTGATGCACCAAGAACACTGCAGTCGTTAACACTGGACATAAGGAGATTCACACCACCATATGGAAAGAAGCGTAAATGGATGGAGAAGCATAGGTTACTGTAAAGCTACGTATTATTTTGTGCTTATCTTGGCGAAAGCCGAGTACAAATCAGTTTTAACATCTACTCTTGTGTAATGGAAATCATAATACATCATAATGTAATTATGTAAAAATAATTAAATACACTGTAAAAATGTGTAATTACATTATAATTACACTGTAAATGTGTAGATACATTGTAACAAATGTATAATTACACTGTAACAAATGTAATGTATAATTACATTGTAACTAATGTATATTTACATTATAATTACACTGTAAAAAAGTGTAGATACCATTGTAACAAATGTATAATTACACTGTAAAAATGTGTAGATACATTGTAACAAATGTATAATTACATTGTAACTAATGTATATTTACATTATAATTACACTGTAAAAATGCGTAATTACATTGTATCTAGTGTATAATTACATTGTAACTAATGTATAATTATATCATAATTACACTGTACAAATGTGTAAATACATTATAATTACACTGTAAAATGTGTAATTACATTGTAACAAATGTATAATTCCACTGTAACAAATGTATAATTCCACTGTAACAAATGTATAATTACATTGTAACTAATGTATAATTACATTTTAAATACACTGTAAAAATGTGTAATTACATTGTATCCAGTGCATAATTACATTGTAACTAATGTATAATTACATCATCATCACACTGTAAAAATGTGTAACAATTATAATATAATAATAATAAACTTTATTTTATATAGCGCCTTTAAAAAGTATCTCAAACCGCTTCACAAGAATAAAACCATAAAACATGCAATTAAACAAACAATGCATTACTGACAGAAAAACGTAATAAAATACAAAAAAAATAAAAACATTATGAAATATAGGATTAACAATAATAATAATAATAAGACAATTATAAACAATTATGTAAAAGCTACCCTAAACAAATACATTTTAAGTGATGTTTTAAAAACACTAAGAGATTTGGCTTGCCTAATCTCAATAGGCAGGGAATTCTAAAGTTTTGGAGCATTCGACGAGAAGGCCCTATCACCCATGGATTTTAGTCGGGTATGCGGAACAACTAAAAGGCCAGCTTCCAAAGAGCAGAGATCACGTGCTGGTGTGTAGGGTGTTAAAAGTTCAGTTAGATAATGAGGTGTCAGTCCATGCAAGGCCTTATAAGTAAGCATTAAGATTTTAAAATCAACACGGAATCTGACAGGGAGCCAGTGCAGATTCCAGTATCGGAGTAATATGGTCCCTTGTCCGGTTTCCAGGACAAGGGACCATATTACTCCGGTACTGGAATCTTTACACTGGCTCCCTGCCAGATTCCGTGTTGATTCCGTGTCAATTACACTGTAAAAATGTGTAAATACATTGTAACAAATGTATAATTACACGGCAACAAACGTATAAATACACTGTAACAAATGTATAATTACATTGTAACTAATGTATAAGTACATTATAATTACACTGTAAAAATGTGTAATTACATTGTAACAAATGTATAATTACATCATAATTACACTGTAATAATGTGTAAATACATTATAATTACACTGTAAAAATGTATAATTACGTTGTAATAACACTGAAAAATTACATTGTATCTAGTGTATAATTACATTGTAACTAATTTATAATTACAACATAATTACACTGTAAAAATGTGTAAATACATTATAATTACACTGTAAAAATGTGTAATTACATTGTAACAAATGTATAATTACACTGTAACAAATGTATAATTACACTGTAACAAATGTATAAATGCATTGTAATTAATGTATTATTACATTATACATACATTGTAAAAATGTGTAATTACATTGTATCAAGTGTATAATTACATTGTAACTAATGTATAATTACATCATAATTACACTGTAAAAATGTGTAACAATTGCACTGAAAATACATTGAAATACATTGAATAAATACATTGTAACAAATGTATAAATACACTGCTATACAATACTTTTTGAAAAAGAATCGCTACTTTTCAAAAAAGAATCGCTACTTTTCAAAAAAGAATCAGTATTTTTAAAAAAGAATCGCTACATTTTCAAAAAGAATCGCTACTTAAAAAAAAGAATTGCTACTTTTCAAAAAGAATCGGTACTTTTTCGAAAAGAATCGGTACTTTTTCAAAAAAGAATCGCTACTTTTTAAAAAAGAATCGCTACTTTTCAAAAAAGAATCGCTACTTTTCAAAAAAGAATCGCTACTTTTCGAAAAAGAATCGCTACTTTTCGAAAAAGAATCGCTACTTTTCGAAAAAGAATCGCTACTTTTTTTAAAAGAATCGCTACTTTTTAAAAAAAGAATAGCTACTTTTTAAAAAAGAATCGCTACTTTTTGAAAAAAGAATCGCTACTTTTTGAAAAGAATCGCTACTTTTTGAAAAAGAATCGCTACTTTTCGAAAAAAGAATCACTACTTTTCAAAAAAGAATTGCTACTTTTTGAAAAAGAATCGGTACTTTCTGAAAAAAGAATCGCTACTTTTCCAAAAAAGAATTGCTACTTTTCCAAAAAAGAATCGCTACTTTTTTAAAAAAGAATCGCTACTTTTTAAAAAAGAATCGCTACTTTCTTAAAAAGAATCGCTACTTTTTCAAAAAAAAAATCGCTACCTTTCAAATAAGAATCGCTACTTTCTCAAAAAAGAATTGCTACTTTTTCAAAAAAGAATCGCTACTTTTTGAAAAAGAATCACTACTTTTTCAAAAAGAAAACTTTTACTTACCTTAAAATGAAAAAAATAATAATTGCATTGTAAGAAACGTATATTTACATTGTAACTAATGTATATTTACACTGTAACAAATGTATAATTACATTGTAACTAATGTATAATTACACTGTAAAAATTATACAAATGTATAATTACATTGTACCTAATGTATATTTACACCGTAACAAATGTATAATTACATTGTACCTATTGTAAAATTACACTAAAAATACACTATAATTACACTTTAAAAATATGTAATTTCTTTGTAACTAATGTATAATTACACTGTAACAAATGTATAATTACACTGTAACTATTGTATAATTACATTATAAATATAGTGTAAAAAATGTGTAATTACAATGTAACAAATGTAAATTTACATTGTAACAAATGTATAAGTGCATTATAATTACACTGTAAAAATGTGTAATTACATTGTAACAAATGGTTACATTTGAACTAATGTATAATTACACTTTAACAAATGTATAATTACATTGTAACTAATGTATTGTTACATTAAAATTACATTGTAAAAATGTATAATTACATTGTAACAAATGTATAAATACACTGTAACAAATGTGTAATTACATTGTAACTAATGTATAAATACATTATAATTACACTATAAAAAATGTGTAATTACATTGTAACTACTGCATAAATACATTTCAAGTCACCTTTATTTATATAGCGCTTTTTACAATACAGATTGTATCAAAGCAGCTTCACAGTGATAACATGAAAATGATACAACAAAGTTTGTTTCTAAAAGAAAATTGCGTCAACGTCCACCTTAAGGCAGATCAATAATATTATTGAATATTAAATGTCCCCAACTAAGCAAGCCAAAAGCCAAGGCAACAGTGGCAAGGAACCATAACTCCATCAGGTGACAGAATGGAGAAAAAAACCTTGGGAGAAACCAGACTCAGTCGGAGGGCCAGTTCTCCTCTGGCCAACGAAGGAACAGTGCATGATTCGGGCAGCATAACAAGTCAGATTGGTTCGGAACATTTAGAGTATTTATCCATTTCCATCTTTTTGGAATCCAAGTAATCACGCCGGTATTGAGACGAGTTGTTGAGGATCAGTGCCGTCCACCATAGAGGGTCCATATCGCCGGCGTTGAGTCGCCTCTTCACAGGCTTTGTGATTGGGGCATCTGAAGTCTCCGTGAGAGGCTGGATA
This sequence comes from Tiaroga cobitis, assembly GCA_030578255.1. Classification (NCBI taxonomy): domain Eukaryota; kingdom Metazoa; phylum Chordata; class Actinopteri; order Cypriniformes; family Leuciscidae; genus Tiaroga; species Tiaroga cobitis. The sequence goes on from CM060610.1 coordinate 11,849,768, forward strand.
CAAACTGGAGCTGACGAACGCCATTTTCCTCGGGACTCGTGTCCCGAGATAACAGCAGAAAAGCAAAAAGGGAAAATAATTAGCATAGCTGCTGTTCATAATGATTTCCATGGCCTCTACATCGCTCCTGCTACTGAGACCTAACCACAATCTCACAATCTCTCCGCAGCCCAACCATACGCGCCAACCCGTTTGACTAAGGCTGTCGAGCCCCACTGGTGCGTTAATATGCAGTTTCAGTGGCAACGGTTCCGTATGGCATACCACCTACCGCAAAACACAATATCTGCCCAACCACCCGTCATTCACGCAATATACACAGGAACGTAATGACTGTAAATACTATGCAACCTATACAAATAACCTACAGACACTCAAGTTTTATAATATTAAATGCATTTGATCTGATTCAGCAGTGGTATAAAAGGTAAGCATTATGTGAATGCTTGGCTAAAGAGATGCGTCTTTAATCTAGTTTTAAACTGGGACAGCGAGTCAGAGCCTCGAACAATATCAGGAAGGCTATTCCAGAGTTTTGGAGCTAAATGTGAGAACGCCCTCCCTCCTTTAGTGGACTTAGATATCCTAGGAATGACCAGAAGCCTCGAATTTAGTGATCTTAAAGAACGCGATGGATTGTAGGGCGATAGAAGGTCCATTAAATACACAGGAGCTAAACCATTTAGGCCTTTATAGGTCAGTAGTAGTACTTTGTAATTGATACGGAACTTGATAGGTAACCAGTGTAGAGATGATAAAATTGGTGTTATATGATCATATTTTCTTGACCTAGTAAGAACTCTAGCGGCTGCATTTTGGACTAACTGTAGCTTGTTTATTGAAGATGCAGGACAACCGGCTAATAAAGCATTACAGTAATCTAGTCTCGAGGTCATGAATGCATGAACTAACTTTTCTGCATCAGAGACAGATAGCATGTTACGTAGCTTTGCAATGTTTCTAAGGTGGAAAAAGGCTGTTCTTGTAACATATGAAATATGATTTTCGAAAGACAAGTTGCGGTCAGGTCTTTTACTGTAGTGGATAAACATGACATCCTTCTATATTAAAGTTGTATTGCAAGTGATTTTGTGGGTAGTTTTTTGGACCAATAAGTAATACCTCCGTTTTATCTGAATTTAGTAGCAGGAAAGTACATTATAATTACACTGTAAAAATGTGTAATTACACTGTAACAAATGTAAAATTACACTGTAAAAATGTGTAATTGCATTTCTCAAAAAGAATTGCTATATTTTGGAAAAAGAGTCGCTACATTTTCAAAAAGAATAACTACATTTTCAAAAAGAATCGCTACTTTTCAAAAAAGAATCGCTACTTTTCAAAAGAATCGCTACTTTTTAAAAAAAATAATCACTACTTTTGGAAAAAAGTACCAATTCTTTTGCAAAAAGTATCAAATCTTTTTCAAAAAGAATCACTAATTTTAAAAAACGAATCGCTACTTTTTCAAAAAGAATCGCTACATTTTCAAAAAAGAATCGCTACTTTTTCAAAAAGAATCACTACTTTTCAAAAAAGAATCGCTACTTATTTAAAAAGAATCGCTACTTACCTGAAAAAAAATTATTTCATTGTAATAAACGTATATTTACACTTTAAAATTTGGTAAATACATTGTATCAAATGTATAGTTACATTGTACCTAATGTATAATTACACTGTAAATACACTATAATTACACTTTAAAAATGTATAATTTCATTGTAAATAATGTATAATTACACTGTAACAAATGTGTATTTACATTGTAACAAACGTATAATTACACTGCAACTAATGTATAATTACATTATAATTACACTGTAAAAAATGTGTAATTACATTGTAACAAATGAATAATTACATTGTAACAAATGTATAGTTACATTGTAACTAATGTATAACTACACTGTAACAAATTTATAATTACATTGTAACAAATGTATAATTACACTTTAAAAATGTGTAATTACATTGTATCAAATGTATAATTACATTGTAACTAATGTATAATTACACTGTAACAAACATTTTTTTAAACATTATTTTTAAAATATATGCTATAAAAAGTTAGGATAGTTTTAGGCTGTTTAGGTTGGAAAAAAGCTGAGATTCTGCAGCACCCTTAGCCAGTGTCACGGCACCCCTCAACTGCATGGTTTATTATATTTAGAATGTTTTAGGATAGATTTTGCCTCTTGTTTTACAAAATGAACTCATAAAAATGATTTGAAATACGTTTGCGACTCCTTCACATTGACATTTGGTTATGCTTGTTTTAACTGCACCGGTGGTGATGTATTTTGGTGGCACTTGGGTAATTAAGATACAGCTGCAGTAGTCGTGCTCCATTTCCACATAAACATCTTAACTGAACACATTTAGTTTAAATGAGCTGCTGTCAAATGTGTGAGTTACAAAAATGGGGCTTGGCCACATTTTCCCCATAATGCCTCACTCATGGGAGCACCACTTGTGAAGCAACATACATGTGCTTATCTGGCAGTTCCCAAGCTGATGGCTCTGGTATAGAATAGCTTCTCTTTTGCTGATGGAACAAACTGGATTAGTTCTGCCGCAGCCTCACGACTTTCCTCTCTGTAATATCTCCTCCAACACATGGCTTTCCTTCTAGAGGGAGACGACATCTGAATAGTTTACATAATGTGTTTTATAGTCAGAGCCAATGGATGTGTGCATCTGTAAATGGCTGCTAAGTGCTCAAGCAACCATCCTGTTTGAATTCCCCTTGCGAAATAGATTCATATTTGTTCCTGAGATGAAGTGCATGCAGCAGGAGGTAAAGATGCATTATTTCTTGCATACACTAATTTCCTGATTTACAGGATGATAGGGAGCGTAATGTGTGCAGGGATGATGGCCTGTTTATGTTGCCATGCGTGCAATAATGCAAGACTGAATTGTCTCATAAAAGCATGTGACTCTTCAGTTGATTTATACCTTCCCTAAAGAGAGAAAGCCATCAATACAATTAAGCCTGTGGTTTCATTAAGACGTGCTTTGCATTTCCATGCACAGTTATAAATTACTAATAGTAAAAAAATGCATGATTAACTATTCATTGATTTTTGTGGTAATGCATATTAAGCTAATTTTTAATCAATAGTTAATAAAACGAGACGGACTGTACTTACCATGCATGCACTTTTATTGTACACATAAATTTAATAGCAGGGCACTGTACTGCATTTTAATTGCATACACTTTCCCTGTTGTTTCACTGCTGCTCCTGGCCTGTTATAACATTGTTTTCCATAGTGGAACAATAATTCGAAAACAACAATAACCCAGCGCAACCAAAGAGCCATTCTCCTTGGTCATCATGAGTTTACTGAAACATTATTAGCAATGCTTTCAAAGAGAGATCAGTCCAAAGCTAACAATATGGACACTCTGCTCCGCAATGACCATTAATGAATGTACTCCAGATGAGAGATAGCTCATAAAATAGATCACTTACACTTTAAAACTGTCACGTAGTTCTCGTAAACAAGAAGGTTGAGGTTTCAAATGCAGTATTTATTTTGAAAGAGTAATCCAAAGACATAATCCAAATCCAGGCAAGGGTCATAGCCTACACAAACTGGCAGAGCAAGACTTCGCAGGGAATGAATGTGAAAAACAGGCTTATATGGGGTGAGCTAAACAAGGTAATGACATACAGGTGAATGTGATCATGGCTGATTAGTCTGGGCAAAGGATTATGGGAAATGTAGTTTGTGGATGTGTGGTGATTGTCCAGGTTGAAGTGCCCTCTGATGGTTATCCCGGGCACTCTCACTGTTGATCGTTACAAAAACCATGGCAAATGATAACAAATATGTTAATGCTTTTATTCTTCTTCAATCTGAATGCCATTGTGGCCATATGAAATCTGTATATGTAATGCATTACATATACAGTTATTCTCAGTGCAATTTAAAAATATATTTCTATAGTTGTGTGTTATAATAATATAATATATTATATTTGATTATATTATTATATTATATAACATAAAGGCACTATTAATATAATATAATATGAGCAATACCACAAAAACTGTTATTCCCCGTGAGTACCTACAGCCGAATCACAGTTGGGCTGGTACTGGGAATACAGTTTTAAAAAGTATTTCAATAAACAAGAAATTACTATATTAATATTGTGTAACTTACATTTTAGACAATATTACCAGCAGCAAAAAAATGGTTTTGAGCCATTTGTAATTAAGATGTAATTAACTCCAAAAAATGTACAGCAAAGGCACAGTACTTGAATGAATCAGTGTTTATGAACAAATCAACTTACTTATAAAGATGTCAGTTGTTTTGTTTCTGAATGAATCAGTGTTTTTGAGTGAATGAGTTGAATGAATGATTCATTCAGTTGATTATAAAGTCACTTGTCGCCACTAACTGGCGTCATGTCTAAAAGGCTTATATGTAACATAATATAATAGCACAGGCTTCATAGACCATGTTACCAAATGTTTTGCTTGAAAAAGTATTTGAGGTAATAAAAATGAGTGATTCTTTCTACTATTAAAAAACTGTGAAATCCGGTGGCAAAAAAATACCTACAAATTGCAAAAAAGCACAATATATTTGATTTCAGCATCTGTGCCCATGACATTCATGGGCACAGTGCTGAAGTATCCACTATCCTCTCCCTATGGAGGATCCCTTTTCCCACTCTACAGATAAAGCGTTGTGAATTTCGGCTCGCGTACCCCGAAGGGATAAAATAAAACAAAATTCTGTATCAAAATTTATAGGCAAGACAAGTAGTTTGTTTAGGCTGGGTTGTATGGAATTACAAACCTGCGCACATATTTTCAAAAGCACATAACTATAGAATCAATTCTGAATGAGCGTGTGAACGCCGTCAGCGTTAATCACAGGTTCGCGTTTAAAGTCTGATCATTTCAACGGAGGTGAATCAATCAAAGTTAACTTCAGCTGGAAATAACATTATTCAAGAACCGCTATAACGCCAAAACAATCTGTTACCTTAAATTATATGTTTATCTTTGTAAAGCTGCTTTGAAACAATCCATTGTTAAAAGCGCTATATAAATGAGATGACTTGACTTGACATTCAGATATATCATCTTAATTAATGTACTGGTAAAAAATGTCTGACACAGAAATGCTGGCAGGCTCAATGTACATTCTCTGTGTTTTCTTCTTCTGCAAACGAACAATTATCATTTTTCTGATCCCTATGAGTGAACTGAATTCTGTGTGATATAACAAAATGTCTGGTGGTTACACAATGCAGAAGTTGTTTTGAATAGCCTCCAAAAGAAATACAGCTTGTTCTGTTCAATAAGAAACTATACAAAGCCTGTAATTGTAGACTGTAATTGTCAAAGCACCAATGCATAAATCACCCCTGAAGTAAAGCAACTGATGGGACAGTTCTGCGCTAGTGGTATGTCTTAATTTGAGACCAAAAAGTGGGTCATCATGTATTATTGATGCACTCAGGCAAGCTGCGGTTTCAAGAGCTGTTGATTTGAGGCCACTTCTCCACACAAAAAAAATAAAATAAATAATTTTAATAATTTATCTGTTTTATCTGATTTGAAGACAGGATTTTTCTCTGAGCAACATCAAAGATTTAGAGCTGGGAGCTTCTGATGGCTTAGAAAGAATGCCAAATGAGCAAATTTCGATGGAAAAAGGTTTGAGTCATACAATGCACGGTTCTCCAGATATGACGTAAGATTGCCATAACCAGCTCTGAGCTCATATATATATATATTTATAAAAATGTTGTACATTTGTAATGTACATAATCTTTTACTTAACCAATTAGGCATACTTTATTGTCCGACTCTCCATTTTACCTTTTTATAAGCTAAGAAATAACAAGTAAAGTTTTAATCAGCCAATAAAAAGAGAAATACTTGACATACGGATAACAATGTTGGATGCGATCTAATTTTGTCCTTGACTTAGCAGCTCTGCAAGACTGCGAAGACGCATTAACATATTCCTCACTTTAATGAGAAAACGACAGATGGCGGCCCATCATTGTGCTACTCAACACTTTCACTAGGACTTTGCGGCGGAGGCGTGTTATCTGGAACAGAGGAAAAACCCTCTGTTTAAGAATAGTTCACATTTAGTGTGCATCATCAGTATTCATAAGGGCCGGTTCGTGTTTCCTGAGAAGTGTGTGTGGTTGTTGCTTCCCCGGCCAGACAAATGTGCTCAATATTTAGCTACATTGGTCACTGTCACAAAGCTTGCCTGCCATTATAACTCTTCACGGTGCGCAGGAATGGCTTTTCCCCTTCATGTGCTTTCTCTTCCAGAGAAGGAAACTTCTTTGAAATGTATATATTGGTATAGCATTCGGATACAAAATAGCAATTGATATTTTACACATGCATTTCTGTTTTTCTTTTGTTCTAAAACTCTTACACCATGACGTTATCAGTAGCTAAAGTTACAGGCATTAGTGTATTAGAGCAAGCAAACATATCAATATGATATGTCTAAGAAAGCCAATCATTTTACGTTAAAATATTAAGGCTAAATTGAAGCTTCAAAACACAGGATAACTCTGAGTCATACAATACTTCAGATATTTTGTCTGGGCTTAAGTGAATAACACAGTGTTGTCAGATGTCTAAATCCATTTCTTCCCAGCTCTTTTTTCCAGTGGAACTGTACAAACACTTCATTTGAATTTACAGGATGTTTGAGAACAGATCAAATATGCATGTTGCACATCCTTGGATATAATACAGGCTTCTCTATAGGTCTGATCACAGTTATTTGCATATATACAGTGCCGTTATTCTTGTATAGAGCAGTGCCATGCACTTATTTTTTGAGGCAGCAGCAGTCTTGGCTTACATGGTGCTTTATGTGAGATGAGACCTTTTTAACCACTAAGCAGTTCTATATATCTAAGATGGCATCACTTGTTGGTTAACATAAAAGTGGACCCTGTTAGTTGTTTCATACACCAAACAAACTTGAACATAGCCAGTGTTATAGCCCTGATTATGTAATTTCTACGCCAGGCAGACGTAAACGTAGTCGTTTGTGTCATATTAATATGTTGAAGGAGTACTTTGTTAGAGCATGACGCTCTGTTGGTCTAACCAATAATGTGGCAGTATTATCGTGTCTTTTCAGAGGAACTTGGTGAAGTGGTGGTTCCTGCACCTCGATTGAATAATTCTGAAATTCTTTTTAATCTTGAGGCTCATCTTTCTCATTTGCCTCAGATGGAAAGGTCTACTCTGGTAGAGCTGATTATCTCCTATGTTCCTTTGTTTCCGGATGTGCCTAACCAAACTAATCTGGTGGGGCATTATATTGATGTTTCAGGTGCTGCTCCCATGAAACAACATCCATACCGGGTTGGACCTCTTGGTTCCTCTTTCTGATAGAGCCAAAGAGATTTCCGCATTTGTGACACCAGATGGGTTATGGGAATATCAGGTAATGGCTATTGGCATGCAAAATGCTGCTTCTACTTTTCAGAGATGAGTCAATCGAGTGATATCAGGATTAAACAACTGTGAGGCATATCTGGACGACATAGTTGTGTATAGTTCGGATTGGAGTAGTCATGTAATTCAAATAAAAGCCCTATATTAGATTGTTTGTTAGCTGCTAACTTGACTGTTAACTTGGCCAAGTGTGAATTTGCCAAGGTTACTATTACTTATTTGGGCAAAATTGTGGGTCAGGGTCAGGTACGAACAATTCGGGCTAAAGTTGAAGCTATAGACTTTTTCCCTGCTCCTCAATCCCGTAAGGATTTGAGAAGGTTCTTGGGAATGACTGGGTTTGTGTTTTCGTGCATCAATCGGAGTGTCTGGTAGATTAAAACAGTGAGAGATCGTGTGGCTGGCCCGACGCTTAGTAAGAGCCACGAGACGCGCTCCAATACGGGCAAATGAGCGAATAAAATATACAATAAGATGAAAAAATGGTAAATAAGAGATGGATTGCACTTTATGTGCTCTCATTGGAGTGTCTGGTTCATGTAAACAGTGAGAGATCTTGTAGCAGGCGCGACGCTAATAGGTGACGTGACGCGCGCTCCAAATGGACAAAAAAATATAAAATAAGATGACAAATACCCCTACTGTACGCAGCCCTGGATAATAGCGGAGACAATTCACGTTATAACACAGAGATTACCAGATATCATGGCAGAGATGTAATTTTTAATTTATAATTGCTGAATTTAATTTATAATTGTAATTTGGTTGTATTTAATTATGCTATATTTAAATAAAATTGCCTTTGCCATCATGTAAAACCCAGCCATCAATTTAGTATTCCGTCATAGTGACTAAAACAAACAATTCACTCTGTCTCAGTGTATTACAGTTGTTTTACTAAAACTTAATATCAATGCCAACGGCGAGAGAATTTAGTTTTGCAGTGGACAAATCACCTTACTTTGCACGGGGGTAAAAATAAGTCTCATAAGACACTTGAGTAAACGCTCGTGTGTTTTGTGTCTTAATCAACCTTTTCCACACACATAAATTATAACTCGTACTCATCGCTCTGTCCATTTCAGCAAATGACGTTTTGTGAAGGCCTCTCCTGTTGCTTTGGTGCTTGTCAACACGCACGTGCACCCCCTGCTGGTAAAGCCGACTACAGCAGATGAAGATTATGATCGGTAATCTACTGCTTTTCCTGCAGTTCCTGGATGTCGACGTTGAATTTACTGTCGAATTTGAACCACTGAATTTGTGGAAGCGAATTTTCAAGGCGAAATAAAATGGACCGAAGTAAAATAATGTCAAATGTTTTTGAAACAAAAACCATGTTGAATTGCACCAATTGAAAAAAAATATGCATTGCGTTAACCATGCTTGCATTTTAATCCATTGTATTTTTAAGGCTTGCATTTTTATGGGCTGAAATTCAACATGGTTGAATATTTAAGCTGTGAATATTTCAATTAAAAACATTTCAAACACATTTTCAATATTAAAAATGAAATAATCCATATTCACCTTTCATATTTCACTTCCAAAATTTTCAAACTGTTTAAAAATACAACCTATAATATTCAACAGGCAAATTTCGGTCCATTTTATTTCGCCTTGAAAATTCGCTTCCACAAATTCAGTGGTTCAAATTCGACAGTAAATTCAACGTCGACATCCAGGAACTGCAGGAAAAGCAGTAGATTACCGATCATAATCTCCATCTGCTGTAGTCGGCTTTACCAGCAGGGGGTGCACGCGTGTGTTGACAAGCACCAAAGCAACAGGAGAGGCCTTCACAAAACGTCATTTGCTGAAATGGACAGAGCGATGAGTACGAGTTATAATTTATGTGTGTATGGAAAAGGTTGATTAAGACACAAAACACACGAGCGTTTACTCAAGTGTCTTATGAGTAGGGATGTCAATTTTCACAAATTCCCATGATCGATCGTCGTTTAAATTAACGATCAATTAATCGATTAATCGTTAGCATTAATGGCAAACAGCACAGGGTCTGCAAATGCTGCTCAAAAAGCTATGTTCCTCACCAAATTAATAAGAATGTTTTTTAATCTAAATAAAGGCTTAGTAGGATTGTAAAATGTTTTGATGTGATTGATAAATTAAATTAACTATTTAATATATAAATATAAGACAAATACAATGTGTCACCAACGCCGCCTCATATGCGTGCTTGTCAGAATGTGTGACTGTTGTGGAAGTGCTAGAACAACGCACTGAAAACGGCAACTAAACCCAATGAATTCACAACCATTTAATAAAATAGTGTTCTCATGTTATGTAATATGAAAGTCCCAAATTAACCATCGTTATTATTAGTTGTGCATTCTGCTTGAGCGGCGCGTGCTGAATGAATAACCGTTGAGCACTTTGTTAGCGTTTATTTAACTCAAAGAAACGCATCCTATTTGATGTTAATCAGATATATACAAAATAAGCAGAATATTACAAAATTATATCTGCACAAAATGACGTGAATGCACAAGTGAACTTAAACTGAGTTACGTGCCATTCAGAATCACTCATATGTTGTGGTGGACGCGCTCAAAGTCTCTGACGAGCTCTTCCTGGAACAACGCGGCATGGCATCTAAATCCAAATAATTCACAATGTTTTATTACAATAGTGTTCTCTTTATAATCTTGTGTAATATGACAGTCCCAATAGTCATTATTAGTCGTGCATTGTCGCTTGAGCTGAGCGCGCTAAACCTTAACCAAATGCATCCAATATGAGACCAATCAGATATAGATAAGCGTACAAAAAATAAACTATTACAACTTACATTTGCACAAAACAAAAGGCTGCGAATGCACACGCAAACTTATAGTCATGATGAAGGTGTAAAATAGTCCCAAACAACTCCGGGGTGTGTCATTCAGTGGGACTCAACACTTCACCACACCGGCGCGCTCGCTTACATGTTTCGCGGTTGAGCAGCACGCACGCGCATGATCCTGCTTAATCGATGATCGATAAGTTTTATCGATTAAATGTATTATCGACAATTAATCGATCGTCGATTAATCGTTGACATCCCTACTTATGAGACTTATTTTTACCCCCGTGCAAAGTAAGGTGATTTGTCCACTGCAAAACTAAATTCTCTCGCCGTTGGCATTGATATTAAGTTTTAGTAAAACAAGCGTAATACACTGAGACAGAGTGAATTGTTTGTTTTAGTCACTATGACGGAATACTAAATTGATGGCTGGGTTTTACATGATGGCAAAGGCAATTTTATTTAAATATAGCATAATTAAATACAACCAAATTACAATTATAAATTAAATTCAGCAATTATAAATTAAAAATTACATCTCTGCCATGATATCTGGTAATCTCTGTGTTATAACGTGAATTGTCTCCGCTATTATCCAGGGCTGCGTAGGCTACAGTAGAGGTATATTTATCTAAATATTTATTTTACGAAACAATTTCAGCACTCGTGCAGCATAGTCATGAGGTCACAATCATTAGATGAATAAAGCTTATATAAATGCCACAGGACCACAACAAAATAGAAAATTTCCCAGCCGTCAGTATCAAGCAGAAGAAGAACGCTTTGATTTGATGACTTTTCAAAGTAAAATTGATTTGCTGAAGCAAGATCTTGCTTGGCTGATAGTTTTACCCAAAAGATCTTCAGAGGATAAAGAGCTTAAACTTTACTAAGAAACCCGATGAGAAAATTTATTTCGCCTTGAATGCTAACAGAAAAAGCTATGTTCAAGTATGGTCATTAAAACTCCATTCAAGCTGGCTTCGCAAATGGTAACTTTGCTTCACCTGACTTTAGACCGACTGTGCAGATTTAAGCACAACAGTGAAAGCCAGAAAAGCTTAGCTAATGAGACGCCAGAGCTGCAAAGAAGAACCCAAGGTGAGCTGGGAATGCCCGTGTATCATAACTGACCCCATCTAGTACTCATTCACAAGCCATCAATTCACAGTAAAACTAAATTGCTGCACTTCATAGTTCAATGGAGTGAATCAACCCTTTGTCAGAGAAAACCTCATGTGGCATCGGTTGTAATGTTGACCGTCCTTTTCACACACACACATGCTGACACACCCAACCCACATACCATCAGTCACACACTGCCGTATCAAAGAGACATGCTGTTCCCAGGTCAGTTGATCAATCAGCCCCATCTGGGATGGCGTGAAGCACTCTGCCTGTCAGGATGGCTGACTGTAAAAACAGGGCTGTGAAAAGAGGAGAAAACGGGCCAGTTTGATGGACAGAAGCCGTAATTGAGCGTATTCTTCTTCAGAACACGGCCTGGCTTAAGGGGAAACTAGTGGGGCAGCTGGTTCACAGTGTCTACAGTGTTCAATAAAATAACTTAACTCAGCCAATACCCCATGAGATTACCACAGGTGATCAAAAACACTAAATGGGTTTCTATAGTGAATAAGTGTTATTTTAGTATTTTTTACTAGTACACTTAGAAATGTCCATAAAAATAGGGACCAAAATGTACTATGTTAATATTAAGGATTTTTCTGTTTATTTTCGGTTTTACTTGTATTTTGAATTATGCACTGCAGTGTGTTTAAAGGTAAAAGGATTTGTCTGTAAACTTAACAGCTAATGCGCTGGCAGAAAATTTACCTTTTTCGTTTACCCAGGGATTTTTTTCTTACAGTTTCTTACAGTAAGTTTTGGTATTAATATTTGGAATTAGCTTCTTTGTAATTTTGGTAATTTCATAATGTTTTGTCAATTGTATTTTTTTATTCCTTTAAGAATGATCGGTTCTTATTGTCTTCTATAAGCGTCTTGCATTACGGACATTCCAGTTTATTGTTTATTGGCCGCAGCCGCAGCTGCAGTCCTCATGGCTCCCTGCAGCAGGTCAATAGCATGTTCACGCTTGGTGATCAGAGACCCTGGACATCTTTCTCCTTGTGTTTTTCAGAGTCAAGCTATTGCAACTATGACTACAGCATCTCAACTGTTAGTGTCTTAAGGACTGTTTCACAGGTGCACGAGCAATAATTGTTTATGGTTCACTAAACAAGCATGAAAAACATTGTTCAAACCCTTTCCAATAAAGATCTGTTGCATTTTACAAAACTATTTTAAAATAGTATCCTTACTGAAAATATCCTTATATATATATATATATATATATATATATATATATATATATATATATATATATATATATATATATATATATATATACACACACACCGGTGTGTATGGATGTGTGTGTGTGTGTGTGTTTATGTTATTTTATTTTGTGTTTCAATTACAGAAATTATTTTTTATTATTTTTAGTTTTAGTTAACATTAACAGCACTGTTAGTGCACTGCATTCCATTGATTCCTGTATGTTTCTTTGAGTTTTGAGTTGCTTGGATTAAATGGAATGAGTTTTTCTCTGAGTATGACAGACAGTTGCTTAAATTTCAGATAAAATACTTTTAAGATTAAGATTAAGATTTTCTGCAAATATTCTAGAACAAGTCACCTTTTATATGATAAAATAATTTTATCAAAAAATATTTTATCAGAAGACGTTCACCATTTGGACCTCATGATCCTGTCGTGCTTCCTGGGATCCCGGAGTCTCCCCAGGCCTCTACTGGATTCACTCCCTTTAAGTTACTGTTCGGCCAAAAACCACAAGGGCTGCTAGATTCAGTAGCATCTCATTGCAGTACACGAGATCCAGGGGGCGGAGTTGGATCCCGATCTAAGGGGGCGAGATGGGTAGGATTAGGGGTGGGGTTAGGGATCAAGGGGCGGAGATGGGTAGGTTTAGGTATATGTAAGGTGGGAGGAGTTGGATCTGGATCCAACTCCTCCCCCTGGATTTCGTGTTCTGCAGTGAGGACCATCTCGCTAGATGTGGCCAAAGAAGCCAGGGACGGCCAACTTCTGTTGCATTTTGAAAATCTGGCCTGTCATGACCTGGCCTGAAAGACAAGAAAAATATATATTTAAAACACATAAACTCATATGAAAAAACTTTATGCAGGTCTTTTTTTTTTAGTTTTGCCTTATGTAAATTTTTTTGTTCCACATATTGGGTAAAATTTTCTTGGTCCACATAATGGGTACAATACATATTCCTATCATCACTCCACATTTGCACACATCCTCCATTGGAGTATTTTTAGAACTTCACATTCTCTGAACGCAGACGATTATACAAGTTGACAGTTCCATTTTTGGCAATGCTATTTATTTTTATGTATTTATTTGATATTCAGACGAATTTCTCTTGGGGCATGTTGTCACAAAGGTCGACGTGTGTTCATTGAACTGTATCTTTTAATTCCTGGGCAATAACACTGAAAATGTCCAATAGCTTTTTATGAAGGCAAGACTTCAAGGTTTGTGTCTTCATAGAAATAGACTTTTGGAGATAAATCTACACAAAGAAACAGTCACTGGAATAAAAAGAATCCCTGGTAACTATTCATTGAAATTGTAATTTGTACACACAACAACCATCCAAGGACCATATTGAATTTTCTTATACTTTAAGGATGCTTTTAAATCAAATGTATGATTTTTTTTAAATATGTTTCAATATAAAGTCCTTTTGTAAATATTGCACAGCAATCAATGATCATAATGTAAAATGACACATGATTTGGATGTCCATCAAGACTCTTGCATTCCACAAGGTTGAAGTTTATTGTCATGGAAAGGCAGGCACTGGCAGATTTTTTTTAAAAAGCCCTCACTTGACAAGTGTGAAAAATCTAACTGCATTTTGATATACTCTACAGGGAGCTATGGGGAGCATGCCCCAGATCACACTGAAAGGTCATTTTCATCTCTAAAATAGAGCTGACGCATTCTATCATTGATGAGGGAACCATTTCAGCTCTTAGCAGCAATCCTCCTTTTCATAGTATTGATTTAGCTACTAACATGCAACAGGGTCAGCGGTATTGGCCTTTAAATCTGATTGGCTGATTTTATTGCCCCCTTTCTTTGCCAGAAATGTGCTCCAAACACTGTAGGTGATGTTAATGAATTCTGTCACATTACGGCACTGCTCAGAGAAGCAGCCATGGAACGTTTAGTCATATTCTTAATTAAGTAGAATTTTGTACAGCTAGCATAAAGCATTTATAAAGTTTTCATAAATGATAAATTGCAGCTGCATAAAGCAAGTGCTTGACGTAGAAAACCTGTGCTGTCGTGTATGTAAAGCTGTTTGGGTTTCTGAGCTTAGTAGTGCAAGTTCTTGAGTGAAATTTCCTTGTGATGTAGGCTAGTCTGAGCAATAACCCTGACCTAGAAAAAGGGATGCTTCTCACTGTGGATGTCATATTTTCAAAAATCAGTCAGTTGAGTTTGCAGTTTCTGAGGTAAGATGCACTGTAACCAGGGGTAGAGGAAAAAAATCTCTTTTTCGGTTGCACTTGCCCTTGGTAATGCAATTAGCCAGTAGCTTCATAGACTTTCCTGCAATGGGTAATTTGAGTTACAGCTTTCATGCTGCTATAATGCTAATGATCTCACTGCTGTGTAGCATAAATTAAAACATTTCACAACAATATTAGCCTAAAGGGAATCCAAGAACTCACAGCACTTGTGATTTTAAAGTCTTGTGAAATCATTTTATTTCCATGAAAATATGACATTTTGATGGACATAAAAACGTATTTGTCTTAAATAAATAAATAAATAAAATGTTTAAAGAACTTAGAATTTTTGCCACTTATGGCGCTTTTCCACTGCATGGTACGGTACAGCTCGGCTCGGTACGGCTTACTTTGTGGCGCATTTCCACTACATTGTACGGTACAGTACGGCTCGCTTCGGCTTGCTTTAAATAGTCCCACCTCTGTTGAGGTTCTAAGCGTACCGTACCGATACTAAAATGTGACGTGAAAACACTGAAGATCACTGATTGGTCAGACAGAATCGTTACTATCAGCGTCATTGTATTTGCGAGACATCAAACCCGCTAAATTGAAATAGCCAGTAACAGCCACCGCTGTAGCACATGTTTTAAAACTACTTGCTTGACTTGCTTGAAGAAAAAAGAAAGAAAAAAAAGTCCAAAAAATAAATGGCTGAATCGTGGTCAGTGGACGAAGTGCAGACATTCCTCTCGTTGGTTGCCGAGGAGCGGATAAACTATAACGATCAGACTATAATCCCACCCACTTTGAACTGGTACTAAATGCAGTGGAAAAGCAAACCGAAACTAAAGCGAACCTAGCTGTGCCGTGCCGTGCCGAGCCGAGTCATACCACGCCGTGGAAAAGCGAAGCGAGCCGAACCGTGCCGAGCCGAACTGTACTGAGCGGTACCATGCAGTGGAAAAGCGCCATTATTGGCATGATTAGGTATGCAGGTAAATGGCATAAATACATTCCCTGAACATACTACATATGTTGTCATTGATTCATATGACTTATGATGTGTTATTAACATCAGCAAATGTTGCTAATGTGGCGAGCTACCCGAGCACTTGTTGTCCATTGTCATGGAAATTGTGTGGGAAAAGGAGCCACCTGAGAGCCATCAGGAGAAGTGGATTTAAGCACAACAGAAAGAAGCTTAGGGAAGGCTAGATCACC
Organism: Tiaroga cobitis; assembly: GCA_030578255.1. NCBI lineage: Eukaryota > Metazoa > Chordata > Actinopteri > Cypriniformes > Leuciscidae > Tiaroga > Tiaroga cobitis. The sequence goes on from CM060610.1 coordinate 11,865,837, forward strand.
CAAGACCAGACTATCACTTTCTCTGGTTCTGTTCTTCTGTAGGCTCCAGTAATTAAGGAATGTCAGACTGCAATTCTCCAGCATGTTGCCACAACTTGACTCTTGGTCTGAAACACCAGCTTTCCTGCACCTTGGAATACCTACACTAATTTCAAACTTGTCACTCAATAAGGTCCCTCCACGACCACGTATTGAGTCTGGTCCTCTTTTCTCCTGACACAATATTCTACATTCTACATATCCGTCTCTCTCTCATTCTCTTTCTGGTATGGCACGGAGGACATCTTGCGCCGGTTGGCCGAAAGTCTCATTCTGCCAGCAGAGGTTTTCAGACGAGTTGGTTATATGTCAGGAAAGGACTGAGCTTGAGTTTTAGCAGCTCCAACTAGAGACCACATTGCAAGCTCCCCTCCCCAGTACCTAAGCCACAGACAGCCAACTGCTCCCCAAATTAACATACCTTGATGATGTGGAGGCCTACATACACATTTTCAAAGTCGTGACTGAGCAGGAGGGGTGGGACGAGACTGAGTGGACTGGCATTATTGGGCTCTTTTTAACAGGGAAAGAACAGCGTGCCTACTATTCATTATCTCCCACTTCGGCCACTGATTATGCAGCACTAAAGCAGGAGATATTAGCTCAGTGGGGATTTCACCTGTGTGTGCAGGACAGTGATTCTTTAAGTGGGCTTACAACCCTCTCGCCCTGGTTCATGTCCAGGTTAGCCCATCCATGGCTTCTCACTGCCCAACCTACTGTGTTGCAAGTCACTGAGAAAGTGGTGGTAGACAAGCTGCCTCGATCTTTGCCTCGAGGACACCAAAAGGCCGTGGGGATGCAAAATCCAGAGTCACTGATTGAGTTGGTGCAAACGTTAGAATTGACAGAGGCAGCTCAAGCATGGGACCCCAGAGAGAGAGCCGGAGTAGCCAGTAAGCACCGGGGCCACATGATGAGCCCATGCCCACCACCCACCAATCCCAATCATTTATTGTGCACCATGCTATATCCTCTGGGGTGCCAGAAAGGTGAGTGAGGATTGGTTCTGTCAGTTCAGTGACCCTGGCTTGTCAAGATGACCTGGGATTCAACCACCTTCTGTCAACCACAATGCAGTCTGCTAGATGGCGCCAGTCGCACAAAGGAAGAGGGATGCCCCATGACAGCCAGTAATGCTTGTCACTGACAATGAGCGAGAGGGTGAGTTGCATGCCTCCCAGTTAAATATGTACTTGATCTGTTTCAGCAGGAGGTTTGTTTGGCAGAGAACAGAGAGAAGATGAGTGCCTTAAGAACTGCTGTGATCAGGTCAGAGTAATTAATGGAGAAGAGGGCCTACCCACCCCACATCCAACACCACACTTCATTGTGGAAAATGGTATGCTCTACTGCTTGGCGATCAGGAGGGGTGAGAAAAAGCATCTGCTGGTGGTGCCCTATGCCAAGATGGAAATAGTTTTGACCCTGGCCCACTCTCGTCCACTGGCAGGGCATCTGGGTCCCGAGAACACTCTCCAGCAGATCAGGGATTGGTTCCACTGGCCAGGAATAAATGCAGAGGTGAAATGTTTATGAAGAAGTTGCGATGCGTGTCAATGTACTGCCCCACAGAAACCACCCCCAGCACCCTGATCCTACTCCCCATCCTAGAAGTGCCCTTTGAACATATTGGCATGGACCTTGTGGGGCCGTTGCCAAAATCAGCTCGGGGTCACAAACACATCTTGGTCATCATGGATTATGCCACCAGGTATCCCAAAGCAGTTCCACTCCGAAAAGGATCTTCCAAGAAAATCACCAAGGAGTTGTTCCTTCTGTTTAGCCGGGTGGGCATCCCCAATTAAATACTGACCAACTAGGGTACTCCATTTGTCTCCCGGCTTATGGCGGACTTGTGCAAGTTGTTAAAGGTAAAACAACTTCATACCTCAGTCTACCACCCCCAGAAAAATGGACTGGTTGGCTGGTCAAACTCTCAAGAGAATGCTGAAGCGGGTGGTAGCCGAAAATAGACAGGATTGGGACCTCATGATCCTGTACGTGCTGTTTGGGGTCCGGGAGGTTCCCTGGGCCTCTACTGAATTCACTCTCTTTGAGTTACTGTTCTTGCTGCAACCACAAGGGCTGTTAGATGTAGCCAAAGAAACCTGGGAGGGCCAAGCATCCCCACACCGAACTATGATTGAGTATGTACAGGAGAAGTTAGTTATGAAGCACCGTTAATAGCTCGCCAACCCGGGAAAGTCACGTACCTAGGTCTTGATGGTAGGTGGGTTGAATTGCCTCACTGTTTCTATTTCTGTTCTTGTGACTTGATGAGTCCTCTGCAAATCCAGTAACCAAGATACTGTGCCTCCAACAGGCCCAGGTGGGACTTCTTTGGGTTTGCTGTCAGTCCAGCCCTCTGTGTTTCCATCAAAACTTCGATAAGCCGATCCAGGTGGTCTTCCCAACGCTCCAAGTGAACCAACTCACACTCGGGACATGGGTATCAATCGAATTAGGACACCTCATTCAACAGAACCATCCATTCTTCTTGGGCACCATAACTTTGTCACATGGATAGAACTCTATAGCCTGTCCCCTCACAGACCTAACCAAGAAGGGGCAGCCGGAGAAGGTACACTGTACAGAGGAGGCAGAGCGAGCATTCCAGGCACTCAAGGCTGCGCTCACCGCTTCGCCAGTCCTGCATGGACACTTAACACTTGTACGATAACAGTGTCACTTTTAAATGCTGCATTTCCTTTCATTAAAGTGCTGTATTTTTAACAGGTTCTAATGTGGTTTTACCTAGGGCTGATGTTATTTCAAGCTGTTTCAGAACATTTTGCTTTGGTTCCTCCTTGTAAACAAACAGTTGCCCTCCAAAGTTCTTTGGTGCTTATGGGTATATCCTTACACTTGCCAAATGTCATTTAAGTGAAAAACATAATGAGAACACTAGAGAAAAAAGAAAAGTCAATCCCTCAAGGAAAGGTGCTGTGCTTTTAAAAATCACCCCTTAAAAAAAATAAGAGAGGATGATGGGGTGGCTTATGCCAAATTAAATTTACACACCAAGTTTGCTTTCGTCAAGCTATAAGGAAATTTGATCACAGCAGACCTCAGTAGCGATTAAATCAACTGTCAAATTGAGAGTTTATTAGACTGCTTACCCTAATTGTATTTTGGCCTTTATAGACAGGGGAAACTGTAAAAAGGCTTGCATGGCTTGTTTTCCTCGTGAATGATTTAGAGAGTTGATCTGGCAGAGCTATTGTGTCTATCTTGAAATAATCCTCTCTAACATTTTGTTTACGGTATTAATTATGTGAGTGATTTGGGAAATGCATATTAAATCATGTGCATGTGGATTAGGATTATCTTTAATCATTGCATCTGTTGTTACTATTTTTGTTTTTTTTTAACAACATATGACAGTTTTAGAGTTGCCAGACTTTCTTGATCATTCCATTGAGGAATGTAAAAAACTGACCAAGGAAGGAAGATGTTGCTTTGCCATGCTGTAGTATCACGCTAGCCATTATTGTCTGAAAGAAAAATGACTTAACCTCTTTAAATAAAATAGATCATAACAATATCATTCATAATTAAGGCAAAATTGATTGCAGCAAAAAAGCTGCTAATTTTGGTGCAACATTAGATCTCTGTATAGGCCCATGTTTAGAAACTACCCCATGGACTGAAGGCAACAATATTCCATTTTTAATTTCATGGAATCTTTGGCATGAACTGTATTTTGCATGGATTTGAGCATAGTTTAGTCAGATTATTGTAATGTGGCTTTTCAGGGCAGTGATGCAGATTATAATTTTACTTAAAATGGGCATGAAACGGAAGTTGCAAAAGTATTTTCTTCCCTATTAAGACGTATATCTGGGTTAAATGTAGTGCGGCACTGGATTTCATCCTTGGGAATTGATTGGAATGTAGGAAGTTGGCAGTTGCTAACGAAGTGGAAGCAGAGCTGAACGACAATTTGGAGTCAGTTGTGGAGAATATTTAGTCCCACTCTCCACCGAGTCATTAAGAGAACTTGCAATTTCGAGGGGGAGGGGAGCTATCGTTTTTGTGTAAAGATTACAAATGTACTTGAAATAAAATAAAAAGATCTGCACGGCTAAATCCTTTATGATAAACACTTCACCATTCTGTAAAAAAAAAAAAAAAGAATTGTCAAAATTTCTTTCAAATGTATACATATAAATATGCAGTGAATATATTTATTTGACCAGGTGAATCCAATAAAACCATGCCACCTATGATCCAAAACATGGTCTTTTAGTGCAAGCGAGTCAGCAGGTTTCAAAGAGCTCATTAGTAATTAAGTACTGCCTAAGCTCGGTTTAAGCCCCATAAAAGCCAGTATGACATTGAATCCCAGCTTTGGAGTGCAAGGAGCTTTTACTGAATAAGAACAGAACAGATCTATTTTTAGTTGGGACTTTTAGAACTTTGTGATTACTCTTCACTTTCAATGCTGAGGACAGTTTTTTTTTCCCAACCATCTTTTGTTTGTGATAAAACAACTTAACCACAATGAAAAGTATCAGTCTCTTTAACATCTGCATGTCACCAATTAAATAATTTGGGGGGGGGGGGGTAGTTTTGAGTCTTTTGGCTCCCCTAGCACAGTTAGCTTACTGTCAACTATCATAAAGACACTTTAAAAGGTTATTGTAATATTTTTGTGACCTGTAAACATGTATAACAAAATTATAAATACTTATTTTTTTGGCCATCCAATAACAAAGTGTTAAAGCAGCATTCTGTTGCGGTTACCTCCTATCCGTGAGCATCTATTTAGCGCATTCAGACTTGTAATCAAACTTTTTTGGTGACTTAAATGTGGTTTGTTGAAATATTCACTTATCTCAAACAAGCTCTATATTTTAAAAAGAGATCCAGGGCCTTCCCAAAGTCAGAAGCCTCTGAGTTTTTGAACACACTTGCAGGCTTAAGACTGGAATAGAGCATCACAGTCCCGCCCACAGCCGGTACCGGAAGTAAGAATTCAATACAATTTCTCCATTGACAGTTGGGGTATAAGCCATAAAAACGTAACCATACATGGTAGACTTAAAACCAGCTACGGCTGTACTAAGCGATTGTATATGCTAATATAAACGCCAAAAGTTCATGGGGCACTAACCTTGTTTTGAGATAAATGCCTTTTATTCGCGATGTCTTGGATAAGTACTTCATTACCCACAATCCTGAACAATCCCACAATCCCACAGTGATGCATCTGATTGGTGGAAGTCGTGCAACTGTCTGGTTAAACCCCGCGAAGGTCCGTGAAGACTGAAGATCATTAATAAAAAAAAATTAATAAAAAAAAACCTGTGTTGCGTTTTTGCACGGTACACTTATCAGTGCTTCATGATCTCCTTAGTTGCCATGATGGCTTTTTTCAAGGAGGAAAACAAAAGTGTTCAAACGGGTGAAACCCACTTCAAATCGGGTCATGTAGTTGAGTGTAGCGTGTCCAAGGGTCAGCTTGTGGGTTTTATAAGGGCCAGCATGAGGGACAAGACCTACAAAGTTGTGAGTTTTGCAGGGAGGTTGGTAACGTTAGTTAGCATTATCGTTCACTTTAGCTAGGCTACTGTAGCCTTCATATTCTTGGCAAGTTAATAAACTGAATATGATGGTGGTCCAAGAGCAGACCATGCACCGGTCCATGCATCAGACCGGTGGCGTGGTGCACTTTCTGGTTTGCTGACCATCACTTTTTCATTTTCACTTGTGGATATTAAGAAAATACATCGTTTGTATGTACGGCCGAATCACATACATACGTTCATTAACCGCTTTCACACACGCACACAATATAAAATACACGATGATAAATATAAAATTCAATACACAATACCTATATAAAACACTATTATTTACACGATTACTACTGAAAGAACTGCTATAAACTGCACATTCACTATATAAAAAAGTGAACTCTGGACTCTCCTGGCGGAAGTGCATGAAGTCTAGTAGTGTATGATGCAGTTTTTCTATGTAACCATTTACAAAGTCGGCAAGTGCATGATGCCTATAGTGTTTCAAAATCTGTTCAGATTCATGTAGTCAAAGTCATGTAGTGTATTCCAGCCTTTAGTTCTTTCAAACAAAAGGAAAACAAATGGCAGTGATATGATTACAGAATGACAAACATTTGAAAGACAACATTCTGGTTTCTCGTTTTTGTTTCACTTTATTTGTTTAATATAAGGGGCAGGGCAAATCCACCATTTCTCCCTTCTGTTCTTTTATGTAGGCTACTACTAACAAAGACCCCAAAGGACTCAAAGCAGATCTTTGTTTGAAAGAGTAATAATGCTATTTTTGTTCAGCGTCTAGAGATAGGCCTAGCAAAAAAGGAGCAGAGCCGAAAATGGACCTGTTCCATCACTTTGAGTGCAACAACTGCAAAACAACACTGACATCTTATTTCTTTACCAATGAGCAGCACAGGCATTTATTTGGCAGTAGCTGCAATTAGCTTTTACTTATGACATTTTCATTTTTCAGCTAGTGAATCAGTGGCGTACAGTGGCGTTCTGAAATGAGGAGGCAAAGTCCTCACTTTTTTTACTTCTTAAAGCTACACTGTGTGATTTTTACCCCCATCTAGCGGTGAAAAGGTATATGACCATCCAGTGAATATTAGTTTCTGTTCCTCTCAATTCCGATTTCATTTTAACTCCTACGGTGGCCAATGTAGTCCAAAATTAACATGGCTTCCAGTTCGACCTCGTCCATAAGTGTTCCTTCAAGTGATGAGGTTATTTTAGAAAACTATTATAATTTGCAGTAATTTAATTTGTCAGGGAACATATAGGTTATGACATCTATGTAAAATGAATAATAGTTTTATGTTTTCGTAATTTTTTTTACCATTTCATTGCTAACATCAGTTATCAGGTTCCCAGACGAATGCAAGCTAATCTTAGTAAAGTAACTTTTATTTTTAACTTTTAACTATTTTTCGCTTCCTTGGCGACTCTGATACGTATCCTCGAGAATAAGAGTGATCCTCCATCAGCAACAGACTTTCAAAAAGGCTTTCAGGTTTTTATATATCAGTCTCAAGCAATCCCCCTCTTCACATTCGACACGGTGCCATCGAGTGTTAAAGGTGAACCAAGTAACTTTTTTACCTTAACCGAACAGCTTTGGAGTCATTGTAATGTTTATATTACTGATTTCGTGTTGAATGGTGGTCGTCTCGCACCCCCCTGGTGCCTGTGAGCCGCAAAACCACCCTTGCAACTTTGGGCCGGCGGGCCGCCGGCCTCAGTGTTAGGAAGTATCGTGTGATATCAGGTCTCGCGAGGTAACGAATTGCTTTACGGCAAAAAACAGATCTGATAAAATTCTGATAAAATGAGCATCAAACAGAAATAACCCGGCGCCGTATACATGTGGTGTTGGGCGCGCGCAGCTCTTAAAGGGCCCATACCTTATTTCCACTCGTTACAGCGTCCATCCTACTGAACAGGTACCGGTGTACAGGAGGAGGGGATCCGGCCGTGAGTGCGAGCCATCTCTGCGTGAGTGCTATTCACGACAGTACAAGTACTCCACAGCGACTCTAGGGGTCGCCGTTTGACAAAAACGGAATTCCTACTGAGTGCTGCTTTAAAACGCGAAAGGCGAAGCTTGAATTAACGGGTATGTCCCTCTTTGGCTAATGTACTTTCAAGATGGAGGGGCAACATGGCGACCGACATTAGAACCCCTTACCCGTATGTATTTTCAATGGTATATTATACACTCACGAGAATACTTTATTACTTGAACGAAGTAAATATACATTAATGAGCACATATATTTTTGAAAGAACTAAGTGTTTTTAGCTAAGAATAAACTAAAAAAGTTACACAGTGTAGCTTTAATAAATCAAATGTAAATTCATGTCCCATGTTACACTTAATGTTGTCACATTTTCCTGGTTGAATAAACATTCCTATACATTACATCCAAAAAAGAAAGAAAAAAGAAACCAAATACAATTCTATTTTGTATTTTTACATTAACAATGTAATTAGGGGCCAGGCACTGAAAGTACATAGGCACCTCTTGAAATCGTTGGCGTTCTTCTTCTTCTTATTCTTCCGTATGGAAGTCTATGGCAGCCCATAGAAACCGCTTGCAGGAAAGTTATGAAATTTGGCTCTAACTCAATCCATCTAGCCAACTGTCCAAAGTTTCACTCATGTTTATCCTAATAACTTTTGAACCGTAAAGGCTAGAAACTAAAATCTTGTTTCCTCTGATTACTTGGCTCACGCCGATTCGAATGCACCATTTTGAATTCTGTGAAAACCCTACTTTTTCGAACTCCTCCTAGACGGTTGCTCCGATTTTCACATAAATTGAACCAGATCATCTTCAGACCATGCCGACAAAAATTTATGGAATTTAAGTTGATTCGTCAAACCGTTCTCGAATACTGAGCAAATAAATTTTACGTAGCGCTTGCAAAAACAGACTTAAGGCTGTATCTCCGCAACGCTTTATCATATTCAGACCAAACTTGATACATGTCATCACAAGCATGACCTGAGGCGACATGCTGCATTTCGGCGAAGCACCACCTACTGGTCCGGAGATACGAAAAATGCCTATTTTTGCTTAGAACTTCTGAACGATTTGTCCAAAAATCAAAAGTGGTCTCGTTAGATTCAGGGTGTCATGCCGAGTCGACTAATATCTAATTTTCCCGTATCGGCCATTTTGAATTTTGTACTAAAATGCTGTATTTTATGAACGCATGAACGTATCGTTACGAAACTCGGTATGGGTCATCAATAAGATGCCCTGAAGGAGCCTGAGAAGTTTCAAACCAGTGCCACCTAGTGGTAAAATTAATTTTTCAAATGCTTATAACTCTGGGTGTGACTTATTTTCATGCGAATCATCTCATTAGGTTGAATCCTTGCCTAATCCAACAATACCAAATATGCTAGGTTTTGCCTTACGGTTTGTGTAGCGTTGTGATTTAGAAACCGTTAGACCGATCGAGACGTAACCACCGTCAGAAGTTTGGAAACATAGGTCATTGGCATAATGCTAATACCCAAATGTCAAATGTATAGTAAGTGGCATGAAAATGCAAACAAAGTCAGGTGTGGATCATTTTTTATGTGTTTATACACATAAATGTCTATAACTCCAAAACGAAATGAGATGTTTTCACCAAATTTGACACACATGTATGGGCTCACTCTAAAAAACAGGGATTGTGCCTCTTGTTGGTGCTATAATAAAACAAAACATGAAATTGCCATTGACTTTAATACAGTATTGTGATATAAAATGCTATACTTTATGAACGCATTAGCTTATCATTACGAAACTCGGTATGAGTCATCAGCACCATAACTTGAAGGTACTTAAAAAGTTTCGGGGTAGCAGCAGCTTGTGGTAAAAAAGTTATAATTAGGCCTACATTTTAAAAATGCTAATAACCTTTGAATAAATTTTCCTATTGTAATGACACGGGTCTTAATTGATTCCTTGAGTTATGTTAAAAACAGATACCAATTTTGCCATAGTCAGCCAAACTTCCTGTCCGCCATCTTTATTTTCTTTTAAAACCTATTTTTTATAACTTCTCCTAGACCGTTCATCCGATTTTCACTACAATTGAATCGTATCATCTTCATTCCGTGCTGAGTAAAAGTTATGAATTTCGTGTCGATAGATGAAACCGTTTTCATATACCGCAGCAGCAAAGTTGAGGCATGATGCCAAAGTGACTATTCAGGCTTTATATCTGCAATGCCTTGACATATTGACACCAAACTTTGTATGTGTCATTGTCACTTCACTCTGACCACATCACATCGATTTCGTAAATGTGCCACCTGTGATAAACCATTAAATCATCTTATTATTTACTGTATATATGATGTTTTAGCCATTCGCCCAAAATCCTCTTAAAATGTCTTTAATTCCTCCTTGCTAAAGTTGGTCTGATACTCCCAGCCATGTTGGCATCTCTTATCTTCTTCTTGCGTTTGCCCCCGATAATTTCTGCTTGCAGCTATATTTGATGTTCTATTTATTAAAAGTATAAATCTCATCAAGTTAGTGTTTTTTACGCATTTTTTATTCCAAAATATTAACCAAAGGCAGTAACAATTAAAAAAATATACTTTATTTGTGAACTGATGTTCAGCTGTTCTTTTTAATAATCAGCTCATTTTCGGATCATCAGTCATCATGCTCTGTAAACGCTAAAAGGCTTTAATTTCACCAAGCTGATTGCTCAGTAAAACCCCCCACAGTTATCACGTTTTCAGGCCATTTCAAGTTTGATTTTGACAGTGAGAGCGGTGAGATCTAAGTGGCTAAACTGTTTACTTACTTTTTAATAGTCTTCCCATTAATTCAATCATTTTTGCTCAGACTGATTCACAAATGCAGAACAGAAACAAGAGGCGGGATTTATCTCGTGAACCAATTATAGCCAATCATAACCAATCACATCCAAGCATAGCGCAATGGAAGCATTGCCTCCTCTTACGTGACTTTTCCCCATTCATTCTCAATTACCCCAACTATCACCGTGTTTACCAACAGAACTGCTGGTTTGAAAGTGATTTCTGTGTGAGATGTGCTTCAAACGGTACATTGCTACACAACTGAAAATAGACAATGAAATTTCGTTAATGTGGCCACACTTTTTTTTACTGGCCCTATGTATATGAAATGTATTAGTTAGCCATTTACGTTATATGCCTTTTTCTTACATTTAACATTGCAGAGTGCCATCCTATTCTGTCTCTGTGAAATGCTTGACCTTTAGTTGTGATCAGGGCCTGAAATTAACACCCGACCACCTGCCAAATGCGGGTGAATTTTGCTATTGGCGGGTAACACTGTCAATCTACCTGCCACATTGGCAGGTAGCCAATGAGAATTGAGTGATTCATTAGGGTTTTTTTTTACGTTTTCATTTTCATTGCGTTGGACCTTAGCTATAATGTGGCGGCACATTACTGGGGTAAAAAGGCCAGCTGAAACAAACAACCAACAAAAAGATGGGGATGAGTCAAAGAAAAGTAAAAGAAGTCATTTTAATACAAAGTGGGCAATTGGCGACAACGGCAAGGTTCGTGAGCGGCTGATTTATGGCAACGACTGTTGTTTTGTAACGTTCATGCGATCAGAAAGAAGATGAGGCCCTTTTCTGACTACGTTTGGATGTGCGAGTATTAAACTGTTGGTGAGATGGGATGAGATAATGTAACGCTGACGTAGGCTCCAGAACAATGACAGTTGCACAGATGTGTGCGTGTGCAACTGTAGTACATGTTGGGAGTTGGGAACCGGTGAGAAAATGTCCGGTACCCGGTAACTTTACCAGTAATAATATTAATTTAGTTCTGCTTAACGGTTCCTGAACGCTGTAACTAAAAGCTGTCAGGACCTAGCTGTCTACGTGACTAAATCAGCCATCAACACAGCCGCGGGTGATTTGTTTACATACGAGCTGCGGTAGGTCTATAGATCTGTTGTGCGTGTGTGTGTCAAAATCAATGAATAAAAATATTTTTTTAAATGTATATTCTAAGAGTTATTATTACTTATATTGATTTCGTTAATAACTTGACAGCACTTAAATGTGTACAAGTTAAAGAACAATATTGTGAAATTCCCGTTTTTTCACCTTTAGGCTATGAGGCAACAAAAAAAAAAAGGCTGGTAAAAAGTCTCTGTGGCAGGTGAATTTTGATATCCACCTGCCACAGTGGCTGGTGGCAAAAAAAGTTAACTTCAGGCCCTGGTTGTGATGTATTATGATACTAATCAACTTTGACAGACCCTTATCCCAGATGACCCCCAAAGAGATCCAGTTTATTCAACTGTTCACAAAGCATGAAATTAGTTTAATTTCCTACCATGAAGTGTGTGTGATTTACTCTCTAGAACCTGTAAATCATTCGATTCCCTTGTCCTGTTTTTGTAGACTTGCCGTTCGCTGTTGTCCAGTAGACGCTTTTTTAGATGGATCAAGCCCTGTCTTAAAAATGTCTATGTGCAGCTCATTGGCCAGTGCTACCTTACCAGATCTGAACAGACCATCAATATATCTGGCATTTTACAAGCTACATACCCTTATCTGCTCCTATACTATACCCAGCATGCATCTTTCTCAGGCAAGTGCCAGATTCCACCAAGTGTTTCCTGAAGGCATTCTAAGCACTTAGCACTTAGCATTCAAAACTCTGCTTTTATTTTCCAAGATTGCCTGCAGTTTATTGTGAAATAAATCCATGTCCTCTAAACCATATCATGTTGTTGTAAGGAACATTAAGTTCCTTGACTCCCTTTTCAATACCACCTGCCAAGGGCAGGAGAAAATTACCAACATGTCGGCAAATTTGATGCGTTTACCTGTTGTTTATAATTGTAATGATTCAACAGCTGTTTTTAATTTAATGTGAATTGCTTCTTTCTCTGTTAAATTTTTCTTTTCTCTATATCCCTGTAATTTTACTAATGTTAATACTCAGATATTTTAATTTACATTTGCAATATGCACATTTGGTATGAGTGTGTTCTCTACAGTATTGGGAAGTGATTAAGTAAAAGAGACTATTTTCACTATAGCCCGACATAATTTCAGCTATTTGTAGCTTTTCCAGTAATAATCAAAATGCTACAATGTGTTTTTAATGAGTAAATCATCAAACATACTCACCTAAATCGTTCAAATGAACATTAACTAAGATTAATAAATGCTTTTCTAGTATTTTTCATTGTCGGTTCATGTTAACTAATGCTAACAAATAAAACCGTATTGTAAAGTGTTACCAATGATTCTTTTATTCAACAAGGGTGAATTAAATTGATCAAAAGTGACAGTAAAGACATTTATAATGTTGCAAAATATTTCTTCGTTTCAACTTTCTATTCATCAAAGATTCCTGAAAAAAATGTATCATGGTTTCTACAAAAATATTAAACAGCAGAATATTATCACTTTAACAATAATAACAATTGTTTCATGAGCACCAAATCAGCATATTATAATAATTTCTGAAGGTGACACTGAAGAATGGAGTAATAGCTGCTGAAAACTCAGCTTTGCCATCACAGAAATTAAATATCATTAATAATAAATTACTAATATTAATGGTTTACTGTATTTTTATCAAATAAATGCAGCCTTTGTGAGTGTGAGGGACCAAGCAGTCAAGGGCACAGAATGCAGGATTTCCAAACAAAGAAAATTATTTATTAAATGCCAAACAAAGTTACAAATTAAATTACTTGAAAACTGAATGAAATTAAGTAAGGTCTGGGCCCATAAAAAGGATCACCTGAACAGAACCAAACTTAAAGAGTAACTCTTGTCAAAAGTGAACCTAGGCTCTTTTTGTTTGAGTTACCCTTTAACAGTAATCAAACCAACTAAGCAAACCAAACTAAACAAAAAACATGACCTCCCAAATGACACACATGGGGAACTTATATACACAAAGGACTAGTCCATTACACATACACAGGGAATAACACAAACCTCACTTAACACAATTAAAATAAATAAAGTAATTAATTTCAGAAATATGAAGAAATGGGTCATAAACAAAGTAGTATACACAAAGAATTATAGTCAACAAAATATACATAGAATTATAATAAACAAACAAACATACAAAGTGCAACTGACGCCAGGCGATCCTTTATTTTATTGGAACGGACCTCCACCGGAGCGCAGCGTCCCAAACAGCACCAAACCTCTGCTCTTCCCACGTAAGCAACTTAAACTAAAAAAAAAAAATAAACGTTAACAATATACCAATAATAACCAGAAAGTGTGCACCGAGGGGGTAATCCATCGACCGGAAGTTGAAGCCGGCCGGGTGCCGCCATGTTGTAGCAGAACTTCACTTGCGTTAGCATTTCCATTGACTCCCATTCATTTTTGGCGTCACTTTGACAGCGAATAACTTTACATCTGAGGCGTTTAAAGACTCCATTTGTCCATTATTTATTTCTAAAGAAACACGACAATGTATAAAGGGCTCCATTACCTTCTATGTTACATTATGGCCCCGTAGAAACAGATTTTGTAAAAATAGGCTAACGATTGCGTCATAACCACTCGACTCTCTGTCGCGTTGTACAGAAATTACCGCACAGACAGGAGGAGAAGCTCGCAGGCAATCGGGGGGACGTCCCGTCAAGGGAGAAGCCCAAAGATAATGAGTCCATAAAAGCAACGGAATACTTACTCCTGCTCACTCACGCCAAAGAACTCTTTGTTCAAGTTCCCCGTCTCTGCAAGATTAACGTTGGCAATTTTCACGCACAGCTACTAGAAGATTAACGTCTGTCAGTCAGGTTGCTCACGTCATCAAGCTTAGATTGAGTCGGTTTGAGTCTGCGCGTCAGGAACGGAAGTGCTCAAAAATCGCTAAAAATGGGCTTCAACTGTCTCAACTGAGTTCCAATGAGATGGCTCTGTCCACTTCTTATACTGTCTATGGTGTGCACCCAACTAGTAATTTATGGCAGAAAACAAATTGAAAATAAAACTGTGAAAATGAACCAAATCTGTGTGTCATCATTATGAAATATGTATATAGGGTAATCTGTAACCAAGGTATCTGCAACAAATGTTTAATCATGAAATACTAAAAATAACGTGAAAACTACACAGAAAGGAGGACGCATGTATGCATGTGTTCTCAGTTACCGTCCTTTTGTGTGGCCAGGTCAACAGCCATCACAGTGAGCATAATAGACTTTCAAAAACATCTCAATCTTACTGACCCCAAAATTTGGCACAGTAGTGTGTTTATTTATTTAAAAATACATTTTGAAGCATGAAGTATACCAAACTCTATTTTCAAACAGTAGCTTGACTGTAGCTTCACTATTTAAAATTATGGTTAGCATGTAGCTTGTATGTTCACTTGCAAACTTGTCTTAAAATCCCTGTAAAGGCAATTCTAAAAAAAAATTCTGAACCCATTATAAATGTTAGAAATCTATTGCTAAAACATATTACAAAGACTGTGAACTGTGAATTACTGAATTGTGGAGTTAGACCGTTAAACAGTTTTTCACCATTGCTATTTTCCGGATTTTTTGGGCGGGGCTAAAACGGGGCTCGATGACGCACTGGAGCCCCTGAGCTCGTGGACACGCCCCTACTTGATGACGCACTGAGGCCACTGAGGCTGGCTGGCCCCGCCCCTCCCCTAACAATAGAGCACATTCACATCAGTTTGCCGCTCAATCGCGAGTTACTGTCAGTACTATTAGTTACTACAGCCTACAGTTTGCTAGCTAGCTATGCCTTCGACACGGAAATGCGTAGGCTACTACCTGGATGCGATCATGTACAAAACAGATCGGTGTCTTTATTTAAATTTCCTAAAAACGATCACATCAAGAAGAGGTGGATTAATTTTGTGAAGAGCCAACCTTGATGGAGAGCTGAGGTTCACCGCCAAAACCTGCCTCTGTAGTGATCATTTTACACAGGATAGTTTTATAAACTGTCGTCTGAGACAACTGGGATTCACTGATAATCCGCTGTTACTGGTGAATGGGGCCGAACCGACTATCTCCTGCCGCAGCCTTCATCTCCCCATATCACTGTCGGCAGCTTTCCCGTGAGTGGGCGTGGTTTCAGCGCGCTGAGAATAATGCTCACTTTTTCAAGATTTTGATAGCTTATTTGATGTAGGCCTACTTGCCGGCTTTTTTTATCATTCAAATTTGGCTGGGTGGCTAATAACACATTTTTCTGTGGTGTGACAAACTCAGAACACATACTTAATTTTGACTTTACAGGGACTTTAAACACTGGTTTTCTACTGACCTTACCGTGCAATTTGTCAGAAATGTATGTTTTCTTGCCATCCATGCAACAGATACAACAAGCATCAGTGTAACTGACTGCTTTATGCATACTGACATGTCCAACTGTATTAAGTATAAACCCAAGGCTTAAGTCTTTTCGAGCACCGTTTTGATTCATTTGATTCACAACTTCTTATGAGCCACTTTGTTTATCCAGCTCCAGTGACAGAGATACTTTTACAGGAATATTTCTTTATTTTAGAACAGTCCTTTGAATTCCTATATCATTGTGGAATTTAGGAAATATGCATTTGTTAAGGTTGCTATCTGCACACACACACACTTTTTAAAAAATATTTCAATTCAGCTTCGAATTATTTTTCTTTTAGTTTTAGTGTAATTTTCGTTTAAGCTTTGATACGCACGCGCAAACACTGGCGTCTTGTATGATGTTTTGTTCTCTATATCCAGCTCAAGTGAGAGAATAAGTCTAAGGATTAGCTACTGAAAATGACTACAGAAATTTTAGATAAGTGGTGTCTAACAGAAAACATGAACAGACACAGTCATTCTATGTGGGAAATGAAAGTAATTTTCTCAAATAGTTTTACTTTTATCATTTTTGAAATATCACAAATATGCATTTCTTTCTTGCCCTGGTTGCCACATACTTTCATTCTTGTTGGCTGTGAAATGGCCATCATATCACAGAATCAGTCCGTTAAAGAATTATATATAAAAAAAAAAAAAAAGCCCTCTAATGAAATACACTCCTTATCTCAAGGGCAAAAGATCAATTTGATGGGGGTCCAACATCCTTATCAGAAAGAGATTACATGGGAAGAGCCGTTTCCTATTGGAGTCTTTCCTCAGGCAAGCCACTATCTGCCACCTAATTAAAAATCACAGAGAATGCTGGGTCTTGTGACTCACTGAATGTGTTACACATTGAATTAAAGTCCCACATGGACCAACATTGCTTAAATCTATAGGAATATGACTATGTATGTCTCTCTCTTTGTCTAATTAATAATTAGATCAAATGAATGGTGATTTATTGGATGACTTCATTCATGTATGGTCTCTGCATTAAAGAAAAGTAATTAATAGATTTGCATGCTTTAGTGATTTCCAGTAATCATATGTCATACTCTTTACAAAGACTTTCTAAATGGATTGTGCATGAAGATCACAGTCAGGCCTTTTCTTAGTCAGCATGTAAAACAGATTAAGTTTAATAGTTCTGGAAATAAATAATAATTTTGTTTTTTTAATAAATGTAATTAAATGGAACTTTGAACCAACACATGCTTACACCACTGAAAGGTTGAACTGTAAATAAAATAAAATATTTTGATAGTCCAATAAAGACATTAGACTCATTAGCTCTCATTAGACTATTAGTAGACTGTCTGCTTAAAGGGATAGATCACCCAAAATGTTTAAAAATTCTGTCACCCTCAAGATGATTTACTCAGCCTCAAGATGTTTCAAACCTGTATGGATTTATTTCTTCTGATGAGCACAAAAGAAGATACTTTAAAGAATATGGGTAACCAAAGAGGGCTTCATTGACTTTTTTATAGTATAGCTAAACTAGGGTGACCAACAGTCCTGTTTTCCCAGGACATGACCAACAGTCCTGTTTTCCCAGGACATGTCCTGTTTTCACGTCCTGTCCTGGCCGTCCTGGCTGTTTTTTATAAAGTGATGAAAATGTCCTGGTTTTCAAAAAACTGCTGGGAAAGATCAGCTCTACAGCAAAATATAGATGGGCAAACAAGGAGGGTGAGGAAGAAAAACAGGATAAAGAGGGACAAAAACTAAAGATATAAATATATTTTGTTAGTTTGTTTATGTAAGTTTGTGAGAGCTATTTTTGTTCAATTTGGAGGTATTTCTTTTAGTTATTTATTATTTATATATTTATTTTTCTAATACAGAAGAGACATTTCTATCATTATTTCATTCATTATTTTTGAAACCTGTCATAATAAAACATGTTGAGTGACCTCTGAGAAGCCTATCTGAATGTGTCTTGAAATATAACAATTTTCTATCCATACAGAGGAGGCATAGCCTACTTTAAATGTATTGAAATTAATAAGGCATCTTTGAGTAAACTTCGAGTATCATTTGAGTATCTGTTTGCCGGGCCGAGTGTCCTGGTTTTTGGTAATAAAAATATGGTCACCCTAGCTAAACCATTCAAGCGCGAGAAGACGCAAAAAAAGTCAGTAAAGTGGCTCTTTGTGAACAAACACCCAAATGCACAGAACGCAGCTGCATTGAGTTCTCTTTCAAGCTTGAACAGACAAAAATACATAATATTATGATAAGCACAGTCTTAAATGAGTTAAAAAGTGTTAAATGAACGTAAAGAGTTGTGAGAAAATACGATGTGCATCAGATCTTAAAGTGACAGTGATCAATAAACCTGCTGCTGTATTTGCCATTAATGTTATTTAATTAATCTAGATTTAATTGATAATTTACAGAGAAGACTTTGCCGTGTTTGATTACTTTTTAAAATTTCTCTATATTTCCAATACCTACCTGAAAATCGTCTCAGGTTACGACTGTAACCCTAGTTCCCCGAGTAGGGAACGAGACACTGCGTCGATGACGCTTTGGGAATGCCCCTGCGTGATTGCGTCTGAAGCACGTGTCAACTAGTCCAATGGCGAGAATGAACGTCACGGGCAGGTGACGTCATGATCAGGAAAGAATAAAAGCACATTCGGTCTGACCGACGTAAGCTTCGATAAGGCCAAAGCAAGTCGATCACAGGGATGTAGGAAGTATGGCAAAGTGACGCAGCATCTCGTTCCCTACTCAGGGAACTAGGGTTACAGTCGTAACCTGAGACTTTCCCTTTCGAGGGAACTCGTGCTGCGTCGATGACGCTTTGGGAACAAGAATGCCCAAACGCCATACGGCCAAGAACCTGTCCTGTTAAACTGTCACGACATGAGAACTCTAGACCCAGGGGTATCTATGTCTAGGTCATACAATCTGACAAATGTGAGCGGCGAATACCAGCCCACTGCATCACAAACTTCTTGAAGGAACACCCCAGAAATTAGGGCCTTGGAGGCCGCCATACCCCTAGTAGAATGGGCTCTAGTGGTCCATTCTAAAGGTAAAGGCTGGCCCAAAACCTCATGTGCAAGAGAGATAGCCTAGACTATACATTTGCTAACAGTCTGTTTGGATAGGCCATGGTACATTGGCTGGAACCTTTGGTACATATCCGGGTTTCGGATAGAGGACCGCTTTGACCATCCCGGGTGCAAACTCAAGGCATGAAGGAGATACTGATAGGTCCTGAAGATCTCCTACTCTTTTTAGTGAGGAAATGGCTAGGAGGAACACAGTTTTGAGGGTCAGAAACTTTTCTGAGACAGAATTAAGAGGCTCGAAGGGAGCGACAGATAAACCTTCTAGAACAAGAGCCAGATCCCAAGCTGGAACTCTGGTGTAAACTGCAGGCCTCAGCCTCAGGGTGCCATCAAGGAAACATATTATAAGAGGCATGAAAATAATCTTGCAGGAACTCAAGTATTGAACCAATAGTACAATTAACTGGATCCCATTGTCGTAGATTACACTAAGAGGTAAAAACTCTACATTTCAGGGCGTATGGCTTCCTCATGGATGGAGATCTGGAGTTCTGTATGGTCTCTACAACCTCGGTTGAGAGACCAGAGTCTATGAGTCGGGCCCCCTCAGAGGCTAGACCCACGGGTTGAATGTTTCTGGACGGGGATGGAGGATTAACACAGTCTCATCCCAAGACGTCAACTAACTGAAGCTTTTGACCATACGTCAACATCCAACGTTTTAGGGTACACTTTAACGTCAGTCAGATGATGATCCTGGGGCGTCATCCAACTGACGCTTTACCTTTAACGTCAGTTAGATGACGCGGGTAGGTTTAGGTCTGGGGTAGGGTTAGGATTAGATAGCGTCATCTAACTGACGTTAAAGGGTACCCTAAAACGTCGGATGTTGACGTATGGTCAAAAGCGTCAGTTGGTTGACGCCTTGGGATGAGACTGGGCTGGGAGGATTGCTCCCCCCGCCTGAGATAGAAGGTCTCTCCTGACCGGCAGCTCCAGGGGAGAGCCGTCGAGAAGGGATATTAGATTGGAAAACCACACTCGGCTTGGCCAGTAGAGAGCTACCAAAAGAACACTCACTACGTCCTGGCGGACCTTCTGCAAAACTCCTGGGAGCAGAACAATTGGGGGAAACATGTACAGACGTAGCCTCGGCCACGTCTGCAGCATTGCGTCCAAAGCCAGTGGGGCTGGATGTGTGTGAGAAAACCAAAGTGGACAGTGCGTCGTATCCTGAGATGTGAACCACCTGTGGCTGGCCATAAACTCCCCAAATGTGCTCAACCACCTTGGTGTGGAGCCTCCATTTCCCGGGCCTCAGCCCCTGTCTCGACAGGATGTCTGCTCCTATATTCTGATGTCCCAGAATATAAACTGCTCTAAGGGAGAGTAACTTCCCTAGGAATCACAAGAGAATCTGGTGCGCCAGTTTGCATACTGGACGTCGTGAACACAGACCCCCTTGATGATTTATAAAGGAGACCACCGACATGTTGTCTGTGCGAACAAGCACAGGTCTGGAAGGAAGTGTCTCAACGCATTGAAGACCACCATCATCTCCAGGCAGTTTATGTGCCAAGAAAGATGATGACTCCTCCACAGACCCTGAGCTGAGCGGCCTTCCATTACTGCTCCCCAGCCCGTGAGAGAAGCATCTGTTGAGAGCGAAACTCGATGGCAAAGAGCTCCTAACACTGTACCATGGGATAGAAACCAAGGTTTCCTCAATATAACCAAGGCATAGAGACACCGCCTGTTATCTTGATCGTACGGAGTGGGTTCCCCCTCGGGGAAAACCCCTTGGTCTTGAGCCACAACTGTAGGGGCCTCACGTACATCAGGCCGAACGGTTCTAAAAAATATATTATAGAAGTCACTGGGGACCAGAAACTGTTTGGTTACCCACACTCTTCAAAATAACTTTTATTCTCAACAAAAGAAAGAAACTTATTCAGGTTTCAAACAACTTGAGAGAGTAAATTATGACAATTTTCATTTTGGGGGCAAATAATCCTTTGTTAATAAAACAACAAAACACAAAGAAAAAAAAATCACTCACTGCTCTTGACTGTAGCTTAAAGTAGCTTTAATAAGAATCAACGTATAATTTGTACAGTGATGTCTATGTAGTGTTTTATTTTTATATTTGTTCATTTAATTTCTTTCTTGAATGCTACTGTTAAATACACCTACTGTAGCTGAAAAAATAAAGCCCTGTTTATTTCATTTGTATTATGTTGTGTAGCCTATTCTTAGCGCCACTTTGGCCTAATTGTCTGCCATTCTTTTTTTATTTCATATTTTGTTGCCTTGTAAGGCTTTGTTTTTAAAATAGGGAAATTAGTTTGGCTGTAATGCCCAGTCACTTGCAAAATACGTGTCAGCGCGAGTTCCCTCGAAGGGAACTTAAATCACTGCTTGTTTACTAGGTTACATGGGTCAAAAACAATAACTTTTTTTGTGCAATTTTGTCAGGACAAGTACAAATCTGAACCAGCCCGACTGGGCCAGTAGAAAAAAAATCTTACTCCCACTGTTAAAAAGCAAGAGTCTAATAAGCTGGAACTGAGGAACTGTTGGTTGTTGCTGAATTGTGCATGCAAAGTTAATCAGAAAAACAAAAACAAAATTCACCTGGGAAACATAAGCCTCTTTTTTCCAAGCATTAGGACAACCCTAAAAGAAAAAAAAAGTTTATTTTCTTCATGCCCAAGAACAAAGTCAAAGATAAGCACAAATAACTCTTAATGTCCTCTAATAAAAATATCCTTATCACCAAAATTACCATTTAAGGGTTTTTAAATAAGGACACTGTGATCAAATAATACCTATGAGTGTTTGAAGTATACATACACACACACAAGATGATGTTTAAAAAAAATGCATGCTTTCTCAAGAGGCCTTCCAGCATCTGGTGTGCTGTATCACTCTCCAGCTCCTCTATTGTGAGCCTTCTCTAATTGTCAGCTGAAAAAACAGAGAGATGCTCTGGCCCCTAACAAGTCCCTATCAACTTGAGTGTCTGATGCACCATCTCAAGGAAGGGGTCATTTAATGCAGGCTGCATTGTCAACTGCCATTTCTGCATTGCTGTGTGAAAAGTTAATTTAGCTGATATTAACAATACGCTTTCCTTTCTGAGTATAGCCTATGAGATTTGTATCAGCAAACCGTCTTTTAAAAGTGTTTTTATTGAGCTTCCCATCAGCTTTTCATTTTATTCCACCATCAACTATCAGTTTTAAATAGCAGTCATTGCATCACTTTTTCTTGAGACTTCGCTATCAATATTTATAGGCTACTGCCGCTGCGCATACAGGTGATCACAAGTGATGATGCAGCCTCATTGGAGATATCAAATTTCCTCTACGTACAATATCCATTTGAGTATACTTTCCAAAGCATTTCAGGTTTTCTGATGTTTTGTCAGTGCTAATGTATGACAGGAAAAATGGCAGCTACACACAAATGAAGTCACCCTTGTTCCCCTCTTAATTAGATTTGGTCTGCTTGTTTCCAATTCTTTAATTGAGTCTTCTCTTTCTACGTCTACCTCACAGATTTGTCTTAACCTAAGAGCCTATATCCCAGGCACAGAGGAAGACAATTGGTTTTAGGACTAAAAAAGACAAAAATAATTGGTGCTAACTGCTAATCCTAAATTTGTATTGTTGCTAGAGTTTTTGTAGGGCACATTAAGCGGAGTCTTATCTTCCATGGTATTAATTATTCAGACAGACACTGTGTGATATAAAAGCACAAAGCTATCGAACTAACCATGATATACCATTTTGAATGATTTCTGAACCCAAATAAAAATTTTGGTTAGACTAAGAGGTTACTTTGATACAATGTGGTTGGATATTCAAAATATTTTAGGTTGTGTGTGGAATATACAGAGAACTTTATGAAGCAAGCTATAAACAGGAAAATAATGATTCAATGATGCAAACATAATTCAATTATGCTCTAAAGAAGCTCTACAAAGACAATAGTGTCATTGTTCGACTGAAGTCAGTTCAGAGTTGATTCCGTTCCATTCAATAACTGTGTAAATATCATAAAATATGAAATGAGTTCAATTATAAAGCAACTCTGTAGAAAACACTGATGTCATCGTCCAGCTCAGTTCAGTTCTCATTCAATAGTGTCAGTACAGTCAGATCAATAATATTGCTGAATATTATGTGTCCCCAGCAAAGCAAGCCAGAGGCATCAGTGGCAAGGAACCCAAACGGCATCTGTGACAGAATGGAGAAAAAACCTTGGGAAAAACCAGGCTTAGTCGAGGGAACAGTCCTCCTCTGGTCTATCACTTTGTTTAGGAAAGTCTATTGGATGTCTATTTAGACACTTTTTTAGCTGGTGGTTAGGCAGGTATACCATCTTAAACCAGCTATAACCAGGCAAGTTTTTTTTGTTTTGGAGTTTCCAGGCATCTATAGTTTTATGAATGCCAACCACATTTAAATTGGAGAGTGAATATTCTAAATTATCATTATAATTAACCAATTGCAGGAGTCACTCCCTAATTTGCAATGGTTGACAGTGATCGCAACATTGACTTCTTGTTGCTGTAAACAAGATGTTCCTTATTTATTTTTTTTAAAAGATTTTTAACTAGGAAAGCTGTCAGCAATGATTTAGGCTTCACATAAAATTGATTCAACCACTCTCCATCACATTTTCTCGAACGGGGTTCATTTTTACACAAGAGTAACATTCCAGTTTTCACAGATTTATCACCAGATTTTTCCCATGAGTTCAAAAGCCAGTCTGTCACTCTGAGGTGCGAAGATCTTTAGCTCTAAAGTTCTCTGGATTGTTAAAGGCTGGAACACATGCCCTTAAGGCTACGTTTGACCTTCATCTGAAATGATTGTTTCAGCAGTATTACAAAACTGAGCCAGTCAGATGAGTCACCATTGTACAGGAGAACTCACTTATGGGCACAGGCCAAGAGTGCCAACCTTTAACTGGTGCCGCTCGCTATAACGTTAGTTACTGGGCAATAAAATGTAAACCCCTGCCAATGAATTTCACTCTCACATGAGGCAGTACAGCGCGGCAGGAGACGCTGTGGGTGAAGTCCCTTGGCTGAAGGTAATGTATTCCCAGAAAAGCAATGTCAGCAGGGTGGCAAATACACTATGACAGGTGAAATGATTAATGAGCTTTGAAGGACTGCTGCAGACATTTAACTAGGGGTAATATTTTGATGAGGGTGCTTTGGAGTGCATTTACTGAACGGTAACATATCAAGACATTGCATGCAAGTGTGAATATGAAACCTCAATGAAAGTTTGATTGATCTATGCACACAGTGACTTCAAAATTCAATTACAAAAATGGTAGCCTATAATGTACAGTAAAAATTTTATAACAAACTAATAAAAGTTCCAAATGGGGGTTTTCACAGCAATGCCACAGAAGAACCATTTTTTGGTTCCCCAAAGAACCTTTCAGTGAATAGTTCTCAGAAGAACCATTTTTTTCCTAGTGTATAGAATACTTTAAAAATCTAAAGATTATTTTTACACTATGAAGAACAGTTTGTGCAATGGAAAGGTTCTTCATGGAACCATGTCGATGCCAATAAAGAACCGATATTTTTAAAAGTGTACTTTAGGATTGGATAGTATCCACCTTATTTTAAGAGCGGGCGCAGCCATTTGTAAATTAAATTGCTTTCGATGTCATCCGCTTCCAATTATTTTTTAGCTGTACAGCTCGTTATGCTGCTTAATATGGCAAACTGGTATTTCTTACCATATTATTTTAATGTATTGCCATAATTATAAACACACTGGTTTGTAGCACAAATAGTTTTACAGTTTACTGCATTTTGTCTTCTAGTTATTTAGACTACATTGGAAGTCTCGCACATTCACATAAAATAGCTTACTTCTGCGTTGTAAGGTGTAAATAAGGTGCGTAAATAAGGTGGATACAGAATGTATGTTTTACTATTCAAAACCCTATCAGAAGAGACATGCGACCCCTTTTTGGGTCACCCTACTGGAACTCTTTAAAAAGTCTTACTTTGTTAAATGGTCTGTGCTATTTTGATGCAGTAGTAATTGTGCATATAACACAGAGCAGCAGTGACAGAGAGGACATCCATGCTGTCTTTCACTATTACAGCCAGTTACCACCTCTCTTATTCAATGACGTCTTACTCAGGGAAATTAACATCAGATTTGAACAGCAGGTGGGGCTTCCTGTTTTCCTGAGTGGAAGCCAAAGTAATTCATGACTCAAGGTTGCACGGACTCTGTTGGGCACGAGGCACATTCTGCAGCAGGGCCATATATAATACTGACAACAATAGCAAAGCACACTGTCACCTCTGAGAAAAGCCCTGTTTCTTTCAGCAATCATTCGCAATTTGATTAATTTATCACAGTGCGCGACTTGAACAGCGGTGCCAGGAACTGACTTCTATGTCAGCTGCATTATGTTACTCGTTTTATCGAATTCTTCGTGGTCTAGTGTTCAACAGATATGTGTTTCCAGAGGATGTGAAAGAAATATTTAGCTAAGGACATGATTTAGACTCGTTTAGCAACTGATATCGTAGATATCATGGTGGCAGACTCACACGTGACTTATTTTTCAATGAGTAGACCTAATGTGAAGTTTGTTGGGTTATGCTTTATTTTGATTTGAAAACTTTTAGTATCTTTGCAAACATGTCAACTAACTCTCACTAGATTATTAATAGACTGTTGGTGTAAGTTGACATATTTGCAAAGTTAGCCTACTTATAGTCAGCAGAATGTCTGCTGGGGGGGCATCACAATAAAGTGTATTAAGAAGACAGTCTAGCTACTCATGATGACTGGTAGTTGACATGTTGTTGCAAAGTTAGAAGAATGTCTAAAGTGGACTATCGAAAGTGTTACCGTTTGCGGAGTTTGGAAAATTATTATTTTTGGGACTGTTTACACCTGACCACTTCATGCGTTTTCTGTGATCGGATAGCTAGGGTAAACGTACCTATTAAGCTCAAGTACCCATTAAGCACACTACCATCTTTCAGCTCAGATTATAAAAAGAAAAAAATATATATTTTATCCTACTTGATGTTGTAGCCATAATCAGATGGCCAGCTCTGGTTTATTAAATTAGATTAACTGGATTCTAATTTAGTAAATTTCCCTCCATTCTGCCATTCAGTGAAACAAAGGAATGGTGTTTTAAATTGATTAAATCATTGACTCTGATTCGCACATGCAGCGTTTTTCTCTAATGAATAAACAACGGAATGCGCTGTTTAAGACTTGTGACCAAAATGACATGTGACTCAGATGACATCTCACGAGTCCGGCCGAAGACCACGCGAGAACCCCCCCTTTAGGGGTCTCCCCTGATTTGATCACCTCACAAACAGAACATTGTGTAGTGAGGAGCTCCGGCTCACTCATTACACAAAGCAGCCTGAACTCTGAAGAACAATCACATACACACACACACAATCCTCCTTTGTGTGTAACTTAGGATAAAAATGTCCTTTTAATGTATGTACATTCCTATATAAATGTGCTATTAGTTTGCTTTATAATAGAGGTGTGGTTTGCTAGTGTATAGCTCTGAAGTCTAAGAGTTTATCAAAAGAATGTTCCCCAATTTTGCCTTGCACAAGGAGCAAACATTCCAACACATTAACACACAAACACCAGCCATGGAACTTTTCAGAGGAAAGTACCTCTAAATGTTTTAAATGTATTCATTTTTGTGCTTAGATGTCGTCACATGCCATACTGGAAGTACTGACAATTTTATTGTGTGTTAATCAAACTTTAAAATGCTTGTAATTCTGCATATGAATGTAACTTTATGTTCTTCTACTTCTTACCTGCCATTTTTGGTAGCTGTTTGACCGTCTTGTTTTGACTAAACAAGTCATACATAGGATATTACAGTAAAATGTATTGTTCTGTGTGTACAATCTATCTGGGTAGAAATGACAAAATTTCATACCATCACAAATTATCCCGACAAGACAAAGAAGAATTTTTCCCGCTCGAGACACTCTAAGATAATTGGTTCACGTACGCGAAGCAGGCGTGAACCCCTCCTCTCCATAAAAGACTGACACAGAGCACCACGTGTGAGCACTTACGTCGCAAGAGAGCTTTTTCCTGTGAGAGGTTTCCGGTTCCATGGCTCCTTAGGGAGCTTTCTCCATTTTCTTTAATCTTTCTTTATTTTCGTCTTCGGACCTTTTCTTACGTTTAGTTTCAGTGAAATGAACGTAATCGGCAACTTCAACTTTAAATAGACTCTTTGAACCTTCAGCGACCACGCTCGCCTGGAAGAGCTGACAAAGCACGCACCCGCTCCTAAGGACACACACGCAAGACGCGGTCCTCCTCGGCAACACAAAGAGAACCATTGTGCAACTCTCACTCTCCTATCCCTGCATCGGTCCCTGTTCATTTCTTCTCGCGAGGAAAATGAACCCAGCCCGACCTCAGCTGGCAAGCTTCACCTCCAAGGACATTCAAACATGCCGCGCTCACGCGCGCTGGACGAACCCGAACCCGAAAACACCAACCCGAACCCGATGCTCGGCATCCACATGACCGAGAGAGACACACGCCTGCTTCACATCACCCACCCAAAAGAGCTTTACCAGTGCAAGTACCCAGTTTACTTTCCAGGTTTAAGATCTGTTGATTCTTATTGTCTCAAAGGTTCTGTGTCTGTGATGAATTTTGCCACAAGGAGATCTCTCCAGATCTCCTTACTCTCAATCTCTCTCTGTCTATCTCACATGATCTTTCGATCAGACCTCTCTCTCTCTCTCAATCTCTCTCTCTCTCTCTCATTGTTATTTGTTTGTTTCGTTAGTTTTACTGTTAATGTACATATATGTATCCCGGGTTTAAATGTAGAATTCTGTATCCGTAGTTTCAATTATTAAAACCATATTCTTGATTGCTTTCTGTCTAAGAGCTCATATTACAAGTCAATGAAATGATTGGTCTAGCTACAAAGCTTTGCAAGTTGTTACTATTTCAGTAACGTAAATTTTATAAACACAAGAAAATTAATGTTCACGGCCGGAACATTGAGATTTCTTGGAGTTTATAAAAAGGGATAACTTTGTTGAGAAGTTGGTAAGTTAATCTTACGGCTGTTTGCTGGACAAACCGATTGTTTGATAACTAAATTAATTCCCTTAAAGTTATCTCATATAATCGATCTGTAATGAGACCATTGATGTATGAATGAGGAATTATAATTCGTTATGATTTTATCATTCATAAATTCGATCGATCTATTTTCAATTTCGATAATTTAAAGGTATTGTAGGTAGGAATTGTATAAAAAAAACTTTTTTCCAAATTTGTTTAAACTGTATTTATCAATGCATAATTAAAATGTAAGTACTCTGAAAAAGAAAGTATAAAAATCGAGTGTCTGTAGACCTCTCACGACTGTTTTAAAGACAGCTCATTATTTCCATTCACTCCACCCCCTCCCTTCTGGGCTCCTTCCAAAGCCACGCCTCCAAAACACATGAACGCGCGACTCCGACCGCTGAGCTGAAGACGCATTATTTACCTGAGACGAGCGGAGAGAAAGGAGCGCAGTGCATGTGGTGACATCATGTCAGAATCACATGTAATAAAAAAATCTAACTTTATCATTAGGAAGATAAACAAATAAGATGTATTTTAGTACTCACTATCAAGTAGCATATTGATATTGGTAAAGATTAAAATATATATTTATTGATTCGCTAACGAGCTAGTTATCTATAAGGCAAAGCTAAAAACAGGTTGCATGATACACGTTTTTCCATTGCCATCATTTACACTGTGATGAAGATGAATTTCGTGTAACATTCATAACATATATGGTGTTCTGCATGTAAGAGTTTCCATGATGAAAGCATTGTTGACTCTGATGAGGACTACAATCCGGAGACAAGCACCGCATCGTCAGCTCGAGGACAGATCCGGGGTCGAGGGATTTTTTGTTTAAAAACAAAACAAATAATAAATTAATTTTATAAAATTCCTACCTACAATACCTTTAACTGCAACATGCAAGATATTAATCATATTCATGATTAATTATGAAAATTCCCTATAAATAATTTGAGCTAATTAAGGCAAATCTCGATGTTGCTACAATGTCTTAACCGATTGATGTGTTTGTTACTACATACCTCCTGTAATTTCAAGCAAATCAGACCATTGCACTCTGAGATATGGGTATCTATGTGTTCACACTGTCTGCTGGCCATTTTGAAAGCTGTCTGAAAACTTTCACCAGAAGAGGAGCCCCTTAAATTTGCATTTTTAAAATGCTTAAGCCTTTATTTGGGGTTAGTATAACTACTTACTGCAAAATTAAGAGATTAATCTTTAGAATTTTGCATATTATAACCTGGAACCTGGATATGGGAAATAATTACAGATAGATCCAAAAGATAGTTTTAGCAACATATAGCGCAGATGCTAGAGAACATAGTTACCTTACTAGCTGTATAAGATTGTGTGCTACAGTAATATATCACTTCACAGGCATAAATTGCTTGTACTTTTAAATCCAAAATATTATACATTTACAGTTTATTGATGGTCTGTGATTTTACACTGCTTTCATTTTAATAAGACTTCATATTATTGTAAGGTGAGCTTAAAGGGTGCACTACTATAAAAAAATCACAGAGCTTCAGTGTAACATCAATTAGAAAAAGTATAATTTCACAGATATTGTAAATAATAGTTCTTCATATTTTAATATGTATACATGTAATACATGACCTAGATTATTTATTTAGCAACATTTTGTCCTTTACATTTCACGTAATATTTATTAATTAAAAATTGTTGCTGCTCCAATTAAGCTCAGTGTGCTCCCTTTAAGCTCATCCACATTGAACGTCTATGTAAATACCTCATAAACAGACTTTAAATATTAACTGATGGTTGTCACTTTAAGTTAATCTTTATAAGATAATTAACATATTTTTTTTCACAGCCTTGAGATGACAAAATCTAGACAGAACTATAGTTTATTCTGAATTACCGACTTCCGAGTTCGGGGGTTAATAGAGGGGGGTTAATAGAGGGGGGTTAATAAAGGTCTTCTGAAGCAAATCCATGAGTTTGTGTATGAAAAGTATTCATATTTAAAACTTTCAGAGTTCTGTTTTTTGTGTGTGTATGATTGACTCTGTACCTTCAAATAAAATATTTTTCAATTATTCTTTAAAAGGTTGTTTAAAATAGGAACAAATTTTTAATAAAACATGTTGTGAGCTTATTGCCAACAGGGGTTAGCTTAAAGGGCACAAAACGTAACCATTAAGCACAGACAGATTTTTTTATATTTAATGATGTACATCTTAATTTAAATACTTTTGTCATTTAAAATAAAATGAAATATTATAGTGTGAGAGATTAATATTTTATTTTAAAATAACTTGTACTAAAACCAATATCTTGTGCACTAAAAATGTCTCAATGTAGATTTTGGTGAGCTTAAAGGGTTAGTTCACCCAAAAATGAAAATTAAGTAATTAATTACTCACCCCCATGCTGTACCAACCCCGTAAGGCCTTCGTTCGTCTTCGGAACACAAATGAAGATATTTATGATTAAATCTGAGAGGTGCATGACTGCTACATAGGCTCCCTAAGGGAATGAAACTTGACGGCCCAGAGAGTCATTAAAGAAAATGTTTAAATATTCCATGTCACAACAGTGGCTCAACTATAAGTTTATCAAGCGACGAGAATACTTTTTGTGCGAAAAAACAAACAAAAAATATAGCTGCGAGCAGCGATTACGGGCCCAAGCCGGTGGCACCGCAACCCCGGTGCCTTTAGGGTTACTGTGCGTGATGGGCAATAACGTAACCCCGCTTTGACCTTTGAGAAGATGTGTGCTGTAGAGCTTGCATCAGTGTGGGCTCTGCAAAAGTGTGCATTGAGGGCACATATCAACCACAAAGTATGCGTGAGCAACCTTCTGAAACCTAAAATGAAAAATGAGACACCCTACGGTCTCATGGACTTAATGGACACATGAAATAAGTACACAAGTTTGAAAGTTATATGAAGTGTGCCAAGACAGAATATTTGCCTGATCTGATTAGAAAAATAGTGTTTTTGTGTGTGTGTGTGTGTGTGTGTGTGTGAGGCGTGATTGAACAATGTAGACATAAAAACATACTCCGTCCTTTTGTTCATACAGGACATTATTCAAACTACAAAGTGTTTACTTATATTTGTGTACAATCGCAATAAAACACAACATTGTGCTTTTGTCAAACTGTAAACTACAACTGTCACCCAACCAAAATCTTTTACACACACACACACACACACACACACACACACACACACACGCACACACGCACACACACACACACACACACACACACATAGTTTAAAAGCAAAAAAATCTTTTGGACATTCATCATATTGCATTGGTTTTCATTTCTTGTTCTCGAACAGAGCCCTAATCTGTTTATTTTTTCAGTTACACATTCTACATTGATTAAAAAAGAAAAATCAAATGTGTTTTTATTTTATACATAAATAAATAATCTATCATTCAGATGAGAGTAAAGTTAGTGTTAGTTCAAATTTTAAGGAAAACAAAAATATGATCTGAAATATCGCACATTCATTTAAAATTCATTCAGGTTCAATTACCAAACATACAAATCTCAATGTAATTTAAAGCAAACAATACATTTAAAATATATGGGTTGTATGCAATTTTTTTATATATAAAAAGATATATATCCAAAAATACAAAGCCTAAACTTTAACAAGGGTTAAACAATCACTGTAACAGACACAATCACACACACACACACACACGTCAAATCACTTACATTTTAGATGCAATATTGACTTTTTTTCTGTTTCAGCAGCGAAAATAGTTCAACAAAGATCACAGCAGAACCATCGAGCATCTCACAGCAACGCGTTCTCATTACTGAATGATTCAGCATTTTGAACGAATCGGTTGACTCAAAGATTCAACGACCAATCCATAATCTGTCTCATTCATGAATGACTCAGCCGTTCGAACGAATCGTTTGAAGGAATGAATCAATGACTCGCTCATTAAGACGGTCGCCTGGCGACACCTAATGACGGTTTAGTGATATGTTTAAAAGTATCATTCTTTCCAACGATTGTTAATTGACTCATATTTGAAACATAAGCTATATATATATATATAATATATATATATATATATATATATATATATATATATACACACATATATATACACAAAAATAAAATAAACACATTTGAAGCGTGTTTGCTTACTAAATTGTGAGCTGAACGAAAGTTGCAGCAAATATCAGCAACAGGAGTCAAATTTCATTAATCACGAGAGTGAAGAGCTGACTGAAAAGATGATGACGGAATAGGCTATTTTATGTAAAAGCGCCTATTTAAGCGAATCTATCATTATACTCTTTTGTTGTTGTGTTTTCCGTGAAAAATAATAGACTATTGAACTCACAATTCAAGCAATCGGCCCCCGATATTGCACTAATTTTAAAGTGACACTAAAAAGTATGCGGCTGCACTGGCATTCATAACGGTGCGCGTCCACGGCGATGAGCGAGCAGAACAGAGCGAACGTTTTTTAGTTCATTCCTACTTCCATAGGAATTCTCTCGAGCGCTCTGCACGCGCCACCATTATCAATGTCCGTGTGGACGTCCGCGATCGAACAGTGGAAACATTGGCTACTCCGTCATTTTATTCAAGAAGATCATTCAAACTGCAAAGTGTTTACTTATTTTTGGATACTCGCAATCAA